>JAZKJV010001085.1:0-600000 GCA_037367405.1 Ottelia alismoides
TTATTTACTTACTAGATTATAAAATTTTACGTGATTCCATAATAATTAAAGAAAAAATGAAAATAAAGAAGAATTAATCACAATTAAAATTTATAAATAGACATCTAACTATTGTCTAGCTAGTTATTATATTTATACAATATAAATATAACTTCTTATAAATCTCATGATTTTAACCTTTTCATTATTTTTATTCATTAAAATTAAAAATAATATGTACGTAATAGTGATATTATTATATTATTTTATTCACGAGAGCTAGACGAGAAGAAACTCTCATGTCTAATATAATAATAGTAATATTATTATATTATTTTATTTGCGAGGAGCTGAACGATGTAGTTGTTGTAGAAGGCTAGAACCTCGAAGCCAAATTCAATTACTGAATGTTTTGTTCGATTTCATGAAAAGAAATGTCCAAAGAGGCTCTGACATTAGCCTTTAGTAATTCACCCGGACCCGTTCGGTAGGAGAATAAGCAGGAATAAGGATGGAGAATAAGGAGAATAAAGGTCTATTCTTTGTTCGACTAGAGAATAAGAATAAGGAGAATAAGGTGAAATAAAGGTAGGTAATGTGGGATAAAGATAGGAATAAGAGTGAAATAAGATGGAATAATGAGGAATAATCGTACCATTGGGAACCGTGTCGGGAGGAGAATTGGCCCCTTATTCCAGGGCTTATTCTCCAACCAAACAGGGCTACAGTTTAGTAGACAAATAATACCACAAAATGAAGCACCGCAGTGAAAGATGCATCGAGTTCAATGATGATGTCAAATTTTGAGCATTCCCAATTCTCTTCAGGACGAAGTGATTCTGGGAACAAATCTTCACTTTTTGGTTGCCAATAGGAGTGCTTGGCTTTGGAACTTCTTTTTGCATCTTACCAACCAAATGTTAAGGATAAGGAAGCGGGCAATAAGGAAAATGAGGAAGCAATGGTTGTTTGCTGAATGGAGTGACGGGATGAAGTCCCAGATGCCTTCTTGCAGTTGATCCGAGCATGCTCGCAGCATGAACCAAGATGCTCTGGCTGAGGAATACTTTGCAAATAGGTGTCGTCGATCTTCAGAATGCGATAAACAAAGTAGTCATCAATCATCGTGGTGGGGCAGCCTACACTTTAGGGAAGCTCCAAAAGGTATACTCGAATATACCAATCTTCGTAAATAAATCTTGAGTCGTGGTGATAAATATTTGGAATGCCAGATGTATTTGCAGAGTAATATGGTATGAATCTGATGTCCTTCCATTCATGACTGATTGCTGATAAGCAAACTCTGTGAAATAGATACCTTCGGGACGTGATTTCCAAATTAGTACATCCTTCGCAGCAGTATATTTTTAGTATGAAGAATACTGTCGGAGTTGCTGGTGGGAAAATTTGGCGTAGTAAGACCAACAGTAAGAGGTGAAGATGAAAACATCGTTCTACTTGCTTGCGACTGCGAATCCAGCATCCATCCTCTCACTTTGGTCGCAACTTTTTCAATGGCTAGAAGGTGTTATTTATTTTCCATCCCTTTCTCCTTGAGTAGGCATCCAATGTAAAGAGCATTCTGCTTGGGAGATTGAATGTTTAGTAATAATTTGATAAAAAGCAGCGAAAGAATCTGAAGTTCCCCTGCAAAATATAATCTTGATTTCCCATAGTTGATTAGTTGGCCCGGCAAATATTCATAGTGCTAGAGAATATTGAGTAAATTGCGAGACTCGCGTAAATCTACGACCTTATTGACCTGGCCACCTTATTATAGCCTGAAATAGCTTTTGAATGAAGAAAAGTCGTTAATTGCCTGCACAAAAATTATAGGGTTTTTATCACTTGTGCCCCTCCGAGATCTTGCAATTTCAGTTATACCCCTATCTTTTTGGTAATATCAGTTGTGCCCCTCACTTCTTTCTCCGTTATCACTTTTGCCCTTTTGTCAGATTGACCGTCAATGAGTTGACTTAATCATGATTTTTTCAAACCTTGATGCAGTTAAGAGGGGTATTATTGTCTAGACTTCTTCTTCATCTTCTTCCTCCTCCATTTGTTCTTCTTTTCTCTTCATAATTTCTCTCTCTTAATGACACATTCATGCATCCATCGAATCTCTAAAATTTTTGCATTTTCACGGATATATCACTCATTACGGATCAAACGATGAATTTTATTGATTTTTTTTATGAATTTTATGAATCAATTAGTCAAAATTTATCTTAATTTAAGAAAACTGAAAGCTGGAGACTGGAGATGAAGTACGCCCTTGCGATATCTCAGAGGGGCAAAATCAGATGCTTCATCAACAACCCATCTCCGAAATTTTCTCCAGCAGGCGAAGCTCCAACGCAGGAGCCCCATCGTGAACCTCCTTCCAAGGTGGCATTCATCGCTTATGTTTCCACCCTCGCGGGCGCAGCACCCCGAGCAGCGCAACCTTCAGGCGGCAACCCTCACACCGCGTGGCTTCCCTCCCCAGCTCAGGCGGCGGCGGGCCATGCGAGATCTCCCTCGGCGCGGGCTCTTCACCCAGTTCCATGCGGCGCACCCCTTCTCCATCGAACACCCAGGCAGCAGCGCTCAAATCACGCACCCAGGCTGCGTAGCGCAGCACCGTCCAGAGGCACGATATCCAGCCTCCAGCAGACGCGATATCCAGCTCCAACAGGACCTCTTCCTCGCGCGTGCCGCCTCCAGCCCCCTCCTTGGCGGCTCTTGTTGATCGAGAAGAAGAATGACGACTAGAGAGGAGGGGTGGGGGCAGCGGGGAGCAAGGAGGCCATGGGGGAGCCGGGGTAGAGGTGCGAGGGCTGGGGAGGAGCTCGGTGCGGAAGGATGGGCTGAGGGCGGTCGAGAAGAGCCACTGGAGGAGCATATGGCTGGGAGAAGAAAGAGAAGGGGAAGGAAGATGATGGGGAGGAAGAAGAATAAGAGTTGGACATTTCAGTCCATTTCTTTCAATTATTTCTGCTTGTGTCCTTGAAGTTAACGTCTGTTTGTATTAGGGATGGATGGAAACTAACCCGAGGGGCACAAGTGATAAAATGGGAAGAAGTGAGGGGCACAACTGATATTACCAAAAAGATAGGGGCATAAAATTGCAAGATCTTGGAGGGGCACAAGTGATAAAAATACAAAATTATATGGCTAGCACAATAAGGAAGGGAGATAAAGGACGCCCCTAACAAATGCCTCTCCTAGGGCATGTTTGGCTGCCAGGGTACCTCGAGGTACACTGGCATACCCCTGGCTCCAACTCTGCATTCCTGAGTTGAGATTACTTGTATTGGCCATACAATTTCTTTGGTATAATTGTTTTTAACCTTGTTCAAATACACTTATTAACATAAAAAATATATTATAATCATTAAAAAAGTTAATATAACAAATAATCAATGTCACATCACATTACAATTATCATTCCAATCATCTTAACCCTCCAAACAGCTACTATTCACAGGAGGATACCCCAACCCAGTCCAACCCGGTAACCAAACAGACCCGGGTTCGTTTGGTTGCAGGGTTGGACAGGGTTGGGTTGAGTTGAGGTACCCCTGTGATTAGTAAACTGTGAGGAGTATTGGGAGGGTTGGAAGGAGGGGTACCCCGGGTTGGGCCGACCCAACCCTGCCCAACCCTGCAACCAAACGGAGCCTGGTCCGATAATTTTTTTTATATTGCAATCTCTTTTTATCGATGTGACATGTTAGTCTATAATCTTGGATCCGCCACTATTTGCAAGAGGTTGGCATCTAACAAATGTCGAAAGAAGCTTATTCTCGTGGAATAAGTTGGGATCATGGTTAAGTGAGAATCATCCATCATTTTATTTGGCTGGCTTGAGTAGGGGAGAGCATTATGCGGGCTCATACAAATAACAAAAGCAAATTGTTGAAAATTGGTTAAATGAATTGGGTCATTGGACTTTTTGTTTAATTGGATCAAATCATATTCTTTTCATGGATATTGAGTCGGTTAGTGAGTCTATTGTTTTTTACCCAAATAACCAAAGTTATCACCTTGGCTTGGACCCACCCAACGATAATGTGCGCAACCCCTTGCAAATGTAGTGTGAGCAACATCTTTCTATTAGATATGGATAGTGACCCATGACTTGGACCTACCCTAAATATCAACCTTTAGGATTTTAAATATTATGCAAATAAATATTTATTTATTTATACAATATTTCAAATCCTAAATCTTGATAGTTCTCTATTTTTTTATCAGTGTTCTCTCATCCAAGCTCTCAACCTGCTGACATGTGTTGTCTCCTCAATCCTTATTGTGCGGCTCATCATTCTTTTTCTCCGGTGGCCCCAATCTGATTAGTGCACCATAGCGTCATCTCCACTTGAACATTCATCAACCTTTATATCTGTCAACCTTATGGGTACTCATTTGAAAACACATATTGATACATGGTCTTTGTTGGATGACCGGCTATGTAGATATTATATTGTTGGACGTCCGACTATGTACATATTATGTTGTGGGATATACATACATATACATACACACATATTAGGCTCGATCAGTCCATCCTTTTTGGACATTATATTCTTGAGCATTTCGACATTATCAGATTCCACATGGAGGAATACTTGTCAATAGAATTGTAAAAGAAATTAGTGATTGGCTAGATGAAATTGATGATATTGAAGTAGACTCTCCAACCTAAAATATACTTAATTGAATATATGCATATGTTGTTGCAACAGATTTATAGAATGCTTTGCCCAACAAAAGATTCCCAAACTTTGACAAAGAAAGATTCCCAAACTTTGACAAAGAAAGATTCCCAAACTTTGACAAAGAAAGATAGTACTTGGAGAAAGTCTCATTAAGGCACAAGTGATGCATGAAAATCTAATGAATCCTATTGATTATGTTAAAAACATCAAATATATGCAAAAAAACTCTCTTAAAAATGAGAATCGGGTATTAAAATCAAAACACCGAGGGCTGAGCATGACTAGTTTAAAAATACTTTGTAATTTTTACGGATTTTAAATAGCTAAACATGAGAAAATGGCATGTTTTTTGTTTTTGTAAAGAGGAAAATAATTTTAACTGCATTAAGAAAATATATGTGACAAATATGGATTCCATGCAGTTAATATAATTTACCTATAATTTTTACATACACAGAATGAATAAATAAAAATAAAATAAAAGGTATTCTGCAGCATCGAGAATTTATCTATAATTAAATAAAAATATTCATGTACTTATACGCCCCACTAAATTGTAGAATCAAAGGAGCAAATTTTCCAAACACGTGTGTTATGCACACACTTGGCAGGGACTAATATGTTATTAAATCAAAAATTATAAGCTTTACATAACATGTCCAAGAATATAAGGGACAAAATGCCAAATACACAGGTGCCTCACTTGGAGAGACACATGAGGTGACCTGACGCTGGACTAAAAGACAATTAGAAGAAATAGCAAGGGTTCAAATACAAATATTACAGAAATATTATACTACAATGAATGCTTGAATATTAAAAATAAAATACAAATTGTGAAGAGGTGTGTTGCAAAAAACTCCCTAAGGCACATGATTGTGCAGCTATTAGCGCTCCATGTGTCTTCGCTTTAGCGATCGGCCAACCATGATTAGACGAACCCTTCATCGATCGACGAGAGATTAGATCTTGGGTTTGGATTAGCATTCGAGGCATTGCAAGATCTGACGGCTCTGGTGCAAATTGGGACTCGCTCAAGATCCAATGACTATGAGATTGGGATGAAAAACAAGGAAGAACAGAGCCTTCCCCGACCTTCAATCCATTATTGCTCCTTCCTTCGACGGTGGATCAGCTCAGTGAGAAGTTCAAAAGGGTCATGGCAATATTTTGCTTCGACTTGAGGGTTCAGGTGTGTCTGGGTCTCATTGGAGGAGGCTTAGAGCTCTTCGATAGTTCAAGGCACTTGGGAGCTTTGTTCCACGTCAAAACACCCCCAGGTGTGGCCAGTGAGAATCAGAACTTGCACCAAAATGACCAGGTCTCAAAAATAAACGTCCTTGAGCCTAAGGTTACTCAAAAAGATGGCGGGATCGCAATGGTGTTGGATATCCAGCGATAGGCGGCGGAGTGAGATCTGACCTCCTGATATTTGCAAGATCAAGGTAATTGGAAGGGTCGAGGAGGTGGAGAATGCAATGTGGAATGAAATGGGGGTGTGAGGGAGTTGAAGCGAGGTGTAAAACAAGCGGGATAGCGGTCATAGCCTAGAGCTCTAGCTAGACAATTTTTGGGATTTTTTTCTAACTTGGACGATATTACAAGAAGTAAAAATCTAAACTAAATTAATGATTACTCTAAGAGTTGAAAGAATAGAAAATAAAGGTCTCACTTGGTTGGAGTGACCTGGGAGCAGAACCACGTGGAGAAGCTTTCTACGATGGTGAATTCGCTCTCCTCTACATTGTCCATGTCTCAAAACGACGGGGCCCTCCTCCTGTCAAAAGGGAATGTACTCCAACAATGATTTCAAGATCTTATGGCTCAGGAATTGGGATTAGGTTTGACTGGAAGAGGATGAGAAACTTTATACCGGTGGCTGGAGGGGAGGTCTTCCATTAGGGTTTGTGCTCGAATTGAGGGTTGAGTACTTTTGATTCACATGAAAGAGTGTTGGAAGGCAAAGATCTTGCATGGAGGAATTGAGGGGCGATAAGGTCTGGGTTTATCTAGAAATATTAGCGAAGAAGTAGAAAAATCATGTTTGGGACCAATCCGAAGGAGGGGCGAGGAGTTGACCCTGGTCTTCTAAAAATGTGTCTTGATTGGTCCACGTGGACTAACTCTAGATGAAATAAAAAATAAAAAGAAGGGAAATGCAAAATGAAATAATAAACGATTTTATTTAAAAAACTGAAAATATGAAAAATATTTCTTATTTTACAAACTATTTTTAAGTAATATTTATTTATTTTATAATATTAGTTGTTATATGTTAATATTTACATGCACATATACATGTTTATATACCTATATTTTATATATTTTATTTTTATTTTGTATTTTATAGGCATTTATTATATTTACATATTTTATATTTTACAATGTTATTTATTATATTTTTACGTATTGTTATTATATTTTTATAAATTTATTTATATGAATAAATACTTACATGTATATACATTATAGGTGTAGTATACATGTATAATAAACTACATTATTTATTTTGGATAAATTTTAAATGTTTTAATTTATGTTTATATTTTAAGGAAAAAATGGGGCTGTCCCCTGGGGGTAGCCAACATGGCTACCCCCACCCCATTTTTTGGCATTTTTTTTATTTTTTTGGAAAAATAAAATCATGTATATTCATCCCTATATCCCTCATATATGCCATTCGAATTTCGTCAGAAACAGAGACTCCTACGACCTCCATCCATATGTCATTTTTTTAACGGTCGCAGGATTTTTTAAATCGACTCTGTCTGGATGAAGGCCGTAGGAGTCTTTGTTTCTGACGAAATTCGAATGGCATATAGGAGGGATATAGGGATGAATATACATGTTGATATTTTTCAAAAAAAATAAAAATATTTGCCAAGAAAAGGGGCGGGGCAGCCATGTTGGCTGCCCCCAGGCGGCAGCCCCATCAACCCCATATTTTAAATATATTTTATATAATATATATAATTATTAAAATTTAAAGGGAGTAAAAATATAATTAATTAAATAAAATTATATTATATACATATGCCCAAGTATAGTGGTGCCCTAGAAAGCTGACTTTTGTATCTTAGTTTCATTTTAAATGAAATCACTTAAATTAAATAGATAATTTAATTTAAAATACAATATGGATGAGTTTGGTTCAATTTGATTTCATATGGAGTAGATATTGATCAATGAAGTTTGATTTGCAGCTTTTTCATTTGTGTGTACCAATTGCACTGTGTATTATTTTATTAATTATTATTTTATAATTTTATATAGATTAATATGTACAAGTTTCATGTTGAATATTTTATTATATGATGTGTGTATGAGTGTAAATAAAATAGTGTAAAAACAAGCTATATACATTATAAAATTAGGGTTCCTGTATAGTATTTGGTCCTTATCATCCCCTACTTTATTCGTGGTCGACCTAGTCAATATCTGACTTGGTCTTGATGTTTAGGGTCATTCATTATCTTTGATATTCATTTATTTATTTATTTATTCTTTTATTTTGGTTTTAAATATAGATATTTACATGTTAATTACATATTAATGTTAGATATTAATCCATGCATTTTAGTGATATTTACATGTATTTAAATGGAGATTTAAAGCCAAAATAGGAGAATAAAGGTGACTGAATGGCTATTCATCACTAGTCTATTGATCCTTTTAACAGACACGTCCAAGTCTCTGATGTCATATCATAGTTAAATGATCCCGTCCTATCCTGATCGTTTGGGGCTTTTACTATTATTAGTGATATTAACATTGACGACATATTTATGCATTCAATTCACAGAGTTTATCTGCTATTAGAGCAACATCTGCTATAAAATTACCATAACGATTTATGATAAGTTTATTATAGAAAATGAAAGTATACCCATGTCCAGCCAGCTTAGATACAGATAGTAAGTTCCTTCTAACATCTTGTACATAGAGACAATCTCCAATATCTAGGACTATCCCACTAGATTATGATAGTCTACATGTCCCGATGGTGATCACTGTAACAGTAGCATCGAATCCCATCTGGATGACTATTTTCCTTTCATCAAGATTTCTGGTGTTTTGAAACATTTGCAACTATTGCATGCTTGAATAGAAGCACCAGAATCAACAATCTAGCTATCTTCTTGTTCTACGAGTAAGTTGGTTTCGATGATGAACATAGATTTCTTTTTTGATAGAGTTATACCTTTATCCTTTTTTAAGTACTTTAGGCATTCTGGATGGTTATTCTTCTAGAATCCTTGCTTATAATAGTGATGGTAGACATCCATCTCCATGGATATTAGATGTGTTGATGCATTAGAAGATTGATCAACAGTTTGAACTTTCTTCCTCTCTTTAACCTGTGCAACCATTGCATCGCTAGAAGGATATTCTTTCTTCATAATTCTATTACTGGACCTTAATGCAGAAAAAGTGTGGTTCATATCCCCATACATCTCCTTATAATGACATGAGCGGATTCAATGACTATAAGTTGCTTCTGAAGCATAGTAGACAATGATTCAAGAATGTAGTTACGAACGATCGAATGATCCTTGCCCCTTCTTGTTGAACTCATGGACGTCCTCTATCTGAGGATTCTCATACTTCACAAATGAGAGCATATATGATATGCACTCTGTCTCAAGTACGAATTCCAAATTATGGATCCAATCTGAATAATTTGGACTGTCGACTGATTGATCTCAAGGAGTTTGTTGAGTGGGTTGAGAGATTTCATCTGAAATTAAGAGAATACATTTTAATTAATCTTGATTAAGGAGATTAAATATTTTTAGTACTTTAAATCAAGATGTTCTCGAATTTTCATACTTTGAAAGTCTTTCCCTTGTAAGATTTCAAAGCATGAGGCATGCTAACTCACCGACTCCCTACGAGATCCAAATTTCCTTTCCATTTTCATTGCACACTAATAATATGAGAAAATGCAACTTTAATGAAAGAAGCGGGAACTCTTTCCACCATACAAGTCCAACTTGCATTCTTTGGTCTCCAGCACCCATACCCACCACATATATGGAGTTAACATGATGGATGTGATATTTAATAGGCTTGATGGATGAGATAAAAATCTCGAATTGAGTTGAATTTTGAACGAGAATGTTAATATTAGGTGATGAAAATACCTTCAAGTGTCATTAAAAAATATCACAAATATACTATAAAAAGTGTCAGAAATCGAGATTAGCTAATCCTAAAAGGCAACCTCATTTTAGGCATATATGTGTTATATATAAGGGTTTGATGGGTTGCCCTACGTTATTTTTCTGTAATTTTTTTATTTCTTTGAAAAATATCACCATATATTCATTTATATATCTCTCCAATATGTAATTCGAATTTCATCAAAAACGGACTCGTATATCCTTCATATAGAAAATGTCGATTAGATTAAAGCATGGAAGGAAATATTGAGATATATCGGCGATATATCGTCGATATATCGATATCGACATGGGACCGATATGGAGAGCGATATGATAATATATCTCAATTTCTAAGCATTTTCTTCACAAAACCTCATCGATATGGGTGATATTTCGACGAATCGTATCGATACGATATCAAAACGATATCGATATGGATGCGACCTTCCGGTACCTTCTAATTAAGTCCACTCCGGCGCTGCTCCATCTCGATTAACAAGCCCTTACTTTCTACTGTGAAGCCATCCCCGCCGTCGATCTCTCCATCTGAGCCCACAAAATAGAAATCATCGCCGTAGATATACCTCTCAGAACAAACACCACAAGGCTTAGGCCGTAGGGTTTTGGCTCTCCTCGTCGTCCCGCCATTGCTCTTCTCGCGTTCGCTTCTTCCCAATCTCCACGGGAGGATGTTCTTGAGGAGAAAGGCGGCGTCCGTGACCGCCAACTCCATCTCCGCGATCTCTCGCCTCAGATTGCCCCGAAGAGGTGCTCCGCCGATCGCTGATCGCGTCAAATTCGCCTCTTTTGCCGCGAACACGTCCTCTGATTGGGCGTATTCTCCACACGTTGAACTCCAAAAGCCCCCGGAGACGCCGGAAGGTCATCAGCATCGGAACCCCGATGTGTCGGTCGGCGCGGGGCGATTCGCGGGTCCTGCTGGTGGGAGGGAGTGGCAACAGAATTGGAACGGAAGAGAAGTTCCTGATGGGCGCTTTTATGAGAGTAATCCCCCCTCCAGGGACTACCCGAGCGCGGCGCAAGCGGGAGCATGGGCTGATTCCGGTGCAGGTAGCAGGGATCTGAGGGGAGGAGGTAAGCAAGCTGCAACTGCTAACTATAGTCCAGATTGGAATGGGAATTTGGGCAATTGGCATGATGGTGCCGGCGCGAATTCGCAAGGACACAGGCAAGTTTGGGGCGATGGCGCGGGAGTTGGCATGGGATATAGTTTCAGGCCACCTCAACAAGAGTTTCGTGGTCAGATGGATCAGCAAGGAATGGGAGGGATGCATCCTGAAAATCCCATGGCCTTTCAGGATAGGCCTGGCGGGAATTTCCAAGGATCTCGACAGCCTTATGGTGGTAATTACGCTGCGGCGACTTACATTAAACAACAAACTCAACAAGTTCCTTCGAATATGGCGGGGTATCAGCACGGCATAGTTGGAGTTAATGGAATGCCTCCCGGAAACCCTGTGAGGTTTCAAGATAGATGTGGTGGAAATTTGGAAGGATTTCGACATGGTTATGTGGATAATTATGTGTCGGGGACTGCAGTTCCTCTGCAAACTCAACAAGTTCCTTCAAGTGTGACAGGTTATCCTCAGCAATCTCAACATGTTTCTTCAAGTATGACGGGCAATCAGCATGGTGTAAATGCAGGTCCTCTGTATGGAGCTAATGGAATGCAGCAAAGACCTGATTGGAATTCTGGGTATGGGTCTCACAGTGGGTATCCTAGAGGAGGTGTTCAGCAGGGACAGCCGGCCTCAAATTATCAGGAGAGTCCAAGTCACTCTGCTCCCGGAAGGCCTATGGAGTACGAAGACAATAGAGGTGTTTATGGAAGCATCGGAAACAACTTTGGGTGGCAGAACCCGACTCACTCGCAGAGTGGTCAATTTGGTTCTTATATTAATAATGATTTCGAAGGGAACAATGCAGAGTCAAATAATCAGGAAAATACGATAATGGCTACAGTCGAGGAACTTGATGATATATGTAAAGAGTGTGATGTGGAGAAAGCTGTGGAAGTCTTGGGCTTGTTGGAGAAACAAGGCATCCAGGTCGATCTTCCTAGGTACTTCAGGCTGTTACAGCTCTGTGGGGATCCAAGATGTGCCGAAGAGGCCAGAATCGTCCATGATCATCTTCTGAGGACTTATAAGAATGTTGAGGATGAGGTTTATAATAAGATACTTGACATGTATTCTAAGTGTGGCTTGATGGATGATGCTCGCAAGCTGTTTGAGATGATGCCTGACAAGGATACGACTTCTTGGGGAACAATGATTACAGGCCTTGCAAATAATGGTCTCGGAGAGGAGGCCATTGATTTATTCACAGAATTCAAGCAAATGGGGTTAAAGCCTGACAAACACATCTTTGTTGCAGTTTTTCATGCTTGTGGTGTCATGGGGGCTGTGGATGAAGGGATGTTGCACTTTGAATCGATGACCAAGGATTTTGGCATTGCTCCAGATATGGATCATTATTCGAGTATCGTCGGTATGCTTGGTGCGACTGGTTATTTGGATGAAGCAATGGAGTTTATTGAAAACATGCCCGCCCAGCCAAGTGTGGATGTCTGGGAAGTCCTCATGAATCTATGCAGATTGAATGGAAATGTGGAGCTTGGGGATCGTTGTGCTGAGATAGTTGAGAGCATGGATTCTTCAAGACTAACAAAGGAGTCAAAGGCTGGGCTTGTGCCTGTGAAAGCTTGCAATGAGGTGAAGAAGGAGAAAAAGAAGTTAGAACTCCTTGCAGCTAGAAGTAAGATGCATGAATACCGTTGTGGAGACAAATCTCATCCTGAAAAAGATAGAGTATATGGCCTCATATGGAGCTTAGCTCCAATCATGAAGGAGGCTGGGTATGTACCTGACACAAGGTTTGTATTGCATGATGTCGATCAGGAATCAAGGGAAGATGCATTGCTTTATCACAGTGAGAGATTGGCTACTGCACATGGCTTGCTCACAAGTCATGCTCGCTCTCCAATTCGGGTGATAAAAAATCTTCGTATATGTGGAGATTGCCACAATGCTATGAAGATTTTGTCAAAGGTTGTTGGTCGGCAGCTTATCATGCGAGATGCCAAGAGATTTCACCATTTTGAGAATGGGGTATGCTCTTGCAGAGATTACTGGTAACATCAGGGCATTCCTTTTTGTTTGATAAGGGTAGATTATTCACTTATTCTCATCCAACAAAAGAGTAATTGAAGCAGTAGTGCTTATATTTAACATATTGTATCATCACAATGGATTTCTATTAGAAAAATATATAATCAAAATCCTTGTGTCCTTTTGTCTATTTTATGCCTGGAAATTTTTGCATAATTTGCATGTAAGATATTCTGTGTATCTGAGATATTTGAACATACATTTAATGGTTAATGACGTTGACTGCAGACATGAACATGGAATCTAAACATAGACCCTTCTGGTATGGGCACAGTCAATCTGCACCCTGGAGAACTTTACTTTGATTGTGCAAAAAAACCATCATTATAATAGACCCAGTTCCTAGGTTCACCTAAATAACACCGAGTTTGTGCATGCTCTCCGTCTGTTCTGATAGAATTAACAGGTTTGGTGTTCCCACGGATTTTTTTCCGATCGCAGACCTTGAACTACTAAATCTGCTGCAGACATGCACAAGCCTGAATAATTGATTGTGATTCCTTTGTAGGGATGTAGTTCGTATGTCGTAGATCTTTAATACCGGTGATTGACAGTGTCTTTAAAGAAATAGAACTATCAGAAACATTGATAGTTTATAACTCCACTTATGGTTAACAGAAATAATAACAAAATGGATTTTTTTTTTCAAAAATGATGGTCTACATGAATTATTTATTTGATGTGGCACTCAATATATGAAGTTCCACAGTGGAATCCTCTTGGAGAAAGATGTAACTTCCGATAGAATTGCTGTCTTATCCCTTGTTTTCTAGTTCATGCCTGTTTTTTATGTGTGTATGTATGGTGTTCTGTGTATTTAAATCATCTGATCCAGTTTTTCCTTGTTTTCATAGGAATTCAACTTACCTCTGTTAATTGTTTGACTCCTTATGATTAACAGATAGAAATATTAGCGGATCCTTTTCCAAATATTAGCTGTGTCCAATTTATGGTAGATAATTTGGATAGAGTTTTTTTAGGAGTCGCTTAGGGTTTACATGGATCTTATTTTTAGTTTCCTTGTTTTTTTAATCTATCACTCTCTATATAATCCGAAGGGGTCTTGTTTTTTTTGAATCTAAGCTCGGGAATGACTTAAGATAGATCTGAATGGAGAAAAGAATCCATGTAACGAATCATACTTAATGTGGGAAAAAGCTTTGTTGTTATTTTTGTCGTACCACTCTCAAAATATAGTATCTATTGGGTCATTGTTAGAGGAGATTTTACCTATGCGTTATAAATTTTGGAGTTTTGTCTAGATAATTATTTTCTTTCCCTGTTTTCTGTAAGATTCCATTGTTTCTCCCTACTCTTCCCACACCACACGGAGCTTGTTGCAAATAGTCTCCTCTCAAGTGGTACTGGAGCTTGGAATTTGAGTCGATATCGTGATTAAAAGATCCTATTGTATTTTTATGGACAAGGTTCGAATTAAGTTGTTCACGTCATAGTTTGTATAGGCAAAGAAGTTGAAGAATTACCTCCAATCTTGCTTGAAGGTACACCATTGGATGTAGTCATTGATCGAGGAAAGCAGGGGCGGACCTATGCTTTGTGGAGGTGGGTCACGTGCCCCCCCCCCCCCCCCCCACAAATTTTTGCTGCCCTTCAAACTTCTATCTTTGTGTCCCACTAAAATCAATTTAATGTACATTTGTGCACCCCCCCCCTCCATCCATTCTTATTGAAATCTTTAAGGCTGAAACCACAATGCCCTTCGTCACTCCATCCAACCCTCCTCTTTGCGCATCTATACTTCTGCCTTCGGTGCCGCTCCTTCGTCCCTTTCTCAGTCGTAATGTGCCCCGGCTCTCTTGCTAACCATTGTCTCCTGACCTCCCTCTCCGATGCATTGTGCTTCGGTCTCCCTAGTGAACTCGTTGTACCATCATCTCCCTTTTGGACACGTCGCACCTTAGGCTCCCTCGGGAACCTATTGTTATTGTGTCCCCTCCTCCCAATCAAGCGCACTACGCTCCTAGCTCCCTTGCATACATGCTATGGTTGCACCCCTGCCTCCCTCGCATCTTAGGAACCAATTTTTTCATCTTGCTCGCATGCTTGGTTCCCCAGTCCCCACCATTGCACGTTTTCGTTTCGTGCTCAAGTGCAGGTAAACATATCTAAGTTGCTTCAATGCATATAGTTGAAATAAAGGAAACCATACATTAGTTTTTTTTACCATATCAAGTTGCATTGACGTATATATACGTCAGTTTTCTTGTCTGAATGGAATTGCACTTTTGTCTGATTAGAACTGCATGCATCTAAATTATACACGGTAATTAAAAAATCAACCCCATATCTGTTGTAATTAACTCAGTGCGGATGGTATTAGCTAAGCAACAACAACAACAAAGTCTTTTCCCACAATTAAGTAGGGTCGGCTACATGGATTCTTCGCCTCCATTCAGATCTATCTTGGGTCAATCTCGGACTTATATCCAAAAAACTAAGATCCCTTCGTATAGTCTCTTTCCAACACTTCTTGGGTCGTCCTCGCCCTCTCTTAGCCGGCTCAACATCCCAACGCTCGCATCTCCTAACCGGTGCATCATTTGACCTTCTTTGCAAATGACCAAACCATCTTAAGTCGTTTTCTCGCATCTTATCCTCGATCGGAGCTACACCAACTTTCTTTCTGATTGCATCATTCCGAATCCGATCTTTACGTGTATGTCCACACATCCATCTTAGCATTTTCATTTTTGCTACAGCTATTCTCTGCACATGTCTATGGTTCACAGGCCAACATTCAGAACCATAAAGCATAGCAGGTCTCACAGCTGCTTTGTAAAACTTTCCTTTAATTTTTAAAGAAATTTTCTTATCACAGAGAACAGCGGAGGCTCGTCTCCACTTTAGTCAGCCTGGATTTATTCTATTAGTAACATCTCCATCAATTTCCCCATCATGTTGCAAAATAGATCCCAGATATCTAAAAGAATCTCTCTTCTGAATGTTATCGTCACCAATCTTCACCTCGATTCCTTCACCATTGCTTCCATCAAAGGTGCATTCCATATATTCCGTCTTAGCCCTACTTATACAAAAACCTTTAGTCTCCAATGCATGTCTCGAAACCTCAAGTTTCTCATTTACTCCATCTATAGTCTCGTCAATCAACACAATATCATCAGCAAATAACATACACCAAGGTAACTCATCCTGAATGTGACTTGTCAACTCGTCCATAATCAAAGTAAAAAGAAATGGACTCAAAGCTGAACCTTGATGTAAACCAATGTTTATATCAAAATAGTCAGTCTTCCCCGTCAGGGTCCTTACACAAGATAAAGTCCTATCATACATATCCTTTATGAGATTAATGTATAGGATAGGTAGTTGTCTTTTCTCCAAAACTCTCCACAGTATCTCTCGTGGGACGGAATCATAAGCCTTCTCCAAATCAATAAAGATCATATGGAGATTCTTCCTTTTAGCTCTATAAATCTCCATTGTCCTCCTCAGCAAATGGATGGCTTCAATAGTTGAGCGACCTGACATGAATTCGAACTGGTTTTCTTTTTTTGGGAAACTTGCCTCAACCTTCTTTCGATCACCCGTTCTCAAATTTTCACAGTGTGACTCATCAACTTGATACCTCTGTAATTTGAACAATTTTGAATGTCTCCTTTGTTCTTATAAAGAGGCACCACGATACTCCTCCTCTAATCTTCAGGCATTTTCTTGCTTCGCCAAATAACATTGAATAGATTCGTAAGTCAAGTCAAACCACGCTCACCTAAAACTTTCCATACTTCTACAGGGATGACATCCAGTCCAACACCTTTCCCAGGTCTCATAACCTTCAAAGCCTCCTCTACTTCTTTTCTTTGTATTCGTCTATAGCATGCACGATTCAAGTAACTTTCACTACTAGCTAGATCACCCAAAGTGATCTCTCTATTTCCTTCTCCAATGAAAAGTTTATGGAAGTATTGCTCCCATCTAGTCTCTATATCCTTCTGAGTAATAAGCACGTGACCTTCCTCGTCCTTAATGCATCTCACTTGAGAAAGGTCTTTGGTCTTTCTTTCTCTTGCTTTGGCCAACCCGAATATATCCTTCTGGCCCTCCTTAGAGTTGAGATTTTTATACAAAATCTCATAAGCTTTTGACTTAGCTTCGCTTACAGCCTTCTTTGCTTCCTTCTTCGCTATTTTATAGTCTGTGACAGTTTCCTCTGTTCTATCCTAAGACATAGCTTTAAAGCAAGCTCTTTTAATTTTTAGCTTCTCTTACACCCCTTCACTCCACCACCAAGCCTCCTTTTGACCTGGAGCTCCTCCTTTTGACTCGCCTAGTATCTCTTTGGCTACCTTTCGGATACAAGATGCTACAGCCTCCCACATCTCGTTTGCACTACCACTACAATCCCAAGATAAGTCTTCTAAAACCTTCTCCCTGAAGCTTGATTGCTTCCGCGGAAGATTCCACCACCTAGTTCTAGTGATCTTAGGAACCTTCCTTTTCTTTACCAGCCCTTTTATTTGTAAATCCAAGACTAACAAGCGGTGTTGGGTTGTCAAACTCTCTCCAGGGATTACTTTGCAATCTTTGCAACACAACCGATCTCTTCTCCTCAACGCAAAGTAAATCGATCTGTGTTCTAGTTGAGCCACTCTTATAAGTAATTAAATGCCCCTCCCTCTTCTTGAAAAGAATGTTTGCTATGAAAAGATCATATGCAGTTACAAAATCCAGAATGACTTTTCCATCTTCGTTTCTATCCCCAAAACCATGTCCTCCATGCACACTTGCATACCCTGAAACATCTTTTCCCACATGTCCATTAAGATCTCCACCTATGCAAACCATCTCTCTTTGTGGGATTCCTTGTAAAATCTTATGCAGATTCTCCCAAAAAGCTTGTTTAGTCCTTTCATCTAAACCAATTTGCGGTGCATAAACTGAGATTATATTCAGAATTTCTTCTTCAAGCACCAACTTTAGCAAAATAATCCGATCCCCAAATCTTTGCACCTCAACCATACAATCCTTCAAATCTTTATGAACAATCACTCCAACACCGTTTCTGCCCTTACCTTTACCTGAATACCAAAGTTTAAAGCTTGTCTTCTCGATCTCCCTTGCTTTCTCTCCAACCCATTAAGTCTCTTGAAGACATAATATATGAATCTTCCTTCTTTCCATTGTATTCACTATCTCCATCAATTTTTCAGTTAAAGTACTGAAATTCCAACTACTAATCCGTAACTTCCTTTGCAATCTCTTTTGGACTAACTTCTTTACTCGCATGCGTTCATTATGCGAGAACCCTTGCAAATTTTGGACTGCATCCGGGCGGTGATGCAGTGGAACTAGCTTATTTACCCGCCCTTGCAAATTTTGAACTACATCCAGGTTGCGATGTAGCGGCCCTTGCCAATTTTTCATTGCATTCGGATGGTATTAGCTAAAAATAATATAAAAGCATTCAATGTAAAATAAATCAAGTTTGGCTTACATATGATTGTAGTGTATTGGATTAAGTATCAAACGCAAAGTCCATTTAAGATTTGAATTTTATTTTTATAGATATGCCCTACCTAATGAGTCTGCACCGGATCAAGGATCAAAAGCAAAGTCCACTAAGATTTGAGTTTTATTTTTGTATACATGCCCTACCTGACCTATAATCCTAGGTTCGCCATTGGAAGAAAGTATATCCATGATCCATCAAGGAAGCCATGTTCATTACACAACCCACACAAATCTGGCATCGGAAAACAAGAAAAGAAATTGATGAAGAGTAACCAATTTTAGTAGTTCGAGTCTATAGCATTTTCACGCAACAATGAAAAATAAAATGAAAAAGAAAAAAAAACTTCTTCCTTCGTCGCTCTATATTTTGACCATATTCCGACCCGCCTCCTCCCAAACCTGATGCGAAAGACCACATATGAAGAAAATGTAGCACGCATCCTCACAATCCGCTGCATACCTCCAACATGAGACATCGACACCCTGGAATAGACACGCCCTCCTAGCCCCTTGTAGTATATGCCTTACCAATAGAGAATCGACCATTCCTCAAATTCCAAAGATCCAAGCCCTCAACGGGAGCCCACTTCTAGTAGCATCGGGAACTCATCTAATCTCTAATACGAAAGCTTTAGGCAAAAACTGTTGGGAACAGATTCTCCGTATAAATCGAATCGCAGAAAAATTATCAAAGTTGATAAGCAGATCATGCACGGTATATCAAAAATTTGAAAGAAAATTTCAACCATAGAAAATCAACTACATATGCACGGAGAAATTTTAACGTGGAAAACCTTCAATGTGAGGAAAAATCACGGGGTTGATCACAACCCAAAACCAAGCACTATAACTGAAATAATATCCCATGAGGGGCTTACAGAATGCCGACCCTAAATACGGTGCTAGAAATCATCAAATAATAGAGAATAATAGAGAGGAGAAATATCATCAAAATGATGAATCAATCGTCAAACTGTAGGGAAGAATTCTGAAGAAGAACTACTCTAAAGTTTACTCCCTCCAAACTTCGCATCAACCACGAACCTTCTTTCTTTTTCCCTCTCTCTCTCTCTCTCTCTCTCTCTCTCTCTCTTATTTCTTTCTTGTGCTAGGAGAGCTTGTGTTGGAGATGATCCTGGTATGCACTCCATACACCATATTTATACTCCATAGAGATGAGTAAATAGGGAAACATGAATTCCTACTTCTAATAGGATTAAGAAAAGATGACTCCTAATCCTAAAAGTTAATTGATCGCCTCTTCCAATTAGTATTTTTTTCTTTTCTTAATAGGACTACCACTATCCTATTTATGTGGACTAGATTCCCACAAGGAGGGGAACCCATCAACAAATCTCCCCCTCACCGACGATGTGGGAATTGCTCTGAACCTACGAGGGAGTAGCATCTTTCAAACTTTCCAAGCGGCAAAGTCTTAGTCATCATATCAGCACCGTTATCATCTGTATAGATCTTATCAAGTACAAGCTGCTTCGATTCCAATACATCGCGTATTTAATGATATCTGACATCGATGTGCTTCGATCTTGCATAGAATGTAGAATTATTGCCAAGGTGAATAGCACTCTGACTGTCACAGTAAAGCATGTACGTGTCCTGATGAAAATCAAGTTCCTGCATGAACTTCTTCATCCACAGCAACTCCTTGCACGCCTCTCTATAGTGGATAAAGCAACATTGGAGATGAGATTGCCAAGAAACTGCACCACCTACAAAAGACATCATGTAACCTGATATGGATCTTCTCCCATCAGTGTCACCCGTCATGTCTGAATCTGTGTATACAAGAAAAATAGACTTCTCTGCTCTAAAGCTAAGAGAGTAATTGCTAATACCTCAAAGATACCTCAAGATCCATTTAACTGCTTTCCAATGTTGTTTTCCTGGATTTGAGATGGACTTACTAACAACTCCAAATGTACGAGCAATATCTGGCCTCGTACAAATCATGGCATACATGAGACTACCTGTGACTGATGCATAGGGAACTCTTTCCATATCTTTCTTCACTATATTGTTCTGTGGGCTATCTTTGGAACTTAACTTGAAATGCACTCCAAGAGGGGTGCTAGCTAGCTTTTCCTTCTCCATATGAAATCTTTGAAGTATCTTCCCAATGTACTTTTCTTGTGAAAGATGAAGTTTCCTTGCTCCCCTTTCTTGAATGATCTTCATTCTCAGTATCTGACTTGCATGCCCCAAGTCCTTCATAGAAAAGGACTTGCTTAGCTCCTTCAAGCTAGGAATTCTCTCTCCATTGTTGCTTACAATCAGCATGTCATCAACATAAAGCAACAAAAAGATGAAATCATCACCTGAGAATTTCTTCATGAACAAACAATGGTCTGAAGTAATCTTGGAGTAACCATGCTCACTCATGAACGAACTTCTTGTACCACTGCATGGGCGTTTGCTTCAAGCCATATAGACTCTTCTTCAATCTGCAAACATAGTCTTCTTTACTTTTGACTATAAAGCCCTCAGATTGCAACATGCAAACTTCCTCCTCAAGGTCACCATGGAGAAAAGTTGTCTTCACATCCATGTAGACTAAAAATAAAAATACAAAAGTATAGGTGTATCGGGAAAAAATACACCTCGAGGCGTTGATCGATGGCTGAGGTGCGCCACTTGCCATACGTCACGTTCTCTACGGTCGATACCACTTTGCAGACGTGTGACCTAGATTAGATCTCAGATATGGGGATCTGACAGTGGATGGCGCAGAGAATCGGATGACAGTTGTGCGTTCTGGATGAGGCTCTTGATCCGACGACAAGGAGAAGGTTGGAAGAACAGGAAAGAAGCTTTGCTTGGGTGATGTGGATAAGGATATGATAATACATATATCTTATTCATCCTTTTGTGTCCCTAATAACCGCCATAAACATGCAACCCAAGAAGTCAGCAAAGAGGGGGAGCCAGGATCCATTATGACCATGTGACAATCCAGTAACAAATCTTATAAGTAATTAAAAACACATATTACCTGCAAATCAAATTCTTCTCATTCAACTCTACTAAAGCTGATATATAACAAACAAAACCTCGTATGTAAACTCTAAAGAGGTATTCTTAAAACATGAGACGTCATTCCAATGGAAATCATGTCATCTGTAAATCTATATTTCGGAAGATACAGCTCTTTGTAAGACACCACAAATCAATTTGTTTATATTCACATGACATAATAGTAACTAACAAAAAGTCGTTCGCAAGTAAGAAATTTCCATTACATTTCTATTTAGAGTTAGCCCAAAGAAAGAAGAATTAATATAGCGAAATAAGAGAATAATGGTAGGAAACAAAGGCATTGTAGTAAATTCATGATTAGATATGTAATCATGGAAAAAAAACTTGAAATATATCGTTCGAATGAAAAACCCTATAAAGAGGAATAGTGAGTTGCAGAGCGAATACTAAACAAGCATACGTGTAAAAAGTAGATTTACCTAAAGGATCAATTGCTGGAGTTGTCTAGCAAGTTGGTAATTAAGCCCCATAAATGGGCATCTGCAGCACTCACTTCCTTGTCCCACCACCTTATACATACGGGAACGGATCCTCCGTTGTAGGGAGGATTATGACAGAGGTGTTGTAATCCTTTCTAAGATATTTTTATGATTTTATGATTTTGACTTCAAAATCTAATCTTATAGATTGAATTTTAGTTTAATTCTCTACCTATCCTTCAAATTTCGTCCAAATCCGAACTTATTTGCTATTTTATCTTAATGGTCAAATATTCAGTCATAATCTAAACAACTTAAATTCGATTTAAAAAAGAGCTGAATGTTTGATCATTAAGATAAAATAGCAAATAAGCTCAGATTTGAACAAAATTTGGAGGATAGGTAGAAGATTAAACTAAAATTCAATCTATAAGATCATATTTTAGAAATCAAAATCATAAAAATAACCTAGAGGATTACAAAGATCCGTTTCCATACATGTGTTGCTTATTCTGTAGCAAATGATTGATATTCCAGAGCAACCATGACCACTAGATAGGGTTGAACGAGTCAATGCTTTTATTGAACGGGCCTGCTCTTCTTGTATGCTCTTTTATTGCATAGCAACCATGACCAATGCATTGGAATACTTACTCATCAAAAAAAGATAAGGTTGAACGAGTCAATGCTCTTATCTACTGTAGGTAAAAGTAAATTTACTAGAGGATCTGGAATTGTTTAGGTAGTTGATAAGCCTCGTAAATGGGCATCTCTAGCAATTCACTTCCTTATCCCATCACTTTGTAAGCTTGTAGCTTATTTTTGTAAATGGTACTACAGAGCAATCATGACCACAAGATAGGGATAAAATCTGTAATCCGATCCAATCTGTTGTCACTGAAATCGATTTAAATTAATAGGTCTAATGGATCGGATCGAATTGAACTTTACAATTCCGATCAATTTATGGATTGGATAGAAAAATTGTCAAAATCTAATCCAATCTCATTCGTTAATAAATAATATATAATAATTTATTTATTATCATTAAATCATATTTACATATTTAATTTTATTTAAATGCTGCCTGTAGATATCAAAACTACTCTCTTTACAGTCTATACCCACTTGAATTCAAGATTTACCCCCACTCCACTTATTTACCATACCCTACTAGTTGATTTAGAAAAAAAATAACACCTACTTGCAGTACCCTTCATGTCATTCTAATTTTCCAAATGAAACGTCATTCTTACCAAAATAATACCTAAACCTAAACGTCATTCGTTAATACAAACCTAGGGTGCGTTTGGTTCGTGGGTTATCCGGGTGAGGATAACGTGTTTTTGTATTTGTGTGTTTGGTTGGTGGGTTAAGGGTTGGGGGGTTTGTGTGATGTGATTGTATTGAAATTTGAAAAAGTTAGTAACTATTATGATATGATTGTATTGAAATTTGAAAAAGTGGGTAGTTGTTGTGATGTAATTGTATTGAAGTTTAGAATAGTGAGTAGAAGTTGAGTATTTTATGATTTTTAGTTGATATGATGGTATAATATATATTTTTTATGGGAAGGGAGTAGGACCCATTAGTGGGTTAGGAATATGGGGTTTAGGGGGTAACCCGCCCAAATTGGAGGTAACCCCCAACCGAACGGGCCCTTAGGGCTCATTCCAAACAAAACACCCATATGTGTTGAACACATCTCCACCTTTGGATGCACACATATCTATCGTTTGTCGTTGTCCCCAGTTGAATGCATACGCAACCAAATATTCCCCACGCACTCACAACTAGACCTTATCCCTAGCTCTCTCAAACCTCCAGCATGCATGCGCAGCTAGATCTCGTCCCCAACCAACTGTCGGCTCATCCTCAGTTGTGTCTTCCTCGTCCTCATCCGTGCACAAGCGTAGCTAGACCTCCCGCATGCATGTGCAACAAGACCTCATCTTTGGCCCTCCCTCACGCATGTGCAGCCAGGAACCTCAGGTGCCTCCCTCTCGCACTGCACAGTAGTGTGGTCAATGTCCCAGACTCCCTTGCGCGCGGTTCTCCATCATGCACCACTCTGAGACAATCCAATAACAAATCTTATAAGTAATTAAAAACACATATTACGTGCAAATCAAATTCTTCTCATTCAATTTTACTAAAGCAGATATATAACAAATAAAACCTCGTATGTAAATTAAACTGTACCCCTGTGAATAGTAAACTGTGAGGAGGATTGAGATGGTTGGAAGGGAATTGGAAAGAGAGGTACATTGGTGTACCCCGACCCAACACAGTCCAATCTAGCAATCAAACAGGCCCTAAAGAGGTATTCTTAATAACATGAGAGGTCATTTCAATGGAAATCATGTCATCTGTAAATTTATATTTTGAAAGATACAGTTCTTTGTAAGACACCACAAACCAATTTGTTTATATTCAAATGACATAATAGTAACTAACAAAAAAAGTCGTTTGTAAGTAAGAATTTTCCATTACATTTCTAGTTAGAGTTAGCCAAAGAAAGAAGAATTAATATAGCGAAATAAGAGAATAATGGTAGGAAACAAAGTCATTGTAGTAAATTCATGATTAGATATGTAATCATGGGAAAAAAACTTGAAATATATCGTTCGAAAAAATCCAGGTTTTCTCAGCCGTGAAAAACCATGTAAAGAGGAATAGTGGGTTGCAGAGTGATTACTAAACAAGCATACGTGTCTTTTTCCATTGAATTTTTTAATAGTATTTAATGTGTATAAATGATTTTATTAATATTATTTATACTTTATATAACTAATATAAGCACTTTTACATGTTACTGAATTTTATTTAAAAATAGTATCAGAAATGAAAAAATTAAAGCATATCATATTAATACATGTATTATTTTGCATATATTTGTATATTTTTTTATTTTTTGAGTGTCAGCTTAAATCTCCAAGCTCAAACCCAACCTATGAACAGGCTAAACGGGTGGACGGACGGGTCCCCAGCTCGTTGGCCAGGTATAGACCAAGGTGTCTATCGAGTTCAACGAATCAAGTAGATCCCAACTGTAAATCATGATTATGTGAAGTTCAACATGTAAATATAAATTTATATACGGTTACGTTCGTAAAAATGGCTAAGATTAATACTGCTATTTTATATGAATGGAATTAAGATATAGGAATTATGGATGTGAAATCAAGAATAGAATAAAAGTGAAAATCGACAAAGAAATCTGTAAAAATCAACTGTGGGGCTTGCAAGCCTCGTGCATTCACTCTACAAAGAAAAGAATACACGTGATATGTTTGTCTCTGCATGTTTAACTCGGAACAAGAGCTTCTTCCTCTATATTCCCATGCTTATAAATAGGGTCCTTCCATCCACAGCCACCACAATCACATCCAGGGTATTAAGTGAAAGAGAGTGAAGGATACCCTCGCATTAGTGGAAGGAAGATGGCAAGCGCTTCCAAAGTTGCAACCATCGTCGTCATCTTAGATCTCGTCATGATTTCATCACCATCTCAGTTAGCTCTTTCCAGACCTCTCGAGTTCCGTGACATGAAAGTGAAATCATCGTCTCAGTTGGCTCTCTCTAAACCTGTCGAGTTCCGTGACATGAAAGCAAGTAAGGCTATGATATATATTACATCTGCATTCTTCGTGTTGATTCCCGCAATAATTTTATTTTTCTACGCCATGCATGCAGGTGCACAAGGGAAGAACATTCATTGGAAACTTATCGCTACTTTTACGGTAGGCTATTGCGTCCCGAATTGTCCAGGACTTTGTGCTAGTGGTGGCTACACTTATTACGGTTGCAATTACGTCTCCACAGAAACTAGAGCCTGCTATTGCGGTGTCTAATTAATGTCACTCCACTTTGTCGAGCCCTTTAATAGTATGTATTTCGGGTACTAGGTAGCTCTCCAATTGCGGAGACTAGGCAGCATTTGCAATTATATGTGATGCAAGTTGTTATCTAGTTTAATCTCCTTTTATGCGCACATGTATTTCCGCAGTCATTGCGAAGAATAAAAGTTGTGTTAGTAAATGTTCTTACTTCCGCTTTCCGATTCATGTTATTAACATGGACTAGCATATCATGATTATCAGATCAAGAAAGAGAAACACGTACTTTTGTATTTCATTTTCTTCGATAAACGAAGACAGAAGTTGATATGCCTTCACATTCTTCGACGAAACATATAACTACGACTAGTTAAGTACTGCACATATGCCCAAGAATGTAATCTAAATCTAAATATTTATAGTCAGAGTATCCATAATTATTTCTATAATCAAAATTAAGTAATGAACTCAAACTCAAACATATACATGCTACCGGCTTATATCGAACCAATTCCAAACTCAAATAACTGAACAGTCTTCTTGAACCGAAATCGATATCGGTTTGTGTGTTTGTTTGTTATAGTTCGATTCGACAGGCAATTTCAGGGGAAAAGTATGAAATCCAAGCTTAGTTGAGAAAAAAGCAATTCTTAATCTGGGTATTCACTAGTTATCCCAGGTTTTTCTCAATGTAGTAAAAATCCCACTCCATTATTCCACAACTATTCAACGAATACATAATCCTTTCCTTTGGTAATAATGATTCCGATCAAATATTTATCAAATATGCAAGACCTTTAAACAGAGGAAATCATCCATTCCAATTTCAGATCCAATCCAGTGTCCAAATAAGATTAATGAATACTCTATCTTGTAGTAATCGTCGAGACCTTTCCAACAATCTCAAAATGTAAAAATCAGAGTCTTTATGAGGAAGTTAATGGGAAATACGAACGATTTACGGATTTCAGATCCGGATCCGAATATAATTTGACTCAAGCCTATAAATATGGATGTGTCCAAGTGGTCTGGTTAATTAGAACACTTGCATTCACCGAAGGTCCAGCCACTTCGCATGAGCTCCACCACCGGAGAAATTTTCGACGGTCGATCGAAAATCTGAAGGCAACCGACGCAAAGATCTCAGAGTGTGGAGTCATGTGGAGGCTCACGTTAAACGTTGAGGAACAGCCGTTATGAATGAGGAAGTTCGAAGAGGACGACCCCGAAGAACGGTTTTTAATCCTCCATTTGCTGCCGGATTCGCATTGTACCTATTGTATGTGTAACTTATTGCTCGTATTTTCGGATTTTCCAACCAATCCATAACTTACATGTGTGATCCGAGTAGATATTCTTGATGTGGGTGTTAACAAGAACACAATGGTATAGTCGGATCGTCGATCAGAGCGATTTCGTGGGACATCGTCAGAGTGGTTATGACTATTGTTCATGTACAATCGATCATAATTTTAAATGATCTGATCAATCATGCCTTAAGGTTTATCGATTATTTATCTCAAAATGATAAAGGTAAGCTTTTTTAATATCAATCAGTATTAATCAATCATTAGAGTTGGATCTGTGGGCTCATAAGCTTAAAATTATGCGTGTGTGCATGTGTGATCCGACTCGATCAGATCAAACCAAAAGACTTACCGTTCATTGTCTGATCCGATTTTTAAAACCTTAATCTATATGACAGAGAAACAGGAAGCATTAATCTTTAAAAATTAATTTCTTGCAATATAAAATTATGTCTATGTCATACAAAACTAATTCCATACAAGACACGTGGATAAATGAGAGATAACTTTGTATGAATCTATATAACACGTTCCACACGATATTTCTTCGAATAATGTAAGATAATTAAATGAAACATCCAACATGGCTACAAAATTTTCAAATAGAATTTCAAATATGTACTAATTAAGTCACTCACAATATCAAAAAAAAATTAAGATTCGGAGAGTGATGACAGAAACCTCCCCCTCCCCAATTTCTCATACAAATATGTATCTTCCTTCCTGGTCAACTTGAAGTAGCTTTCATCAGATCTAAGTTCACTTGCACCACCCATATAAATAAAGTGTAATAACTAGGGATGAAAATGAATACGAATGAATATATTCGTATCATATCCATTGTCATATTTGCTTTATACATATTTTAATATTCATATTTGTATGAGGAAAGGGAGCCTACTTTGTGAAGTAGGTAACCTTACCTAATTCACATCCAATTTTTGTAAATTTTTTTATTTTTTTTTTGAAAAATACCACCGTGGATTTTCATAATCATATCCCTCTAATATGTTATTCAAATTTAATCAGAAACGGAGACTCCTACGGCCTTCTTCCAGAACATGTAAAATACAGCAAATCTGTGACCGTTAAAAAATGATTGTCTGGATGGAGGCCGTAGGAGTCTATGTTTCTGACGAAATTTGAATGACATATTAGATGGATATAATTATGAAAACCCATGGTGGCATTTTTGAAATAAAAAATAAATAAATTTGCAAAAAATGAAATGTGAAGTAGGTAAGTTACCTACTTCACAAAGTAGGCTCCCTTTCCTCTATTTGTATTCCTTTAAAAGTGGATGTGGATATGATATAAATTTGATATTTGTGAATATTCGCATTTGTATTGATATATACATTTCAATACATAAATACAATCGTGATTTATCTATAGTTGTGTAACAAACTTTTATGAATGCATTCATCATCATTAGATTATGAGATGACTATATTTAGCACACCTTTTTTATGTGTGAACCATACAAAACATGTATATTTAATTAGTCCATAAAATATTTCCGTTATTATTTGTATTGTTTTTAAGGATATGGTGACACATTTTTCACAGTCCTCAATATTCGTATTCGCATTATTACATATATTCGTAACCGACTCTGACAGTTTTCATCCCTAGTAATAACATATAGCCACAATATTTAAACTAATAACATGGTTGTAGATGATCATATAGAACTCACCGCAAAACTGATAATATCTCCACCGCACACACGTTCCTGCAAATGACTTTGAAGTTGTAATGTTGTGATCACATTACCAGATTGTATACTATCTCCATGAATCTACTGACCAATAACTTACTAAATAAAGTACTTAAAATGCTAAGTATAAAATTATAACTTAATAAATTATTTTATTTTTTTAAGAGTGATTTATAATTAGTTGGCAAGTATATGTTGGATTAAAAGAACAAGCTAATGCTCTTACCTACTTTAGGTGGAAGTAGATTTACCTAGAGTATCAATGCATGAGTTGTCTAGGTAGTTAGTAAGCTGCATAGATGGGCATCTGCAGCACTCCTTCACTTCCTTGTCCCACCACTTATACACGTGCTGCTGTAGCAAATATACCGCAGAGCAACCATGACTACAAGATCGGGGTGAACTAGTTAATGCTCTTACCTACTTTAGGTAAAAGTATATTTACGTAGAGGATCCATTGCTAGAGTTGTCCAGGTAGTTGGTAAGCCTCGTAAATGGACATCTATAGCACCCTTCACATCCTTGTCCCACCACTTTATACGCGTCTTATTATGTAGCAAATGATGCACAAGATTTTTTTCCTGACTGGGCGTTCCAATCACCCAAATGCTCTGCCAGGGAATCTGACATCAAGATTTCCCAGTCAGAACATCGATTGGTGAACGGTTCGTCGATCGGCAAACCATTTACCCATTTACCGATTCTCAATTCCAAATATTTTTATATATTATTTTTTATAATATAAAATTTAAAAATTTTCCGAAATAATATTATATATCATTTTTATGTATTGATCGACAAACGATTTGTCGATCGACGAACCGTTCGCCGATCGATATCCTGACAAGAAAATATTGAGGTCAGATGCCCTGACAGTAGACCTGACCAAATTGCGGACCGGGCCGGCCCATGGGCCGGGCCGAACGGGCCGAGGTTAAAAAACCTCTGTCCAAAGCCCGCCCATGGGCCCCCATGGCCCATTTTGGTCATTTTCCATTGATTTTTCTAATGGTATTTTATACGTATAAATAATTTTATAAATACCATCTATACTTTATATAACTAATATACGTAGTTTACATGTTACTTGACATGTAATTCATTGAATTTTTATTTAAAACTAGCGTCATAAATGAAAAACTGAAAGCATATCATATTAATATATGTATAATTTGACATATATTTATATATTTCTTATTTTTTGCGGGCTGGGCCGGCCCATGCTTAAATTTCGAAGCCCAAGTCCGGCCCATGAGCGGGCTGGGCGGGCGGGTCCCCAGCCCGTTGGCCAGGTCTACCTGACAGGGCATTTGGGTGATGAGGATGCCCTGTCCGGGAAAAAACTCGCACTAAGATATGGGTGAACGAGTTAATGCTCTTACCTACTTGAGAGGTAAAAGTAGAATTACCTAAAGGATCAATTGCTGGAGTTGTCTAGTATAGTAAGTTGGTAAGCCCCATAAATGGGCATCTGTAGCACTCATTCACTTCCTTGAACGAGTCAATGCTCTTACCTGCTTTTTACATTAATACTCTTTTATTTGGAAGATATGGTTGAACGGGTCTTCCCATGTATACTCTTTTATTGCAGAGCAACCGTGACCACAAGATAGAGTTGAACGGGTCTGTCTTTGTACTCTTTTATTTACATTAATACATTGGAACACTTACTCATAAAAAAAGATAGGGTTGAACGAGTCAATGCTTTTATCTACTTTAGGAAAAGTAGATTTACCGGGAGGATGTTTTTTGGTAAGTAAGAACTATATTCCCAAAAATTGTTCAAAAATGTACAAAGGCGTCAAGAGCCCCGATTGTTCCCAAGAGAGGGAATTTCCGGAAGTTATAATGAAAACCAAATGTAGCCAGATCCCAAATTATAGCTAAAAGAGAGGTCATCCCCATAGATCCCTAGCATTTTGAAGGATATCACGTAGAATAGTAATTGACTGGTTGGAGCCCGTTGATGTCCATCTATTGTTCTTTTCCTTCGAGATGCCCCAGACCACCATGGCCAGAAGCGTTGATAGAATAGTTCTTTGGGTCCGGTCAGCATTAGCATTTATCCACGCGGTCAGCGACGAAGCCAGAAAATTCTTCTTGGGGGGGCTAAATTATATCAATATTATGTATCTAAATTATCTTGTCAATTTAGTTGTCAATATTTAGGGTGGGGTTCCTTTGTTGTAACGTGAGTTACATAAAAGGTGATGTAACTATTTTTTTCAGATCTGTTTCTTAAATCCAATCTTATAGATAAAATCTTTGAATAATGTTATACACATCCTTCAAATTTCGCTCAAATCCAAGGTCATTTGCTATTTTATATTAGTAGCAAAAAGTATGGTTCTCTTTTAAAAGAGATTTAAGTTGCTTAAACATTGATTGGATTTTTAACCACTAAGATAAAATAGGAAATGACATCAGATTTGGGAGAAATTTAGAGGATATGAAAAATATTAATGAAAATTTCAATTTATAAGATCGGATGCGTGGAAACGTATTCAATCTATAAGGCGAGCTTCCAATAATTCCGTAATTAATTGAAACTAATATTGGGAAGGGATTTTTGCAAAAAATACCCACAAAATCTTATAATCAGATATAAATAATCTTTACAAATATTGTATTGACAAAAAATTCCTACAAAACTCTTCATATAACCGGAATACACATTTATTAATGTGATATTTAGTAATGGATTAAATGGGGCTGCCCTCTAGGGGAGCAAACTTGGCTCTTCCTGTCGTATTTTTCCTATTTTTTATTTTTTTGAAAAATTCTTTCATGAATTTTCATCAATATATTTATATGCAAATGACAGATACATATGCGGATATAAGTGTTATCGTATCTTTATCCGTTTTAATACGAATACAAATGCAAATACGGATATTGACGGATATTAAAATTATCTTACCATATCCTTAAAAAACAGATACGGATGTAAAATAGATATTTATCTCATACGAGTAATGTTAGAAATACTCTATAGAGTCGACTTATATAGGAATTGCATGAAAAATACTTGATATACATTTACTAAATGTATTTGTATCATAAAATTTATACAAATATAGTAAAAGAAGGTATAGAATTATGTTATATATTGTTAAAAATAAATCTATGACTATATTTATATACGAAAACAGATATATGAGTACGGATGTTTGCGGATATCAAAACGATATCCATACCCATATCTATTTTAAAACGAATATGGATAGAGATGTTAACATATGTATAAAACAGATATGATGTCGGATCGGATAAGTATATATCCATAACTGTTTGCATCTATACCTATATTTCATTCTTTCTTCTGCAAACGGAGACTCTTACGGCCTTTATCCGAACGAGATCGATTTCAACAATTCTACGACCGTTAAAAAATGGATGTCTAGATGGAGGCCTAATGAGTCTATGTTTAGCACGAAACTTGAATGACATAATATAAGGATATAGTGATGAAAACACACAAAAGAATTTAAAAAAATGGGGAAATAGGATAGATGAACCAAGTTAGCTCGTCCAAGGGGGCATCCCCATTTAACCCTTTAGTAATACCATTAGATTTAATATTTTCAAACAAGTAGCACTATGCAATAATTTTTACTTATATGAATGCAAACAAATATAAACATATGTACAATCTCTTGTCATATTTATTATACATATTTTCACATGTATACTTATATCTGCATATCTATTTGTAAATAGATGCAGATACAAATAGGGTTGCAAACATGCAGATAGCAATATGTATCTATGTCCATAGAAGCATACATAAGAAAATTATGTAACCATCCGTTTTTTAATCCCAAAATTTGAGAGAGGTATTCAAATCTATATCCATATATGCAAAAAAAAAATAAAAAGAAAACTGTTATCTATACCACCTATGTTAAAATAAAAGATATATATCCGTGATGATTTATAAAAGGATATGATAATGTACACATATGGATGTACGAACATATGGTTTATGATGTTAAGTAAAAAAGGATGATCATTTCCGTGTTTTGATAAGTTATGATGTTAAGTAAGTTGCAATTTTTAGATGACATGACGTCATATTATAATATTTCTTTGTTGAAATGAAAGAAAGAGAAATAGATTATTGAATGTATCAAAATGAAAGAGTAGGCACGTAGGAGAGAGAATGAAGTTTGTTTGGTGGACCCCACGAGCTTTTTCCTGAAAGGGCATCCATCACCAAAATGCCATGTCAGGGTATCTGACTTCATTATTTCCTGTCGGATTATCGATCGGCAAACAGTTTGTCGATCGGCGAATCGTTTTTCCGATCAATACATAAAAATATATATAATATTATTCTAGAAAATTTTTTGAATTTTATTTTACTAAATTTAATATACAAAAATATTTGGACCGGCAAATGATTTGCCGATTCTCATTTTCAAATATTTTTGTATATTATTTTTAATAATATAAAATTCAAAAAAATCGAAATAACATTAATCGGCGAACGATTTGCTGATCGACGAACCGTTCGCCGATCGATACCCTATCAGGAAATCTTGAAGTCAGATGTCCTAACTGGACATTTAGGTGATGGGAATGTCCTATCAGAGAAAAAAATCGGACCCCACAGGTCGAAAGAGGGCTTTGTTGAAAAGCCCCCCAGATTTTTGGGCGGAAAAACCTGCAGAACATTAGCCCATCTAAAGCTACTCGTTCTAAAAACTGAGAAGGTTAGTAGAAATCACAGAATGAGAGTCTTAGTTCAATCTGAGAAAATTCTTGGACATCTTTCCTTCGAGCAAACTCAAATGTTTATAGATCTGAAGATATCAAGATGATGCGAACGGTATAAACTATATTAATATCTAGAAGTTGTGGCTGACCGGTGGCGATTGGTGAAAGTTATTTACACCCTACCCACATAGACAGACAAGGAGGCGGTGGTTAACACCATAGAAGGTCATATCGGTACCGGTTTCGGTATCGATATCGGTACCATGTCGATACAATATATCATCGATTTATCGACGTCATATTGTCGATATCGAACCAAGTTTGTGAATAAAATGGCCTTGAAAGGCCAGATATCGGTCATATCGGCGATATGTCGGTCACCTGTCAATATCGATATTATCACCGATATATCGTGATATGGCCTTCCATGGTTAACACCCCCCTCCCCCAAGTCTCAAAGAAATACTTTAATTTCTATATGTTTTTAAATTGAAAAAAAAACCATTAAAATGTTGTATATAGTGGATCTTATTAATTTTTAAAATACGAACTAGTTTCAACATGTATCAATATATCAATAAATTGATATTATTAAATAAATCTTAAAATGTATTATTAGAGAGTAAAACCCATTGGTTTCACATATCAAAGGAGTTTTGTGTAGAGATTCGAGCATATTGTAAAGCAGATTTGCCCTAGTAGTAGGGTCAATTTGATCCAGCTTACTTTCCGATTCCAATATTTGCTGAGATACGGTTCAAATTTTGGCTTGAATCAGAAGGGTAAAAAATTAATTTATGTGTTTTTTCCAGTTCACGGAGACGATCAAGTTTCCATCAACCCCTCAACCCACACATTCTAAAAAGCTTCAAATCCATCAAGCAAGGAAAAGAAAGAAAGCACAGAGAAACTAGCAAACCCAGGCAAATTTGGCAAAATGATTAAACGCTGCAGGGGAGTCAATTTTTGTCCCGGTAATGTCGCAAATTTTTTTAGAGAGCACCCTCATGTTTGGGGTTGGGAAGTCTGATATATCCCTCAAAATGGGCCCAACATCCACCTTGTTTAAAGCGAAATTTAGATTTGATATAAGGACCCAACATCCACCTTGTTTAAAGAGAAATTTAGATTTGATATAAGCAATCCAGGAGAGTCGAGAGCAGAGGTATCAACGACATGAGAAAGAAGATTTGTACTGTGAGTTGGCGTACCTGGCTGTAGTGGATGGGAGGTGCTAGCCGCAACGTCCATGACCAGGGGCTGAGTCGCCATGAACAGGGACATGATTGCGTCTAAGATCTATTCCGCTTCAATAGGACAGCCGCACAGCAAGTCAAGACGCTGGTGCATATGATCTGGAAAGAATTTGCCCTTTCTCTCCATCCAGTCCGCCAAGATTTTGGCGATGACATGTTCCATCGTCTCTACCTCCACCTTCGATCGTAGTCTTGAAAGCCCATGGTGGTGTGGGAATGGACTAATGTTTAGATTGACCCTCTCCCAAGCATCTCCCGGGCAGAGATCGAAGGACCCTAGAATTAGTTCAATGATGCCTGAGGTAGCCTTGCCATCTCAGTTCAACTTGAATTGGTTTGGATCCTCCATATGTTACCAAGATTGCAGATGATAGAGGGTGGTATTGGGGATAAGCGGAGAATCATAGTGAGCGAAGGCCACCTCCATTTCGTAAAGGGTGAAAGGTTGCTTCGAATACCCATCCGCGGTCGACATTCAATCCCCATCGGGATGACAAAGACATCGGATATGTCAACCAACAGCTTAACCATGGAGGTGTTTGTTGCATCGCACGATAAGGGTGGAACATCGAAGGCCAAGAGTTTGTCAAACATCTTAACAATGTTATTTAGAACATATAGGTACCTATGGTGCAGGGGTAGGCCATAAACTGCCACCCAATAGGCTCGGACCTCCTCAACTTTTTTGGCCCCAAAAGAAGGGGACCACTTGTAAAATCAAACCTTTGAGTCATCCGCCATTGTCTGGGAGGTATGCGCAAGCTTGGAGAACCATGCTTCGATGGTTAGCTGGGAAATGACTTATTTTTTTGGATATTTTCCAACACGGTCCGAAGGTCTTCGGATCCACCTCAATGTTTAGTCAATCCTTCACCCGGCCAAGAGAAGGGATGTCCTCGAACTAGATGATCATGCACTTCAAAAGGAGATTTTTCGCCATCAGGGACTAGTCAAATATCGGTACGCTAAGAGAGTAATGAGCATCCCTCCAGCGGATGGTTTCTCCAATCGATGAGCCACCCTCGTCGATGGAGACTCGATACCCGCCATGGGAACAGTCAGGTTAGAGGTATTTCACGAGGAGTTTGTGTTCCAAACCGAGCGGTTTGCCAAATCCGGCATTTATAAGATTTTTTGGTGGGAGGCATTCAGAGAACAAGGGGGGAAAAGCTTGGCTATATGACTCGAAAGAGTGCAGGAGAAAGATACCGGGGAAGGACATCGACATTTAGAGTGACCCTTTTGAAGGCAATTAAAGATTTGCCGCCTTTTGCAGGAGAAGAAACACTTGGCGAGGGAGTCGAGGCACACAAAGGGAGAGAGTGTCATTCTGTGTGATGTCTACAGGGAGTATTTTGCAATTCTCATGAACCGAGCACCCTCTGCTTCCCCATCCCTTTTTTGTGACACGAAGCAACACTTTGTTTGCTCGAGGATCGTGGGGTGAATTTACGGGGGCGCCTGTGGAGATTTGTGGGGAATCGAGGGGGATATGAAGAGGTTTGGAAATTTTCGGACCATGGTAGGTGTCACATGGGTAAAATCTTTACAACGATTTTGAGATTAACTTGTGCGGTGTTAACTTCTCACAAGCTAACCAGCCTTCCCCTTTGCGTGTAGACGTACACCAGCATACCGAATAACTATGCCGTTAGAATACTCAAACCAAGCACTCAAGCACAAGGACATAAGAGCAATGACACTGAACCCTCTTTTTATTAGGAAGAGACTCACTCTGAGTGTGTTGTTTACAAATGAGCTCTACACCTTATATACACAAGCTGGGGGTATATGAAGGGACACTATTATTATATGTACAATGAATGCAAGGACTCTCCCTCTTCTACGGAGACCCTTCGTCTTCTGCAACTGACGCCATGTTGCTCGCTCCGTCAGTACGTCATGTTATCTACCTCATCAGCATGCCATGTCATCACGCCACGTCATCAGTGGGCCCTACGCTCCTACATAGGATGTTGCAGCTCGAGTTCTATCAAGTGTCGTCGAACACTTGTGATGTGCCAAGGGGTTCCTGTGATCTCCGAACCTTCTTGCGGTAAACCCAGTCCTTAGATGTCCGTAAGCTAAGATGAAGTCCTCCAAAACTTCATAATATGGCCACCAAACCACACGGGCGTGCAATATCGATATTGCACACTATTCTCATACCTCGGGAGTTGGGGTGTTACGTGCCTCCCTCACCTGATCCATCAGGCGTTTGCAACAAATCATGCATCTTCAAGAAATCCTCGATGAGGTCCTCGAACCGCCACATGGTTGTATTACATTCCCAACTTGCCTCCTCCTCTAAGAGTCCCTTCCATTTGACAAGGAAAAAGATTATCAGGTTCATCTTGCTTTTCCCCTCCACGCGCATGTCAAGAATCTTCTTAGCAACCTTCATATGCTGAACTCGGATGTTACGAGAGGCACGTTTCGATGCCCTCCAGTGTTATCTTCTTTGTCCTCATGGTACTCCTTCAGGAAGCTGACATGGAACACTGGATGCAGCTTCAGTCTCTCTGAAAGACGTAATTGATAGGCGAGTGGTCCCACACGTCGAACTATCTCAAAGGATCCATCGTAATGAGGAATCAACCCTTTGTACGCCGCCTTCTTCGGTATTTCCATCTAAATTTGGGGCGTAAGCTTCAGTAACACCTTCTTCCCAACCTGGAAGTCGACCGGCCTATGGCTCTTGTCAACCGCCTTCCTCATCCTGTGTTGAGCATGAGCCAACGCATCCTTCGCTTCCTCCCACCAATCATGTCTCTCCATTGCAAAGCGATGTGCGACGGGGCACCGTCTTTGGCTATTCTACTTAGCCATTTCGTGCAATGTTACGGGTTGCCTACACATCACAATCTCGAACGGACTCTGGCATGTGGTGGTCTGCTACAGGTTGTAGCGGAATTGGGAAGTATCCAGTAAGCTCACCCAATTGTGTTGATTGGTCGTCACATAATTCCTAAGATACTCTTCCAGCAAGGCATTTGTTCCGCCCCGTCTGTCCATCCATCTGCGGGGGGTTGCTAGTAGAGAATTTGAGATCAGATCCCAACATCTCAAATAAGGTCGTCCAGAATCGACCTGTGAACCGAGTATCGTGGTTACTCACGATGTCCGATGGTATGCCTCAGTGCTTCACCACGTTCTGCAAGAACAGATTCATTGGGGTCTCTGTCATACACTCTTGAGGTGCTGGTAAGAAGATCGCGTATTTGGAGAAGCGATCAAGTACCACCATCACCTCATTATTCCCCTCCACTTTCAAAACCCAGTGATGAAATCCATGGAGAAGCTCTCCCACGGACGTGAAGGAATGGGCAGGGGCTCCAGCAGTGCTGCCGTCTTATTTATTTCGATCTTGTCCTGTTGGCATACAAGACAAGTACGCACGTAGACTTACATGTCTTCCTCCATCTTCGGCTAGAAGTAGCTTGAGGAAAGGAGCGTCTGTGTGCGCTCAACCCCTGGATGACCAGCCCATTGTGCGTCGTGTACATCTTTCAGCAACATCTTCCTCAAGCCGTCGCTCGAGGGGACACAGGGCCTCCTGCCCTTCGCGTAGAGGATGCCTTCCTCTATCCAGAACTTCAAACTTCTCCATCATTCACGTGATGCACCAAGCATGAAGTGACTGGATCATCTTGTGTCTACTCCCGGATGCACTCCAGCATGTCTCCAGACACGCGTATGATCGATGCAATCACCGCAACCTTCGGCTCTTCCGGTTCTCTCTTCCTCGAGAAGGCGTTAGCTACCTGTTTGGTCTGCCCAGGCCTGTATTAGAGCTCAAAGCCAAATTCAGCAAAAAAGGCTTGTCATCACGCCTGCTTGGAAGTCAGCTTCTTTTAAGTAGCAAAGCAGGTAGTTGTTACGTTATCCGTCTGCACCACAAACTTTGATTCGAGGAGGTAGTGGCGTCATGTCCTCAGACAATGGGCCACTGCAGTTATCTCCTTCTCATGCACAGAGTATCTCTACTCTAATGGATTCAATGCGCGGCTCCCATACGCCACATGGTGCCCATCTTGCACCAGTACACCTCCAAGTGATCAGACACGTTGGTGTGGACGTCAAATGGCTTCTCGAAGTTTGGAAGTCGTAGAATTGGTTCTTCCACCAACGCCCTCTTCAGCTTCTGGAATGCCTCCTAACATTCACGCGTCCTCTCCAAGGTTGATCCTTCCAAAGCAGGTCCGTCAGGGGTGCCGCCTTCTTGGAGTATCCTTTGATGAACTTCATGTAGTAGTTCATCAATCCAAGGAAGGGTCGTACTTCTGTCACCTTTGTGGGGATTGTCCACTCTTCAATCGCTTGAGTCTTCATTGTCTCCATGCGTACCATGCCTCCGCCCACGATGTGCCCAAGAAAGGAGATGGTCTCCTAACCAAAGGCGCACTTCTTTGGCTTCAAGTATAATCAATTCTGCCTCAACTTCTCAAGCACCATCCGCAGATGCTTGACATGCTCCTCTAAGGTCCTGTTGTACACTACTATGTCATCCAAGTACACTATAACAAATGAGTTGATATACTCACGGAAGACGTCATTCATAAGAGTACAGAAAGTTGTCGGGGCATTAGTCAACCCAAACGACATTAAAAGGAATTCGAAAGAGAATGCATAATACACATAGTTTTAGGCTCGTCTCCCTCCTTGATATGAACCTAGTAGTATCTTGACCTGAGATCCATCTTCGAGAAATACTTGGCCTGGCCCAAGCGATCAAACAGACCTTCAACATTGGGGATGGGTACTTGTTCTTCACTGTCATCTTGTTCAGCGTGCGATAGTCCACACACATCCGCAAGCTCCCGTCTTTCTTCTTCTGGAACAACACCAGTGCTCCATAGGGGGCTTTGACGCATCAGATCAGCGTCCACCAATTCCTTGAATTGTCTTCGCAACTCCTTCAGATGTGTAGGGGGTATCTTGTATGCTGGAAGTGCAGGGGGCATCTTATATGCTGCAAGTGCAGGGGGCACCGTACATGGCAGTAGCTCGATGGCGTGATCCACGTCTCTCTTCGGTGGAAGCTCCTTGGGCAGCTCCTTTGGCATCATATCCTTGAATTCGCCCAGCATCTTATGTACTGCCTTGGGGCATGGTTGTATTGTCGCCATTTTTTTCGATACGTATTGTAGCCAAGTACGTCATCTCCCCTTTCTTCAGCACGTTGCAGACTTGCATCGTGGACATGGCTACAGCTTGTCCTTTCTTCTTGATAGCCCTAATGAAGCATGTGCTATCTGCAGCTGCGAATAAGACTCCTCCAAAATAAGGCATCACAGATGCCTTCACCTTCTTCAAGAACTCGACTCCCAGAATGACTTAAAAGTCGTCGAGAGGTACTACGAGGAAGCGTACCTTCGATCTGCAGCGCTTCGAAGTTGGCAAGCTCTGCGCAGCACTGGCTCTTCTCCAAGGGAACTCCCAAGCTCCCGAACTCTTTGTTGAAGAGGAAGTTGTGTGTTGCTCCAATATCGATAATGGTTGAAAGGGTCTTCTTGTATACCACAACATCGAGGTACACCACCTCCGGATCTTCGCGCTCTACCTCGATTTTCACCTCTTTGCCCGACTTCAACAGACACAGGCGAGCGTTGCGCAACAAGTTGAGGTTCTCATGCATACCTCTTCGTCTTAGTTCTCCTCCATGGTCATAGAGTTCAGCTTCTCTCTCTTCGGGTACACCCGCACCCGATGTGGCCCATCACAAACGAAGCAGCCCTTCCCATTGGGTTGCTCAGCCTTCTTTTTTTTGAAATCTGAAAGGTAGGGGGAAGCACTCGGTGGTGCCCGCCCCATCAAAATATATTTAAAACAACAAAAGGTTACAACATATGGTTACAGTACCCCAAAACACAAGACAAACAAAAAGAGATTACAGCATCCACTCATCTACCAGTCTCCTCGTAAAGCACTCGACATTTTCTTTGTAGAATCTCTGGCCCGAGAAAACCAAATCATTTCTGCCACGCCAAACCGTCCACAGAATAGCCATAGGGTAGAGGCGCTCCCTTCTTGATCTCGCCCTATTCCCATACACCGAATTCCAGAAAGCCTGGAACTCATCGGACCGCCACTAAAGAATCCCCGCCTCCTGCCATATTTGCGATATCACAGGGCATGTAAAAAAAAAGGTGTTCCACCGATTCGATTGCGTTGTCACATATTAAGCACTTGTCCGTATTGATGCCCAGGAGCTTCACGTACCGATCACGTGTCATCAACCTCTTGCGCCTAAGGAGCCACAGGAAAATCCCAACACGCTCAGGAAGATTAAGGGCCCAAATAGAAGCACAGTCCCTGTTTATCACCTCCGAGGTCGCCGGCGGTGGTCTGGAGATGGCACCATATGCGCCCTTAACCGAGAAACTCCCCTCCTTCCAGCGCCAGTGATCTCTACCCCCACTAGGGGCACCCACCTTCCCCACAGCGTCAAGCAGCGCCAAGAAATCCTCAAATCTTCGTTCCGAGAAGTTAGCGGAGAAAGTAGGCCACCAAGACCCATCAACCCAGCAGTCCACCACCGAACAGAGCTTATCAGCCGTCAAAGCAAATAACCGCGGAAAACGAGAACAAAGTGCTCCCGCCCCCGACCATTCATCGCCCCAAAAAGCAAAGAAGTCCCCCCTTCCAAGAACCGGCCTGAAGAGATTAATATTTTTTGCAAACGCCTTCACCACGCTCCTCCAGAAAGGCGTCATTGCCGCAAGGTTGAGCAGCTGCGTTTGGGGCGCACCCTTCACCCCGTAGATGCTCCGAACCACCAAGCAAACAAGATCATCACCCGGTCCCCATACCCTACTAGCCCATTTAAGCAAAAGCGCCTCATTCATCTGCTCAAGAGATCTTACCCCCAAACCCCCCCCCCCAATCCTTTCTCCGTACGACATCCTCCCAACCAACAAGATGGACCCCAATGCGCCCACTAGAGACGTTGCCCCATAAAAAAGCGTGCATCTTCCTCTCCAGCCTTGCGCGGATCCCCTTTGGTAACTTGCGGCAAGGAAGAAAGTAAATTGGAATGGATGACAACACTGCCTTGATCAAAACCAACCTTCCTCCCCTCGAAAGAATAGAGGCCTTCCATCTAGCCAATCTCAAATCCACCTTCTCTACTACCCTCAACCAGTCACGAAGCCTCGCTCTCCCCAGACCCAGAGGTATGCCGAGATAGTCCAATGGGAGCGAGGCGCGTGAAGAGGCCAAACAAACCGTCATCCCATCAGCAACACATTCCGTCTGCCCGAAAGGGACAAAACTAGACTTACAGTCATTTTTCTTTAATCCAGATAGCTCCGAAAATATCTCCAAAGTCGTAGCCATGGCGCTGGCCTCCTCGACCCCTCCCTCAATAAGGAAGAGAGTGTCATCCGCGTATTGTAAGATCGGCACCCGCACCTCGCCCCTCGAGTATCCTCTAGAAAGACCATGGCTGACCACGCCCGCCGCCATGTCAGCCAGAACATCAGCAGCAATGATGAAAAGCAAGGAGCGAGGGGGCACTCTTGCCGCACCCCCTTACGGGGTTGAATCCAACCCCCTTCCGGCCTACCGTTGCTCAACCTTCTTGGAGGATTCTACTCCCTCCCTTCAAGTTTCGGTCTTACCGAACTTCTTGAACTTACCCTTGCTTTTCTCTTTGGGTTTGCTCTTTGCATTCCCGCTCTCCTTCTTCTAAGCGGGGGTTGAACTTTGTGGTCGACCAACGTATTCGCAACAGCGATGGTTGTTTAAAGGTTTTTCACCCGTTGCCTTCTAAACTCCGTCTGAGCTCAGTTTTGGAGTCCCGTCATGAAATTGAAAAGTTAGCCTTCTTCAGACATACCTTTGATATCCAGCACTAGTGACGAGAACTATCGTACGTACTTCCGTACAATTTCCGTCTGCTTCAGCCTTCGGAGCGTCTCCCACTTTACCTAAGCAATGTCGGTGGGTAGGAACTGCTCCTTCACCAACTCATTCCAAGATGAGTTGTATGGTCATCCTTCAGATGCACGGCTCCACCATAGCTTCTCATGGTCGGATAGGTACATCACCACCAAGAATACCTTCTTCGCCTCAGGAGTCTTGGCAGTTTTGAAGTATACATCCTTATTCCACAAATAGTTTTCCAAGTCTTTGGCACACCACGTACCAGAAAATGACTTGGGTTGTGGGACCTTTGGCCTTCTCACGTCGTTGGATCCGCCCCCGTTCGCGACTGCCTTCTTGACGATGGAGAGCTCCTCATATAGTTCTTGCATCAGGGACTCGATCTCCTCTAGCTTCTCCCCAAGTGCTTTCACCACGTTAGCCGAGCACGAACTCTCGCCGATTACGCCTGACGATCACATGCCTATGTCATCCTCTAGACGAGCCAAGCGTTGGGCATGAGTACTTAGTTGTGTTGTGACTGGATCTCCATCACAGCGCCCTCTAAGGAAGTAATGCGATCTCCAGCGTTGGATGTCATTTCTCACTCTGATACCAATTGTCACAGGGGTAAAATCTCAACATCGATTTTGCGACTAACTTGTGTGGCGTTAGATTCTCGTAATCTAACCATCCTTCCCCTTTGCGTGTAGATGTACACCAGCATGCCGAATAACCATACCGCTAGAATACTCGAACCAAGCACTCAAGCACAAGGACACAAGAGGAATGGCACTGAACCCTCTTTGTATTAGCAAAAGACTCACTCTGAGTGTGTTGTTTACAAATACCCCTCCTTATATACACAAGCCGGGGGTATACGAAGGGACACCATTATTACATGTACAATGAATGCAAGGACTTTTCGTCTTCTACGGAGACCCTTCGTCCTCTGCAACCGACGCAACGCCACCCCCTCCGTCAACATGCCATATCATCTGCCTCATCAGCATGACATGTCATCATGCCACATCATTAGTGGGCCACATGCTCCTATATAGGATGTTGCAGCTCAAGCTCTATCAAGTGCTGCCAAATACTTGTGTTGTGCCAAGGGGAACTCACGGTCTCTAAACCTTCGTGCGGTAAACCCCATCCTTAGTTGTTTGTAAGCTAAGATGAAGTCCTCCAGAACTTCATACTGTGGCCATCAAACCACACGGGCGTACAATACCGATATTGCATGTTATTCCCGTACCTCGAGAGTTGGAGGTGTTACAGTAGGAGCATGGGATCCAATTGAGCCCACAGATTCCCCCCCAAACGTCTGTAGTTCTTTCCACAATTTTTGACATTTTCGCAGCGACATGCTACGACTCGCATGAGTCGAAATCTCCGACAAGCCGGAGCATCTCAAAAGGGTTTGCTTCGCCTTGCGATTTTTCTTATGGCATTTGATCCAAGGCCAAGAGATGACTTTGTGGGATTCCAGGCGTTGGGTCAAAAAGAGGATTCTCGTAGTTTATGATGTAAGCCCCCACCTTAGAACCAAGAAAATTGTTTCAGATACTAACTTTGTTGTCCCTCATGAAGGAAATTTGTGGTTTGGAGGGGTTTCTAGTGAGGTAAGGAAACAAGGAATCTACCGAACCATTGAGGCTTCCCCAAGCCCGGGAAGTAACAGTCCTGCTATCCCTTTTAACATACATAAATTATCACTTTGAATGATATTCGGCTTGAAGAAACTATAAAGAGGCATTGGCTTTGATTTGCGGTCCCGGTCTCTGATTTTCAAAGCCCTTCTTGGGATTTTAGGGGCGGTGGTGTTGCCCAAGAGCTTTGGAAAATCCCTATTTTCAGGAGGTGAGAGATAGTCACTACGAGATCGTTGTGGGCCTATCGACCTCTGTGAACTTTTCTGATGTTTGGTAGCCATTTTGATCGGAAGGAGCAAGAGTAGAACGAGCAAACAAAGCTACAGTAGAGAAGACAAATGAAGAGAAGCACGGAGAAGCGTACCCTCCTTGAAATACTAAGGGAGCAAAGCCTAGAGAGAGCGTACTTGGTGGCCTTTGAGGAGAAGACTGACCTGAGCATAGTCTTTGCTCCAGAGAGACGCTCTTCCTCCATTCCTATCATTCTTTGCGAAAGGTTGAAATTCGTCTGAATCTCTACTTTTTCCTCACATGCAATCCTACTCGATATGGATAAAGCAGATATGGACATGAAAGTAACCATATCTAATCCATATCTTATCCATTGCCATCACTGGTGTAAACACGAATAGTGCTTCCCGTATTCCCTCTTATTGCCGAAACGAACATCCTCGATGCAAAGATGCCAGAATTTTGCTGTGACAATGGCTTTTCAATGCCTCCTTAGAGTTACATGAAGGGCCTACTGGGATCTTCAGTTAATCCTTTTTATCATATTTACTGAGTTACATGAAGGGCCGGCTTTGTAAAGTTTGCTTTGTCTCTCTTTTCTTGTTTCTCCTTTGTATATACCTTTTTCTTTTAATATATTGGGGCGATCACCATCGAGTGACTCCCCCTTTCTTTGAGCTTTCAAAAAAATATTTACTGAGAAGCTTTTCATTGATCAGGATCATTTCTCAGAAATTCAAGATTATTTGCTGATTAATCAACAAAAAAGTCCATATTTCAGGGCTACGTCAGCTTTACTTCAAAAGATACTCAAGGATACCATTGTAATCTTTCGATTTAGTTCCAATGATGCTACAGCTGAAGATGCATATGAAAATTTCAAGCTACTGGTTTCGAGATACAACTCAGAAGAACAAAGATGGTGGAGATTTAGATATGTTCCATATTTCAGGGCTACGTCAGCTTTACTTCAAAAGTTACTTTCTTCTTTACATATTTCTCCGTTTGTTTTACATGTATACCCCTTGAAGGACACATATTGTAAGTTTCAAATAAATAATGAGGTTACCCGAACTCCCTATTATCAGGCTTATTAATAAACAAGCTGATTTACTTATACATGCAAACACATGAAACTCTAGTGACCTTTAAAATTGTGTACTCTCAAATATCTATAGACAAGACTAATTTCACACAATTAGAGTTCATATATAATAATTTGAATTTTTCACTTTATTGTATATATTACAACTGAACATTCTTAACATTGTCAACTCGTACATATTTCAACTCTTTTGTAATATAACTAACTACAAAGAAATTAATAACTAAAAATCAGAAAACCATTGAAAAGTAATAAAAAAATCCCCTACACGTAGCAATTATAACCTATAAATATAAAGTATAATACATATATAGTATTGAGAAGAAGATTAAGAAAATATTATGGAACCACCAAAAATATTTTAAATTTTCACCTATAAATATAAAGTACAATACATATATAGTATTGAGAAGAAGATTAAGAAAAAATTATGGAACCATCAACTCGCAAAATATATATCTACATGCTAATTACAAAGCAGTCGTGAGATCTGCTATGCTTTATGGATCTGAATGTTGGCCTAAAGTATAGAGGTATCAAGCTGATGTGTCACACTATGAAAATTTTGAAGCTAAGGAAACATTCAAAATTGTTCAAATTATAGAGGTATCAAGCTGATGTGTCACTATGAAAATTTGGGAACGTGTGATCGAAAGAAGGTTGAGGCAAATTTCCAATGTAAAAGAAAACCAATTCGGATTCACGCCAGGTCGCTCAACGACTGAAGCCATCCATTTGCTAAGGAGAACAATGGAGATTTATATAGCTAAAAGGAAAAACCTCCACATGATCTTTATTGATTTGGAGAAGGCTTACGATTCTGTCCCACGAGAGATATTGTGGAGAATGTTGGAGAAGAGACAAATACATGTCCTATACATTAACCTCATAAAGGACATATATGATAGGGCTTTATCTTGTGTAAAGACCCCGTCTGGGAAGACTGGATATTTTGACATCAACATTGGTTTGCATCAAGGTTCTGCTTTGAGTCTATTTCTTTTTACTTTGATTATGGACGAGTTGACCGGTCACATTCAGGATGAGTTACCCTGGTGTATGTTATTTGTTGATGATATTGTGTTAACTGACGAGACTAGAGATTGAGTAAATGAGAAGCTTGAGGTCTGGAGACATGAGTTGGAGACTAAAGGATTTCGTATAAGTAAGGCTAAGACGGAATATATGGAGTGCACCTTTGATGGAAGCAATGGTGAAGGAATCAAGGTGAAGATTGGTGACGATAACATTCAGAAGAGAGATTCTTTAGATATATGGGATCTATTCTGCAACATGATGGTGAAATTGATGGAGATGTTACTAATAGAATAAATGCAGGATGGCTAAAGTGGAGAGGAGTCTCTGTTGTTCTCTGTGATAAGAAAATTCCTTTAAAGATTAAAGGAAAGTTTTACAAAGCAGTCATGAGACCTGCTATGCTTTATGTATCTGAATGTTGGCCTGTGAACCATAGACATGTGCAGAGAATGAATGTAGCAGAAATGAAAATGCTAAGGTGGATGTGTGGACACACACGTAAAGATCGGATTTGGAATGATGTTATCAGAAAGAAAGTTGGTGTAGCTCCGATCGAGGATAAGATGCGAGAAAACCGCTTAAGATGGTTTGGACATTTGCAAAGAAGATCGACTGATGCACCAGTTAGGAGATGCGAGTGTTGGGATGTTGAGCCGGCTAAGAGAGGGCGAGGACGGCCCAAGAAGTGTTAGAAAGAGACCATACGAAGGGATCTTAGTTTTGTGGATATACGCCCGGGATTGGCCCAAGATAGATCTGAATGGAGGCGAAGAATCCATGTAGCCGACCCTACTTAATTGTGGAAAAAGGCTTTGTTGTTGTAGAAGAGCAGCTGCATGAGACTTGCATCGTTGTATGAATAGTAGCTGAGTGCATCAACTACAAACATGTACAGAGTACAGAGAATGTCTGCAGATGAGATGAGATGTGATTGGGAAATGTATGAGCACACCAAAATGATCAAATTTGTCATGGTGAAGGTAAAATGAGAAAAGCTCGTTGGTTGGGGTGAGAAAATTGGAACTCCTGCAATGGACAACATAAGATGCCTACTGTCTGAGGAAAAGCATGACATGGCTTGAAAAAAGCTTCAAAAATGCCTCAAGCAGAATTATTCTTACACGAGATGAACTAAAACAGAACAAGTTTTACGGAAGATTTCAACAGCAAGTACAAAATAGCCTTTCTTCTGTGGTCTGCCTCTATCATCAAATACACTTGCTTCCTTGTCTAATAGGAAAAAAACTACAAATGGCTACAAGCTTGTAAAAATGTTAATGGTTCTCTATTCGGTAACAACTAAAATTCCTGACATCCTCCTCAACGTGAATGTGTGAAATTCCACGTAGGCATTTCCGACAATGCATGAACCTACAAGATTGCTTCTCGCTCCTGCATAAAAAGCATTTAGCTTGTATAAAGACCTGAATTTTGAAACATGGTCAGCTAATTTTCAAAAGTGGAGCACTCATTTTTGAGTTTGCATAATGTAATTTCATATCTTAGTTATGTGGTTGGCTAGCACAGATTGGTTGTTATTAAATATGTGATCTGAATATTGTCTGTGTAACATCTTGGGTCTATACTTGAGCATTTAACAAGGAAAACCGACAGATTTTTTTTTTGAGGTTGATTCCAAACAAATCCAACGCATCAAGGTCTCAATAGTAGACCTCTACTCGTAACTCAATATTTAAAAAAGAAAAGAAAAAAGGACCTCCACCATATAGGTGTGTCCAAAAACTTCACCATTAATCACCAAAAAATTAACTAAGGCTGTTACAAGTGAAAAAAGAAAAAGCGTGTTAAGCACACCAACTCTCACTAACACCCTGGAATGGACCACTACATTGTCACTGTAAAATCGATCATGACGGAACATCACTCTATTTCTGGCCAGCCAAAGCACACCCAAATCAACGTGACATCCATATGCGTTCCGATTCGGAACCAAGCCAACCTGCACCGATCAATCGGATACCCCATCAGTGGATATCATGGTGTTTCCGAAGAGCGTCCAAGCCTCAATGGAGCCCCCGCAGCCAAAGAACAAGTGATCTGCATTCTCAGCCTCCTCGTGACACCGGCTGCAAGCTGGGTCCACCATCTTAAAAAACCTAACAAATCTATCGCCACGTCAACAATCTCGCCCTTCGAAAGAACCACAAAAACACCTTCACACTAGCAGGAATTTTTCATCTCTATATTCTTCTGTATTCAACTATGCAGTCACCTGGATCGAAGACCATTGGGCCCTTTAGAGGTCTATATGTTTTCCCCACCGAGAAGGTACCATCATACCAGCTCCAACAATTCCGACCCTCATCGGGTCAACCAACCTCCCCAAGTTCCTGCAACATCACCAACAGCCTGCTCATTCAATGATATGATAACTTAGATCTGAAATGCGGAAAGAACGAATCGCCATCCCACATCTGCCACATAACAGTTTGGGTCAGTCACAAGAGCCATCAACCTCGGGAACCGTCCTCCAAGTACCCCACGCCCACTCTTATCGTCGGTCCAGAACTTGAAACCCTTGTTGTCACCCATCACTGGCCTCAAGAAAGGTCAAATATCCTACACCACTACACAAATGCCCCTCCAAAAGAACGAAGGGACCAAACCAAAGACCCATTACCTTTGGCAAAGAGTATCGCACACCATAGATTCTCCTAAGCAACATGCACATCATGTTGCCACAGTTCGTGCTAGCAATCCACTTGCTTAGCAGTGTCTTATTCATCTCCTCCAAGCTTTGCACCCCCAAGTCGTTGTCCTCCTTAGAACAGGACACCATCTCCCAATCGACCAGGGGCATCCCACTCGACTGCCCAGAAGACGACCAGAAGAACCATCTCATGATGGTCTCGATCCTCCAAGGTATCCCAACCAGGAGAACCCTAGCAAATAGAAAGAAGATGGGAATAGGGGATAGAATTGATCTCAGAAGCACCGGTCAACCCCCCCCCCCCCCGGGGATAAGCATTTAGATCTCCAACCTACTTTCCTCTGCTCCATTTTCTCGATCACAGGCATCCATTCCACTGCATGCATACTCCTAACAACTAGTGGCACGCCAAGATACAACAAAGGTAGATCCCTCCATGGAAATCTCAATCAACCTGCACAACTGACAATCTCCCACCTCCTCCAAATTAACAGGCACAAACTCCGATTTACCCAAGTGAACTCTCAACCCAGAAACCTCTCCAAAGATGTTTAGAGCTGCGAACATACCCATGCACCTCTATGGACTACCCTCCGCAAACAGGATGGTGTCGTCTGCATATTGAAGAATGAGAGTCAAAATCTCTTCCTTGTTATAGCCACTACAAACGCCACCCGACACCGTGCGATCCATCATAACCGATAAAGCATCTACCACAATAATAAACAATAGTGGGGCCAACGGGAACCCCTGAGGCACGCCCGGCTAGGGCTGGAAGAATCCCCCTTTCGACCGGCCATTCACCAAGATCATGCACGAAGCAGTCGTCACACACCCCTTCATGCACATTATCCAGTGGTCCGAGAAGCCTCACCTATAAAGGGAAGCCCACATAAATCGCCATTCAACACTATCATAGGCTTTTGAGAAGTCCATCTTCCAAACCATTCCTTCACTTTCCCCCTCTTCCAATCTACCATGATCTCAGAAGCCAGAACAACATTGTCCATCAACCGTCATCCAGGTAAAAAACACCTTTAGCCGGAGAGATGAGCTCGTTCAGCACCCCTCTCAAGCGATTCGCCAAACACTTTGCCACAATCAGGTATATTGCATTGGAAAGGGTGACAGGACGATACTCCTCCACCATGTTGGCCACATCCTTCTTCGTAGCAGGAAATCAGCGAATGGTTGATGCAATCAAATATTGAATTACCATCGGCGAATTCACCAATCAATTACATAACCTCACCCCTAACCAGGTCACAGAACTCTCGAAAGAAAAACAAAGGGAAACCATCCAATTCAGGGCAAACACTACCTCACGAATCTCCAGCAGCTCGAACGGCTTCGTCAGCACCTCGACCTCTAGAGCGAAAATGTGTTTCACCCCCCAACCCCAACCATCTTGAACAACAATAAGGAGTCCACCTACTCCTCTCCTCGAAATAGCATGTCACAACCCTCGCAATTTCCTCATCACTGAATGCCCCCCACCCCCACATCGATAGTGAATGAAGTTCCTCCTCCTTTCGCTAGTCACTGCATGAAAAAATATGATGTTTGCGTCCCCCTCCTTCAACCATTTCTAACGCGATCGTTGTCTCCACTCCACATCTTGCTTCATGTCCTCTTCCTCCATAATCCTCTACAGCATCCCACGGCTCTCGAGCTCTTCCACCGCCAGCTCTCTAACGTCCTCCAGCAAGTCTAGCCTCACCATCTCCTCATAGGCCTCGCTTTTTTGTTGTTCCCTCAACAAGCAGGATTCCTTCCTGAAACCGACCAACATCTGCCTCAAAGCTTTCAACTTCTGAAAAAACCTTACAGTAGCCGAGCCACTCACATCCAAAGTAGACCAAAATGAAACCATTGTGTCTCGAAACTCATCCTCGGTCATCCAGCTACACTCAAACCTGAAGTACGATGAATACCCTCTTCCACTATAGGTGTCCAAACACATGGAGAAATGATCAGACCTCGAACGGGAAAGAGAAGTAATGTTGTCTAAGCTGAACCTCTACTGGGCCTTAATTGAGAGCATGAAATGATCAATCTGCAATCTAGATAATGAATTCCTCCAAGTGTATTTGCAATTCTCCACATCGAAAATCTTTAGGCCAAGTTCCTCCACCACAACAGCGAACGTCTTAGAATCAATATCATGTGCGCCTCTTCCACCTGGCCTATAATCCGAATATAGCTAACATTGAAATCGTCGCCCAAAATCTAGACCTCATCCATGAATCTCCTCACTTCCTGCAACTCCACCCATAAAACAGTATTATGTGAGTTACCCATAGCTCCGTAGACCGAAGATGATCGATTCCTCTTGCTGACCAGAATAACCGATACCAAATGAACCAAAATCAATTCGTCCACTGATTCAAACAAGTTACCATTCCAAGTGACTACAATCCCTCCTGCACTACCAACCGCATGAGAGGTCTTGAATGATGATTTATGAGAGATGAGGCTCAGAAGTTGAGTTACATCGCATCGAATCCCATAGTTCAATATGTGTTTCATGTAGACACGCCAAATCCACCTTCCATGCTGCAAACATAGTGCAAACTGCCAACCTTTTTTCCGGTTGACCCAGCCCACGGATGTTCCAAGTTATAAAGTTCATTGGGATACCATGGGGGGACCCCCCGACACCTGCACATCCACCATTCTTGCTACTTTCCCTTCATACACCTTATCTGACTTGAGGTCTTCATCTCCTGCTTTTACATCAACTCCCACCTACTCTAGGTTTTTACCGACAGCAAGGATTGCACCTTCAAGGTTAAAATCCCCTTCTACAGCCGAAGGTGGCCTTTCTGCAATGATCACACCACTTTCTACAGGACAATCAAAAACTCCCCCTCATCATTGGTTTCCAGCGGCCTATTCTCATCCAGACAATTCAACCCTCTGCCTCTTTCGAGAGAAAAACACCAGAGGTTGGTGTTCCTCAGCCAAGGAGCAGAGATCATTAGAGACCACCCCCACCTGGAGCCCCCGCCCGCCAGCCCGAAATCCCCTTCATCTTCTCACGGTGAAGCCCTGCAGTCAGCCTCCTTACCCAATTGTTTCCCTAGTTCGGATCAACTCGCCCTTTCGAATTCTTCCCATATGATGCAATTTGCACACTACTTCTTCGAACCCCCGTCCATCGCGGTCGCCCGAGGATTGGTGGTGAAAGTCAAGGACGCTTGAGAAGAGATCTTCCTCGTACACTCACCAACCTCTGGAGACTTCCATGGTGACCTAACCGCATGAACACCTACCATCAGGTTCGTCGGAAGGCACGATGCCAACCCGACAAAGGAGGGGCTCAAGTCCATCGAAATCCCTCTTGATAATAAACAGGTACCCCTTGCCAAATAGACCGGTACTTGGCATGGAATCCGCCAAGCGATTCAGGTTTCTCAAGTACGACACCTTGATCACAACCAGATTCGTCGTATTTGGATTTGCGCAAGGTTTATGACCCGAACCCAAACCTGAAGCTATCGATGAGGATCTAGTCAACACTGCCTCCAAGAAAGATCTAGAGGCAATAGGTAAAATATTCAAAAAAAGATGTCGCAAATCCCTCACCTTCCCAATATTTATTGCCTCCTGCAATTAACTGCGGCAATTCCACTACTTTGTCAACACCTCTGTCAACCGACATCGTGCTGCCTGCACCGCCACCTTTGCCGGAGCCGACACCACCATATTCATCCCCCATTGAAGTTGCTTCCCCCAAGAGAACTAACCACACGGGAATAAACCTCCGCCCTAGCATCATCTCCGCTCGAAGAGAAGGAGGTGGATTCTCCCCCCAATCAAGATTTCCACTCATGAGCCTCCTTCCCCTACTCTAAGCCATGTGGACACGACATGCTCCACCTCCCCAACATCAGTGCATGCCTGTTGAAGATACTCCATATTCTTGAATCGAAGCAATACACCCTCCACACTCATCCTCCAAGATGAGGTCGCAAAGTCAGAAGCCTTGTCCAAGAAACATGGCCTCCACCACCACACAAGCCACCTTAGCTCTAGTGGGACACAAACCTCCAACGCACCCTCCAGCACCTCTCACACACCTTCATTAGACATGCCCCGAATGCATAGCAGCCCTCCTGGCATCTAGATCGAGTCGGCCATGAGTCCCACCTCCTTTTCCACCTCCAACATATCCCGATATTTTTTTGAGATCTTTCACCTTCCCCTTTCTTATTATCGCTCCATCCAACGGACAACCAAGCTTCGTCACTTGCGACAACCGTTGCAACATCCCAGCAACCTCCTTGCCAAACAGAGGAGGATAGGGTTCCTTTCCCATGGGCTTCTCATCAGTCGCCTTCTCGCCAGCTGCCTTCTTTCCCGACAAAGGCCTCCTCCCTTTGCATTCACGCCTTCGATGGACCGACTGCCCCCAACTGAAGCAGAGTTGCTCCATTGCCAGACATGACTTGGACAAGTGATCGGAGGCCCCACATCTGTAGCACCATGCCCTCGATCTCGCCTTGGTTCTAGGACGGTGCATCTTTTTGTGTGGTGCACTCCATGGGCCTTCCTCAGCCAACTCCTCCATGGTGACATCATTTGCAGCCTCGAGATTTTCAACCTCCCTTTTGATGGGATCCTCACGTGTATCAGTGTCCATCGAAGCTCCTCCTCCACCCCCTAGTTGGGGACAGACCGTGACCCTTTCTCTACTCCTGGCCCTCCCTCAGGAAAATGGATCCATATCTAATTTCTACTTATCACAAGAGTGATAACCATCTTGATAGGACCTTTTATCGCGATCAGTGATAACAATTTAAGAGGATCAAAATCATCACTCGATGATAAGAATATAAAAAAATAGAGTTATGTCACCTTCAATGATTACAAACAAGAGTAATGGTGCTATCGTAGTCAGCGATAACAATCTTAAAAAGAATCAACCCATCTCTTTTAATCCTTAAGCTTGCCTTACAATTTAGTAGACTACTTAATGCAAGTCTTTGTATCACATTACTAATGTTGACACTTATCAATCTTTTGACTCACTTCGATTATCGAAAAAATACTAAGATATTTACATTGTATTGTCACAATTTTAACCATCAGAAGAAGCTTGTAATCTATGTGCCTCTATTTTCTTTATACCTGCTTTATATTATCAACAAATTCAAGAACAATATAATTTATGTTCACATAGACAAACATTGTCTAACAAATTTTTTTTCTCAAAACATTGTCTAACCTTTTTTCATTTAGAATTACAAGAATATTTAATAGTCATAAGAGTAGTTACATCAATCACAAGCCTTGAGTATATTTTTGATCCTTTTCGTCGACATGTTGATTCTTTCATGCCATGCTCTAACAATAACATTATTGGCTCACTGCGGACATCCAGCTTGACTATGACCCATCTGACCACAAGTATAATATCTTCGAGGCCTGCTACTTCCTCTTGGTCCATTTGTAGTGGAACTTGTTGTAGTCCCGTGCATTGCTTCCAAAGGTAGGGAACCATTATAAGTTATCGAATAAGGCATCACAATCTGTTGCTCATCCTTGTCATTTTCACGTAAATTTTCCCCACTCAATTTCATATCGTGATGTAAGTCTTCCATGCGAGATATGACTTCTACCATCTCGTGGATAGTGGATGGTCGACAAGAAGAAAGTGTATGTTGAATATCGAGGCGAAGTCCACATCAAAACTTTAGAATTCGTTCATCCTCACATAATTCAAGCATGGGTGAATGACGTGCTAAGTCATCAAATTTGATCTGATATTCTCTAGTTGACATTGATCCTTATTTCAGCTCATCCAATTCTTTTCTTTTTCTCCTACCCAAAAAATCAGGAAGAAATTGTTCTCTAAATGAATTCATAAAATTGTCCCAAGTCAAAGGATGTTATAAATGACAAGATAAAGCGCTCCACCAACGCTTCGCATGGCCGCTCAAGGAGTATTCAGTAAATGGCACCCAACAGTCTTTGGGTGCTTGGATAATGTTGTGAACTTTCTCAATCTTTTCTAACCAAGCATCAGCAGCCTCAGGAGTATTATCTCCCACAAACTCTAGTACTTGACACTGCAATAGCTAGCAAATATTTTCTGGTATTTCTGAAAGATATCCTCGATAGACGAAGAGGGAAATGGTACTCTCGTACTACCCTCACTCTAAAGGGAGCGAATGGATTCTTCAAATCCATCAAGTCTTTGCTCTACTGTCTTTAGTCTTTTGTCTATATTTTGGAGCATGTCCATCATCATCGCCAACTGTTTAGTAATCTCAGGATCCGAAAGCGACATGATTCTTCATGAATCAATTACACTCATAAGTCTATGGATATCTAGGCCTTCATATATTAGGACTCTTATACGGGAACCATTCCTGTTGGACTAAACATCATGGTCAGAGAACCCTGATGTATTCCATACATTCCGAATACCGTTAATAATCATAACTTATAAATGATGGCGAGTATCCTTGCTCTGATACCATCTGTCACGCCCAGCCATGCAGGAGGAGCGTCGGATGTAACTCCCTAAGGATCCAGATACTCAGCAATAGCCAAATTCATACATCATGATTAACATTCGAAAAGTAAAGCAGGAAAAGTATATAATAAAATATTCCAATGACATTTACATACTCATGGTTCCCAAAATTGTACAAATTTACGACAGAGTCCACGAAGTATTTTTACCTGACTAAAAATTTAAAACTGTGGAAGCTACAAAAAATACAACAACAACTAATACCTCTCTATGAGTGAAAAAGTACCCTGAAGTCAGGTACAAAGTGTGGAAGCTCAAGCCACTGTTGTTGCTCAACAACCTGTAAACATGGATGGGTTTCCAAAGAAGTACGTATGAGCAAAAAGGTCAATACAACTAAAACAGGCTAACACTACACTAAGCAGAAAGTGCAAAAGAGGAAAAAGAGGGTTGTTCATGTTCCACTATTATTTTTGTAATTGTTGTTTACCATCCCAATCATCAGTAGATGGTTATTATAAGTTGCATGCAATTTGTTATTTGTACTCTATCGGTGACGTTATTTATTTCATATCATGATTTCGCTAATTATACATTTATCTACATTGATCAATAAGATTAATCATATACGTATATGTATATAATCATGCTATTCAAGGTATCTTTCCAACATTTAGTTGTCAAGTTCAAGCAATAACAATATAATCTTAGCAGTCACAAATTGTGCACTGGAACAACCAACTCAAGACAACAATCCCAACTCCGACTTCAACCCACTTCCCCCGGGCTTACCTGTCACGAGGGGAATACCCGGGAACGAGTACACTTTGGCCGAACGGGGCCGCACCAGATACACCCTTATGACAAAGTACGAGTCTTTGATGAGTGACGTACTAGGAACGCAGACACACCGACAGTACCCATAGCACCACGCTCAACCGACAGAGTTGCGGAACACACCGACAAACTCACTGAACTAGAACTAACACTCCATCTAGGACTCACTGGGACCACGAGAGTTGTGCCCCGCTCTCGATTATGCTAGCTTCTCTAAGCATAACCAATGTAAACATACACCGATAAGAATAGTTTTTCATTCTTAATTTCATTTATTAAATTAATATTTAGTTGAGAACACTATCACATTGATCTTAGGATTTACGTCGGCGTGTTAGATTCATCACGGTGACTGATTTCAAATATTTGTAATCAATCATAGATTATTTTTCATAAACAAGCGCATGCCAACCATGCCACTTGCCTACTTCTCGAGAGACTATGAATACAGATAGACCGTTATGTGCATTGCACCATCCAACTCATTCATTGGGTTTGGGACATTCCAGGATTCTACTCGGCCCCAAGGGTGTATGTTTAATACCTTGCGGTACATGTCTCCGTCTATCGGATCATCATGCTATCTCAATCAACTTTGATAATTATTGTGATCCCAATCAATGCTAGTATCTTATTGAAATTTGAACTGTTTAATATACTCGCCGGTATACACAAACTATAATGCTATTAGATAACCAATGAAAAATCACTTAACCTTGAATCATAATAGGTTGTGCAACGGTAAAATTTCAAGCAAACGATGATTTGATACACACACATAAAAACGAACCTGCATGAATGTCTAATCACCATATCATATATGCATGTTTCGACTCGATCTTGCAATTTAAGCTTCACAAGCTAGATATCTTAACAAGAAAATACATATATGAGCACCTCATTTCTATGGACAATTACTTCATCTATCCCTCCCATTGTACGATAATCATCAATTACAACACTGATAGAAAATTATTGGATTTTTTTTAATTTTTTTCATTCTTTGATCCTTTTATGTTAACAATCAATGTAACCTTTTTGCTGATCGAAAGCAATCTTTTGCCATCAATGTATTTTATAAGCGGTCCAATAATATATACAATTTGTATCTAGGATGAAGGTATTTGCTAATTATACTTTAAGCATCCTGATATATATTATTCCTTTTATAAGAACCATCTGGTTCTCTACATAGAAGTATGAGATATGATAAATGACATGTACTAAAACTTTTTATATTCTTGATGATATCTTCGTCAACTAAAATACAGGTAACAAAGCTCACAAATTAATGGTTTATTTAAGACAACTATTACATGATGATACTCTTTTACGTTATGGTCCCTACCTACGAATTCGTAAAACCCATCGAACATTAGATATGGTTAACGATTATGTATGATAAAATTTTCTTAATGTTCACCTTCCAATTAGAAGAACCGTCAATTCATATTCGAAGAAATTGGCAATTGTGACGATATTGATTGGACATAGGTGATAAAGGACTCATTAGTAGAAATAAAGAAACCAATTCAATACTATAGAAATTTTAATCATTAAATCTCATTTATCAATAATTTATCTAATCTACTATAATGAATGAAACCATACATATTCCTATCAAGAAAGTAACGGTTGGACCAAATATTTTGAAATGAAATGATTTCATCTAAGGCACACCAATTATGAGTAACTATTGTGTATTCCAAGTACACTATCAAAATAAGAGTCTCTGGCCCTACACTCGATTCTTATACCTCAGGTACGTTATCAAATTCGTAAGGATCCGGTAAATGATGAATAACATATATAACCCCAGTTTAATGCAAACATGCACGTTGATTGTGATTGATACTCCAAAATCCCAAACGGCACCTACCTGTTCCATGTACTATCATGGTACATGCATTATGGCAATAATTAAGTCTATGCTTATTGTATTAATATGAGCAATGCATGGCATGTTGAATGAAACGTAGAAAATTGTATAACGTCTTATGATTAGGAAGGATTCCTTGACTTCTTAAGGCACACAAATATAAATGGAATTTTTTGGGTAACAAACTAATATCGAATGTCGATTAGCACATACATTGTTGGTTCCTTATCCTATGTTTAAGTCTTTAAGTAAAAGTTTTGCGATTGCAATCCATTCAATGTAAAAAAAATATCAGTAGAGTATAACTCAGTTTACACGGTGTCAACAATCATCTAAAGCTCATGCATAAGAATTCATATGATGCTACAAGGGTTCAAATGTATGGCGCGGTAAAAAATATATGAAACCAATGTCAAGATGGAAGGGAACATCGATAAAAGTTTAAAATTGTTGTGCAGTCATTGATAAGTATCTTAATCCCTAACCTTGATCCAATCCATCCTTGTGACAACATATATACAACACATCTTTTATTCTAATCATATTAAGATTATTTTTGCATATGGATTTAACAAACATATTATTTAGCCTTTTTTTAAATATCTTTAGGAACATAAACAACCATCAATCTCCACACCTAGGGGGAAACCCAATCCAGCAAGAGGGACACGAAGGTCCATGGGATACTTGCGCGACGATAAAATCACAAAGAAAAGGGGAGTGGACCGTACCTATATGGTTGTTCTCGCTTGCAATATCATGTCTTCGTTCTAATCCACCTTCCACATACTATCCCAACCACGGAAACCTCTAAATCACAAGCACATTTTCTTAGATCTAATACATAAACAAAATCACCAAATAGATGGATCCTAATGTGAGATTTGCATAGAGGATGTCGAGGGAAAACTTCTCCACGAAAATAGTGGAGGACAGCCAACTCCACCAACACTCCATCGGAGCTCCAACGATCTTGAGAGGTGGGAGATGGTACGTGGTGGCTAGGATTTGCAAGTGAGAGGAGAGAGCAGTCCATGAGATCTTTTATATCTCAAAAATCATAGTTGGGCAGATCTCTTAGGTGGATCTTGCTCAATCCCGTATAACCACTTAAGTGTTGACACTTCTTCACTAAAATGATCATATCTCAACCATCCGATATCCGATTTACAAAATTTCAGATGTGTTGGATTCCTAACGACGATACGCATCTAGTAAACTATCTTATTATACAATCAGATCAAAATTGAATTTTTCATAAATATTCTAAATGGACTGCAACTATTTGATCATCATCAACTTGACGAAGTTGGGGTATTGAAACTTGGGGTTTCAAAATAATAGTGATGGTATACATCCATTTCCATGGATGTTAGATGTGTTGAAGTATTAGAAGATTGATCAACAATTTGACCTTTCTTCCTCTCTTTGATCGGATCCTTCCGATATCCACACTTCCTCTCGTGCTTCCCTTTAACATGTGCAACCGTTGCACCGCTAGAGGCTGAGAAAATCTCTTTCTCACCCACTATTCCACCTTGGTTATTTTTATGGTATTTTTTTTGAAATGTGGTTAACTTAGATTAATAAGATAAATATTCATTTCAACTTTCTTGAAAAATATACATTACTAACTTTCATCTAGAAATAATTAATTTCTGCAGCTCTGCATCATTAAAATTTGATAGGCTTGTTTTTTCTAGTTTTGATTGAGAACATATTGATATCATATGATATAAATCACCTCATATTTATTAAAAAAAATCCTACCATAAAAGGTAAATCACGGTTATCCTTGAGAGCAACCCCATTTTACCTATGTGTATATATAAAATTAATAGTATTCCCATTGGGTAAAATAGAAATATCCCATGAGTTTAGCTAACTTGGCTTCCCTCACTCTTTTGTGTAATATCTTTCAAAAACATTCGAGGAAATAACTTATACTTTTAAGATGAATAAGTGTTTCGGATTTCATAGAAAACATGCACTCATGATTTGTGCATCGGCAAATGATCAATTTTAGCAATTCTTAGATCGTTAAAATTTGGTAGAGTTGCTAGATGAGATATGAGTCTCTAATTTAGTTAAATGACAACATGTGATATTATATGATCCAAATCCCCTCAAAGTTTAGTAAAAGTACTAAAAAAATATGTATCTTGGCTACACTTGAGAGCGACCCCATTTTATGAATGATTGAGAATTACATCTATAAGATTAATATTATGTATGTAGGATAAAGTGATTCTATCCGAGGAGAATAGCTATGTTGGCTTCCCTGTCTCATTTTTGTAGTATTTTTTATAACACTCGAAGGGATTAATTTAGATTGCTAAAAATGCTTTTTAAAAAAATTGTGTAAAATAGGCATTCCCAACTTCTCCATGTGAAAAGGGTCATTTTTAACAACTATGATATCGTTATATTTGATAGGTTTGATGGATGTCATAAAAATCTTGAATTGAGTTGAATTTTGAATGAGAATGTTAATATTAGGTAATGAAAATACCTTCAAGTGTCATTAAAAAATATCACAAATATATTAAAAAAAGTGTCGGGAATCGAGGTTAGCTAATCCTAAAAGGCAACCTCATTTTAGGCATATATGTGTTATATATAAGGGTTTGATGGGTTGCCCACGTTATTTTTTTGTAATTTTTTTATTTCTTTAAAAATATCACCATGTATTCATTTATATGAAAACAGACTCGTATATAGGGATGAAAACGGTACGATACGGATACGAATATAAGTATTATCATATCCTTATTCATTTTAAAATACGGATATGAATGTGGATACGAATATTGATGAATGTGAAAAATGCGTTATCATATCATTAAAAACGAATAGGAATGTAACACAAATATGAATCGGATACGAATAATAACAAAAATATTTAATAGGTTAACTAAAATATGCATGTATGAGATGGTTTACACATAAAATAGATATATCATATATATTAATTTCATAACAATTATATCAACAATGGTGAATGCAGTCATAAAATGTTGTTACGCACATGTATGAATAAATATATTATGTACGGAAACGAATATACGAATGCGAATATTAACGAGTGTCAAAGTGATATCCATATTTGCATCCATTTTAAAACGAATACGAATATGAATGTCAAAATCTAACTATATATAATTCTCCGTTGGGACAGCACTGTAGTTGCCACTGTTTCAACTCCCCTCATTTCATTCACCTTATGCCCATCTCCCATTTTTTAATTGCCATCTTTGTCCCCCTTCCAGGGTTCTTCATATGCGCTCATTCTATTTCCATTGACATTTTCCAGTTTTGTCTCCCCTTCCATGGTTTCTTCATTTTTCATTTCCCATTAACATAGCCGTCCAATCACCATGCACCTACCCATGGGCATATTCGGATAAACACTGCATGATGATACTCGATTGCAGTAAACTTTGGAGGTAGTCGAACCAGGCATATCATCCATCATATCACCATGGGTATATCATCATATCACTAAGGCTCTTCAGATAAACTCTGCAGGTAGCCGAACCTTGGGCATATTCAATTACAGTATACGGTGGAACTACATCCATCATAACCGAAGTTTTGTAGGTAGCTAAACCCAGTGTGCATCATTTGTTTATCCTCTAGAGGTGTATTTAGGAGCGACAACTCCTCATCACTCCTCCTCCTCAGGCCATCATTGGGAGCCCATCTCCTATGTGTGTCTTTGAGCATCCAAAGTCATCGACCGTTTCTCCTCCATAGGCCATCTCGGGTGTGCATTTGGGAGCATCAACATCTCATCCTCGCTCCTCGTCCACAGGCCATCTTTGGTCTGCATCTAGGAGCATCGGCAACTCATGCTCCAACAACCATCTTCAGCTGAGGAATCTGATGTTTATATATTGATTGGAACATATGCATGTGTTGGAAGAGAACATATGCATAAATCTGCTTCTATCAAACTTTTTTCCACTTCTTCCAATTATTTTTTGGCAACATACAGATTTGAGAACGTCATGGCACATAATGAAGACTTGCAGGTAGGGATGCAAACGGTCGGATACGGATACAGATATACGTATTACCATATCCTTATCCGTTTTCTAATACGAATACGGATGCGGATACGGATATTAACGGATATTAAAACTATCTTACCATATCCTTAAAAAACGGATACGGATGCAAAACGGATAGTGATCGCACACGAGTAATGTTAGAAATACTATATAGAATCGATTTAAATATATAAGAATTGGATGGAAAACACATGATATTAATTTACTAAATGTGTTTGTATCATAAAAATTATATAAATATGGTAAAAGGAAGTAGAGAATTATGTTATATGTGGTTAAAAATAAATCTATGACTATATTTATTTAGGAAAACGGATATACGGATACGGATACAGATGTTTGCGGATATCAAAATGATATCCATATCCGTATCCATATTAAAACGGATACTGATGCGGATATCAAAATCTGTATAAAACGGATACGGTGACGGATCGGATACGGATATATCCGTATCCGTTTGCATCCCTACTTGCAGGACTCAGAACAGATGAGTCAGAACAATTCCACTTTAGGTAAGAGTTCCATATTTGTCTCACATAATTTATGTTCTATTTTTTCGGTTGATTCATTTCTATCAAATCTTTGTACGTAAGTTGTTTAGGTATCCCTTTACATGCACACTATTTCTGTGAAACATATATGCCCAATACATGTATTGGTATATCTTTAACATGCACAACTATTTTTGTAAAAGATATATGCCCAATACATGTATTGTAAGTTATTTGTTTATGCTTCCAGTCCATAGGGGATAGTTCATTATTTGTTTAGCTCATATATATATCATCCGACAGAAATTTTTGTGTGCAACATGTTGTTCTATAAAGTTAGTACCTTCATAGAAATTACATTCTGATGTTATCTTTATAAGTTTATGCCACACATCCGATTCCAACGTATAAGGTTGTGCATTATTGTGTTATTTAGAAGGAAAAGTGAAAATCTTATCCGTTTGTTGACTTTTCTGTGGCTGCAAACATGATCTTCTAATCATCGTTGCATAGATCAACCCTCATGATTAAAATGTGATGATTTGCAAAGAATTTCATTTGTAATGTTTCTTATTTCATTATCTTTTCCCTACTAGGAAATTGTCCGACAAAAAGAATGCGGAACTATCTTGCTACAGGTTAGATTACAATATTTGCTCTCAGTATTTGTCCACTTTATTTTGCATCTTATCTACTTGATTGCATATATATATAAATATTTGAAGGTTCATTCCCCTTCCTGATTATTATCCGTTCCTACGCAAATATGATGTTTTTTCCGATTCATCCCAATCTATCTCTATATGTGTTTGTCCATGTTTATGTATATATATAACCTCTATGTATATGTTATGTTTAAAGACTTCTTTACTATAGACAACTATATTTGTGAACTTCCATGTTTAATTATTTACTTAACACACTACTTATTATGTGATCCTTCATTGTTTTCTTTATCTAATGCACTCTCATGAAAAATTCTTACCAATATATGATCAAATTTATTGTTGTATGGTAACCTTTTCCGTGCAAAGCACGGGTACCTACTAGTATGTATAAAACGAAAACGACAGCGGATCCTAATATTATTTTCATCGCTACTCGTGTATCCTCCATATAGAAAACGTATATTAAATTCAAGCTCCGGTCCCTTCTAATGAAGTCCACTCCGGCGCTGCTCCATCTCGATTAACAAGCCCTTACTTTCTACTGTGAAGCCATCCCCGCCGTCGATCTCTCCATCTGAGTCAACAAAATAGAAATCATCGCCGTAGATATACCCTCTCACCTCTCAGAACAAACACCACAAGGCTTAGGCCGTAGGGTTTTGGCTCTCCTCGTCGTCCCGCCATTGCTCTTCTCGCGTTCGCACCTTCCCAATCTCCACGGGAGGATGTTCTTGAGGAGAAAGGCGGCGTCTGTGACCGCCAACTCCATCTCCGCGATCTCTCGCCTCAGATTGCCCCGACGAGGTGCTCCGCCGATCGCTGATCGCGTTAAATTCGCCTCTTTTGCCGCGAACACGTCCTCTGATTGGGCGTATTCTCCACATGTTGAACTCCAAAAGCCCCCGGAGACGCCGGAAGGTCATCAGCATCGGAACCCCGATGTGTCGGCCGGCGCGGGGCGATTCGCGGGTCCTGCTGGTGGGAGGGAGTGGCAACAGAATTGGAACGGAAGAGAAGTTCCTGATGGGCGCTTCTATGAGAGTAATCCCCCCTCCAGGGATTACCCGAACGCGGCGCCAGCGGGAGCATGGGCTGATTCCGGTGCAGGTAACAGGGATCTGAGAGGGGGAGGTAAGCAAGCTGCAACTGCTAACTATAGTCCAGATTGGAATGGGAATTTGGGCAATTGGCATGATGGCGCCGGCGCGAATTCACAAGGACACAGGCAAGTTTGGGGCGATGGCGCGGGAGTCGGCATGGGATATAGTTTCAGGCCACCTCAACAAGAGTTTCGTGGTCAGATGGATCAGCAAGGAATGGGAGGGATGCATTCTGAAAATCCCATGGCCTTCCAGGATAGGCCTGGCGGGAATTTCCAAGGATCTCGACAGCATTATGGTGGTAATTACGCTGCGGCGACTTACATTAATCAGCAAACTCAACAAGTTCCTTCGAGTATGACGGGGTATCAGCATGGCATAGCTGGAGTTAATGGAATGCCTCCCGGAAACCCTGTGAACTTTCAGGATGGATGTGGTGGAAATTTGGAAGGATTTCGACACAGTTATGTGGATAATTATGTGGCGGGGACTGCAATTCCTCTGCAAACTCAACAAGTTCTTTCAAGTATGACAGGTTATCCTCAGCAAACTCAACATGTTCCTTCAAGTATGACGGGCAATCAGCATGGTGCAAATGCAGGTCCTCTGTATGGAGCTAATGGAATGCAGCAAAGACCTGATCGGAATTCTGGGTATGGGTCTCACAGTGGGTATCCTAGAGGAGGTGTTCAGCAGGGACAGCCGGCCTCAAATTATCAGGAGAGTCCAAGTCACTCTGCTCCCGGAAGGCCTATAGAGTACCAAGACAATAGAGGTGTTTATGGAAGCAACGGAAACAACTTTGGGTGGCAGAACCCGACTCACTCGCAGAGTGGTCAATTTGGTTCTTATATTAATAATGATTTCGAAGGGAACAATGCAGAGTCAAATAATCAGGAACATACGAGAATGGCTACAGTTGAGGAACTTGATGATATATGTAAAGAATGTGATGTGGAGAAAGCTGTGGAAGTCTTGGGCTTGTTGGAGAAACAAGGCATCCCGGTCGATCTTCCTAGGTACTTCAGGCTGTTACAACTCTGTGGGGATCCAAGATGTGCTGAAGAGGCCAGAATCGTCCATGATCATCTTCTGAGGACTTATAAGAATGTTGAGGTTGAGGTTTATAATAAGATACTTGACATGTATTCTAAGTGTGGCTTGATGGATGATGCTCGCAAGCTGTTTGAGATGATGCCTGACAAGGATACGACTTCTTGGGGAACAATGATTACAGGCCTTGCAAATAATGGTCTCGGAGAGGAGGCCATTGATTTATTCACAGAATTCAAGCAAATGGGGTTAAAGCCTGACAAACACATCTTTGTTACAGTTTTTCATGCTTGTGGTGTCATGGGGGCTGTCGATGAAGGGATGTTGCACTTTGAATCGATGACCAAGGATTTTGGCATCGATCCAGATATGGATCATTATTCGAGTATCGTCAGTATGCTTGGTGCGACTGGTTATTTGGATGAAGCGATGGAGTTTATTGAAAACATGCCCTCCCAGCCAAGCGTGGATGTCTGGGAAGTCCTCATGAATCTATGCAGATTGAATGGAAATGTGGAGCTTGGGGATCGTTGTGCTGAGATAGTTGAGAGCATGGATTCTTCAAGGCTAACAAAGGAGGCAAAGGCTGGGCTTGTGCCTGTGAAAGCTTGCAATGAGGTGAAGAAGGAGAAAAAGAAGTTAGAACTCCTTGCAGCTAGAAGTAAGATGCATGAATATCGTTGTGGAGACAAATCTCATCCTGAAAAAGATAGAGTATATGGACTCATATGGAGCTTAGCTCCAATCATGAAGGAGGCTGGCTATGTACCCGACACAAGATTTGTGTTGCATGATGTCGATCAGGAATCAAGGGAGGATGCATTGCTTTATCACAGTGAGAGATTGGCTACTGCACATGGCTTGCTCACAAGTCATGCTCGCTCTCCAATTCGGGTGATAAAAAATCTTCGTATATGTGGAGATTGCCACAATGCTATGAAGATTTTGTCAAAGGTTGTTGGTCGGCAGCTTATCATGCGAGATGCCAAGAGATTTCACCATTTTGAGAATGGGGTATGCTCTTGCAGAGATTACTGGTAACATCAGTGCATTCCTTTTTGTTTGATAAGGATAGATTATTCACTTCTTCTCATCCACTCTAGGGTGAGGACCAACAAAAGAGTAATTGAAGCAGTAGTGCTTATATTTAACATATTGTATCATCACAATGGATTTCTATTAGAAAAAATATATGATCAAAATCCTCGTGTCCTTTTGTCTATTTTATGCCTGGAAATTTTTGTCTAATTTGCATGTAAGATATTCTCTGTGTCTAAGATATTTGAGCATACATTTAATGGTTGATAACGTTGACTGCAGACATGAACATGGAATCTAAACATAGACCCTTCTGGTATGGGCACAGTCAATCTGCACCCTGGAGAACTTTACTTTGGTTGTGCAAAAAAACCATCATTATAATAGACCCAGTTCGTAGGTTCACCTAAATAACACCGAGTTTGTGCATGCTCTGTCTGTTGTGATAGAATTAACAGGTTTGGTGTTCCCATGGATTTTTTTTCCAATCGCAGACCTTGAACTACTAAATCTGCTGCAAACATGCACCAGCCTGAATAATTGATTGTGATTCCTTTGTAGGGATGTAGTTCGTATGTCTTAGATCTTTAATACCGGTGATTGACAGTGTCTTTAAAGAAATAGAACTATCAGAAACATTGATAGTTTATAACTCCACTTATGGTTAACAGAAATAATAACAAAATGGATATTTTTTCCAAAAATGATGGTCTACATGAATTATTTATTTGATGTGGCACTCAATATATGAAGTTCCACAGTGGAATCCTCTTGGAGAAAGATGTAACTTCCGACAGAATTGCTGTCTTATCCCTTGTTTTCTAGTTCATGTCTGTTTTTTTATCTGTATGTATGTATGGTGTTCTGTGTGTTTAAATCGTCTGATCCAGTTTGGCCCTGTTTTCATAGGAATTCACTTTACCTATGTTAATTGTTTGACTCCTTATGATTAACAGATATAAATATTAGCGGATCCTTTGAGGGCATGAATGCAAACTCTTTTGCACCGCATACTCAAAAAATTCTTCCAACTCCACAGATAGTACGCTACTTCTTTGTTGCCATAGAACCCAAAGGTACTCCATTAGAGGAACATCCAGTCGGCTATCTCGACATTTTCATGGTTGGAGAGTCGGTCATATTACGACAACAATTCCCCTGTATAGTGTTGTGCTCAAAGGACACATGTGAATATGTGATGCAACCACAGATTAGGAATTTTAACAAATTAGGATTTCCATTCGTTAAAGTTTAATTGAAGTTAGTCATATATGTTTATTTTCGTTAAATAAATTGGGATCGATTGAAATCTCAATTTATAGTAGATAAATTGGCTAAAGTATTTTTAGGAGTCGCTTAGGGTTTACATGGATCTCATTTTTAGTTTCCTTGTTTTTTTAATCTATCACTCTCTGTATAATCCGAAAGGATCTTATTTTTTTGAATCTAAGGTCGGGAATGACCTAAGATAAATCTAAATGGAGGAAAAGAATCCGAAGCCTATAGCATCTTCACGCCAAAGTGAATACAACAATGAAAAAGAAAAAAAATCTTCCTCAATCACTCTATATTTCGTACTAGCAACACTTTGATCCATGTACTCTATGTACACGCCCAGCCCCACGTCACCTCTCCAACCCCTGCAGCCAAGGTTGCAAAAGTCGGTAGTCAGTACTCAGTCGGTCAGGACACTGACTAAGGATTAATTGGCAGTCGGACGATTAATCGGATTTAGTAGGGCTTTAATCGGTTTTGATTTTTTTAAATATATAATTCATTTTTAAATATATATTATTATATATTTACACATATTTATATATTTTTTACTATCATAATAAATCAAAAGAAGTAATTGAATTTAAATAAAACATTAGGCGTATTAGAATAAGTCTGTTTTTAAAAAAGTAAAAAAACATGGTATCTCCAAGCAAAAATTGATTGACTAATGGACCTAGTCGGAATTAGTCAATACTCGGTCAGCCACTCCACTGACTAGACTAGTCGAACCTACTAGTCTGACTAGTCGGGTGACTTTTACAACATTGCCCGCGACATCATGGTCTCAAGGCTGGAGTCTCTGCCATGCCCGAATTGTCCACACAAGGAGGAGCACTTCGGGGAGCACTTGCTTCGTTTGCCCCTTAAAGAGCAAGCCACCTTGCATCGCCGCCATTAGATAGAGTTTACATGAGGTGTTGTTGTTGCGACTAAGGTTGGGCGTTAGGTTTGGTTCAATCAAATAACCCACTCAATCATTTTAAAAAATAAGATGGATTGAGTTCTTTGTGCTTTGTCTCGGATTAGACCTAAACTTAAATATTTAATGATTTTTGGGTTGGTTGCACCCGACCCACCTAAAAAAAACTTGAGCTGAAAGTTTGGGCAACTCGTAATCAATGTTCACAAAGATTTTTTTGAAGCCGAAAAATAGGGGAAACGTGCATAGATATCCATCCCAATATATGAATGTTTCACAAAGTTGCATTAGGTGACCGCATTCGTGTAAGCGGCCATCCTATCGAATCATATATACTATTTGGTCATTATTTTTTTGAAAGGAAAAAAGGTGATACATCGAGAAGATGTCTACTCAAAAAAGCTTCACATTCACAAGGTAAAGCATAAGATTACAAAGACCAGGAATGTTGAAGGATCCTAGCATGTTCCAAACCATTTTCAACATAGAACCTTTCTCATCAGAAGATCACACCATTCCCGGCTTAGCCAAGTGGCCCAAATAACTGTTGCCACCCAAACCTCGTGGGGCCAAAATCATCTTTTTATTGGTTCAATGAAGAGTTGAATGTGTCCACAATCGTGGAGACCATATTCCGACCGACCTCCTCCTAAACCTGATGGGAAAGATCATATATGAAGAAAATGTAGCACACATCCTCACAATCCGTTGCATTCCTCCAACATGAGCCATTGACACCCTAGAATAGACACACCCTCCTAGCCCATGCTAGCACACAATCTCACTTCAACAACCTAATGAAGATATTGATCTGCATTGAAATCTTCCATTTTCTAGTTCTTGTAGTCTGACGAAGCAGTGTTATGATTAAAAATTGAGACCTCATACAAGGTCTTATATGCCTTACCGACAAAGAATCGACCATGCATCGAATTCCAAAGATCCAAGCCCTCAACGGGAGCGCTCACCCTTGATAACACTTCTAGTAGCATCAGGAACTCATCTAACCTCTAATCCGAAAGCTTTGGGCAAAACCTATTGGGAATAGATTCCCCATATAGATCGAATCGCGGAAAAATATGAAAGTTGATAAGCAGATATTGCACGGTATATCAACAAAGCACTATAACTGAAATAATCTCCCATGAGAGGCTTACAGAATGTCGGCCCTCTATACAGTGCTACAAATCATCAAATAATGGAGAACAACATAGAGGAGAAATATCACCAAAATGATGAATCAGTCGACAAACTGTAGGGAAGAATGCTGGACAAGAAGTGCTCCAAGGGTTACTCCCTCCAAACTTCGTGTCAACCACGAACCTTCTTTCTTCTTCCTCTCTCTCTCTCTCTCTCTTATTTCTTTCTTGTGCTAGGAGAGCTTGTGTTGGGGATGATCGTGGTATGCACCCCATACCTCCTATTTATACTCCATGGAGATGAGGAAATAATGAAACATAATTTCTTACTTCCAATAGGATTAGGAAAAGATAACTCCTAATCTTAAAAGGTAATTGACCTCCTCCTCCAATTAGTAATTGATTTTTTTCCCAAATATGACTACCAATATCCTATATATGGACTAGGTTTCCACAAGGAGAGGAATCAATCCAACAAATCTCCCTCTCACCGATGATGTGGGAGGTGCTCCAAACCTACGAGGAAGCATCATCTCTCAAACTTTCCATGCGGCAAAGTCTTAGTCATCATATCGGCACCATTATCATCTGTGTGGATTTCATCAAGTACAAGCTGCTTTGATTCTCACACATCACGTATCCAATGATATCTGACATCGATGTGCTTTGATCTGCATGGAATGTAAAATTCTTGCCATGGTGAATAGCACTCTGACTGTCACAGTAAAGCACGTACTTGTCTTGATGAAAATCAAGTTACTGCATGAACTTCTTCATCCACAACAACTCCCCGCACGCCACTGTAGCTGCAATGAACTCAGCCTCTGTAGTGGATAAAACAACACACTTCTGGAGACGAGACTGCCAAGAAACTGCACTATCTGCAAAGGACATCATGTAACCTGACATGGATCTTCTCCCATAAATGTCACATGTTATGTTTGAATCTATGTGTCCAAGAAGAATAGGCTTCTCTGCTCCAAAGCAAAGAGAGTAACTGATAGTATCTTGAAGATATCTCAAGATCCATTTAACTGCTTCCCAATGTTGTTTTCCTGGATTTGAGATGAACCTACTAACAGCTCCAACTACATGAGCAATATCTATCCTCGTACAAACCATGGCATTCATGAGATTACATGTGACTGATGCATAGGGAACTCTTTCCATATCTTTCTTCTCTGCATTGTTCTGTGGGCTATCTTTGGAACTTAACTTGAAATGCGCTCCAAGAGGGGTGCTAGCTGGCTTTGCCTTCTCCATATGAAATCTTTGAAGTACCTTCTCAATGTACTTTTTCTGAAAGCCGAAGTTTTCTTGCTCCTTGTCTCGAGTGATCTTCATGCCCAATATTTGACTTGCATGCCCCAAGTCCTTCATAGCAAAGGACTTTCTCAGCTCTTTCTTCAAGCCAAAAATTCTCTCTCCTTTGTTGCCTGCAATCAGCATGTCGTCAACATAAAGCAACAAAATGATGAAATCATCACCTGAGAATTTCTTCATGAACACGCAATGGTTTGAAGTAGTCTTCAAGTAACCATGCTCAATCATGAATGAGTCAAACTTCTTGTACCATTTCCTGGACGCTTGCTTCAAGTCATATAAACTCTTCTTCAGGTCTCAAAGTCAACTTCCTTCCTTTGGTTAAACCCTTTCACAGCCAACCTAGCTTTGTACCTTGGGTTTGTAGAGTATTCATCATGTTTCACTTTATAAACCCACTTGTTTCTCAATGTCCGCTTGTCTTTAGACAACTTGACAAGATCAAATGTATGGTTGTCATGAAGGGACTCCATTTCCTCTTTCATAGCTTCGGGCTTCTGCGTGGAGAACACCGGAAGGTGCATAGCCTTCACATATAAAAGATCCTTCATTTTGTTCTTCCGTAAATTGTAATTCGTCCCATTAAGACTAATCATCTTGCTCGAACCACACTCCATCTTGTAATCCACCATTGAACCTTGTTCATGTTCAAATTCCCATTCCTCATGGGTTTGCATCTTGCAAGACTTCTTTATAGCATTCAGGCTCACCATTGTTTGTCAACAAAATGTACTCATGTGTAGAATATCTAGTGGAGGGTCGCCTCTCCCTTACTGGTCTCTGTAGTGGGAGAGCCTCAGAAGATGAAGAGCTCTCATCATCCTATCCACCATTATCACGTCATATGTATCATCATCAACAGGAGTGGAGATCTGTGGTACATCCTCTTCATGTCCTGCATCTGGCACCTACTCATATACATCATCCAGCACTACATGTGCAGCCCTCTGCAAAGGGACTGGCACCACATCATCTGGCTAATAGCTGCTCGAAGTAGCAGCCATTTGGATGTCCTCAATGGTTTGATCTTCAGATAAGCATAAGATGAGAATTGTTGGTGCATGTTTTTTTCCCAAAGCTATGAACTTGCCCAATATTCTCACCACCATTGTCATTGCAGATGCAGTTAAGTTTCTTCCCAGATTATTGCTCCACTAACGCATGGAAGTCTTTGTAAACACCAAGGACTTGGTACTTCCTCTTTAAGGTGTAGACCCAAACTTTCCTGTAGAAATCATCAATAAATGTAACAAAATAAAGTGCTTGGTACTTGGTACATCCTACTGTTAATCTGCAAACTGGAAATCATGCTAAACAAATGAAGAACCTTGCCACATCCTCAGCCACACCAACTCTTTATCAATGTATTAGAGGAGAGGAATCGAAATGCTCCCTAAAGAGTACCCACCATAGAGGTCCCCATTGCTCATGATGCAATTCTTGAAAGTGCATTCACCGTAAGGACAACCAAAAACGACACTAATGGGTAACCTTGTTGTACACCCTTTTGTGGTTGGAAGAAACTACCCATCAACCTCCTATTCACCAGCACCGAATGAGAGTTCATATGACTCAATGATTCATCCATCAAATTCATTTGTCAGAAAATCCACAACTTGAAAAGATGCCAAGATAAGTTTCCAATCAACATAATCACATGCTTTGGAGAAATCAAACTTACAATCCACCACAATCCTAGAAGTCATAACCACTCCATCATTCATTAGATGCATAGGGATGAAAATCGTCAATGTAGGTGCAACGAATCAATCATTTAGTACAACACACCACAAAGTTGATTAGTAAGAACCTTTGTCACAATTAGATTGACGGCGTTAGAGAGCAGATAAGGTCACAGATCTTCCATCCTTTGCACCACCTCTTTGGCAGGAGAATAAAAGAGGATGATTCATCCTGTAGAACCATGATTTTGTTGATGCAGCTTCTCCACAACTACACCACCTCAGTTTTAACCACCTCCCAGAATCTTGGAAAATGAAAACATGAAAGCCATCTGATCCAAGAGAAGTTTCATGTTCTCGAACCTCTTTATGCATGAATGACTGCAGTAACCTCAATTTGTGCTCAGCACAGAGCCTTTGGACGTCTTTGCCAATCCATGTTGCCCTAACATGGGAAGCCCTCCTACTCAACTGACGAAAGCGCTTCGAGCCTTCAACTATATAGAACCAATGTCTCGATCACCCTCCACTAAATCACCATTTTCTTCAATAGACTACAAAAGAGCATGCCTTCTCCTCCCTTTGGTGATCGTGTGAAATAAAAAAAAGCACGTATTGGCATCCCTCTCCTTAAACCACTTTTGTCAGAATCGCTCTGAGGCCACTTAATCTCATGCTTTTTATCCTCCTCCACCAGGACCCATTGATGGTCCTTTCTGGCCAACCTCTCTGATTCAGTAAACCTTTGTTAACTTCCACAAGGTCAAGTCGAATCACCTCCATCCAGACAAGCTCCCTCCTCTCCCTTCGGCAGGAGTGCAGATCACACTCGAACTGTATCAGCATCTTGCGAAGCACCACGAACTCTATTGCAAGTACCCTTGAAGTTGAGCGACATACAGTGAGATCCAACCAGCAATGAGTAATCTGGTCTCTGAAACCCTTCTTCAGTAGTCACGAACACTTGAAACGAAACATGCTACCAGGATGATTCCCCTCATCAGAATCCCAACAAATCGGTGTATGTGTCTGCTACAGAGAAGACACAATGGCTAGTGGAAAGGGCTCCATGAGCTTGACCAAACCGAGGAAGCAGTCCATGCGCGAGCATGGCTTCCAAGTGAAATGTGAGTTCATGGCATCCATGTCCACTGGAGATGCAAATAGATACAGATATATCTGTATCCGATCAACGACTATATCCATTTTGTACACATTTAACATCTATATCTGTATTTATTTTGAAATGGATAGGGATATGGATATCACTTTGATATTCCAGGATCAATATATCCGTTTTCATTTTTAAACACAGTTAAAGATTTATTTTCAGCCATATATAACGTGATTTATACTTTCTTTCACTATATTTAGTATAATTTTTACGATATAAACACATTTAATGTATTTATATCATGTGGGTTTCATACAATACATGTATATTTAAGCAAATATATAGATTATTTCTAGTATTACTCGTATGCGATCAATATCCATTTTACATCAGTATCCATCTTTTAAGGATATAGTAGCATGGTTTTAATAACTGTCCATATCTGTAGCCGTGTCCGTATTCATGATTAAAAGTGGATAAGGATATGATAATACATATATCTTATTCGTCCTTTTGCATCCCTGGTGACTGCCATAAACATGCAACCCAAGAAGTCACCAAAGATGGGGAGCCAGGATCCAGTAGGTCTGTGTGACAATCCAGTAACAAATCTTATAAGTAATTAAAAACAGATAGTACGTGCAAATCAAATTCTTCTCATTCAATTTTACTAAGCAGATATAATAACAAATAAAACCTCGTATGTAAACTCTAATAACATGAGAGGTCATTTCAATGGAAATCATGTCATCTGTAAATTTATATTTTGACTCTTTGTAAGATTACATGATAGTAACTAACAAAAAGTCGTTTGTAAGTAAGAAATTTCCATTACATTTCTATTTAAAGTTAGCACAAAGAAAGAAGAATTAATATAGCGAAATAGTTAGCACAAAGAAAGAAGAATTAATATAGCGAAATAAGAGAAGAATGGTAGGAAACAAAGGCATTGTAGTAAATTCATGATTAGATATGTAATCATGGGAAAAAACTTGAAATGTATCGTTCGAAAAATCCAGGTTTTCTCAGCCGTGAAAACCCTATAAAGAGAAATAGTGAGTTGCATAGTGAATACTAAACAAGCATACGTGTAAAAAGATGAAATGAAGATATTAATAGCTGAAAAATATAGAGAGGTGCTCTAAAAAGATAGGATGGTCAGGACTTAAATTGGTCAAAATGGGGGTCGGACCGATTCATGGGCTGAGCCGAACGGGGCGAAGGTTGAAAAATTTCTGTCCAAAGCCCGCTATGGGCCGACCTATGGCCTGATTCATTCTTTTCCCATTGAATTTTGTAATAGTATTTAATGTGTATAAATGATTTTTTTAATACCATTTATACTTCATATAATTAATATAAGTAGTTAACATGTTACTTGACCGTTCGGTTAGCAGGTTAAGGCGGGTTAAACTGATACAGGGTAACCCGTTTTTGGGTTTTGGTGTTTGGATAGAGGGTTAAACTGATGGTGGGTTAGAAATGGGTTTGTTATGATATGATTGTATTGAAGTTTGAAAAAGGGAGTAGTTATTGTGATGTGATTATATTAAAGTTTGAAAAAGTGAGTAAAACTGGAGTAGTTTATAATTTATATGATATGATGGTATAATATATTATTTTTTGATAGAATTGATGATGGAGAATTGATTTATTTAATTTTTTAAAAAGAAATAAAGTGAAGCCCATATGGAGAGAGAAGGGATGGATTAGGGTCTAAAGGATCAATTGCTGAAGTTGTCCAGGAAGTTGGTAAGCCCCATAAATGGGCATCTGCAGCACTCATTCACCTCCTTGTCCCACCACTTTATACATGTGCTGCTTATTCTGCAGCAAATGATTTACATTGCAGAGCAACCATGGCTACAAGATAGGGTTGAACGAGTCAAAGCTCTTACCTACTTTTTACGTTAATACTGTTTTTATTTGGAAGATATGGTTGAATGGGTCTGTGCCCTTGTATACTCTTTTATTTACATTAATACATTGGAATACTTACTCATAAAAAAAGATAGGGTTGAACGAGTCAATGCTCTTACCTATTGTAGGTAAAAGTAGATTTACCTAGAGGATCGATTGCCCTGTAAATGAACATCTCTAGCAATTCACTTCCTTATCCTGCCACTTTGTACACTTGTAGCTTATTTTTGTAAATGATACTACAGAGCAACCATGACCACAAGATAGGGATAAAATCTGAAATCTGATCCAATCTGTTGTCATTGAAATCGGTTTAAATTAATAAGTCTATTGGATCGGATCGAATTGAACTTTACAATTCCAATCAATTTATGGATTGGATAGGAATATTGTCAAAATCTGATCCAATCCCATTCATTAATAAATAATATATAATAATTCATTTGTTAACATTGAATCATATTTACATATTTAGTTTTGTTTAAATGCTACATGTAGATATCAAAACTACTTCTAATCCCGTTTGAATTCAAGATTTACCTCACTCTGCTTATTTACCATACCCTACTAATTGATTTAGAAAAAAAAAGTAACACCTACTTGCAGTACACTTCATGTCATTCTAATTTTCCAAATGAAACGTCATTCTTACCAAAATAATATCTAAACCTAAACTCCCTTAGGGTGTGTTTGGTTCGTGGGTTATCCGGGGAGGATAACCTGTTTTTGTATTTGTGTGTTTGGTTGGTGGGTTAAGGGTTGGGAAGGTTTGTGTGATGTGATTGTATTGAAATTTGAAAAAGTTGGTAATTATTATGATATGATTGTATTGAAATTTAAAAAAGTGGGTAGTTGTTGTGATGTGATTGTATTGAAGTTTGGAATAGTGAGTAGAAGTCGACGTTTGGGGAGCGGGAAGCGAGAAAAAAGCTAGGATAGAAGACCAAGGGAAGGGGCCGGATTATTGATGTCAAATGGAAGATGGAAATAGTTATATATAAGGGAAGAAATTAGGCATATATATATATATATATATATATATAACAAAAACGTGAAAGAAAAGTGGGTGATAAAGTAGCTGGAAGCAGGGATCGCCATATCGCGATATATCGGCGATATATCGGTATCGACAAGTCACCGATATATCGCCGATATGGATATATCGGGTATCAACAGGAGAAAAATGCCTAATGGATACCGGGTTTCAACGATATGCGTCGATATATCGCCGATATATCGGCGATATATCGGTATCGACATTGTATCGATATGTTACCGATATCGATATGTCCTTCCATGGCTGGAAGACATGGGAATAAGGGGATTATTTCTCCAGTTTTGCCCAGACAAGATATGCCCTATTTGCAAGACGGAACACTGGTTGATATGGTCTTCAACCCATTAGGAATTTAGGAGTACCCTCACGAATGAACGTGGGGCAGATATTTGAATGTTCGCTCGGGTGAGCGGGGATCTGCTAAACAGACATTATAGAATGATGTTTAGTTGATATGATGGTATAATATATTTTTTTTATTGGAAGGGAGTGGGACCCACTAGTGGGTTAGGAATATGGGGTTTGAGGGGTAACCTACCCAAATTGAGGGTAACCCCCAACCGAACGGGCCCCTAGGGCTCATTCCAAACAAAACACCCATATGTGTTGAACACATCTCCACCTTTGGATGCACACATATCTATCGGTTGTCGTTGTCCCCAGTTGAGTGCATGCGCAACCAAATATTCCCCATGCACTCACAACCAGACCTTATCCCTAGCTCTCCCAAACCTCCAGCATGCATGCGCATCTAGATCTCTTCCCCAACCATCTGTCGGCTCATCCTCAGTTGTGTCTTCCTCGTCCTCATTCGTGCACAAGCGTAGCTAGACCTCCCGCATGCATGTGCATGAAGACCTCATCTTTGGTCCTCCCTCACGCATGTGCAGCCAGGAACCTTAGGTACCTCCCTCTCGCACTGCACAGTAGTGTGGTCAATGTCCCAGACTCCCTTGCGCACGGTTCTCCATCTGCACCACTCTGTGACAATCCAGTAACAAATCCTATAAGTAATTAAAAACACATATTACGTGCAAATCAAATTCTTCTCATTCAATTTTACTAAAGCAGATATATAACAAATAAAACCTCGTATGTAAACTCTAAAGAGGTATTCTTAATAACATGAGAGGTCATTCCAATGGAAATCATGTCATCTGTAAATTTATATTTTGACTCTTTGTAAGACACCGCAAACCAATTTATTTATATACAGATGCATTGTAGTAAATTCATGATTAGATATGTAATCATGGGAAAAAACTTGAAATATATCGTTCGAAAAAATCCAGGTTTTCTCAGCCGTGAAAAACCCTGTAAAGAGGAATAGTGAGTTGCAGAGTGATTACTAAACAAGCATACCTGTCTTTTTTCATTGAATTTTTTAATAGTATTTAATGTGTATAAATGATTTTTATTAATATCATTTATACTTATATAACTAATATAAGCACTTTTACATGTTATTTGACATGTAAACTATTGAATTTTATTTAAAACTAGTGTCAGAAATGAAAAACTTAAAGCGTGTCATATTAATACATAAATTATTTTGCATATATTTATATATTTTTTATTTTTTGGGTGTCAGACCGGCTCATGCTTAAATCTCCAAGCCCAAATCCGATCCATGAACATGTTAAACGGGTTGGACGGACGGGCCCCTAGCTTGTTGGCCAGGTCTAGACCAAGGTGTCTATCGAGTTCAACGAATCAAGTATATCCCAACTACAAATCATGATTATGTAAAGTTCAACATGTAAATATAAATTTATATACGGTTACATCGTAAAAATGCCTAAGATTAATACTGCTATTTTATGTGAATGGAATTAAGATATGGGAAGAGGAAAGGGAGCCTACTTTGTGAAGTAGGTAACTTACCTACTTCACATTTCATTTTTTGCAATTTTTTATTTTTTTTCAGAAATCCACCATGGGTTTTCATAATTATATCCCTCTAATATGTCATCCAAATTTCGTCAGAAACAGAGACTCCTACGGCCTCCATCCAGACAGTCATTTTTTAACGGTCACAGATTTGTTGTATTTTACATGTTCTGGATGAAGGCCGTAGGAGTCTCCGTTTCTGATGAAATTTGAATGACATATTAGAGGGATATAATTATGAAAATCCACAGTGGTATTTTTCAAAAAAATAAAAAAATGCAAAAATTGGATGTGAAGTAGGTAAGCTTACCTACTTCACAAAGTAGGCTCTCTTTCCTCGTATAGGAATTATGGATGTGAAATCAAGAATAGAATAAACACAAAATCGACAAAGAAATATGTAAAAATCAACTGTGGGGCTTGCAAGCTTCGTGCATTCACTCTTCAAAGAAAAGAATTCACATGGCATCTTTGTCTCTACATGGTTAACTCGGAACAAGAGCTTCTTCCTCTATATTCCCATGCTTATAAATAGGGTCCTTCCATCCACAGCCACAATCACATCCAGGGCAATAAGTAAAAGAGAGTGAAGGATACCCTCGCATTAGTGGAAGGAAGATGGCAAGCGCTTGCAAAGTTGCAACCATCGTCGTCATCTTAGCTCTCGTCATGATTTCATCACCATCTCAGATGGCACTTTCCAGACCTCTCGAGTTCCGTGACATGAAAGTGAAATCATCGTCTCAGTTGGCTCTCTCTAAACCTGTCGAGTTCCGTGACATGAAAGCAAGTAAGGCTATGATATATTACATCTGCATTCTTCGTGTTGATTCCCGCAATAATTTTATTTTTCTACGCCATGCATGCAGGTGCACAAGGGAAGAATATTCATTGGAAACTTATCGCTACTTTTACGGTAGGCTATTGCGTCCCGAATTGTCCAGGACTTTGTGCTAGTGGTGGCTACACTTATTACGGTTGCAATTACGTCTCCACAGAAACTAGAGCCTGCTATTGCGGTGTCTAGTTAATGTCACTCCACTTTGTCGAGCTCTTTAATAGTGTGTGTTTCGGGTATTAGGTAGCCCTCCAATTGCGGAGACTAGGCAGCATTTGCAATTATATGTGATGCAGGTTGTTATCTAGTTTAATCTCCTTTTATGCGCACATGTATTTCCGCAGTCACTGCGAAGAATAAAAGTTGTGTTAGTAAATGTTCTTACTTCCGCTTGACGATTCATGTTATTAACATGGACTAGCATATCATGATTATCAGATCTTTTGATTTTTTTTCCATAACCAAGAAAGAGATACATGTATTTTAATATTTCATTTTCTTCAACGAGGACGAAAGTTGATATGCCTTCACATTCTTCGGCGAACATGTAACCACAACTAGTTAAGTACAGCAAGGACATCACATATACCCTAAAATGTAATCTAAATCTAAATTTATAGTCAGAGTAACGAACTCAAACTCAAACATATACATGCTACCGACTTATATCGAACCAATTCCAAGCTCAAATATCTGAACAGACTTCTCGAACCGAAATCGAATATCAGTTTGTTCGTTATAGTTCGATTCGATAGGCAATTTCAGAGGAAAAGTATGAAATCCAAGCTTAGTTGAGAGAAAAGCAATTCTTAATCTGGGTATTCACTAGTTATCCCAGGTTTTTCTCAATGTAGTAAAAATCCCACTCCATTATTCCACAACTATGTAAGACCTTTAAATAGAGGAAATCATCCATTCTAATTTCAGATCCAATTCGGTGTCCAAATAAGATAAATGAATACTCTATCTTGTAGTACTCGTCGAGACCTTTCCAACAATCTCAAAATGTAAAAATCGGAGTCCGTATGAAGAAGTTAATGAGAAATACGAACTATTTACGGATGTGCGTGTGTGATCCAACTCGGTCAGACCAAACAGATTCTGATATTTAAAACCTTAATCTCTATGCGATGTGGCTAAAATCTGATCGTATTTCAAAGATAATAAATGACAATAACATTAATACTTATCAACTAATTACATGCCAAAGAAACCGGAAGCATTTATCTTTAAAAATTAATTCCTTGCAATATAAAATTATGCCTATGCCATATAAAACAAATTCCATACAAGACACATGGATAAATAAGAGAACTATAAATCCATATAACACGTTCCACACAATATTTAATTTTCGAATAATGTAAGACAATTAAATGAAACATCCAACATAGCTACACAATTTTCAAATAGAATTTCAAACCATATACTAATTAAATCACGCACAATATGAAAAAGTTCTAGAAGATGCCGAGATTGATGACAGGAACCTTCCCTCCCCAATTTCTCGTACAAATATTTGTCTTCCTTCCCGGTCAACTTGAAGTAGCTTTCATCAGATTTAAGTTCACTTGCACCGCCCACATAAATAAAGTGTAATAACTTGAGATGAAAACGAATATTAATCGTATCATATCCACTTTACACATATTTTAACATTCATATTCGTACTTCTTTTAAAGTGGATGCGGATATTGATATAAATTTGACATTTGTAAATATTCGCATTCGTATACATATATACATTTTAGTACATAAATACAATCATGATTTATCTACAGTTGTATGACAAAATTTTATGAATGCATTCATCATCACTAAATTATGAGATGACTATATTTAGCGTACCTTTTTTAAGTGTGAAGCATACAAAACATATATATATATATAGGATATCTTTCAAATAGGACTTGGTCCTTCCATCCTTAAGGAAGGCCAACGATCTCATTCACCCATATTTAATCTGACGGCTGTTATTAAAGGTGTGTTAATATCAGTATTTAATTAATCAAAAACCTATTTTGGTCATTGTTCATATCTAAATATAGTATGTAAACTTTAAAATATCTAGGTCATTAATCTCCCTCTTAATTTGATCAAATAAATTTCGGATCCCTTAATCTCTATCCTAATTTGCTCAAGCCCGAGAACTTACATCCCTCCTCCGCTACAATAGGGAAGTTGCGTCCTTCCTCCATGTCATCGTGCAGATCGTGCACACCTGCAACTCCATGGGCGTTATCTACAGGGATCTCAAGCCCGAGAACTTCCTCCTCCTCAACAAGGGCGAGAGCATCCCGTCAAGGCCACCGATTTCGGCCTCTGTCTTCTTCAAGAAAGGTTCGTTCCACAGTATTGCCATGGCTTTTCAATATCATTGTTTTCAAACCCTAATCACGGTATTATATATAAAATATGGTCCCCTCCTTTTCACATTTTTTCCATGGAAGTTCATATCGTATTATCGATTTCAGTTCTTATATGGAGTTCTTGTATGGCGGATCAACTACGACGCCTTTGAAATGGTTGACGTGTGGATTGACGGTGACGTGTAGATTGATGGCGACGTGTGGGGATCTTCACGCATGGTGCCACGACAGTGCATAGATCGACGATGGTATGCGTAGATCTTCACACATGCAACAACAGCAATGCGTAGATCGAGGTGGCGTGTGTAACACGGTGGTGGTAGCGCAAGAAAGCCATCCAACCATTATATCTTACATATTTCATTTTTATTATACAATGTTTTATGTATATTATACAAATTTGATATGTATTACAAACATATGATGTGTATTTTTACATATCGACTAGGCGCGGATGACAATTGTAATTTTTAGACATCTTGTATATTTGATGTGTATTATACATTTTGGATGTGTATCTTACGAAATTGACGTTTCTTTGTAAAATGTCAGACACCATTTACAAAAGATTTGCAGATTTCATATAAATCGCCAAATACAAAAATACTTGCAGAAAATATAAACATAATTAATATAATACTAATATGAATTATATTATACAAAGTAACATACAAACTTTACAAAATGGCTGATGAATTTATAAGGAACCGCGGATTCTACTAAAAAATATATGGTTGCTACAAAAGAAACCATTTATTTTACAAAAAAACATGCGAGAATACAAACAACCACCTCACGTAATGTCGTCCAGCACAAAATAAGATATTATCTAAATAATGCGTTGCGAAAAATTACCAAAAATAGATCTAGCTTAATTTAGTATTTCGAAATATTAAATGATATCTTTAATTAATGCAAAAGATGAAGACCAAAATACCCTTTTGGACAAACAAATTGATGATGCCGTTAGATTTGAATCTAGCGGCTATGATCGTTGGCCTTCCTTAGGGATGGAAGGACCAAGTCTCATTTGAAAGGCCCCCTATATATATATATATATATATATATATATATATATATTTGACTAGCCAATAAATATTTTTGTTAGGGTGCGTTTGGTTGGTGGGTTAAGGTGGGTTAAACTGGTAGAGGGTAAAGCTTTTGGATTTTGGTGTTTGGATAGATGGTTAAACTGAGAGTGGGTTAGAAGTGGGTTTGGAGTGATATTATTGTATTGAAGTTTGAAAAAGTGAGTAGTTATTGTAATGTGATTGTATCGAAGTTTGGAAAAGTGAGTAGAAGTGGAATAGTTTATAATTTTTATATAATATGATGGTATAATATATTATTTTTTGATAGGATTGATGATGTAAAATTGATTTATTTAATTTTTTAATAAAAGAATAAAGTGAGGCCCACAGTGAGAGAGGGGGATGTGGGTTAAGGGGGGTAAACTCCCCTTAGCCGAACGTTACCTTATTATTTGTATCCAGTTCGTATTCGTTTTTAAGAATATGGTGACACATTTTCCACAGTCCTCAATATTCGTATTTGCATTTGTACTTGTATTTTAAAATGAATAAGAATATGAATATACATATATTCGTAATCATATCCGACAGTTTTCATCCCTAGTAATAATGCATAGCCACAATATTTCAATTAATAACAAGGTTGGAGGTGATCATATAGAACTCACAGCAAAACTGATAGTATCTCCACCGCGCACATGTCCCCGCAAATGACTTTGAAGTTGTAATGTTGTGATCACGTTACCAGATTGTATATTATCTCCATGAACTTACTGACCAATAACTTATTGAATAAAGTACTTAAAATGCTGAGTATACAATTTATAACTTAATAAATTATTTTAATTTTTTAAGAGTGATTTATAATTAGTTGGTAGGTATATGATGGATTAAAATAACAAGTTAATGCTCTTACCTACTTTAGGTAGAAGTAGATTTACCTAGAGTATCAATGCTGGAGTTGTGTAGGTAGTTGGTAAGCTGCATAAATGGGCATATGCAGCACTCCTTCACTTCCTTGTCCCGCCACTTATACATGTGTTGCTTATTATGTAGCAAATATACCTCTGAGCAACCATAACTACAAGATCGGGGTGAACAAGTTAATGCTCTTATCTACTTTAAAAGTAGATTTACCAAAGGGTGTGTTTGGTACGCGGGTTAGGGTGGTTTAAACTGGTAGTGAGTAACCCGTTTTTGTGTTTTTGTGTTTGGATAGAGGGTTAAATTGGAGGTGCGTTTGTTGTGATATGATTGTATTAAAGTTTGGAAAAGTGAGTAATTATTGTGATGCGATTGTATTGAAGTTTGGAAAAGTGAGTAGAAGTTAGAGTAGTTTATAATTTTTAGATGATATAATGGTATAATATATTATTTTTTGATGAATAGAAGAAAGAAAAGTAATTTATTTAATATTTAAATAAAGAATAGATAGTGGATCCCACAAGAAAGAGAAAATAGGGGTTTTGAGGGGTAAACCCACCCCAAGGGGGGGTAAACCCCAACCGAACATGACCTAAAGAATCAATTGCTAGAGTTGTCTAGGATGTTGGTAAGCCGCATAAATGGACATCTATAGCACCCTTCACATCCTTGTCCCACCACTTTATGCGTGTCTTATTCTGTAACAAATAGGGATGCAAACGGTTACATATATATCCGTATCCGATCCGTCACCGTATATGTTTTATACAGATTTTGACATGTATCCGTATCCGTTTTAAAATGGATACGGATATGGATGTTGTTTTGATATTCGCAAACATCTGTACCCGTATCTGTATATCCGTTTTCGTATATAAATATAGTCATAGATTTATTTTTAACTTTGCATAACATAATTCTATACATTCTTTTACCATATTTGTATAATTTTTGTGATACAAACACATTTAGTAAATTTATATGTGTTTTCCATCCAATTCTTATATATTTAAGTAGAGTATTTCTAACATTACACGTATGCGCGATCAATATCCGTTTTACATCCGTATCCATATTTTAATGATACGATAAGATAGTTTTAATATCCGTCAATATCAACATTTGCATCCGTATCGTATTCAAAAATAGATATGGATACGGTAATACCTATATCTATATCCATATCCGTACGTTTGTATCCCTAGTAGCAAATGATGTAAAGGATAGAGCTGAAGGAGTTAATGCTCTTACCTACTTCAAGTAAAAGTAGATTTACCTGCAACACTCATTCACTGCCAAACAGGATCAATTGCTGGAGTTGTATAGGAAGTTGGTAAGCCCCATAAATGGGCATCTGCAACACTCATTCACTTCCTTCTCCCACTACTTTACACATGTTCTGCTTATTCTGTAGCAAATTATTGATATTGCAGAGCAACCATGGCAACAAAATAGGGTTGAACGAGTCAATGTTCTTACCTACTTTTTACATTAATACTATTTTATTTGGAAGATATGGTTGAACGGGTCTTCCCATGTATACTCTTTTATTGCAGAGCAACCGTTACCACAAGATAGAGTTGAACGGGTCTGCCTTTGTACTCTTTTATTTACATTAGTACATTGGAACACTTGCTCATCAAAAAAAGATAGGGTTGAACGAGTCAATGCTCTTATCTACTTTAGGTAAAAGTAGATTTACCGGGAGGATCTATTGCTGGAGTTGTCTAGGTAGTTGGTAAGCCCCATAAATGGGCATCTCTAGCAATCCTTCACTTCCTTATCCCACCACTTGTACACGTGTAGCTTATTTTGTAGCAAATGATATCAACCGTGACAACAAGATAGGGGTATACATGGATTAGATAAAATTCGTAATCCAATCCAATCTGTTGTCATAGGAATCGGTTTAAATTAATAAATCTAATGGATCGGATCGAATTGAACTTTACAATTCCGATCATTTATGGATTGGGTAGAAATATTGTCAAAATCTTATCCAATCCCATTCATTAATATATAATATATAATAATTCATTTACTATCATTAAATCATATTTTTATTTTTATTTAAATCTACATTTCGATATCGAAACTACTCTCTTTATAGTCTAAATTCATTTCAATTCAAGATTTACCCCACTCCACTTATTTACCATACCTTACTGGTTGATTTTGAAAAAAGTAACACCTACCTACAATACCCTTCATGCCCTTCCAGTTTTCCAAATGAAACATAATTCTTATCAAAATAATATCTAAACCTAAACTCCCTTAGGGCTCCTTCCAAACAAAACAGCCACCTGTGTTGCACACATCTCCACCTTTGGACGCAATCGATGCCACGTCACCTGCTCCGTCAGCATGTCAAGTCGTCTACCTCGTCAGCACATCCATGTCATCACGCTACGTCGTCAGTGGACCTCACGCTACTACGTAGGATGTTGCAGCTCAAGCTCTACCAAGTGTTGCCAAACACTTGTGTTGTGCCAAGGAGAACTTGCGGTCCTCGACCTTTGTATGGTAAACCCCATCCTTAGTTGTCCGCAAGCTAAGGTGAAGTCCTCCAAAACTTCATAATGTGTCCACCGAACCACACGGACGTGCAATATCGATATTGCACGCTATTCCCGTACCTCAGGAGTTGGGGGAGTTCCATGCCTCCCCCACCTGATCCATCAGGTGTTCGCGACTGATCATGTGTCTTCAAGAAATCCTTGATGAGGTCCTCAAACTGCCACAGGGTTATATCATGTTCCCAGCTTGCCTCCTCCTCTGGGAGTCCCTTCCATTTGACAAGGAAGAAGATCCTCCTGTTCTTCTTGCTCTGACCCTCCGCGCGCATGTCAAGAATCTTCTCAACAACCTTCGTGTGTTGAACCCGGACATTAGGAGGGGCACGTTTCGATGCCCTCTTAGTGCTATCTTCTCTGTCCTCGTGGTACTCCTTCATGAAGCTGACATGGAACACGGGATACAGCTTCAATTTCCCTGGAAGACGTAATTGATAGGTGAGTTGTTCCACGCGTCAAACTATCTCAAAAGGTCCATCGTAATGAGGAATGAGCCCTTTGTGCACCATCTTCTTCAGTATCTTCTTCCAAATCTAGGGTGTAAACTTCAACAGCACCTTCTCCCCAACCTGGAACTCGACCGGCCTATGACTCTTGTCAGCAATCTTCTTCATCCTACGTTGAGCATGAACTAACACATCCTTTGCTTCCTCCCACTGATCCTGCCTCTCCATGGCAAAGCGACGTGCTGCGGGGCACCGTCCTTGGTTGTTTTACTTAGCCACTTAGTGCGGTGTCACGGGTTGCCTACCTATCACTATCTCGAATGAACTCTAGCCTGTGGTGGATATCTGCTGCAGGTTGTAGCAGAATTGGGCAATATCCAGTAAGCTGACCCAATTATGATGATTGGCAGTCACATAATGCCTAAAGTACTCTTCCAGCAAGGCATTGATCCGCTCCGTCTGTCCATCCGTCTGTGGGTGGTTGCAAGTAGAGAATTTGAGATCATATCCCAGCATCTCAAATAAGGTCGTCCAGAATCGACCTATGAATCGAGCATCGCGGTCGCTCACGAAGTCCAATGGTATACCCCAGTGCTTTATCACGTTCTGCAAGAACATCTTCGTCGTGGTATCTGTCGTACACTCATGGGTTGTTGGTACGAAAATCACGTATTTGGAGGAGCGATCAACTGCCACCATCACCGCATTATTCCCATCCACCTTCGGGAATCAATTGATGAAGTCCAAGGATACGCTTTCCCATAGACGTGAAGGAATTGGCAGGGGCTCCAACAATCCCTCTTCCTCTATGTCTTGTCTTGATGGCATACAAAACAAGTGCGCACGTAGAATTCCACGTCTTCCTCCATCTTCGACCAGAAGTAGCTTAAGGAGAGGAGTGCCAGTGTACGCTCCACCACTGGATGACCAGCCCACTGTGCGTCATGTACTTCGTTCAGCAGCATTTTCCTCAAGTCGTCGCTCGAGGGGACATAGGACCTCCTGCGCTTCGCATAGAAGACGCCTTCCTCTATCCAAAATCTCCGGACTTCTCCATCGTTCACACGTTGCACCAAGCGTGGAGTGATCGGATCCTCCTATGTATGCTCCTGAATGTGCTCCAGCATATCTCCAGACACACGGGTGATCAATGCAATCACCGCGACCTTCGGCTCTTCTGGTTCGCTCTTCCTCGAAAGAACGTCTGCCACCTGGTTAGTCCGCCCAGGCATGTAGCGAAGTTCGAAATCGAATTCAGCAAGAAAATCTTGCCATCACGCCTGCTTGGGAGTCAACTTCTTCTGTGTGGAAAAACAGTTGGTAGCCACATTGTCTGTCTGCACCATGAACTTTGATCCGAGAAGGTAGTGGTGCCATGTCCTTAAATAGTGGACCACTGATGTCATCTCCTTCTCGTGCGCAGAGTACCTTCTCTCCGTTGGATTCAGCTTGCCGCTCTCATATGCCACGGTGTACCCATCTTGCACCAGTAGTACACCTCCAAGTGCATAGTCGGACGCGTCGGTGGGGACTTCAAACGGCTTCTAGAAGTTTGGAAGTTGTAAAATGGGTTCTTCCACCACCGACCTCTTCAGCTTCTGGAATGCCTCCTAGCATTTACGCGTCCATCTCCACGGATGATCCTTCCAAAGGAGGTCTGTCAGGGGCGTCACCTTCTTGGAATATCCCTTGATGAACTTCCTGTAGTAGTTCACCAATCCGAGTAAGGATCGTAGCTCTGTTGCCTTCGTGGGAATTTCCCACTCTTATATCTTATGAGTCTTCCTTGGCTCCATGCGTATCACGCCTCCGCCCACGATATGCCCAAGTAAGGAGATGGTCTCCTGACCAAAAGCGCACTTCTCCAGCTTCAAGTATAGCGGTTCTGCCTCATCTTCTCAAGCATCATTCGCAGATGCTTAACATGTTCCTCCAAGGTTCTGTTGTACACTATTGTGTCGTCCAAGTACACTAAAACAAATGAGTCAATATACTCGCAGAAGACATCATTCATAAGCGTACAAAAAGTTGTCGGGACATTAGTTAACCCAAACAACATTGCAAGGAACTTGAAAGACCCATAACGCGTAACACACGCAGTCTTTGACTCGTCTCCTTCCTTGATGCGGACCTGGTAATATCCTGACCCGAGATCCATCTTTGAAAAGTACTTGGCCCGGTCCAAGCGATCGAACAGGTCTTCAACATTAGGGACGAGGTACTTGTTTTTCACCATCACCTTGTTCAGTACGTGATAGTCCACACACATCTGCATGCTCCCGTCTTTCTTCTTTTGGAACAACACTGGTGCTCCATAGGGTGCTTTGCTTGGACGCATAAAACCAGCGTCCACTAGCTCCTTGAGTTGTCTCCGCAACTCCTCCAGGTGCGGGGGGCATATTGTAGGGTGCAAGGGCAAGGGGCACCTTACCTGACAGTAACTCGATGGCGTGATCCATGTCTCACTTCGGTGGAAGCTCCTTGGGCAGCTCCTTCGGCATCACGTCCTTGAACTCGCCCAACATATTCTTTACTGCAGGTATGGCTGTCTCCTCGCCATTTTCCTCGACGCGTACCATAGCCAGATACGTCGCCTCCCCTTTGTTTAGCCCGTTGTAGACTTCCATCGTGAACATGGCTCCAGCCTGTCCTTTCTTCTTGATAGCCCTGATGAAGCAGGGGCTATCTGCAGCCGCGAAGAAGATGCCTCCCAGATAAGGCGTGATAGATGCCTTCGGCTTCTACAAGAACTCGACTCCCAAAATAACTTGGAAATCATCGAGAGGTACCACGAGTAAGCAGACATTTCCCTGCCATTCACCCAACTGGACAGTGCAGTTTGTCATACCTTCAATCTACAATGATTCGGAGTTGACAAGCTTGACGTAGCACTAGCTCTTCTCCAAGGGAACTTCCAAGCTCCTGAACTCTTTGTTGGAGATGAAATTGTGTGTCGCTCCAGTGTCGATCATGGCCGAAAGAGTCTTCTTGTGTACCACAACATCGAGGTACACCGGCTTTAGATCCTTGTGCTCCACAACCACTTTTGTCTCTTTGCCCGGCATCAGCGGACACAAGCGAACGTTGCGCCAGCAACTTGAGGTTCGCCGTGCGTGTCTCTTCATCTGAGTTCTCCTCCATGATCATGGAGTTCAGCTTCTCTCATTTCGAGCACTCCCGCGCCCGATGTGTCCCATCGCAGATGAAGTAACCCTTCCCCTTGGGTTGCTCAGCCTTCTTGGAGGATTCCGCACCATCCCTTAAAGTTTTGGTCTTGCCGAACTTCTTGAACTTTCCCTTGTTTTTCTCCTTGGATTTGCTCTTTGCCTTCTCAAGGTCCTTCTTCTCAGTGGTTGGTTGGACTTTGTAGTCGACCAATGCATCCGCAGCAGCGATGGTCGTCCGGAGGTCCTTCACCCCTTGCCTCCTAAGCTCTGCCTGAGCTCAGTTTTGGAGACCCACCATGAAATTAAAGAGTTTGTCTTCTTTAGACTTACCTTTGATATCCAACATCAGTGACAAGAACTGTCGTACGTACTCACGTACGATTCTTGTTTGTTTCAGCCTTCGGAGCGCTTCCCTCGCTACCCAAGCAGTGCTAGTGGGTAGGAACTGCTCCTTCAGTTCCATCACCAACTCATCCCAAGACGAGATGTCTGGTCTTCCTTCGGACGCACGGCTCCTCCACCATACCTTTCCATAGACGGACAGGTACATCACCGCCAAGGATACCTTCTCCGTCTCAGGAGTCTTGATAGCTTTGAAGTATACCTCCATGTCACATAAGAAATTCTCTAAATATTTGGCACTCCGCGTACCTGAAAATGACTTGGGCTCTGGGACCTTTGGCCTTCTTACATCGCTGGATCCGCCCCTGTTCGCGATCGCCTTCTTGACGAGGGAGAGTTCCTCATGCAGATCTTGCATCAGAGACTCGAGCTCCCTAGCTTCTCCTCGAGTGCTTTCACTACGTCGGCGGAGCGTTGACTCTCGCCAACGACATCTGACACCTCCATGCTTGCGTCATCCTCTAGACGAGCCAAGCGTTGGGCATGAGTACCCAGTTGAGACTGGATCTCCATCACAATTCCCTCCAAGGAAGTAATGCGATCTCCGGTGTTGGGCGCTATTTCTCGTTCTGATACCAGTTGTCATGGGGTAAATCTTAAACTTGATTTTTGAGACTAACAGGTGCGGTGTTAGCTTCCCGCAAGATAACCAACCTTCCCCTCTGCGTGTAGATGTACATCAACACACCGATTAACCACACCGCTAGAATACTCGAACCAAGCACTCAAGCACAAGGATACAAGAGCAATGGCACTGAACCCTCTTTGTATTAACAAGAGATTCACTCTGAGTGTGTTATCTACAAATGAGATCTACCCTCCTTATATAGACAAACGGGGGGTATACGAAGGGACACCATTATTACATGTACAATGAATGCAAGGACTCTTAGTCTTCTACGAAGATCCTTCGTCTTCTGCAACCGATGCCATGTCGCATGCTCCGTCAGCATGCCATGTCGTCTGCCTCGTCAGCATGCCATATCATCACGCTACATCTTCAGTGGGCCCCATGCTCCTATGTAGGATGTTGCAGCTCAAGTTGTGTCGCCAAACACTTGTGTTGTGCCAAGGGGAACCCATGGTCCTCGACCTTTGTGCGGTAAACCCCATCCTTAGTTGTCATTAAGCTAAGGTGAAGTCCTCCAAAATTTCATAGTGTGGCCACCGAAGCACACGGACCTGCAATACCGATATTGCAAGCTATTCCCGTACCTCAAGAGTTGGCGGTGTTACAGTATGACCATGGGATCCAGGTGAGCCCACAGATTCCCCCCAAGCGTCTGTAGTTTTTTCCACAATTATTGATGTTTTCGAGGCGACATGTTGCAACTCGCATGAGTCGAAATCTCTGACAAGCCGGAGCAGCTCAAAAGGGTTGCTTCGCCTTGCTATCTTTCTTACGGCATTTGATCCAAGGCCAAGAGACGACTTTGTGGGCTTCAATGTGTTGGGTCGAAGAGAGGATTCTCGTAGTTTATGATGTAAGCCCCTACCTTAGAACCAAGAAGGTTGTTTCAGATACTGGTTTTGTTGTCCCTCATGGAGGAAATTTGTGGTTTGGAGGGGTTTCTGGTGAGGTAAGGAAACAAGGAATCTACCGAACCATCGAGGAGGCTTCCCCAAGCCCACGAAATAACAATTCTACCATCCCTTTCAGCATACATAAATTATCACTTCGAATGATATTCAACTTGAAGAAACGATAAAGAGGCATGAGCTTTGATTTGTGGTTCCGGTCTCCGATTTTCAAATCCCTTCTTGGGATTTTAGTGGCGATGGTGTTGCCCAAGTGTTTGGAGAATCCCTATTTTCAGGAGGCGAGAGATAGTCACTACGAGATCGTTGTAGGCCTATCGACCTCCGTGAACTTTTCTGACGTTTGGTAGCCATTTTGATCGGAAGGAGCAAGAGCGGAACGAGCAAACAAAGATACAATAAAGAAAAGAAACGGAGAGAAGTACGGAGAAGCATACCCTCCTTGAAATACTGAGGGAGCAGAGCCTAGAGAGAGCGTACTTGGTGGCCTTTGAGGAGAAGACTGACCTGAGCACAGTGTCTTTGCTCCAGAGAGACGCTCCTCCATTTATGTCATCCTTTGGGAAAGGTTGAAATTCGTATGAATCTTACTTTCTCCTCACATGCAATCCTACTCGATATGGATAAAGCAGATATGGACATGAAAGTGACCATATCTAATCCATATCTTATCCATTGCCATCACTAGTGTAAACACGAATAATGCTTTATTCCAACTTATTTCTCACCCTTATTCTTGCTTATTCCCGAACCAAACGCATCCTCAGTGCAAAGATGCTGGAATTTTGCTGTGACAATGGCTTTTCAATGGCTCCTTGGAGTTACATGAAGGGCCTGCTGGGATCTTTAGTTCATCTTTTTCATCATATTTACTGAGAAGCTTTTCATTGATCAGAATCATTTCTCAGAAATTCAAGATTATTTGCTGATTAATAAACAAAAAAAGTCCATATTTCAGGGGTACGTCAGCTTTACTTCAAAAGTTAACTCAAGGAAACCATTGTAATCTTTCGATTCAGTCCCAATGATGCTACAGCTGAAAATGCATATAAAAATCTCAAGCTACTGGTTTCGAGATACAACCCAGAAGAACAAAGATGGTGGAGATTTAGATATGTTCCATATTTCAGGGCTACGTCCGCTTTATTATAAAAGTTACTTTCTTCTTTACGTATTTCTCCGTTTGTTTTACATGTATACCCCTTGAAGGACACATATTGTAAGTTTTCAAATAAATAAAGAGGTTACCCGAACTCCCTATTATCAGGCTTATTAATAAACAAGCAAATTTACTTATACATACAAACACATGAAACTCTAGTGACCTTTAAAATTGTGTACTCTCAAATATCTATAGACAAGACTAATTTCACACAATTAGAGTTCATATATAAAATTTTGAATTTTTCGCTTTATTGTATATATTACAACTGAACATTCTTAACATTGTCAACTCGTACATATTTCAACTCTTTTTGCTTTTTTTATTTTGTAATATAACTAACTACAAAGAAATTAATAACTAAAAAGTCAGAAAATCATTGAAAAGTAATAAAAAATTCCCCTACAAGTAGCAATTTTAACCTATAAAGTATAATACATATATAGTATTGAGAAGAAGATTAAGAAAATACTATGGAACCACCAAAAATATTTTAACACCTATAAATATTAAGTACAATAAATATATAGTATTGAGAAGAAGATTAAGAAAATATTATGGAACCATCAACTCGCAAAATATATATCTACATGCTAATTACCTCTTTTGCATTTTTTATTTGACTTCATTTTCTATTTTACTTTGAATTATCTTCACATTTTTATTTCATGTTTTTAGCGTGTCGCCAAATGGTGGGTCAACCCCCAGGTCAGACCCACCACGTGGCCTCTCATTCTCCTACACCCACTCGCTCTCCACTTCAGCAAGGCAAGTTGACCCCAGTCTAGGGGGATTAAATAGCGCCGTAGGAAGCTGCGCTCTGCAGTGGTTTAGTCACATCAAAGCCTAGATCGTGACCATTCCAATGGGTCATTTTGTCTTAATTTTTATTAGAACCGTTTGATCAGTTATGGATGATCCAGATCGATCACGGTAGGCTCTTTGCCCACAAGGATGTGCATGGATTAATGGTTCAGAAGGACAGGGGAGGAGTAGCAGTGAAAGATGGTGAAAGATGAGAGCAATTTCAGAATAAGAATGAGGTCTCTAGGCTTCAAGAAAGAGTACAAAATGAGGATTCTTATTTTAAAGCATACATAAAACTCAGAAAGGGGTGCGCTATAGATTTTCTACTATTTTTCTATCTTGTTATATGCATGTAATCAAGATAAAGTTTGTTATAGACTACATTCCCAGATAGAACACCACAAAATACTTCGATTCAGTAAATTAGGACAAAATAATTGATGGAGATGTCACCCAACATTTATGGAAGTTAAGAGCAGCTGCATGAGCCTTGCATCGCTGTATGAAGAGTAGCGAGTGCATCAACTACAAACATGTACAGAGTACAGAGAATGACTGCAGTTGAGATGAGATGTGATTGGGAAATGTATGAGCACACCAAATTGATCAAATTTGTCATGGTGAAGGTAAAATGAGGAAAGCTCGTTGGTTGGGGTGAGAAACTTGGAACTCCTGCAAGGGACAACATAAGATGCCTACTGTCTGAGGAAAATCATGACATGGCTTGAAAAAAGCTTCAAAAATGCCTCAAGCAGAATTATTCTTACACGAGATGAACTAAAACAGAAAGAGTTTTACGGAAGATTTCAACAGCAAGTACAAAACAGCCTTTCTTCTGTGGTCTGCCTCTATCATCAAATACACTTGCTTCCTTGTCTAATAGGAAAAAAACTACAAATGGCTACAAGCTTGTAAAAATGTTAATGGTTCTCTATTCGATAACAACTAAAATTCCTGACATCCTCCTCAACGTGAATGTGTGAAATTCCACATAGGCATTTCCGACAATGCATGAACCTAAAACAAGATTGCTTCTCGCTCCTGCATAAAAAGCATTTAGCTTGTATAAAGACCTGAATTTTGAAACATGGTCGGCTAATTTTCAAAAGTGGAGCACTCATTTTTGAGTTTGCATATTGTAATTTCATATCTTAGTTACGTGGTTGGCTAGCACAGATTGGTTGTTATTAAATATGTGATCTGAATATTGTCTGTGTAACATCTTGGGTCTATACTTGAGCATTTAACAAGGAAAACCGACAGATTATTTTTTTTAAGGTTGATTCCAAACAAATCCAACGCATCAAGATCTCAATAGTAGACCTCTACTCGTAACTCAATATTTAGAAAAGAAAAGAAAAAAAGACCTCCACCGTATAGGTGTATGTCCAAAAACTTCACCATTAATCACCAAAAAATTAACTAACGCTGTTACAAGTGAAAAAAGAAAAAGCGTGTTAAGCACACCAACTCTCACTAACACCCTGGAATGGACCACTACATTGTCACTGTAAAATCGGTCATGACGGAACATCACTCTATTTCTGGCCAGCCAAAGCACACCCAAATCAACGTGACATCCATATGCGTTCCGATTCGGAACCAAGCCAAACTGCACCGATCAATTCTCAAAAAATCGGATACCCCATCAGTGGATATCGTGGTGTTTCCGAAGAGCGTCCAAGCCTCAATGGAGCCCCCGCAGCCAAAGAACAAGTGATCTGCATTCTCAGCCTCCTCGTGACACCGGCAGCAAGCTGGGTCCACCATCTTAAAAAACCTAACAAATCTATCGCCACGTCAACAATCTCCCCCTTCGAAAGAACCACAAAAACACCTTCACACTAGCAGGAATTTTCCATCTCTAGATTCTTCTGTATTCAACTATGCAGTCACCTGGATCGAAGACCATTGGGCCCTTTAGAGGTCTATATGCTTTCCCCGCCGAGAAGGTACCATCATACCAGCTCCAACAATTCCGACCCTCATCGGGTCAACCAACTTGCCCAAGTTCCTGCAACATCACCAACAGCCTGCTCATTCAATGATATGATAACTTAGATCTGAAATGCGGAAAGAACGAATCGCCATCCCACATCTGCCACATAACAGTTTGGGTCAGTCACAAGAGCCATCAACCTCGGGAACCGTCCTCCAAGTACCCCACGCCCACTCTTATCGTCGGTCCAGAACTTGAAACCCTTGTTGTCACCCATCACTGGCCTCAAGAAAGGTCAAATATCCTACACCACTACACAAATGCCCCTCCAAAAGAACGAAGGGACCAAACCAAAGACCCCTTACCTTTGGCAAAGAGTATCGCACACCATAGATTCTCCTAAGCAACATGCACATCATGTTGCCACAATTCGTGCTAGCAATCCACTTGCTTAGCAGTGTCTTATTCATCTCCTCCAAGCTTCGCACCCCCAAGCCGTTGTCCTCCTTAGAACAGGACACCATCTCCCAATCGACTAGGGGCATCCCACTCGACTGCCCAGAAGACGACCAGAAGAACCATCTCATGATGGTCTCGATCCTCCAATGTATCCCAACCAGGAGAACCCTAGCAGATAGAAAGAAGATAGGAATAGGGGATAGAACTGATCTCAGAAGCACCGGTCAACACCCCCCCCCCCCCCGGGATAAGCATTTAGATCTCCAACCTACTTTCCTCTGCTCCATTTTCTCGATCACAGGCATCCATTCCACTGCATGCATACTCCTAACAACTAGTGGCACGCCAAGATACAACAAAGGTAGATCCCTCCATGGAAATTTAAATCAACCTGCACAACTGACAATCTCCCACCTCCTCCAAATTAACAGGCACAAACTCCGATTTACCCATGTTAACCCTCAACCCAGAAACCTCTCCAAAGATGTTTAGAGCTGCGAACATACCCATGCACCTCTATGGACTACCCTCCGCAAACAGGATGGTGTCGTCCGCATATTGAAGAATGAGAGTCAAAATCTCCTCCTTGTTATAGCCACTACGAACGCCACCCGACACCGTGCGATCCATCATAACCGATAAAGCATCTACCACAATAATAAACAATAGTGGGGCCAATGGGCACCCCTGACGCAGGCCCGGCTAGGGCTGGAAGAATCCCCCTTTCAACTGGCCATTCACCAAAATCATGCACGAAGCAGCAGTGTTGCAATAGTCGGCCGACTATCCCGAATAGTCGGTCCGACTATGCGGTGCGGGGAGGTCCCCGACTGAATAGACCCCCAGTCGGCCAATAGTCGGCCCGACCGAATAGTCGGCCGACTATTCGGCCGACTGGCCCGACTATTAGACCGACTGGAGCTTGACTTTTGATATTTTTATTTTTTTTATTTTCAATTTTCAGTTTTTATGGGTTACATTTTACCACGGTATCGCCACAAATGTCAAATTCTATATATCTATTATATTGATTGGTACTTTTATCTTGGATTCATGTTAAATAATGACCATATATGTATAAAAATATAAGAAGATATGTATTATAAATAATTTTTATATTAAAAAATACAAAACCGAATAATTCCGAATAGTCGCCCGAATACTGATTATTCTCTATTCAGTGACCCCTCCGACTGAATACCGAATACCGTCTTCTGCAACACTGCGAAGCAGTCGTCACACACCCCTTCATGCACATTATCCAGTGGTCCGAGAAGCCACACCTATAAAGGGAAGCCCACATAAATCGCCATTCAACACTATCATAGGCTTTTGAGAAGTCCATCTTCCAAACCATTCCTTCACTTCCCCCCTCTTCCAATCTACCATGATCTCAGAAGCCAGAACAAAATTGTCCATTAACCGTCATCCAGGTAAAAAATGCTTTAAGCCGGAGAGATGAGCTCGTTCAGCACCCCTCTCAAGCGATTCGCCAAACACTTTGCCACAATCAGGTATATTGCATTGGAAAGGGTAACAGAACGATACTCCTCCACCCTGTTGGCCGCATCCTTCTTCGTAGCAGGAAATCAGTGAATGGTTGATGCAATCAAATATTGAATTACCATCGGCGAATTCACCAATCAATTACATAACCTCACCCCTCACCAGGTCACAGAACTCGCGAAAGAAAAATAAAGGGAAACCGTCCAGTTCAGGGCAAACACTGCCTCACGAATCTCCAGCAGCTCGAACGGCTTCGTCAGCACCTCGACCTCTAGAGCGAAAATGCGTTTCACCCCCCAACCCCAACCATCTTGAACAACAATAAGGAGTCCACCTACTCCTCTCCTCGAAATAGCATGTCACAACCCTCGCAATTTCCTCACCACTGAATGCCCCCCACCCCCCACATCGATAGTTAATGAAGTTCCTCCTCCTTTCGCTAGTCACTGCATGAAAAAATATGATGTTTGTGTCCCCCTCCTTCAACCATTTCTAACGCGATCGTTGTCTCCACTCCACATCTTGCTTCATGTCCTCTTCCTCCATAATCCTCTACAGCATCCCACGGCTCTCGAGCTCTTCCACCGCCAGCTCTCTAACATCCTCCAGCAAGTCTAGCCTCACCATCTCCTCATAGGCCTCGCTTTTTTGTCGTTCCCTCAACAAGCAGGATTCCTTCCTGAAACCGACCAACATCTGCCTCAAAGCTTTCAACTTCTGAAAAAACCTTCCAGTAGTCGAGCCACTCACATCCAAAGTAGACCAAAATGAAACCACTGTGTCTCGAAACTCATCCTCTGTCATCCAGCTACACTCAAACCTGAAGTAGGATGAATACCCTCTTCCACTGTAGGTGTCCAAACACATGGGGAAATTATCAGACCTCGAACGGGAAAGAGAAGTAATGTTGTCTAAGCTGAACCTCTACTGGGCCTTAACTGAGAGCATGTAATGATCAATCTGCAATCTAGATAATGAATTCCTCCAAGTGTATTTGCTTTTCTCCACATCGAAAATCTTTAGGCCAAGTTCCTCCACCACATTAGCAAACGTCTTAGAATCAATATCATGTGCGCCCCTATCATCCGAATATAGCTAACACTGAAATCGTCGCCCAAAATCTAGACCTCATCCATGAATCTCCTCACTTCCTGCAACTCCGCCCATAAAACAGTATTATGTGAGTTACCCATAGCTCCGTAGACCAAAGATGATCGATTCCTCGTGCCGACCAGAATAACCGATACCAAATGAACCAAAATCAACTCGTCCACCGATTCAAACAAGTTACCATTCGAAGTGACTACAATCCCTCCTGCACTACCAACCGCGTGAGAGGTCTTGAATGATGATTTATGAGAGATGGGGCCCAGAAGTTGAGTTACATCGCATCGAATCCCATAGTTCAATATGTGTTTCATGTAGACACGCCAAATCCACCTTCCAGGCTGCAAACATAGAGCAAACTGCCAACCTCTTTTCCGGTTGACCCAGCCCACGGATGTTCCAAGTTATAAAAATCATTGGGATACCATGGGAGGACCCCCCGACACCTGCACATCCACCATTCTTGCTACTTTCCCTTCATACACACCTACTCTAGGTTTTTACCGACAGCAAGGATTGCACCTTCAAGGTTAAAATCCCCTTCTATAGTCGAAGGTGGCCTTTCTGCAATGATCACACTACTTTCTCCAGGACAATCAAAAACTCCCCCTCATCATTGGTTTCCAGCGGCCTATTCTCCCATCTAGACGATTCAACCCTCTGCCTCTTCCGAGAGAAAAGCACCAGAGGTTGATATTCCTCAGCCAAGGAGCAGAGATCATTAGAGACCACACCCGACCTGGAGCCCCCGCCCGCCAGCCCGAAATCCCCTTCATCTTCTCATGGTGAAGCCCTGCAGTCAGCCTCCTTACCTAATTGTTTCCCTAGTTCGGATCAACTCGCCCTTTCGAATTCTTCCCATATGATGCAATTTGCACGCTACTTCTTCGAACCCCCGTCCATCGCGGTCGCCCGAGGATTGGTGGTGAAAGTAGAGGACGCTTGAGAAGAGATCTTCCTCGCACACTCACCAACCTCTGGAGACTTCCATGGTGACCTCACCGCATGAACACCTACCATCAGGTTCGTCGGAAGGCACGATGCCAACCCGACAAAGGAGGGGCTCAAGTCCATTGAAATCCCTTTTGATAATAAACAGGTACCCCTTGCCAAATTGACCGGTACTTGGCATGGAATCCGCCAAGCGATTCAGGTTTCTCAAATACGACACCTTGATCACAACCAGATTCGTCGTATTTGGATTTGCGCAAGGTTTACGACCCGAACCCAAACCTGAAGCTATCGACGAGGATCTACTCAACACTGCCTCCAAGAAAGATCTAGAGGCGATAGGTAAAATATTCAAAAAAAATGTCGCAAATCCCTCACCTTCCCAATATTTATTGCCTCCTGCAATTAACTGCGGCAATTCCACTACTTTGTCAACACCTCTATCAACCGACATCGTGATGCCTGCATCGCCACCTTTACCGGAGCCGACACCACCATATTCATCCCCCATTGAAGTTGCTTCCCCCAAGAGAACTAACCACACGGGAATAAACCTCCGCCCTAGCATCATCTCTGCTCGAAGAGAAGGAGGTGGATTCTCCCCCCAATCAAGATTTCCACTCATGAGCCTCCTTCCCCTACTCTAAGCCATGTGGACACCACATGCTCCACCTCCCCAACATCAGTGCATGCCTGCTGAAGATACTCCATATTCTTGAATCAAAGCAGTACACCCTCCACACTCATCCTCCAAGATGAGGTCGCAAAGTCAGAAGCCTTGTCCAAGAAACATGGCCTCTTCCACCACACAAGCCACCTTAGCTCTAGTGGGACACAAACCTCCAACGCACCCTCCAGCACCTCTCGCACACCTTCATTAGACATGCCCCGAATGCATAGCAGCCCTCCTGGCATCCAGATCGAGTCGGCCATGAGTCCCACCTCCTTTTCCACCTCCAACATATCTCGATATTTGTTTGAGATCCTCTACCTTCCCCTTTCTTATTATCGCTCCATCCAACGGACAACCAAGCTTCGTCACTTGCGACAACCGTTGCAACATCCTAGCAACCTCCTTGCCAAACAGAGGAGGATAGGGTTCCTTTCCTGTGGGCTTCTCATCAGTCGCCTTCTCGCCAGTTGCCTTCTTTCCCGACAAAGGCCTCCTCCCTCTGCATTCACGCCTTCGATGGACCGACTGCTCCCAACTGAAGCAGAGTTGCTCCATTGCCAGACATGACTTGGACAAGTGATCGGAGGCCCCACATCTGTAGCACCATGCCCTCGATCTCGCCTTGGTTCTAGGACGGTGCATCTTTTTGTGTGGTGCACTCCATGGGCCTTCCTCGGCCAACTCCTCCATGGTGACATCATTTGCAGCCTCGAGATTTTCAACCTCCCTTTTGATGGGATCCTCACGTGTATCAGTGTCCATCGAAGCTCCTCCTCCACGACAGACCGTGACCCTTTCTCTCCTCCTGGCCCTCCCTCTCCCTCCTCGATCCTCAATGATTCAAATGTTGTAAGTTACTCGTGTGTTACTATTTATTGGTGTTACAGCCTCCCACATATCGCAACATCTAACATGGCTCGGTACTTATTCCCAACAATAGTCATTAGTTCATGCTCCTGGATTGCCATATTCTCCTAACTCTTTTTTTATGAAATTTTCTCCTAACTCTTGAAAAATGCACCTCCACCTCTCGCATAGTCCTTTTCATTAATAATAGATCAGTACAATATCATTTGTAATGTCATAGACCAATAAACAAGTACTTATCAACGAAAATTAATCCAAACAACTTGTTAGGGTGGGATTCAAATGAATACAAGACCACTGCCCAAAATTTTAAACCCGGGTTGTTAAGTAGTACATCTCCGCTTGTAAAATCCACATTCAACATTTTGCGAGTTTTCCATGTTGGTTCAAGTTTAGGGTGTGTCAGTCATACCAATTCTACTTTAGATTAGAAGAGAACATTTAAATTACTTTCCACATTTAGCATTATATTGTAATTGCAACATGTATGTAGATATGGACGGCAGATTTCAATGATGCTTTGACATTTAAAATGGGTTCTACAAAGAGAAATAGAAAGTGGTTAAATTGATTGACAGGTGATGCACTGTTATGGTAACTAAAATACTCATCCGATGATTACAAAAGGCTAGTTTAGATTTAGCCTTAGGCATTCATCACGTGTACCAAACTTAAATAATAAGCTTACAATGGTTATCAACTCTCAGTAGTGGGTTCTGCAGGGTGTAGCCAGAGAATAAAAGTTGCCAAGCACCATATGCAAACAAGACCAAGAGCTTGGAAAACAACCAGTAGTGAGACTAAGGCACTTCTTTCCAGCAACTCATGTGTAGCGGCACGCCCAGAGGAAAAGAGTAACCTTTCTACAAAGTGAGCTCCCTTGTTCAACTGATACAGCCTATATACCTGTCCACAAATACTATGAATGATCCACAAAAGTTTCTTGAAAGAGTCATACAAAAAACTGATTACCTCAAAAACAATTGGCAGAATAGGCCAACAAGATGATCCAGTCATCTGGAAACACTCTTCAAATGCATAATGAACTGCAGGTCCGAGTAAAAATGGAGCCACAGCAATGGCAGCCGGGAGGCCAATGACAGGCCAAACTAGATATGCAACTAAAAGAGGAGCAAACACCTTTATTCGCATTGTCAAATATGATGAGTACAGATAACTGTTATGGTCTGCTATCAACCAACAATGGCCGAGGCCATAATAAGGCTGCTGCACGCGTTTGGTGATGTAAATAAAAATCCCCAGTCCCATATAGAATAGTAACTCAGAAGAGAAAGACGCCAAATCTCTGCACATATTTCCCCAGATTTCACATAAGCACAATGCTATCAAATTCCAATATCAATTTCCAAAAATGTTAATAATAAATGAAAATACCAAATTAACAGAACTGCAAAAAAAGTACCTTCAGAGGATTATTTTCACATACAAACAAGAATAAACCACACAATAAAAACGTGTAGAAAAAGAAGTTAATGGAAAATGAGATGAAATCAGGAAATGGACCTCACTGAGTTGCTCCGAAGGTTTCCTGACCACCCGAGAGTACAGTGAAGGGGATGGAATCACAATTACACACAAAACCAAGGGTTTTCCCATGGTCTCCTGTGTGGGCACGCGTCCTGGGCAGGGCATCCCTCAATGCACTATACCAAGTAAAGTTCAGTGGCAAAAACTCTCTTCTAGAGCTAGGGAGAGTTTAAATTCTCAAAGATTACAAAATGCAACTCTCTAAAACCTTTCGCTCTCTCATTTTGCTACAGCCATGGATACCAACAATCTAAAGCATTGTGTTATAAAGGAGAAGGAAACCCAGACCTAGGGCTTGCGCACAATACTCAGTCCAACAATAGGAGATGGGATGCCTTAACAGTGTCCGGCTCCAAATCGTACAACCAGCTACAATCCCTCTCCTCCTTTTTACCAGTTGGAGATTGGCCCATTTATCTCTTATATTGCAAGGACGGTCTTTTAGAATGGTGTCTTGTTGCATGCTTGGATGTTTCATCTACTCACTGTCATCATACTCTGTCACCCATGTATTGGTTAGCCCAAGCATGGTAAATGAGCTTGCAGGTGGTAACTCCAACCTATTTTTTGAAAGGACAAAGATGGTTAATTGAAAGTTGACGAAGTCACCTGATCTACCTTCAATACAAGTAGGAGATGGTGTTGTGGCGATTGAGACTACCAGAAAAACTTGATTTGTTTATTTTATTTTTTTTTTGAAATCCATAAACGAGGGGGGGGGACACTCGGCAGTGCACGCCCCAAAGACTAATGTCTACAGCAATAAGTAAGGAGTATCGATCATAGGGAGGTATAATGTTTCTACAAGGGTAATAGAATATAATTCTTTAGGATTGTGGTTTTTGATAATTTTTTATTTTTAGGATTTTGTGAATTTTTTATTTTTTTTGTGTGTTTATGTGTTTTCTATTAAGTGATACAATATGTGTATTAATATAATAGAGAAAAGGGGGTCCGCTTCATGAAGTAAGCAACCTTGCCTACGTCATGCCCATTTTGACCATTTTTTATTTTTTTAGAAAATACCACCATGGATTTTCATAATTATATCCCTCTAATATGGCATTCCTATTTCGTCGAAAACAGAGACTCCTAGGCCTGTCATCCAGAAAAGGTCAATTACAACAATTCTAAGACCGTTAATATTACTTGGTCTAGATGGAGGGCATAGGAGTCTCTGTTTCCGACGAAATTGGAATGGAATATTAGGGACATATAACGATGAAAATCCGTGGTGGTATTTTCCAAAAAAATAAAAAAATTGACCAGAAATGAGCATGGAGTAGGTAAGATTGTCTACTTCATGAAGTAGGCTCCCTTTCCTCTTAATAATATATAGGTCATGGTATATGCAAGGTTCAGGAAAGCGGTATGCATATGCGTTCGGACAGGTCACTGAATAGCGCTTAAGCGGTATGCGAGGGCATATGCGGGGTATATGCGGTTCTACACGGTTTCCTAATTTTTTATTTAAAAATAAATAAATATATACAAAAGTGACTACAATAGAACTAAATTTACTGATAATTGTGGTCCAATAGAAGATCCAAGAAAAATAACTTTCATATAGAGTTCAAAATAATCTCTATCAATCAAATACCAATACTTCAATAGAACGATTAACACACAAAATAATTGACAACAATCAATAAAATAAGAAGTTAACGCACAAAATGCCTCTATTGAATATAATGTCATTTATCTCTGTCGTTATATTTATAATTGATCCTCCATTAAAAGTACCAAACTTTACATATAATATATTGCATTCATAATAACTATTAGTTGACTAAATTAGTTTGCTGAATTATTAGTATATTATTCTTTTTTTTCCTTGTGTGTTTACTCCAATCTCGCAGTACAACTACTTTGATGATGGATTTAAATGGTCATGGAATGCTTGATAGGCATACATGCTAAAGCAAGAAAAAAACATGGCATAAATAACACAATAAAAATGTAACACGAATTTAAAAAATAAAAAAATAAAAAATATGTATATGCGGCCGCACAGCCCGCATATGCGGCCCGCATAAGCGCACACGGCGCATAATGCGGGGCTTCAGGAAAGCGGTGCGCTGAGGGCACCGCATACGCTTATGCGGCCGCATATGCGACCGCACAGACCGCTTTCGTGAACACTGGGTATATGTATGCATATATATAGGTGATACTACTTATATAGGTGTGTATATGTGTAGGTGATACTATATATAAGGGTATATATGTAAAAATAGCAATATTATGTATATGTGCACAATGTTTTATTTAATTCTTTACTTGTTTTGTATATCTTTTTTATTTATTATTTTATGAATTTTAATTTTATTAGTATTTTGTAGTTTTCTTATATGTTTTTAATATATGAAAATGATTTTATACAATGAATCAATATGCAAGTGGAGAAAAGGATCTTTTATATTTTAAAGTAAGGTATAAATGCTCAAAATTTAGAAGTGAAATTGTTTATGTTTTATTTGTTTTGTCTGTTTTTGGTTATTTGCGTAGAATTTTTAAGATTTTTAGTGATTTTTAAATTGATTTGAAAGTTAGAAAACTAGGTATAATGTTCAAACAGAACAGTTTTTAGTATTTAAAAATAGTAAATAGTAGAAACTTTTTCAATTTTATTTTGTAGAAAATTTCAAAACCTTTAAAATGAACTATAATAGGTATTTATATGATTTATGTATGCTTTTGCATGATTTTTTAGAATAATTTTTAGTTTTTTTTGAATTTTAAGGGTTTTTGTTTTGTATTTTTATTTACTTTTTTGTACATATTTAAATATGTAATAATATATAATATGATTTTTTGATGTTTTAATATGATATTATAATATTTATACAATATCTCCTACGTGCTAGTTTGTTTTATAAACTGCAGACCGGCTCGATCAATGTCCACGCTCTAGGTGGTTCGAATTGATGTTGGAGGTTCGATTGTTTCAGTGAATCTACATGTAGAAGGGCTTGGGTTGAGGATCGAACCTCTGCCAGAAGTTACGGTCAAAGTAATAGGAAGTGGATGGGTGGAAGAGGTTCCTGTGAAGGTGGAAGGGTGGAATCGGTGCTCAGATCCATGAGGATATGAGGTGACCAGAGATGGAAGAAGATCGTGGAGAAATGAATAGAGATGGAAATGGAAAGGACATTGAGTGATTTTGGTGTCAAAATTAAACGTAAAACAAAGGAGAAGAGAGGGATTGGGGAGAAAATGGAGGAGGAATAGCAGAAGAGAAGGAGAAGGGAGAAGGAAAACTAATCTAATTTAGCAATGAATGGAGTTGTTGTCTATGGCTAGAGCTCATAGGAGCTCAAGGTTGTTGCCTCTACTCATGGCGGAGGAGGATCTTCGTGACGACGAAGATGCTTATGTCAATGATGATCTCGCCGATCTCCCTCATTCTACCTCACTCAACGAGAACTGGACACGATTGTCACTCTCGCGCTCAACCTCTCTTAGAGCTCGGTGGAAATGGAGAAGCAGGAATAACAAATCATCGGAGCTCGGGGGAGACATAAGGTCATTTATAAGTGGAAGAAGATGGGAAAGTTCAATGAATTTGGACGTCATTGAGACTCGCAAGAGTAGAAGGTTATAAAAGGTCGATGTTGACGTGGAGGGTCAAATCTCTCAATGTATTTAGTTCTAATTTCATATCATTACATGTTGATGTTCATGCCTTAAAAATATGAGTATAAGTGATTAATATGCAATTAAGATCCAAGTTTAAACACTAATAGTTGCAGATTTCATACATAAAAATGTGAGATTTGGAGTTAATTGCATGGGATTGGAGTCAATTCCAGACCATTGAATAGCTATTGATTTCATGTTAATTAAGAAAAAAATAAGGGTGATTTGTATGCAATTAAATCAAGTCTTAGAATACCAATTAGCCACTAAATTTATGGCTAAAATTGAGAGATTTGGGAATGAATTAGCATGCAAATTGAGACTAAATTTAGATTTAATAAGTAGCTCTAAATCTCGTGATTTAAATAAGAAAAGTTAGGAAAATTGAATAGAATTAAACTTAATCCAGATCTAATGGGTAGCTCTAAATCTTATGATTTAAAGAAGGGAAGAGTTAGGTAATTTGGTATAGAAGTGAACTCAAATCCAAATCTAATGAGCACCTTCTAATTTCATTATTTTAAAATATTGAAATACTCCTTTGAGTTTATAAACCACTAGTTATATATCACGCTTGATAAGACTTATTGACAATATATCTAAATCTGTAAAGTATACCACAACAGAGATTGAGAAAGAATTGAGTAATCAAATAAGCGAATTTGATAGTGAATCAATGAAGATTGATATATGTGCAGTTCATGGTGACCCTTATACATGATTGTACGAGGGTACGGTGACCCTCAATTGGTTGAAAATAGGAAGCTCAATTAGGACAGCAGCCACTTAGTGCGTGGGTCTAGGATCACAGTCTTTTTTACAGTTTTTACGCGAGCTCACAGTATTTTTACCCTTCGTTGAGATCCAGGTTTTTGACCAGTTTCGTTGACCTTGTTTTCAGTAGGGTATCTAGGCAGAAGGACCCTTACTTTTGCTTTTCGAGCTCGTTTTGCCCGTAAGGGTCGGGTTGGTTTTTTTTGGAGTGTCTCGAATCGGAGAGTCTCTCCCACCCGTCTCAGGGGCGTAATTTTGGAGTGTGCCTAGTACTCTCTTAGATCGCACTTCCACTGGGATGGCGAGACAGAAGAGTCTCTTAGGAGGCTTCCCTACCGCTTAAGTTTTTGGTTATTATTCCGCTGGTAGGTCCTGGCAAGGAAAAGATTATTGTAAGGTGGACTTGAGTTTTGGTTATTGTTCTGCCAGTAGGTGCTAGCAAGGAAAGAGTTTAGATCCTGGAAATCCTCAATCATGAATCATCAAGAATCGAGAATTAATCATCAACATTTAAGAGGATCCATCATTACATCCGATATCTCACAACAATAGAAAGTAACAAAAGATTGTGACACGAAAACCTTCTGCACTAGAATGAGAGTTGCTACTACTACATGTTATTAGGTGAAGCCAGTGGACGTATTGGGAACTTAGTTAGGATGCATTACACTCCACTGCATACGTACAGAGGAACCCCAACTCTAAGGCATTCTTCATGTGTCAGAGTCATAGTGTGAGGTTTCACCTGGATCAAGGCCATATACTATCCACTGAACTTGAGGATTTAGACAAGGACAAATAACAGAATAGGAGACTCATCATACATTGTTAAGATCCATCAACATGAATTATAAGTAATAAAATGATGATAAATTAAATATGGATCCTATAAATAAGGGATAATTACACCCAGAACCCCGAGTAATTCCTCAATCTCAAACATAACCCTGAGTAATCGCGATTTACTCCACGAACCCTGAGTAATTGTTAACTCTTACACGGGATGACCCAGTGTTACTTGCAGTGAGTTTTGAGATAACGGCCGTTTGTTTGGACTAAAATGCCCCCATCTTTGGTGCCTTCCTCAACGGCTAGAATTATGACCGTTGGTGATGTCCCCTTGCATGGATTCCTATATAATAAGATTGGGAGGAGCACCATTTTTGTGAGCACCATTTTTGTTGATTTCTTTCACCCCAGATAATGCGTTCAAGTCAATCATCATCCAGTTCGCATTGCCATTGCGGTGCAGAGCCGACGATGAAGATCTCAGGGAAGCCATGGAGCAAAGGAGCGAGGTTCTTCACATGTCGCTTCAAAACGTGCGATTTCTTTCAGTGGTTGGATCAACCGTCAGATCGACGTGCACCGGAAAGAAGGGAAATCGAATGTCGTGAGGATAATACAGGCACAATCCATTTGCATAAGAATTATGCAGATGCAAAGGAGAATTTTAGTGATGTATTATGTAACGTGAGAGAAATTTTGTTATGGCTCAAAGCAATTTTCCTTTGTTTGATTGTAATTGTCACGCTACTAATTCACATAAGTTTGAAATGAAGAGGAAAGTTATTTTAAACCACAGTGTCGGCACCATGATGGATACCCATGCAGGAACGTAAAGCATCAAGAACATAGAGCTTCGACAAATGCACACTCACCATTATAATCCAATGTTGCCATTACATCTGACAGGTCATGAACAGATTAAAACCAACATGAACGTATTGATCAAACTAGTGCACACAAAAAACCACATCACCATTACATCTGACCTCCCGCGAGATCACAACAGTTCATATACATATAAAAAGTATCAAGCATTTCGAAACCTGTGTTAATGTTTTTACAGGCGAAAACAAAAAACTACTTTGCCAAACTGATTCATCTTGGAAGATCACAAAAAATTTGACAGCAAAGTCACTGAACAAAATTCTCCTTTTTCCTTTGCTCCAAGTGCATCTATCAACGCGTTCCCTACAAGAACAAAACACTCAAAAACTGCATTGTTCAATATACTTGTGTAGAAGAGTATGCACTGTACCTTTGTGTTATTCATCGAGCAAGAAGGTCCATCTGGGTAGGCTTCAGCTCCTCGTGCTCTCTTGCGTCCACGTCCCCGTCCTGTGGAGCTCCCTACTGCTCTCCCCCTCGTAGAAGATGTCGCTGACCTTAGTCCAATGCCACTTAAAAAAGACGAGTTTCAGTTGCATGTAATACCAAGTAATTAATAAAACTAATTTACAGTTCATCATTATTAGATACCTTCGATTGGCCATTGCATCTTGCACACTAGAAGATGCTTGTGTTGAGGGGCATACCGACCTTCCTCTTGGTGTTCCTCTTGGAGCATTGAGTGGCTCCTTGCAAGTATGGTTGAAGTAGATGTTGGGTTTTCACCCACATCTACAGTCGCTGGATCTTGGTCCACGGCTGCATTCTCTTCCACCGCTGCAAGTGCTTCTATACAATCTTCGTCAAACTCAGCGACAAGCTCAATCTGCATCCCATCTTGATGCAGGTGGAACATGTGCATCATCTCCTTCTCATTCGACAACTTCGCATACCTGCCAAATCAATAAACAGGCTATAATCGATTTGTAATTTGGGCGTAGCAACCATAAAACTTGGCTCTTCGAACCTGGTGGGATGAGAATTTGGAACCTTGTAGCTCATGCGCAGTGAGTCCTTAGCTTGCCACGGGACGACTTCGGCAATATCCTCGATGATGTCGAACCAGCATGTGACGTCTGGGTCCGTCCCTATCACGGCCTGCTTTCCCAACAAATACTTTTCTCCACCGCGTGCTCTAGCCTTCTTGAAGTAGCCCCCATATCGCACGCATATGCTCAGGATTCCTTCACGGCCTTCGAACCACCCCATTCTAAAAGATGAACCGCGTCAACGTCCTGTATGAGACACTTGCAACCATGGCCTCAAATTTCAGCGAAATTCGGTCGAATTTCTGTCGAATATCGATATCCAGTCGAAATCGAAATTTGACCGAAATGACCGAAATATGGGGGTCATAGTACAAAAAATGGCCGAAATGACCGAAATTTCGGTCGAAATTCCACCGAAATTCCATCGAAATTCTGTTTTGGTCGGTACCGAAACGGTGACCGAAACCGACATTTAAGGCCTTGCTTGCAACCACCAATATCGCACACAAATGCTCAGGTATAGCGGAGGTCTACAAGGAGCAAAAGAACTTGATTGACTCGTACCTTCGCCTTTCTCTCCTCAGAGATGCCTATCAGTGGTTGGGGACGAACGCAGCAAGGTGGCGGCAACGCTTCTTCTTCGTCGGCGGGAAGCTTCTACGTCGCCTGGGAGGTTCTTCGTTGCTTCGGAGAAGGCGATGGCGGGAGGGTATCGGGTGACGCAATCGAGGGCGGGAGGGGGTAAACCCTTCGAGGACGACTTCCCCTCTGCCCGATTTGACTTCCTTCTTCATCCTCGCCGCCCACATGTCATCAGAAAAGTATATTTCATCCTAGCCGCCCGATCTACCTCGGTAGGCCCGTCTTAACTGGGGCGGGGTAGGTGGTAACCCAACCCCGGTTAGGCAATGACGTCCCACGTAACGGAGGGTTACATCCGTAACAGACACCCATTACTCAGGGTTCGTGGAGTAAATCGCGATTACTCAGGGTTATGTTTGAGATTGAGGAATTACTCAGGGTTATGGGCGTAATTATCCCTATAAATAAATGAAAGTATTATGTATAAGTGGTTTATGGGTGAATGAACAATGGGATTCATATAGAGAACAGCTTGAAAACCAATTTCCATGCAAGTAGCTTATTAAATTTATATGGCAATACCTATCTACATACATTTTGAAACCACTGAAATACCTATTATTTTTAATAACTTAGATTTTACTCAACTTTTGTTGACATTCTCTTTCTTTCAAACATGAATGGTAGATAAAGAACGTGTATCACAATAGTTCGACGGTTTGACCCTAAGCTTCCGCGGTTCAAATAGTTTCTATTTACAGTACACATTATAGCTTTTGTTTAGGATATATGTAACTCTCATGCGCTTATTTTTTTCTCTTCTATTATATTTTGGGATACATGTACAAAATGTCAGCTTCTTTTGACACATGTAAAAATATATGTGGAAATTAATGGAAATGTGAATTTGGTGACACTTGTTGTCATGTGGCTTGTTATAAAAAAATGTGAATGTCATTCGAAACGCGAAAAGTTTTCCCTCAATTTCAATAAGTGTTTGTCATGTTGTCATGTGGCTTTTTTTTAGGCTCAAAAAAGGGGGACGCACTCAACGGTGCTCGCCCCAATGCATTAAAACGAAAGAAAGAGAAATACTTACAAGAGGTAGGCAGCTAACAGGAGCACAAAAGGTACAGTAAACAGGAGGTAGCGAGAGGGGATACCCCCATTACACATGCAATAACTAGTTAGAGGACCAATCACGTAGGAACCCCGAGGCCGCACAGCGAATATTCTCCAAGTAGAACCGCTGCCCATTGAAAAGAGCTTCATTCCTGCCCAGCCATAAGCTCCAAAGTCTCGCAATAGGCTCCAACAAGACCTCCCGAGACCGAGTCCCAGCGCTGAATATGCTATCGAAGAAGGAAGCATAGGAGGACAGATTTAGCCAAGACAAATCATTCCACAGGGCACAGACACAGCCGCACCTGAAGAAAAGATGGTCAATCGACTCCGTCACCAGCCCGCACAGACCACAGGTGTCCGAAAAGTTGTGAAACATAGACGCACAGCGATCGCGAGTCAGCAAGCGCCCACGGCGCAAGAGCCAGAGGAAGATACCGATACGCTCCGGGAGCTTGAGGCCCCACAGGAAGCGACAATCCCGCAAGAAGGAATCATCCACCACAGGAAGACGGGGTAAAAGAGCCATGTAAGCCTTGCGGGTAGAGAACATACCATCTTTCCACACCAAATGGTCACGCCCAAGAGCAGGCCTGGGAGCATCACGGAGAATAGCCAGAAGCGAGATGAGGTCCTTCAGCCGCTGATCCGACAACGAATCAGCAATTGAAGGAAAACAATAAGAACCATCCCAGAGGAAGCCACCGAGACATCTTTCTCGATCACCAAGGCGAACAGCCGTGGGAACAAGGTCCGAAGGGCACCCTTCCCAGACCAATCATCTTCCCAAAAACGAAGAGAACAACCATCACCAAGCTTTGGAGCAAAAAACATCCGACTCCGATTTAGAGTCTGCATCACCCCACTCCAAAAGGAAGATAGGTGGCCGCCGAAATCCCCCCGAACAACCGAGAAGAGGCCAACGCCCGCCGCCTCCCTCAAGCAATTCAGCAAGAAGTTCTCCACCCCCCCCCCTCCCTACACCCTCGCCGCCCACCTGAGCAAGAGGGCGTCATTCACCGACTCCAGCCGCCGAACGCCCAACCCCCCCCCCTCCCATTTGGGCCTCGTGACCTCGTCCCACCCCACCAAATGCACCCCCTTCCTCCGCCCCCCTTCTTCCCCCATAAGAAGCCCCGCATACACTTGTCCAACCGAGCACGCACCCCCTTCGGCATCCCGCGCACAGAAGAGAAGTAGATAGGAATGGAAGAAAGCACATACTTGAGCAGGACAAGCCGACCCCCGCGAGAGAGAAGGGCCGCACGCCACCCCGCCAAGCGGGCCTCCATCTTTTCCACCACCACTCGCCAGTCGTGAATGCGGGCGCGGCCCGCAGCCAAAGGAAGACCCAAGTAATCAAAGGAGAGGGAAGCGGGAGGAGACCCCAACAGCCGCGCGCACTCCCCTGCCTCCACATCAGACATCGCAAAGGGGACAACCTTGGACTTATGGCCATTGATTTGGAGCCCCGAAAGCTCGCTGAACAGCTGAAGCGTGGTAGCCATACAGGAGACACTCGAGGAGCCACCTTCGATAAAACATAATGTGTCATCAGCAAATTGCAGAATAGGCACATGAAGCGTGCCAAAGTAGCAACCGCGAGAAAGGCCAGCTGAGACCACCCCATCAATCATGCGTGGCAAGACATCTGCCGCCAAAACAAATAATAGGGGAGCAAGAGGACATCCCTGCCGAACCCCCCGACGAGGTTGAAACGAACCCTCAGCCAGACAGCCATTAAGGAGAATGGAAAAAGACGCCGTTGTCACACATCGCCTCATCCATGAAATCCAAATCGGAGGGAAGCCCCTCTTAGAAAGCACAGACCACAGAAACCGCCAATCAAGGGAATCGTAGGCCTTCGCAAAGTCGATCTTCCAAAGGATTCCCTTCGTCCCACAAGTGCGCCACTTGTGGATAATCTCCGAGGCCATGGCATGACAATCCGCAATTTGCCGACCGCGGACAAAGGCAGCCTGATAGGGCGAGATGAGCGAATGAAGTAGAGGAGCCAGCCGCCTCGCCAAAGCCTTAGCAATAATTAAGTAAATCGCATTCGAAATAGATATTGGCCGAAGGTCCTCAATTCGGCGAGCCGGAAGCGATTTAGGGATAAGAACAAGAAGGGACCTGTTAAGAACGTCAAAACCATGATTCCCCCTGCAGAATTCCACAGCCACCTCGAGAACGTCAGGAGCAAAAATGTCCCAAAAATCTCGATAGAAAGACACCGGGAAGCCATCAGGCCCCGGCGCGGCGTCAGAGTTGAGGTCCCAGACGGCCCCCCTGAGATCGTCCATCGACAACGACCGAGAGAGAGCCTCCGCAGCATCAGCAGAAAGAGAGGACACCCCATGGCTCGACCACCGCCACTGCCGCGGCGCCGAGCACCCAAACACCTCCTGATAGTACCTCCCCACCGCCACCCCCACCTCCCTAACCCCCTGGAAGAAAGAGCCATTTACAATGAGAGAGGAAAGAGAGTTGGATCGTCGCCGACCACTCGCCACCCTGTGAAAGAACGCCGTGTTGGCATCCCCCTCCTTCAGCCACCAAACGCGCGAGCGCTGACGCCACTCCACCGAGCGCTTCCGATCCTCCAGCCTTGCTTTCTCCACCGCCGCCGCACGCGCGGCCAGCTCATCCGGAAGAAGATCCCGCTCGTTCTCAAGAATGACCATCCTCAAAATAACATCATCAGCATCCTTGCGAGCTGCGACACGAGCCAAACGCGATTCCCTTTTAAAAGCAGCCAAGACCTTCCTGAGAGCACTGAGCTTTCGATCAAAACGACGAGCAGCCGAGCCCGCGGAGACCGCCTGCTCCCAATGGGAGCGCACCAGGTCTTTGAAGCCCGGCTCAAGAAGCCAGCACCGCTCATAGCGAAAGAGGGCACGAGGACGTTGATCATCCCCGGACTCCCAAATAATAGGGTTGTGGTCAGAGAAAGACCGCGGGCGAGAGGTAACCGCGCAAAGAGGAAAAGCCTCCATCAATCGCGAATTCGCAAGGAACCGATCAATCCGCGACCTGGACGAATTAGATCTCCAAGTGTAGGAGATATCACTTGGCACGAGCCCCTCCAGAGCCAGATCAGCAATGAGCGCCATAAAATCGCCAGACCCAGGATCATTACCCCCGCGGCCGCGTGGGCGGTCCTGAGAGTGAATCGTGACATTGAAGTCACCACCCAGCAGCCAAGGCACTCCATCAAAAGCTAGCGCATCCTCACGCAAATCCTCCCAAAGCTCCCGACGGCTGGTATGGGAAGCCGGAGCGTAGACACAAGTTACAGCAAGATGCAAACCAGAGTTATTCATAATCAACACCACAGAAAGTGAGTGTCGTCCCACCCGCATAGAAGAAAAAGAGAAACGTGCCGACCGCCAAGCCAGAAAGAGACCACCGCTCGCGCCAACCGCGTCCAACGAATGGAAATCATCAAAATGCCGAGCGCCGAAGACCTCCATAAGTCGACATCGAGGCTCTGCAACTTGGTTTCTTGAATACAGGCAATGTCACAATCCCATTCCACAAGACGAGAACCCAAAGACCTTCGACGGTGAAGATCACCGAGACCACGCACATTCCAAGACAAAATCTTCATTAACAGTGATGACCCCAAAAGCAAGACCACCCGAGAAGCACCACTCATAAAGAGGCAGGCCAACGCCCGACCACGCGAGTAAGACCAGCCGCGACCGCCACAACCTCGCGCGACACCGAAGAAGAAGAAGCATCAGATGCAGAAGGAAATGAAGGATCTCGGAGACGCGAGAAACGCCTTCGGCAGTAGCTTCTACCAAACCGCGAGGGAGGGGAGTTAAGCACCAGCACCTCACCGGAGTCGCCATCACCAACACATACAGCAGCAAGGCCCGAAGACCCAGAGCCATCCGAGGAGCCCCGCAGAGAGGGGCCACCACGAAGAGGCGAGAGAGTGCCAGAGGAATCATGCTGGGGAAGAGCAGCGCTCTCGAGGAAGAAAGAGCCGTAATTAATATCATCAAAGAAGACCAACGGGCTGCAGGGCACCGCATTAATGGGTCGGGGGCAGATAACTTCAGAAGACCAAGAAAGGGGCTCCGACGCCTCGCCCGAATCCCAAGATACCCGAGAAGAAGCCCCATCCGAATAAGCCAAGGATCCGGAAGAAAGTCCGAGAGATGGACCCAAAGCGAGCCTTGTCACGTGCGATGAGGAACCCGAGCGCCAAGAGCCAGCCGACAGAATGGAAGAAGAGGAAGGGGTCATATCCACCTCGGAAAAATCAAGAGCCCCCACATCCCTGGCACCAGGACTTGCACACGCTTCCCCAGGGGACGCAGACGAAGGCCCCGAAGCGACGTCCCCTCCAGTTGGCGCCTCGAACACATCACGGGAAGTTGACATGTGGCCCCGAGAAGCCCAAGCGTCCCTCACAGGCCGAGAGTCCAACCCGCCACCACGCACGGCCGGGGAAGACGACGCCGCGACCACCGCCGGCGAAATCGGCAGAATAGAAATCTCGACCCTGAAGGACCAGGGTCCCAGAAGAAGCCTCTCGAAGAGAACCTTGCCTGACATATCTTGAATAAACCTCGGAGAGCACTCGAGAAGGACCTTCGCAGATGACCAGACGGCGCCAGGCGCCAAGCCGTCATCCAAAACAGCAAGAACCTGCCCCTAACGAGCAACCACCTTCGACAAAGCGTGCACCGTGCGGGAGAGAAAAGGCACCCCCCGAACCTCCGCAACGCAGACCTCCGAAGGAGAAACCGCACCATCCGCTACGCGCAAAAGACGCCAAAGTACGTCCCGATCATCGGACCGCCGAAGAAGACTCTCCCGCTGCACCGGGGAGAGTCCACGAAGACAGCAACGAGAGTCATCCAGCACAACGAAGTCCCCGTCGAAAGCATTCCCCAGAAGGCCCAGAGTTGACGTCCGAATGGCATCCCACGAAATATCCGGCCTGATCCTGACACCCACCGCTGCAAGGCGCGCCGCCGGAGCAAGCCCCACGCCCTCGGGCCACGACTCGAACCGCCCTCCCCCACGAACAAGAGGCCAGCCTGCATGCGGCGCCGAAGCCCCCACCAAGAACCCGCGCTCAGCAACAGCTGCACCCGCAAGCAACCCACCACCCTTGCCGAACCCGGACCCAGCGCCACAGACATCCCTTCCCACAGGTGCAGGAACCCCATGCACAGGTGCAGGAACCCCACCCACAAGAGCGGCAGCCCCGCCCTCACCGCCACCGAGCTCCCCCCCCCCCCCAGGTGCAGGAACCCCACCCACAGGTGCAGGACCCCCACCCTCTCCCACCTCGCCACCGCCACCACCAACGACCTGCGCAAAGGAGCGGGAGTCACGAACACGAAGCGAAGCACCGCCACGACCAGACGAGGCAGGGCGCCGCGAGCCCAGGCGAGGACCATCGAACCGATTTCGGAGGCGGGTGGCCGCCGCCGCTGAGAACCAGCAAGATGCCATGCGATGCCCCACACGACCACAGAGAAAGCAGCGCGGTGGAGCGTTACATGCAGACGCAATGTGACCACGCGCGCCACAGCGGAAACACCGCCTTCCAAGCTTAGCATAAGAAACCTTCTTACAGCCGCCCTCGTCAACACCTTGATCGCCACCAGCCCTAACATCCCTCCTGTCGCCCCGTTGAGACCTCCTCCACGAGAGTCGCTCCATCCTCCTACTAGGATCTTCTGTTGTCATGTGGCTTGTTAAGTGTTTGTTATTCTGCATGTTTTTAAAATAAAAAGAAATAGCTAATCCTTCGCACGTAGTATATATTCATAAGGTCCTTTTTTCTACAACATGTAAAAGTGTTTCAAAATGGCTTGACACAATTGCTTAAATGTAACGAGAGATTAAGATGCACTTTGGAAAGCTTACGAATATCATTGTCTGCGAAAAGAATGTATAGAAATATATATGGACAATGATTGGCCATCTTATAATGCATATATGACATGTGTATATAACGATAAAACATCATTTCATGGCATATCCAAATATTAAAATGAGAGATATCCTCCACAGATTAATATAAATGGGTCGGCCTGACCCGAGCCCAACCTATTAGCCCGTATTGAATGAGTTGAGGCCATGTTCACTAAGACCTAGCCCGACACGGCCTTAGTCTGGTGCTTAACCCTACCGAGGACCCTCTTTGTACAGGAGCTTTCCTCTTAGGAGTATCATGGTATGCTTGAGATCGTTGGGGGGAGAGGGGTATTATTACTTGACGACAGCCTTTACTTCATCACAGGACAAACATAATGCTTCTTTGCTATCTTGTCATAGTGAAGGGCATGCCAATCTGATGTTGAAGATTCTCGATAGTCAAAGAGGTGTTCTCTTCTCTTGGAGAGGTGGTGGCGGTGGTGTAGATCATGCTTCCACGTTGTTTACTGGTGTTGGGGGAGGTATGCTGCTTTCACAAAATGAAAAAATGTGAATATAATTCATTGGTGGAGTGTCCCTTCCATTTATAGGTAGAAGGGAGAAATAGAAAAAGAGGCCTTGCAGGAAACACCACTTAGACAAAAGGTATATAAGACAATACAAGCTGTCTCAAGATGGAGTATAGATATCTATTATGCTCAGCTTGAAAAAACATTTGTTGAAAAGTGATCTGCTTAAAGGTTTGGTAAATAAATCAGCGGAGCAAGTCTGTCCCTGCCGGTAGAGTTGATATTAACAAATGAGATACATCCAAAGACCTTACGCCACACATGGAACATTCTTTTATCTGGGAAGAGTAGAGAGTAGGGAGATTGTTCGCCCAAAATGGTAGAAGGCGTACGATTAATCAAATACACAGCAGTCAAGATGGCACCGCCCCAAAAATGAAGAGGAGTTGCACTCTGGACTAGTAAGGTTCTGGCAATGTCAAGGATATGCCTATGTTTCCTTTCAGCAATCCCATTTTATTGGGATGTGTAGGGACAAGATGTTTGGTGGATTATTCCCTTCTTAGTGACAAAGTACGGAGGGAAGAGTTACAAAAGTCAAGGGCATTATCAGTGCGAGTAGACTTAGCCTGGAAATAAACACATTACTCATTTCATGAAATAAAATATTTATAATTGAACTCATTTCAGATTTTGATTTCATGAGAAACAACCAAGAAACACGAGTGAAGTCATCAACAACAAGGTAAAAACAATGTCCAGACAGATCTAGAGTACAATTGGGGCCCCACACATCAAAATAAACAAGTTCAAAAATAGATTTATGCAGAGATGCTAGATATATGCAGACGAAATTCCAGAAGTAGCAGACAGTAGACACATGAACCGCAAACAGAGATTGGGTCAAATGGTAAATGCCCCCTTCTTCACGGCCACGTCCAATCACTTGATCAGTTAGCATATCCTGAAAAATAATAGACATTGGGTCAAAGATTGCTCGACAATTAAGCTCTTTCGTAATTTTTTAGACGGATAACAAGCTCATAGGAAATTCATGAGCTAAACTGGCATTGAATCTGTGGAGTGACTTGAACATGTTCATGTCCAGTTACTGGTGAATATCTCATGTCTGCTACCACAATGTTGCATCCTAACCAAGGTTCAGAAAGTCAGTATGTGTTATTCGTTCGATTAGGCGGTCTGAAGCAAGTAAGCGGATATACGGAAGTATATGCAGATTATGCGGTTTGTATTAATTTAATTTTAAAATATTAAAGTAACAAGTTGAATTCAAATATTAGAGATTTATGTTTCGAAAAAATAACAGTAGATGAAATATATGCATAGACTTTTTTGTACAACATGATTTCAGAGAAAGCTTTTAAAAAATGACCATTTTAGATAAGAGAGTGAATCGTAAAAAAATGAAAGTGAAATTTGTTGGCATACTTACTATAGGAATGAAAATATAAGATAAAATATTTTGAGATATAACAATAATAAATCATAGAAACATTTGTTATGTTGCTATAGGAATTAACTAAATGAAAATTGGATTGTGAATCAATATATTTCAATTGATTAAATAACCGAATTCCCTTTTATCAAGCGTTAATGAGATGGCAGATAGCTAGGGGGATTTAACGTAATTTTCTATTACAAAATATCTGATCAATTGAGAAAAGTATTGAATGAAGAAAACAAATGACTCGGATATATTTTTCACAAAAGATGTATTTGATTCTAAAATAAAAGTATATTGAATATAAATTAAACAAATGCATATAGATATAGACAGGAAATGGCATTCATAGAAATTAAATAAAAATCTTCTATTTAAATAAAAAATGAAATTTTATTTTTTTTACAAATAACAGCATAAAAATCTTTTCTAATAAACAATTAGTAACATTTATTTTTATTGCAGTAGTAGCAACTAAAAGATGAAGCATGTATGAAGGGGCTCTATCCAATATGCGTCCGAGTATGCGGCCGCATATGCGGTTTACTCGGCTGCATATGCGGTTTACTCGGCCGCATACCCGTCCAAACCGCATATGTACCAAATACTGGATATGCGGTTCGGTCCAAGTGCCCGACTATGCGATCGCATAGACTTTCTGAACATTGATCCTGATAGTAAAGTTTTTAGAGAAGAGAACGCATCCTTGTTCCCACATATGTGTCTCGATGCACCTGAGTCAACAAGTCATTGAGATAAATCATGGCATGCAAGATATTTCGAGAGTATACCTGAAGGACTGGCAAATGTTGTAGTTTCTGGCTCTTTAGAGGATCCTTGTGGAGAGATGAGACGGTGATGATTCAACCTTTGAATTAAGTTATCATATTCAGCTCTGATATAGCTTATGGTGTGTTATCTGGATGATTGATAGACACTTGGTTTGCAATTGGAGGTTTCTCATGCTTGCCCCAGCAACGATCATCAATATGACCAATTCGTCTACAAAAGGTGCATTGATGCCCAATATGCCTCGGTATGTCACGGCCACGACCTCGGCCACGAAAGTATGTGCCACAACCTCTACCAGATGAAACGACAAAAGCCGAGATGGTCTCAATTCGTTGATCACTCAAGATAGACAATCGACTTAAATGATTGTATGCAGCCTCCACCGAAGGAATCTCAGATGCGGTAATCATCTATGCTCTGGTTGCCTCATATGGAGGATCCAATCCTCACAGAAATAAGCCGACCATAAGTTATGCCCTAAAGGAAGTCTGAGTCTCACAAGTGCAACTTGGCATGTACGAGTTAAGTCTCTGAAATTTTAAATTCAATGTTGAATAATATCGGACCAAGGGGCGGCCATTCTGTTTCATCTGAGACATATCCACGTAGAGTTGGAGGATCTTAACATAATTCTTCTCTACAGATTATTTTTGGCGCAAGTTATCCCATGCACTTAGCAGTTTTATAGTACACAATATCATTGGCAATACGCGACACATAACTATTCATAATCCACGCCTCGACCATTGCATTATCCTTTTTCCATGTCGCATACTTGTCGATCTTGTCTGTTGGTTCTTCTTCAGTAATGATATGTTCTTTGTCATGGCCTTCAATCACATGGGGCCACAGCACATAGTTACATCCATCTAACTTAATGATGGGGCCAAAGAAGGGGTTCTTCATTTCCCCTTCTAACTATTCCAGGCATTTTTCACGAATATAGAACCAAAGACACAAATCACAGCAAATACAGAGCAAGAGGATGGCTAATCACATCAATCTAAAGTCATACCATACATTATCAGTTGCTCACAGCACACAGAATGTTGTTGGACTGCCATTTGCAACAACGAAACACGGGGATGACGATTGACGAGTATTGGTTGCTCAGTCACAGCACACTGGAGAGGAGCCAGAGTTGATGAGGCAACAGAGATTCTCGAAGAACAAAAATGGTTGGTGATGGGTCATGAAGCCCGAGCGGCGGCATGAGTAAATGATGGTGGTGGCGATCGAAAGTGAGTGTGGTGGCGATGGACAATTGGCTGGCAACGGAACTGGAAATGATGATGGTGGCGACACTGTGAACTAAAGATGGTGGCATCGAGGTCGGGAAATAATGATGGTGGTGACAAGATGCGACCGGAAGTGAGGATGGTGGCGGTGGCTTGGAAATGAGGGAGAAGAGAAGAACGAGAGAGAGAGAGAGGAAACTTTAGGTCACTGTGAGGAGAAATCATAAAGGGCTCTGATATCATGTTACTTTTTCAAAATGGAAAAATGGGAATATAATTCATTAGTGGAGGGTCCCTTCCATTTATAGGTAGAAGGGAGAAATAACAAAAGAGCCCTTACAAAAAACACCACTTAGACAAAAGGTATATAAGACAATACAAATGTCAACAATGTCTCTGGAGGTTTTAGATGCGAGAACTCCCTCAACATGTGGCGAAATTCTTTGTGACAATCATATTTAGATCGTTATATTTGTTCGATGGAGTTACAGGAGTCCTCGTTGGCATAAGTGCATTCATCGCCACATTTACATTCAGATCGTAATCCTATCTATTAGGTCTCTAGTGAGGGTTATCGGGTAGCCAGCCTCTTTCATTTCAAGTCATAGTAGCATGAGGATAGCTTCATGGAGTGTCCGCTTCTTTGATGGAACATTATGCGACGTCTAATTCAGCTTCGTGATTGATGGTCACGAAGCTCAAGGCTCTGCGCAGAATGCTAAGTGAGTTCAAATGGAAGAGACACTCGCCGACTCTAGTGAAGTTTATTGATGCTCAGGACGGCTTGAAGAGAAGATGGTGGCTACAGGGTTTGGGTTATTTTTATAAAGGAACTAGGTACCATTTAGTATCGAGGGTGGCTAGCAAGGATCATCATGTGTGAAGCTCAAGTAGTGTTTAACACATGTGACGTAGTGGCTCACTTGTACCTCGGTGCATTATGCTTCCCAAAACCCCATAATCCATTAAGGCACGTATTTCAACAGAAAGCATCAAGATTGTAGCCTCGAGCACAATTTTACATGTGAAGTTGAGACCCAACATGATATGTTGATTGATAAAGTGATCAAGACACGACAGGATATGGCAGAGCTGGGCACATGCACATTGGCAATGATGCTCAGCCCGAGCCTATAATCAATTAATCACATTACTGGATCTTCTCCAAGTCAATAAATCAAAAAAAGAAAGAAGTTAGTTTATAACTTCCTTTTAACTCCACACCTCACTCAGTCGGCTTTCTTTCGCCCAATCTTGCCTAAGGTGACTACAAAAGGGTTGCTCAAGTCTAAAAAAAGCTATAGTTGGAAAAGAGATGAGTGCATAATAAGTTGCTGAGCGATTCAAGGTCGTTATGGCTTGCTCATGTCAACTAGTTACTAATCTATCTCATTATTCTAATCTTCATAAGAGTGGATCTTCACTCACTTTCTTGGCTAACCGATTTTCTTCACTAGATAGCTTTCTTCGATTATTTTTTCCACTATAAATCTTTACTTTATAAATATTAACTAGATAATACTACTTTGTTAACATTTTTTTGATTGAAAATAGGGTGAGCTCCCAAGTTGGGAGTCACCGCCGCATGTATTTCATTGCAAAAAGATTATATTACATTCCTAGAAGACCAGAAATTAAGAAGGGTAAGGTGTTACAATGAGAGACGACATTCTTAGAGAAGAAGTTCTGATTGTTGACGATCATGTCGTTACATCCATTCCAGATGGCCCAAAGTACGGCAAACGGCTTGGAACAGTCATCCGTTGAGTTGCCTTCCACTGCCCGAATCGATCTCCAGAACTCTGTTGCACTACCAGATTGTATTCAAGGATACCAACTTCATTCCAAACTCGCATCGAGGATGGGCGCTGAAAGAACAAGTGGTTCGAGCCTTCAACCAGCCCCTCGCATCTATTGCACCTCGTGTCCGTCAAGCCAAACATCCTTCCCCTCCTAGTCTTATCGCAAAGTTGATCCCGTCTTAGGCATCACAGAAAGATCTTCACTCTGCAAGGGATTTTGGCTGCCCAAACTGTTTTCAGATCATGGTCGAAGTTGATATTCTGCTTCTGTGTCGGATTCCTCATTTCCTCGTAAGCCCCTTTGACCGAGAACTTTCCTCCCTACCATTCAAAGTGATCTAACTCATGTGAGAAGTCCTCCTGTGAAGGGAGCTCTGCATGCAACTTAAGGTATTCCACCAAGCGTTGTTCCGATAGGCCCGACATGTAAACAGACGACCACATGCCCGAGGCAACCACATGCAAAAGGGTAGCCTCCTTCGATGCTGCCAAAGCAAAAAGCCTCGAGAATCTATCAGCAAGATTGCCATCACCCGACCAGTTATTCAGCCAGAATCCGAATAAGTGTATGTCTCCTACCTTTGGTCGAAGACTCAAAGCCACCTTAGGAAGGACCTCGCGAATCCCAACCCATAGAGGTGATTCAAGTCTCCTTCTTTCAGCCACCAACTTACCCTTGACACCATAAATAGCCCTCACCAACCTGGCCACCGACGATGTTGATGAGCCCCAGATCTGAATCACCCACTTAGCGATCAGCGCCTTGTCCATGCACTCCATATCACGGACCCCAAGACCGCCCTCTCCACACACCTTCGTCACCTCGTCCCAATACACCAGATGCAAACCGGGTCTCTGCTCTTTACCAGTGGACTAGAAAAACCTCCTCATCAAAGACGTGGTTCTTTACCAGCTTCAGACGGGTGGAGAAGAAGAAAGTAGGTATAGCCGAGAGCACGTGCTTCAGAACAATCACCCCCCCCCCCCCCCCGCGCGCGAAAGGGTGATTGCCTTCCACCCAACCAATCTCGGTTCCATTCTCTGGACCACACCGTCCCAATCATGCTTCCTCAATCGATCGGCCACCAAAGGTAGCCCCAGGTAGTAGATTGGGAGCTCACCAAAGGGGCGGCCCGACGAATCTGTGAAGCTGGCGCGCTCAGTGCCCTTCACACCAAAAGATATCACCACTGATTCCTTCCTGTTAACCTCAATATCGGAAAGGTTACAAAATATATCCACCATGAAAGGTCATGTTGCTATTCTGGTCCCCATTTCCACCAAGGAATAAAATCGTATCGCCAGCATACCGAAGAAATGGGACAGAGATATCCCCCAGCCGGAAACCCTCGCACCAACATGCTGCCACCGCACTTCTGAGAAGGACCGCCAGCATATCCGTCACCAAAACAAAAAGCATAGGGGCCAACGACCACCCCTGACGGACGCCCTGCAGAGGTTGAAAGAATCCACCCTCTGGTTTGTAGTTTACCAGAATCGAGAACGAAGAGGTCGTGACATATCTCTTCATCCGTTCAATACAGGTATCTCGAAAGCCTCTCCTCTGCAGGGTCGACCACAAAAATCTCCAGTTAACACAATCATAGGCCTTGGCATAGTCGATCTTCCAAAGGATTCCCTTCTTCTTCGAGCGCTTCCATTCAAGATAGATCTCTGATGCCATCACCAAGCCTTCTGCCATACGTCGTCTCGCGATGAACACCGATTGGTCGTGCAACACCACTGAATCCATTACCACGTTGAGTCTGTTCGCCAGGGTCTTGGCCACAATCAGATATAAGCATTGAAAAGCACAATAAGCCTGAAATCCTCCACACTCAAAGGAGACTCCTTCTTGGGCAGGAGGAATAGTAGCGTCTGATTTACTTTCTCAAAACCAGTGTTCCCTTCTCTGAATTCGTTTATAACCTCCATCACCTCCATCTTTACTAAGTCCCAGAACTCGTGGTAGAACAAGATAGGGAAGCCATCCGGACCTGGAGCACCATCCGCATTCATATCCCAGACCACTCGCTTCAACTCCTCTTCTGAAAATGGAACCAACAAGTTATCTCCTTGCTCACCAGGCAAGGTCTCCACTCCTCTTCCCAACCACCCCCATCCATCCCACCTTCGCCTCCTCGATGCCTTGACAAAGTGGCTACGCAATGCGGACCTATCTGTGATTCGCCTCTGATTTTTACTCCTCCAATCTCAAGTTCGTGCAAATAGTTTCTCCTCCTCCTCCCAGAAGCCATCGCATGGAAGAACCTTATATTGGTGTCTCCCTATTTCAGCCACCTTTGTTTAGATCTTTGTCTCTACAGACTACTCTATCTCTTCCTTTCTGTCCTCCAATAGCAACTCTTCTAGTAGCCCAAGCCTCTCTGCCACCTTTGCATGGTCCAAACCCCTTTCATCGTCTAGCCCGTCCAAACGCACCACTCTGGCATGTGCCTCTCCCCTCCCGACCCTCCGCCTCCCCTTCACCTCCTCCCGTAGCGAGTAAGAAAGAGCTTTAGCAACCTCAATTTCTCCGCCAACCGAGAATCAGTCGTCCCCGCATGAACCCAGCTTCTCCACTGTTCAGCTTTGTTAGCTTTTTAACTACACTGATCAGTAACATATCAAAATATGCTTGGTATGTCTTAAATGTTCCATTTCTGATGTGGGAAAATGAATGGCATACACCCACATGTACAAATTTAGAACTGGTATACCAAAGTAAAATAATCCTGCGAGGTAGTATGCACCGGAAAAATTCTTATTTGACAAAAATACTAAAATCAGCCTATATAATTAGCGTACTTGAAAGGATTTCATCTTGTAAAGCGGATTCAATGTAGCGATTAAGGAAAAGCTAAGGAATCAACAACGAGGCTATTAACGAAGCAGGGCCTAAAATCCACTTGAGCGAACCAGTAGTTGGAATTGCTTTCTTGTTTAAAGAAACCATATTGGTATCCCCAACAAAAGGTTGGACACTTATATTCCCAGACACTCCATTTCCCTCAGCAGCAGAAGAAATCAAAAGTTGACGAACTGTGAACAACACTAGACAAAGGCACCACCATTTCAATACCATAACATCACTTCACACTTCATATTACGATCCCATGTTGGTTTCTGGCAAAATAAATGTCGATTTGGATGCTCATATTCATCTAATTCGAAATTCGAATACAATCAAACAAATATTTTCAGAACACATTATAACATTTCTTAAATATAAATTCGGATGGCACCCCGCACTGGATGATTATCCTTCGATTTCTAAAAAACATTTCTTAGATTGCGAAAAGTAATTACAAAAGTTTCCATTCAATATAACTACGTAATTATCTAAATAACAAAAGATGCCCATATTCATGTAATTCAAATTAAATATAACATCTATTTTGGCAAAATATCATCTTAATGATTCTTGGATTGTGAAAGCTAAATTAACAGGCTTACACTCAATATAATTTTACAATTTTCAGGATAACGGGTAAAAAATAGACTTTTTTTTCTTGGTTCAACATCAAAGCTATACAAATTTCTCATTCTGCAGAAGACGATATCAAATTTAAAAAGATCGGAATGCTCACACTTCACACTGTTTCGGACCAACAAGCTCTGATTCCTGGACTGTACACCTCTTGGAGATTCCTTGAACAGAAACCAGTAATCAATGACTAAACACGGTATGTGGAAGGATGACTAGGTAATAACAACGGAGAGGAAACGGTTAATTTTTCCAATTTAACGGAGCTGCGAACTCACAAACAATGGAGATGGACAGCAAAACAGAGCACAGCTGTGGGTTCTCCCCAGAATTTGGGCAGACGAAAAGTGTGAAGTCGCATATAAAGGGAAACAACTGGAAATCGCCTCCATCTCCCTCTCAATATCTCTGTCAGTCTAGTTGATCTACCGGAGGAGACGGGGACTCTAAAACCCTACTTACAGTTGAGTGGGGAGTGGTGGATTGGATTTCCCTACGGTTACTGGAGGGGCATTGCAGCCGTCGGATCCTCAGCAGGCCCCTCTCAAAGATCCAGGAGATGGCACACTGTCAAGTTCCCTCTAATTTATTAAAATATAGATTTTAGTTTTTTATTGGTGGAAGGGGTAGGAGGGATTGGAACCCTATTACTTTTGAATTGGAAGCTACTACTTCTAGCATCAAACCATTAAAGGTTCAAATGATATTAGTTTTAAATGAATCCGTATATGTAAGGCCTAAATGCAACTTATTCAAATAATATCCTATACTCATTGGATATGATTTGACAAGATGAATTTCACGCAATTTATTTCACATCAATCAAATTTTGATGGGATAAGTTACGATATGAAGAAGACTTGGTCTATTTTTAATAATTAACAAAAATGTCTTTCAAACGTAAATTTTGATCCGCTACCAAACTACATCATATGCGATTTTCAGAATCTCCATGACAAGAAGTTGAGAACTCTCAACTAAAATTAACAAGTTACGAGATCCGAAGCTTCCATCGATTTTTATGGGTAAAAGATAGACGATAACAATTGTGGCCTAACTAAAAGTGCTCATAAAATCTCCAAATTTATGCAAAATTATCAAAATGTATAAAAAATCATGAAATTCCTTTCATTTCCATAGAGTTCGTTGAAGGCCGCCATGACACTCGATTATCATCAAGATTATTGATTTAAAGCAGAATCGTCAAAGGATTTTCGTGTGATTGTGACAACGTGATCGCGAGAACGAAATCTGTACTCCAAGGATGACAAAATGTACCCTCCTCATTGAGATTTCTAGATCAATTTTTGTATTTCCTAAGAAATAAGAATTGAGTTCTTGCTCATCCAGAAATTCCAAATTGATTTTGGACCACTTAACTTAGAGGATCTTATTATAGGCATAACTTGGTAATTTAATGAAATCCACATTTGAAATGAGTAAGATCATGTAAGGTCACTTTAAATTCAATGGACGATGAACATGAAAAAGACATAAAATGTACAGGCTTCTAGAACTCATCCAACATCCAATTTGCTTTCAAAAATCAAATGACTGATAGAGATTTTCAATGGACTGATCTGCTAGAGCACAACCAAAATAGGAAGAATAGTTTAATGGCATGCCTTTTGAGGTAGGGTGCTATTGATCGCTTAATGTATAACAAAGAATGTGCCACATAATCATTTATACAACTGAGCAAAAATCTCGTAAAACAAAAGTTACAAATGGTTGAACACGTGTCATTTAGGGATCAAGCAGTGCAAAAACAATTGACACATGTTAGTGACGATAGTTTAATGCTATGTTTAATTTTTTGTAAATTACGTTCCAATCAGGTAGAAATCAAATCGTCAAAAATCATACTCAAAATGTACATCAATCAATTTCAATGTGATAATTCATTTGACCTTGGCAAGCCCAAGGTCAATAGTAGTGATGCAAAAAATACTCATGATGAATTTCTAGATCATTAAGTGTGTAAGGTTTCAAGGAAGAATAATATTTTTGTGATTTTTAAACGCATCCAATGAAAATATGACCAAGTTTAAGGGTTATTTCACAAAATTTTAATCAATAAAGTTCAAAAATTATGAAACTTAGTCAGAATGTGAAATAATATAAATTAAATCTACTATGATTTTTTGATGTAAAATATTTTTTTAATGAATTATTGAATACATACAGTGTGATTACAAGTAAATGAATTTTAGTAAATATCAAACACAATTATTTTTCGAAGACAAAATTATTATAAATAACTTTACATAAGAGGAATCTAGAACAATCTTAATTTCTTAAAAATACTATATAGTTAATCAATTAATATTCAATTAAAAAATCACAAAGTAATTTATTTAAGGCAATGGTGCATGTAAATGAGATGATTTTTGGGCAAGTTAAAGACAATGATCAAATCTACATAGATAATTTTTAGTTAAATTTAACGGTATTGTTCAATTTAAAGTATAGTTATTTTTTACTGGAGTAATTATAATAAATCAAGAATTACTACCAAAATACCACTAAATGTTACAATGAAGAGTAGTAATTGTTTCGTCCAATGAAATTTGTATAAATGAAAAATAATGATGAAATATGGTTTAAAATGATACTCTAATGCAGAGTTTTGTTTTGCAATGACTGAAGACAATAACTATAGAAAATAGCGCACAATTGCGCTTCGTTAATTACCATGAACGGCAGGTGTATAGTTGTCAACATTTCAATGAAAAGTTATGTGTCAAGATTTGGAGCATGTTGGATTGCAGGGGCTTTTTGCGTAAATTGGTGAAGCAACGAGGGTTTGACAACAATGTCTCCTAGATTGTATGCTTCTCATGGAGGGTTCTCTTTCTCGTGGGCTGAAGTGCGAACTTAGCAAGAGGGGGGTCGTTCTTCTCGCATTGTGGATCAAAGGTCCCACTCGCAGAGGTAGGAGGAGGGAAAAGCTATTGCGGTATGTGGCGGTGGTTTTTGATTGAGTGATGAAACATCTTCATGGACATGGGTTGGTTCTTCAGTACCACAAAAGCAAGCTACAACTGAAGAAGATAATCTAAATGATGAAGATATTTTCCCTTCAATTCAATGACCACTTGGGGCAAAGTCTTTAATTCAGAACATTCACAACAAAAGGTACGATCTCTTGAAGAAATTTATGCATCATCTTCTACTAATGCTTTATTTGCTTGTGAGCTAGAAAATTTTGAAGAAGCAATTAACAAAGAAGTGTGGGTACAAGCAATGAATGAAGAAATTACAATCATCAATAAAAACTACATCTGGGATCTTGTGGACCGACCTAAGGATAAGGATGTCATTGGTCTTAAATGACTTTATAAAGTCAAATACAATGAAGATGTTTCCATGCATAGACATAAAGTACGATTGATAGTCAAAGGCTACTCGCAACAACCAGGTACTGATTATAATGAAACTTTTATACTTGTCGCTCATATAGACAATTAGAACCTTACTTGCACTTGCTGCTCAAAAGAAGTTACCAATTTATTAATTTGATGTTAAATCCACATTTTTTAAGGAGATCTTGAAGAAAAGGTTTATGTTGAACAACCTCAAGGATATCTCTAAAGATAATGAAGAAAAGGTTTATCGTCTCTGCAAGGCCTTGTACGACTTAAAGCAAGCACCGAGAGCTTGGAATAATACAATTAATGTATATTTTCATGATAATGGATTTCTAAGAAGTCCCAATGAATCCTCTCTTTATGTGAAGAATGAAGGCATGCATAATTTTCTCATTGCCTGCCCTTATGTTGATGATCTTATATATGCAAGCAATTGCCTCAAGATGATTACAGAATTCAAGAAAGCAATGACAAAAGAATATGAAATGACAGATATTGATCTTATGAGATATTTCTTGGTATTCAAGTTCAGCAAAAATAAGGTGAATATTTATCTCTCGAGAAATATATGTTCATGAATTTTTGAAGAAATTTCATATGTCGAATTGCAAACTAGAAGTTTTTCCTATGACTGCTAATACAAAACTTACTACAAATGATGGAGCTCAAGAAACTGATGGTTCTCATTATAGGAGTTTTATAGGCTCCTTATTATATTTAACTAATACAAGGCCAGATATAGTATATACAGTCAGTGTTGTATCAAGATTTATGAGCATGCCAAGAAAGCTTCATTATGCAACTAGAAAGAGGATTCTTCTCTATGTTCAAGGTACCAAGAATTTTGTAGCTAAATATACTTAAAAAGAAGACAATTCTCCCAAAGACTACTCATATAGTGGTTGGGCTGGATTTATAGATGATAGAAAAAGTACATCAGGTTATTTATTTTGCACGGGATTTAAAATCATATCTTAAAGTTCTAAGAAGCAAAAGACTATAGCCCTTTCCTCTGCTGAAGCCAAATATATTTATGTTACAAGTGCATCATGGGAAGTTGTGTGGCTGAGAAGACTTCTGCATGATATTCAAGAAGAAAATATCTTTCCAACAACTATATTATGCGACAACATGTCAACCATTGCTATGACGGAGAATTTAGTATTTTATGGAAGAACAAAGTATATTGAAGTTCATCATCATTATGCACGAGAGCTAGTAAAGAATGGCGACATCAAACTATAGTTCATCAACACAGAAGATCAACTTGTATTTATTTTGCACGGGATTTAAAATCATATCTTAAAGTTCTAAGAAGCAAACGACTATAGCCTTTTCCTCTGCTAAAGCCAAATATATTTATGTTACAAGTGCATCATGGGAAGTTGTGTGGCTGAGAAGACTTCTGCATGATATTCAAGAAGAAAATATCTTTCCAACAACTATATTATGCGACAACATGTCAACCATTGCTATGACGGAGAATTTAGTATTTTATGGAAGAACAAAGTATATTGAAGTTCATCATCATTATGCACGAGAGGTAGTAAAGAATGGCGACATCAAGCTATAGTTCATCAACACAGAAGATCAACTTGCAGTACAAAACCACTTCCAACAGAAAAAGTTCCAAAACTTTAGACGAATCATGCAAATTATATATTAAGAGGGGGTGTTGGAAATATATGTAATTTGTAATTTTGTCAATATATAATTGTTATCACTAATGAGCTCTTTCACTTATGAGCCTACAATCCTCCACTCATATGAGATCTGAGTCTACTATCCTTCACCAACATAAAGAGAAACTTAATGAAGATAATCATTTGAGAGAAGATTATAGAAAAGATAGATTAGAGAAAATATTTAGATATTTCTCCACCTCCCTCCAAAATATCTAGATATTTTCTCTTAAAGAATAAACATGGAAGAGGAATCCAGATATCTCTTCCAAAATATCTACACCCTCTTGGGGGTCTATAAATACCACCCAAGATGTCCTCATTTCTCACAGCGACACAAGAGAAATAATATATCTACTACCACTACAAGAGTCCTCCTCCTTCAAAGTCTTGTCCTCCTTGTTGTAAAAATTGCAAGTCCTTTTCTTATAAAAGTTGAACTGTTATATGGAATTTCAAGTTTTAATGGAAAGAAGTTCTTGAGTTCACATATACTTTGTACATTGATCCATATTCTCTCCATCTAATTTGCTTTTTATACATCATCAATCTTCCGCTGCCCCAACATAAGGTCTATACGCATTCCCCTCCCGCAAAGATGATGACCTTGCTGAAATAGGGGGAGAATTAGTTATTTAGATCAATCATACATACACTTGTTAAACTTTTTTTTGCTTATTATGTATCCTTTTGGTTTTTGTATAAACTATATACTTTTTTATGTGAATAATAACTTTTTACTAACTTTAACACCCATGCTTTCTCTCTTTTTACTTGTTCTCTCAATAACTTTTTTTCAAATGTAATCGCATCAAAATATTTATGTGAATGTGTATATTCATGCATGTCTATATGTATGTGGGATAATGTGCGAGAGAGCATGCATATTAGAGTTTATGTGTGATTATTTGTGTGTGCTTATATGCAATATACGCGTAAGTGTATGCATATGAGTAAATGTGTGTACGAGAGTATGTGTGTGCATTTACATGAATGTGTACGTGAAAAAAAGTATGCGTATGCTCGAATGTGTGTATGTGTGAGTATGGGATAACCTGCATGTGTGCATGAGAGTATGATATAACTTGCATGTGTGTATGAGAGTACGTGAAAAATTGCAGCTACAAGTTCAAACATGTAGAGTACATATGCATGCATTCTTTTTGTCCTTAAGATCAATAAAATTAATAACAGTTCTAAAACCAAATAACAATTCTAAAACCATCAACATTTATACTCGATGTTGATACATACGATGGTGGTTTCTCAAATGCCAACAAGAGTTAAAAATGATGAAGTGTAAAGAATAGATGACATTATATATATAGATAATTCTAAATCTTACGTATGTTTCAAAGAACAATTCTAAAATTAAAACTCAATGTAATATGAATTAGGAATGGTTTATGGCATGGAAGAAATAAATGTAAATGGGATATTATATATTCGTTAGTTATATAACATACACATATTATTTCCTATCTCACTGCATTTAGATTTCGATAGAAGTCCATAGTTAATAAGGGGGTTTAGGCACCTGCGTCAAAGAGAAAAGAAAACCTTTTCTCACCTTCAGATATGAAATGCTTTCTTAGGCCATGTTGGCTAGGTTGCTCTTCCATCAGCAAATCACTCGCACCATTTCTGGATTCTCGGATATATAGTGTGAGTTTCAAACTTCTCTGTCTTATGCTCGAAAAGTGCTCTTCTTGAGCAATCCTTTCTAGGTTCTATCTAGTGCCATGGATCATTCTTGCCATTGGCCTTTATGAATTTAGTCAATGTCGTGAAGTTCAATAAACTAAAGGAGTGTGAGAGAAGGGTGGAGTACATATTTCCTTAATTATCGTAAATTTATCGTTGTAGTGCATATCTCATCTCATTCTAGAATTTCAAATCCTTTCTGATCAATCAAGATATAAAATTCAAACTCCTCCTTTATATGATCAACACATCAAAACAACCCTCACAATAACATCAAAGATGTTATACCAAGAAATTAACATCATGAGCAAAAGCTCACTTACATATAATGTGAAGTTAAATAAACTAATGATAGATGGTTTGTTAGAAGCACCCCAATTGCCTAACAAGGAAAGGTTCTCAACTGATAAATACACTTTGGATTAATCGATCGAGCAATTTCTCAGTGGACAATTGGGTTTCTAATGGCCACTTAGATGGGGACCTTTGTTAGCAGTGATCAACTACTAAGCCCCTCAACCTATTGCTATGAATTGAATAATTGTCAACAAGCATTCGTACTCGGTCACTTGACTTAGTCGATTGGCGTACTCAGTCTTGTGGTAAATCAGGAATCCGTTTACATTCTTTACATCACCACCATTAATCTTATGTCAACGAACACGGAGATATCTTTTAAGTACATCTGAGGAGCACGCAACGCAAACAAACGGAAGTGGGAGCCAAAATGTAATAAATGTAGGTGCTCGGAAAGCCATTATTACCAGAAAAAAAGGGAAGCAGGTCCGTTGCCTATAGATAGCATGGTTAGTTGTTCTCGTGCTTCACTCCCACGTGGTCCTTTAGCTATCTACTACTTTGCACAGGAGAGAAGGGTCTAGAAAGTCAAAAATGGAAGAAGATAAGAGGCACGGAAGGATACGTATATATGGAAAAAATAGAACATGGCTGCCCTGTCCTACTTTTTGACGTTTTTTTTATTTTTTTTCAAAAATAAAGCAATGTATTTTTATCACTACAATCCTCTAATACGTCATTTTAATTTCATCAAAAACGATATTCCTATGCCTTCCATCCGGAACAGATAATTTTAACGGTCTTAGAATTGTTGTAATCGAAATGTTCTAGATGAAGGATATATGAGTCACTGTTTCTAATGAAATCAGAATGATATATTGGAGGAATATACTGATGAAAATATATGATGGTATTTGAAAAAAACAAAAAAGAATGAGGGTAGTCCCATTCTCCCCCCCTATATATATATATATATAGAGAGAGAGAGAGAGAGAGAGAGAGAGAGAGAGTAGTGACCCTGTGATGAGAGAATTGATTCTGGACCACTAGATTCTGTCTCCTCTCTTCTGATACATTATAAATACAAATACACACACAAAATAAGCTTGTCGCTCTGAGTCTTTTTTAGCAAAGAGCCTGCGATACCCTATGCCACAAGATAAGCAGTATGCAGGAGTGGAGAGGGGCTAACCAATTGTTTGTTGCTCTGAGTTTTTTTAAGCCACAATGCAAAAGTCGTTTTTGTTTTTAACGTATGGCCAAGGATCATGATAGAAGACTGATAGAGGAGACAACCCATCAATCGAAGGAAACGGATCCTCTGTTGTAGTGAGGATTGCAGCAGAGGTGCTGTAATCCTCATTAGGTTATTTTTTTATTTTGATTTCAAAATATAACCTTATAGATTTAATTTTAGTTTAATTATCTATCTACCCTCCAAATTTAGTCCAAATCCGAGCTAATTTGCTATTTTATCTTAATGCCCAAACATTCGGATCTTTTTTAAATCGAATTTAAGTTGCTTAGATTATGACAGAATGTTTAGGCATTAAGATAAAATAGCAAATTAGCTCGGATTTGGACTAAATTTGGAGGGTAAGTAGAGAATTAAACTAAAATTCAATCTATAAGGTTATATTTTGAAATCAAAATCAAAAAAATAACCTAATGAGGATTACAACACCTCTGCTGCAATCCTCACTACGTTCCCTCAATCGAATCATACCAAAAGAACGGGTTAAAACCCGAACCCAGCCACTTAACAGCGATATTTCGAAAGACACGAGATCCCACACAGAGCTCGAAAAGAACTATAAATTTTGTAAGAATCTAATGTTGGCCAAAATTATCAAAAATCTTACAAAATTCATACTTCTACCCTTCTATTATTACATTTATGTTCCTAGTTTACCTTAACAGAAGGGTAAAATTGTACACTTTGTAAGAAAAATACATAAATATTATTGCAAAAAAGCAAAAAGCATAATAACCCAAAAATAAGTCCATCATTCAACGCTTTTACACCAACACTGAATAACGTTACCCACTGTGTCTTTAGTTAAATATTTATGGAGCTTTTATTCGTAAACCATCGTATCCTTGTGCTGTACTTTCCGTATTTTTTTTCAGAAAACAATTTCATTCATTCATCGAAAGAGAAACCGGTGGGTGTCCACAATGTTGGTGTTGGGGAAGTGGATCGTGTGCTGTGCTATGGCTGTAGCAAACTTTGCTGCACGTTCGGAAGGCCGTTCGTTCTTGATTGAACGGTTTCCATGAATTGAACGGTTTCCGAGCATACAATAGAGTCTGCTACAACCCATGACACAACATACGATCATCTTCCTGATGTTACCGCTGAACATCTCTACATGGGAGCAGTCTCCGATCTCACCTTGCTTTAATTCTCTCCGTTCTTTTTTGCCTTCGCAATTGAAATTCCCAGTGATGTGGTTCGTTTTGTCGGATGATCTTGAAGGTATACAAAACCACTGACGAAGTGATTCGGTTCTTTGAAAGGAAGGTTGTTGACTAGACGCAAGCAAGTTATGGGCAAAACAATCTCATGTTGAAGTTGGAGATAGAACTAAAATTGGAAGGATATTCGGCCTCCCACAGACACCATTGAATTGCTGCAATTTACATCAAAAGAAGTTTACAATATCATTGTAGAATTTCCATAGAGGCCTCGTTGGATCGATCACGGGGACGAGAAGGCATCGCTCTCCGCGGTCCAAGGCCTCTCGGCGAGGCGGCTCTCGATGGCTTCCCGTATCCGCTGGCTCCGCTTCAAGCTCCGGATGCGCCGGAGAACCTCGTCCTTCTCCATCGATCGGGGGCTCTTCAGCTGGAGGCTGCAGGAAACGGAATTGTCCACGATCTCGGATGAAGGAGCATCGACGGAGGCCGAGGGTGTGGCAGGTGCCGCAGAGACGGTGAGCCGCTTCTTGGATAGAAGGAAGGACATGGGAGCTCGAGTGAGAGTGTAAGAGGAAGGAGATGATGAAGGGATGCGAAGCACGGGGTGTTTTATAGTGATAGGAAACATGGAGACCGTACGGGAGAGGAGACGTTGGTTCATGGGATTCGTCTGTAGTTCTTTCACCTCTCTTGTTATTGCTGTTGGCTCGTGGGTATTGGTTTTGCATACAAATCCGTGCACACCCAACTGTGGATACATCCGACAGATCAGAATTGTCACGACGCACATCTATTATTAGATATTGACGTGAAGATTAAATATATATATAAAATATAAGCAGATATTGATTGAGGTATGATTGGTGGCGAAAAATCTCGGAAACAGCCGATAGTTCCTGTTTCGTGGGGATTGGACGTCTGTGATTCTCGATAAAAAAACCAGCTTCTTGCCCCCATAATGCCTTGGTCATCGTCTGCTCGAGAGTAAATGAAGCCAAGGGGAGGCTGTTACTATGAAACATAATTCCTATCAGTAACACATGGGGCATGTTTGTTTGCTGAGTTGGACTGGGTTGGGTTGGGATACCCCTGTGAATAGTAAACTGTGAAGAGGATTGAGAGGATTGGAAAGAGGGATACACCAATATACAGGGACGGAGACAAGGGGGGGCGGGAGGGGGCTTGGCCCCCCCAAGTCTCCCAATTACATCTTAGTATATAATATATTATTATAATAGAATATAATTTATATGTGAAATAATTAACTAGAGAAAATAATAAGTTGTATATAATGGCCCCCCCATCTCCCATTTACAAGTAGTATAGATATAAATACATGTGTATCTAATACGACATCATATCAATATTATACAAATTCTGACATCCGTATCCGCATCAGTTTTCAAATGGATACAAATATCGATATTACATTCATATCAACAAAAATTTATATCTAAATCGATATATCCATATAATGGTTTAATGGGGCTGCTCCCTCAGGGTAGCCAACTGGTTGCCACTGCATTTTTCGACTTGATTTTTTTGAAAAATACCATCACATAATTTTCATCACTATATCCCCTCTAATATGTTATCAAATTTCGTCAGAAACAAAAACTCCTATGTCCTCCATCTAAAACAGGTCGATTACAGTAATTATAATACCGTTAAATTTATATGTTCTAGATGAAGGCATAAGAGTCTCTATTTTTGACGAAATTTGAATGATATATTAGAAGGATATAATGATGAAAATACATGACGGTATTTTTTAAAAAAATAAATTTCATCGAAAAATGGGATGGAAGTAGCCAGTTAGCTATCCAGCATGACGATATCATTAAGATAATCATATAGACTATAAAGACATACCATTCTACAAAAGATACCAACATGACGATATAAATGGTCAGTTATGGAAAAACGTATAAGTATTTCCATATATATATCTACATAATTATGGATGTCGATGTTGATATCAACGAATATGAATAATGTATTACCATAACTTGAAAATTATATATAGATATAAAATCCACTTCAACATTTACAATATCACAAGAAAAAATAAAACTTTGACAAAAGAGAAATATTCAGTGAAAACAAAACTGCCCCTGCCGTCTCCGCCTCTTTTCCCTCCGCCAGCACAACTCCCTCGTTGTCATCATCGTCCTCTCCGCCAGCGGCATGGTCGCCCTCGAGGACCTCTTCTTCTTTTTCTTCTCCCTCGCCTACGCCATCTTCCTCTCCCGCGTCATCTTCCCCCCACCGCCCTCCGGATCCGACCCTGACCTCACCGATTCCCGCGCCCTCACCGCATATGCCTCGCAGGCGTCGTCGTCGGCCTGCTCCTCCCGATCGTGTACATCTTCCACGGGATCCTGGGGAGGGACAAAGGGGGATCAAAGCGGCGACCCCGCACGCATTCCTGCTGGCAGGACAGATGTTCGCGGAGGGGGCGGCAGAGGCCGGGGCTCCTCAGCGCCCGTAAGGGCCTTCGTGCCAATGTTCTACAACGCGAAGAGGCTGATCGCGATCTCGGAGTGGGTGCGGAGCGAGGTGGTGAAGGCGGAGAAGGAGTAATACAGCAACGCGAGGAGGCTGCACATCGGGCGGGGGTTGGTGTTGTTGAATCTGGCCTTCTAGTCGGTGAACCTGTTTGGGATCTTGGTGTCAGTCGCCCCGCCCCGTGTCTCCCCCGCTCCCTACGCCTCCCCCTCCCCCGTGCCTCCCCCTTCCACCCTCCTCCGCCTGTCTGGCTGAAACTGGAGAGCTTTCAATTTTTGTTAAATTAAGATAAATTTTTAACTAATTGATTCATAAAAATTCATCAAAAAGTTCAATAAAATTCACCGTTTGATTCGTAATGAGTGATATATCCGTGAAAATATAAAAATTTTAGAGATTCGATGGATGCATGAAGGTGTCACTAAGAGAGAGAAATTATGAAGAGAAAGGAAGAAGAACAAATGAAGGAGGAAGAAGAGGAAGAAGATGAAGAAGTCTGGACAATAATACCCCTCTTAACTGCACCAAGGTTCGAAAAAATCATGGTTAAGTCAACTCATTAACGGTCAATATGACGGAAGGGCACAAGTGATAACGGAGAAAGAAGTGAGGGGCACAATTGATATTAGCAAAAAGATTGAGGCATAACTGAAATTACGATATCTCAGAGGGGCACAAGTGATAAAAACCCTTTTAATAATTACAATGAGAAATAGTAGCAAAGATAACTTATATATAGTCTCAATAATTTTGGCCCCCCCAAGTAGAAATTTCTGGCTTCGTCCCTGCCAATATACCCGAACCCAACCCAGTCCAACCCAGCAACCAAACTGGCCCTCAGGATCTTTTCACATGCTATCCAGTAGAATCAGTAGTTCATTTTGAAAATCCATTCAAGTACCTGTGCAGATAAGATATGCTCCAACTTATGATGAGATTTGAACTACATAACCGATTCCTAGAAAAGAATAAGGTAGTATCTAATCTCTAAAATTTATCCTGACGTGGTATGGAGCTAATGTTCAGAAATCTCAGGCCACAGTTAGACATTTTATTCGAATTTCTTTTATCGAACGTGATCTCTCCCGTCAGAAAGGAAAGATAAAAGAATACGGGGAAAAGTTGGAGGCGTTATGGCTGCTCAGAAGAAACAGGGGGCACCATCCAAAATACGAGGTGCGCTCTTGTCCTTTGCATCAATAAAGCGCAAAAGGACAGATACGCAGCTCACCGCCATCGATGGAAATGAAAGGTGGGGCCCACAAGAGGAGGCAATAGCCCAACAGCTGGTGGTTTGCTGCACCGCACTCGGAGAGCAGTTAACCGACGTCTCTTACAATGGATGGAATGATTGGAATCTCGATAAGAATGTAATTAACAATGAAATAGAAAAAGAATAAATTTTCTTAATTTCATTGTTTGATTCATATTGAGAATGGAAAATTAATATGAAATACCTTCCTTTCTTATATTTGGAATAAGAAAAGAGTAGAAAGAAATTAATATTTCTTTTGATATACTTAGTAAAAATTAAGAATTGGTATATGAAATTAATATTAAAATGGAAACTATTTTGATATTTTTTTCATATAATTGATATTTTTACTATATCCACATCTGCAAGAATATTTTGTAATCAAATTCGTAAAAAACTTGAAATGATATCCGTATCTATATTCATATCCAAAAACTAAAAGTCCATATCTCTGTCTGTAAATAAAATTGAAATACTATCCGTACCATATTCGTATCCGCAAAAAAAAAACCATGTCTGTATACGTACCCCTTAGAATGTAATTCGTATCTATATCCAAAAATGAAAATGGTATCCTTATCCATATCTACAAAAATAAAACAAAAGTCTATATCCATATCCATATCCATATTCTTACCTTTTATCTCTGTGTGCTCATTGAGAAGAGAGTTGTATATCATTTACATACAATGAACGAGAACATAAGCTATTACCCTACCGATATAAGCTGTACATCATTTACATAATTATTGACATATATACACGTAAACACAAGAACACACCTGATTAATCATCTTTCTTCTCCAGAAAGCTCAACAAAAATCCACTCACGATCCTTCTCGCAATCGGATGCGGAATGTGGCGACAGAGGCGGCCATCTACATAAGCAAGCACCCCTGACAAGGCAAATCTACCAACAGCCCACAACCTGCCAGGCTTCTCCTGACTTCCTTTGGATGTTTCAGACGGAGTCTGGTCTTTCTCTTGGCTGCTGCTGCTTTTGATGAATTTTATACCTCCTACCAACTTTGCGGTCTGATTTCGCAGGGCACGGATAGCAAAACTGACTAACAGATGCTCGCACAGAGTCAACACAGTTGGGCCAATCCTCCAATCCTGCAGCCAGTTTAACATTGAGCTTTATCAGTCCTCGATCAACAATAAATTTGTAGTCTGCAAGTTGAACTGATTGCGGCGACATTAAGAACTGCAATTCCAACATCTTTTCAGAACCACAATCAATTTCATGCCCAAAAGCATGACCCTTACCGCATCATCATCAGAGCCGGCCTTTCTCACTTTCACTTTAAAACTTATAGCACAGATGAAAATAAAAGTTAATATATATAGCATAAGATCGGATTAGATAGGGTATACCTCCATCTTTGAACAATCCAACCTTAACGAATCAGTCCATTTCAATCCAATCCATTCCACTAAACATTAAAAATCCAGTCCATCGAGTCATGGATTGGACAAGATTTTTTGATAAGTATTACTTCCCCTAATAATTTACTCCAATCATTGTATCACTTGACATGACATTTGGATTATGGTTTGATAATCTAAATATATGTAATAAAGGAATATTTATCACAACAGTTGTTGAATTTTTTACATATAATCCTCGTACACACAATCACGCATGTATATTAAGGTTGTTAAAAAAATCCAGGTCAAACGGGTACCAACCCAGTCCGCTTATTTCGACCCTATGTAGCAGGAGGTCCAAGTCAGGTACCCGCATGCAGCTGACCCATTCCATCATGGTGGCCACCCGGTTGTAAACCCGCTGGAAGTTCCGGGTACCCGGGTGGGTAAATTGGGGTACCGTCTTGCCCCAACTCCCACCGTTACATGCCCCACCAAATCACGACTATGGCTTCTTTCCAGAGTCTTCTCCATCGTGTTTATATCTTGCAATCCTCCTCTGTGTTCAGGTTATGGAACGGTTTCCAAGTGGGATTCGTTTCTTCGAGGGGGTAATTTTGTCGAAAAGAGAAATACAAACAAATACTTCAGGTTATCTTCTTTGTCTTTATTTTTGATTACCTGTTCCACACCACATCTCAGCCATGACCGGTCCCAAGCCCGGGTAAATTGAGGAGGGTTGCGCGTTAGGCAGCCGATAACCAATGTAAGAAAGACATTCCTAAATACTATTCTTTTTAAGAACACTATTCAGGAATTTGTCTCAAACAGTTCGGATGTTTTCAACATGGATTTAAGCAAACATTTAGATTTCGTTGAGGCATTTCCTACTAGTGACGCGTTGCATCACCCGAATGCAATAAGAAGTTGGCAAGGACCGCTACATCGTTACCCGGATGTAGTTCAAAATTTGCAAGGGTTCTCACATGAGGAACACATGCGAGTAAATAAGCTAGTTCCGCTCCATCGCCGTCAGGATGCAGTCCAAAATTTGCAAGGATTCTCGCATATGGATGCATGCGAGTAAAGAAGTTAGTCCAAAGAGACTGCAAAGGAAGTTGCGGATAGGCAGTTAGAATATTAACACTTTGATCGGCAAATTGATAGAGATAGTAGATACGATGGAAAGAAGGAAGATTCAGATACTATGTCTCCAAGAGACAAAATAGGTTGGAGAGAAAGCAAGGAAGATCGAGAAGACATGCTTTAAACTTTGGTATTCATGTAAAGATTGTCGACGAGTTTTAAGTTATGTCACTGGTTTACAATTATTTATTTCTTTTGTCCGTAATATGCAATTTACCCATTAGAGCTTCTCTCTTCTATATAAGAGAACTCTTGAGCTCTATGAATAACTACAAGTATTCTCTTCCACATGATATCAGAGCAGCGGTCCTGGATCGGAGCCCTAAACCGAGAAAAAACCTAACCCTACCTCCAGCCCATTTCTGTGCACCACCCAACACCTCCTGTAGAGCCATGCGCCGCCCCTAGCGGCACCACACACCGCCCAACACTCCAGCAGCACCCAGTGCTGCCGCACAGCAACCCAGGTGCTATCCAGCAGCTTTAGCATTGCCAACAGCAGCCCGTATGCTGCTGGAATCCCCTGGTTGCGCCACTTGTGGGCGCAGTGGCTCCTTGTGCATCGTCGCACTGCTGTCCAGATCTTCGTGAAGCCCTAAAATCACGATTTTTTGGTTGATTTCAATGATTTAGGGTATGATTTATCCTATTTTTATCGAAATCAGACCATGTTTCTTATGTAGATAATTGCAATATGAGTCTAAAATCACAACCATCTTGTTTCATGTCCGTTTAGACGCAACTCACAGTGATTGTTCACGATGTTGGAAAGCTGAGTTGATACGCCATCTACGAGTGCCTTCAAGGGTCTCGCACCTATTGTCAAGATGGACGGTACCAACTACGTATTGTGGGAAATGCAGTTTATGAATCTGATGCAGTGCCATGGCATGAACCATATTCTGACATAGGATGAGTGTGTGGACAAGACTGGGACCAATGCCTCATGGAAGGCTGATGATGCATATGCCAAAGTATGGCTATCTGGTACCGTTTCTGCGGAGATATCCAACGATATCCTTAGTCAACCCACAACAAAGGTAATGTGGGACATTCTCACTGGGATATACTCTCAGACGAAAAACGAGTCGAAGATACTGCAACTCCAACATGATATCTTCACGACCAAACATGGTGATCGTCCCCTTCACTCCATATATACATCTTTGACAGGTATGTTTGAGCGACTTTACAACATATACTTCTGACGGCCTCTCCAGAGCAGCATAAGGCCTGCAAAGATTCCGTCATGACTGGTGTATTTTTGGCTGCCCTCAACCCAGAATATGATTCGGCTCGCTCTCAACTTCTTACCGATGTTGCCATACCTCCTATGGAGGAAGCATACCGCATGCTGAGCCCATTGAATATCTCCTGTGCTACACCTTCTCGGACATCGTCGACTATGGCTACATCACGTGGTAGAGGTCGATGTACTCCTTTCAGAGGACGAGGCGCACGTGGCAGAGGCGGTTCACGCCCACGTCAGACATGTTCATACTACCACCATTCAGATCATTCAGAGGATACGTGCTACTCCAAGCACTGATTCTCACCATCAGCTCGTGTCGCAGAGCAGAGTAAGACTACTCCTGATCTCACTGATCATCGCTATGATGATTTTGTTGCTCGCTCAAGAGAGATCATGCCTCTAGCAGCTGGATCTTCCAGCACCAGACCATCAGACACTACAACCTCTACCTCTACTAGTAAATGGATCAATATCAGACTGTTTTGAGACTCAGAGAGGTGCAACAACAAGAAAGGAACCACCAGTACGTGGAAGGGGCCTAAACAGTGCTGTTGGGCCTTACGAACGCTGCCGGATTGCTAGAATTGCATCAGATCAATGCCCGAATGCATGAGCAGAAGCTCTAATGCCTTGAGACGACCACCGGTGGTGGCTTGGGCAGCGTTGGTAGACCGTCGAGACCTCCGAGAGAGGTGCAGCAGCGAGGCTGCTGCAGGGGTGGGGACTGGGGGATGTGGGTGGGTGTGGGTGGGGGGTGGGCTAGGAGACCATCGGAGGCGGTGAGGCTGCCGCTGGGGGCCGCTACAGGATATTCTAGCAGCAGTGGCGCCAAGGGAAAGAGACCTGCAGCAGTGGTGGCGGCAATGGATGGAGAAAGGAGGCTGGTGGTAGGGTTAGGGCGAATAGGTTTAAGCTCCGCTCTAGGATCGTCGCTCTGATACCATGAGAAAAGTAAAGTGTTGTTTGAAGCTTAGTCTTTGTAAATTTTTGTAACTGTTTTTATCAATATAAATATACTCAGGAGTTGAGGTGTACATTTCTATGATGTGCTCTCCATTTTTTCCTCAAAAAATACATCATGTGAAAACACTAATACAATACAAATGGATTGGCTCCATACAGGAACTAGAGAGCTTAGTTATACAGCTGATAAGTCATTTTCCGTGGATGCATGTTTACTAGCTTTTCCGCGTAGGGCTACCAAGTTTTACTAAGATAGACTTTGGGAAGGTTGAACTTTTACCCTAGAGTTTCTCACAAAAAATGAGAGGGCAGCAGCTCAGCCGACAAATTTTTAAAGATGTATTATCATAAAAAATAATTGTCGTTTAAGCCTGTCCAAAGATGTATTCAGAAGAAACCTCAATTATATGCGGATCAAAGTATCTTGAGTAGCCAATTTTCATGAAATGAGACGGGAATTGCATTATTATTTTCAATTTTGTTGAAAGAAATGGGCATTTTGCTATTATTATTATTATTATTATTATTGACGATGTAAATATCCTCACAGCATGTAAAGATTCTTACAGTTTCTCTTCGAAGACGATGGATTGCCAGTGAACTCTTTGAAGCATCACCAATCAAGAGTCCTTTGTTCACAAGGAAACTCTTTACTTGTTCAACAATCTCGGTGATAAGAGTAGTACTCGGTGGGAGGTTTTTCAGAAAAACCTGCAAGCGCAAATATATTACTGCAGATATTACCTGAAAACTGGAAGGTCAAGAAGTCTCGAATTACTAACTGCACAGAACCAATAGATACACATATAAATCCTGAACCATTGTATTTATCCCTGTAATCACGGAAAATTTTAGAAACATAAGAAAATAAATGTCCACCTAAATACACCCTTACTACTGGAATTATTTCCAGCTGGGGGCATCTTATGTATTTATCCCTGTAATCTCTTCTTCCTTGTTTTAATTAAAAGTGGATGATCACCAATCTTCAGGTTTTAAACAATCTCTCGATCTCATTTTACTTATCTTAGAAGACACCTGCTAATTTCTGCTACATTTTTATAATTAAAATTGTAGAATATGCTTTATGGGCATGAAGGCGTTCAATTCACAATTCCAACCGCTTGTATGAAAAGGGCAAACTCATCATGCGCCCGACATAGATACCTATTCTTGATATCCTATTATTCTTGATCTTCCAAGTAGATAGTTCTTAAGCATGTATACATTTAATGCACATGACCTCAAATTTCAATGAAATTCCAAAGAATTTCCCCAAAATTCCCCTTTCTCTAGGTCACCGAAATTGAAACGCCACCTTATTTCTTTTTCCAGGATTTCAACAAAATAGCAGTGAAATGTCAACGAAATTTCATTGAAATAGCATATCATTTCAGTGGAACAACAAAAATAAGAGAATTTGCCCTTCACTTTCATCAAAATTTGCACATATTAATGAATTTTCACTTATTTATTCACCGGTGTGATGAATTGTTAGTGTGCTTTACATTGTTTGAAGAAGTTTCTTTATTTAGTTTCTAAGTTTTAGATCTAAATCCCCACTAAATCAGTTAGACACAAGATTTAAAAGTTAAATTCAAGGTTTAACCGAAGAACTTTACATTTTTTGTTCTTTCCTTATTTTGATATATATATATATATATTTTGATTTTTTCCTTATTTTGATATATATATTTTGATTAGTAGTTATTATATGCATCACCTCATTCTTATTGAAGAGGTAATTATCATGATTTTTGCTTCTAGTTTAGCATACAAACATAGCTCTAGGCAAAACATTGCTTCACATATCAACATGTATGATGATTGTGACGATAATACTACTTCAAAATTTATATTTACAATTCTATTTTACAAATAAGCATGCATGTATATTTTATTTACTGACTTAAGAATATTAAAAACCTTGGTTTTTGAAAAAAAAAGTCAAGTTTAAAGTCATTTCCAAGATTTCCGACGATTTCACTAAAATTCTCGGAAATTTCTCTTTTCAGACTTCGGCGAAGCAAAACCGAAATCCGAAAGTTAAGGCCTTGCTTTCTTGTGACTTCTCTTTACTACAAGGAATACATGCATCTATACGAGTGCTAGGTTGTTAGCAACCTTCCAAGTCTTGTGGTTGTAAATTGCCTTTTATCAGGTTGGATACATATTATATTTGTGAATGCTACATAGTTTTTTGATGTTAATTGATTTGTTTGTGTCTTGTATATATTTTATGATCACAAGCTATATAATGTATCTGGTAGACATACATGTTAGAAAGATTAGTTTTTGTGTGTGTATGTGTGCACACCTTCTTTAATTTCTAAATTTAAATAGTATTCTAAGTTGAAAGTATTTTTGTTAGATATAAGTTCTAAACTATCATTCTGATATTCAATTTCTTACATAAGATATCATTTTTCTGGTACTCTTTATTCGCATATGCTTTTCTCTATTATTATTGTACATGTCACCATTCTCTTCATGTTCAAGAGGTGAAACTAATGTCTTCTAATTTCGTTTCTGTTAGAAAATAAACATGCGGAAGCGAACATGAAAAAAAGATAAAGAAACAATAAGAACAACGGGATTTAACGTGAAACCCTACTCCCTAAGGAGCGAGAAGAAACCACGGGAGAAGCCCTTAAAGGGACATATGCTTCATTCCTTTTTCTCAATGGTTACAGGAGGTCTGGGGCTCCTTATATAGCCTCCACAGAGCCTCCAAGTCCCACCGCTGGTAGATGTGGGAGTAAACATGTGGATGGGGTAAATAGATCTTCTCCAGGATCCATTTACGCTCCTACAACTCATATGGCGCACAACCAACTACTCCAACACTCCCCCTCAAGCTGGAGCATGCAGTGCTCAGCTTGGACAAACAGAAAGAAACTCAACTCATGCTACATGAAACTACAGACAATATCAACTCAACGCGCACAACTGTCGGCTGCTGTCGAGGACGTTGCTTCTCATGCCTTACAGGTGAGAAGGACGAACGAGCTAGCGTGAGTCTGCTGAATCTCCTCGTTGGAGAGCATGTGATCTGAACTGTGCCTGTCAGAGTCACTGCAACTGGAAACGAGTCTCCTTGCCGGAGTACTCTGGCCCGCCACAACATGTGGACAACTGCTCCATCTTTGAAAAGGGCCGAACTGAAAAGGCTGTGGAAGTGCAATCCTTGTCAGAGTCCACAGTTGCTGGAGAATGGAGTCTGAAAGAAGTATCCTCGTTGGAGAACTGGGTCTCTCCCATCTGGTTCAGAGAATGGTACCCTACTCTAGAGTACCTATGATACCACATGAAAACACTTACCAACATGGCATAGGGAATGGTCCTCTACTCTGGAGTCCCTATGGCTCACACGAAAACTCTGGCTGAAACAACAAGAAAAGATGGGGACCATGAAACTGATGACCGCACACTCGTGCGTGTCTGAATTGCAGATTCGGAACAACTTGTCGAGTCTGAAACTGCACTGTAGTATCTGAGAAAATCTGACTGGTCTGGAATATCTGCATCTGACTTCTGAATCTGGAACAAGACCTGTGACTCTACATAATACTCCTCCTTTCTCCCATACTGGTCGGAAAACATGGATGACAATCATCGACCAAACTGGGAGAAGACAGATATTAGGGAAAACAACATGAAACAATAAGCCGATAATATTTTTTTTCGGCTTTTCGTGCAAGATTTTCTCTTTTTTTCTTGCTATTTTCAAAATTTTTTAATAGCCGTGACAATCATTTTTCTGAAACATTTTGTTTGAATTTTTTAAAAGCCGTTTCAATTTTTTTTCCGGTTTTTGTAATTAATTTCCCCTTTTTTTTCTAATATTTTACATACGACTTTTCTTTGTACGCGTCTCTTCCCCCCTCCTTTTTTTTGAAATCCTTTTTTTTGAATTGCAGCTCATTCATTTTTTTATAATCTCGGCCCATCTCTTTTTTTTTCAACGGCAGAATCTCCCGATTCTACAGAAAAAAACAAATTTTTTAATAAAAATGGGCGTTCGAGCCTAGGGTTCCCACAATGGGAACCATCTTCAAAAGCCGCCGCTCCCCATTATCAAAGTTCCCTACCGCCTGGTTGATGGCTACTGGAGAGGAGTTGCGCGCACGACGAGGAGTGACGTCGCCATCGCCTGTGTGTGCCGCCGCTAAGGAGTTGCGGGAGCAGCGAGGCCGATCTGGAGTGCGCGCGCAGGGTTAGGAGCCACCGCCTAGAGGGTGGAAGGGTGTGCGCACCTGAAGACGGCGCCGCCTGAGAGAGCTTCTTACGACCGGAGGTGCACAGGAGTTCCTCCGCATGAGGGCTTGCCGCTCCGCCTGGAGCTTCATCAAGGAGCTATGTACCACACACGAAAAATGAGAACTGGGCGGAGATAGGGGCCACCTGCATTAGGGCGCCTGTTGCCATAGTGCATCGACTGGAGCATGTTGCTGGACCGCGCCGCGGAAGTGCGTTTCCTGGCACCGCTTGGGATCTGGCTCACCATTCTGATGGAGCCATATGGTGCGGCAGGGGCGCCGCCCCGGGTTGTTACGCTTGGGAGGAAGTGGGGCCGCCAGAATCGCCTGGAGCTCCTGATGGCTTCGCCAGGGATTGAGCGCTCCGTAGCGCCTGATGGCTGCACGCGGAGGAGGATCTCCGCCTGAAGATGAGAAGCACACGACTGGTGCAGGTGCTTGCGTAGGCTGCGACCTGGGAGGATCTGGAGAGTTGCGCTGCTTGTTGGAGTTTTGATGCGCAGAGTATCACCATTGCTCGAAGCTCTTCCAGGATGAGATCCGACAGAGAACATGGAGATGAACAAATCGAAGGATGGCAGCGAACAAAAAATCATGGTTTCAAAAAACGTGTAAAAAAACTGCAGAACTTGAACCATGGTTAGGGTTTCAAGCAGGAAACCCTACAATCTTGAACCATAGACGATAAGCAAAAAATCTCTAAGAATATAAAACCGAATCTCGAACAATAATGCAAACGACTCCGCGAGAATCGAACCCGCTCTGATACCATGTTAGAAAATAAACATGCGGAAGCGAACATGGAAAAAGATAAAGAAACAATAAGAACAACATGATTTAACGTGGAATCCAACTCCCTAAGGAGCGGGATGAAACCACGGGAGAAGCCCTCAAAGGGGCATATGCTTCATTCCTTTTTCTCAATGGTTACAGGAGGTCTGGGGCTCCTTATATAGCCTCCACAGAGCCTCCAAGTCCCATTGCTGGTAGATATGGGACTAAACATGTAGATGGGGTAAATGGATCTTCTCTAGGATCCATTTACCCTCCTACAACTCATATGGCGCACAACCAACTACTCCAACGGGTTCCAAATCTGGTTTTGGTTCTGAGCATTTCCACCCTTCGTTCAGGAGGCACACGAGAGAGAGCCGATGTCCTAGGACATCAGAGTGGTGTCATATTACCCTGATGTGTTTCCTGATGACTTGCTGGGTTTGCCGCATGAGAGAGAAATTGAGTTCGAGATCATGTTGCTATCTGATACACATCCAATCTCGATGGCTCCATACCGGATGGCACCAACTGAGTTGAGAGAGCTGAAGGCGCAGTTACAAGAGCTACTTGAGTTGGGTTTTGTTAGGCTGAGCACTTCACCTTGGGGAGCTCCTATTCTCTTTATCAGGAAAGAAGGATGGATCTATGAAATTGTGCATTGACAATCGACAACTGAACAAGAGGACGGTGAAGAACCGTTATCCTTTACCATGTACTGATGACTTGTTTGACCGGCTACAAGGATCTTTGGTGTTTTCGAAGATCCACCTTCGGTCCAGCTACCATCAGTTGAGGATTCAAAAATATGACATCCCGAAAACAAACGTTAGGACTTGGTATGGGCACAACGAGTTCGTCATGATGTCGTTTAGGATCACAAATGCCCCTGCCGCATTTATGGACTTGATGAACAAGATATTCTGTCCTTACTTGGACAAGTTCATGGTCGTTTTCATCGATGATGTGTTGATATATTCTCGGAATGAATGTGACCACACAAATGATTTAAAGATAGTCCTTGTTACACTTCAAGAGCACAAGCTGTACGCCAGGCTGAGCAAGTGCGAGTTTTGGTTATCCCAGGTCTCATTCCTTGGGCATGCCATTTCTGGAGTAGAAGTCGCAATTGATCCTGCAAAGATTGAGGTAGTTATGTCGTGGGAGGATCCCAAGATGGTCACTCAAATCCGTAGTTTCCTTGAGCTAGCAGGCTACTATAGATGCTTCATTAGTGGCTTTTTGCGAATTGCTCTTCCCCCAACATGGTTGATGCAAAAAGAGGTTCCTTTTGTCTGAAATGATTATTGCGAGCATGGTTTTGGTACACTAAAGGAGGGACTGACGATTGCTCCCATTCTTGCACTTCCGTCAGGTACCCAGGACTATGGAGTTTATACAGATGCTTCAGGAGACGACCTGAGAGCGGTACTTGTTGGAGTACTTGGTTGTATGCGTCATGAGTTGTAGCAGGGTAAATAGATCCTGGAGACGATCCATTTACCCCATCCAATGTTTAGTCCCACATCGTCTAGTGGTGGGACTTGGAGGCTCTGGGAAGGCTATATAAGGAGCCCCAGACCTCCTGTATCTCTTGAGAAAGTCAATAGACAAACACGCCCTATTTGAGGGCTTCTCCTGTGGTTTCATCCCGCTCCTCACGAAGTAGGGTTCCACGTTAAATCCCGCGTTCTTTAATGTTTATTCTTTTCATGTTATGCTTCCGCAAGTTTATTTTCTTAACATGGTATCAGAGTGGGTCGATTCTTGAGGAATCATGTTCATTTTTTTCAAGTTTCGATTATTCGTGGATTTGTTCGTGGAAAATGTTCTTTTTTTTCGATTTAAATATAGGATTTTCATTATGAAACCCTAGTTCTTAGTGTTGCTTCTCTCGGTTCAGCAACAAGAGCATCTCCCTGTGTGTGACCAGCAGATCCAACATCCCAAGTCGCCAACGCCTGCGAGATTATTCATCTCCAGATTTGCTTCTGCGTCTTCCAAGAAGAAGCCTTCTCCAATCTCTGTTATTCCTGCTCGTGCACAGGGGGTTCGAGCATCAAGCCTCTACATAAGACCTCCATCTTCCCAAAGGCGGCACCCTTTCTTCTTCCGACGGAGGCAGAGCCCTCCGCAAGCACCTCACCATCGTGCTCAAGCGGTGCCGATCGGGCATTTTCAAGCCTCGAAACCTGGAGCTCAGGTCGAACTCCCAGCCTCGCCGCAGATACTCCTAGGCGCAAAAGCTTCTCGTGCATAACCCCCCAGGCGGCTGTTCCAGGCGAGATCGGCTATATCTCCCTTGCGCAATCGACCATATCTCCTCGCACGATCCCTAGGAGCCGTCGCCTTGGCCCGCGCCTGGGTGCGCGCCCTCCTCCTGATCCCAGGCGGCACCGTGCTCCTCCAACACGCGATACTCTCTCACAATCCAGGTGTCGCGCTCCCCCTTCGCGGAATAGGCGGCTCCACGGCGCGATGCCCTCCTCTCAAGCCGCTTCACCTCGAGCGGCGTGATGCCCTCGCACCTCCAGTCGATGCTCCCGCAGCAACGCGTCGATTTGTTGGGGTTTCCCTTGGGAACCCTAGCGTGCTGTGGAATGGGCCCGATGGCCCCCGCCTTTTTCTTTAAAAAAATATTTTTTCTAAGGCCCAGGTGGGCTGAAGCCAAAGGGGGCTATAAAAAAAGAGTGCTACAACGAAGAAAAAAAAGGAGGTTGTATACAAAAAAATCGTATGCGGAAAAAAAGGAAGTCAAGTTTTGCAAGAAAAAAATGAGAAAAGGCACGTACAAAATGAAGAGCCGTACGCAAGTTCTTTTAAAAGATTTGCGAAAGCCAAAAAAAAATTATGGCTTAAAAATATGTATAAAAAATGCAAAAAAAAGAGCCGAAAAAAATTGAAACGGCAAATGTTATCCATGTTTTGAGAAGCCGGAAAAAATGTAATCGGCTTATTGATGATTTGTACCCCCTATTTATCTTATCTTCTCCCAACTTTGTCAATACCATTTTCCGACAAATATGGGAGAAAGGAGGAGTATATGTAGAGTTCTTTGGCATCATATATCACTCTGACGATTCAGATTCTAGCCCCGGTTCAGAGACAGTTCAGATTCCAGTCCAGATGCCCGTTCAGATTTTTCCAAACTCTACTGCAGATTTCAGACTCGACGTCAGATGTTTTTCCGAGTCTTCTTCAGTTTCAGACAAGCACGAGTTTGCGGTCATTTTCCATGCACAGTTGTTCAGACTCGACAGATTGGTCAGAGTCCATGATCGAGGCACTCCATGATGAGAGGCCCATTTTTCGAGATTTCCAGAGAGAGACTCATGTTCAGACACGCATATGTTTGCGGTTATTTCAGATAAGCCCATGTTGCCATCATTTGTTCGTGGTCCCCATCATTATTCTTGTTTTGTCGGCCATAGTTTTCATGTGAGCCATAGGGACTACAGAGTAGAGGACCATTCCCTATGTCATGTTTGCAAGGGTTTTCATGTGGTATCATAGGTACACCAGAGTAGTGCACCATTCTCTGAGCCAGATGGGAGAGACCCAGTTCTCCGACGAGGAGCCTTATTTCAGACTCCATTCTCCAACGATCGTGGACTCCGAAGAGGATTGCACAACCACGACCCTTTTTCAGTTCGACCCTTTCCAGAGATGGAGCAGTTGTCCACATTATTGTGGCGGGCCAGAGTACTCCTACGAGGAGACTTATTTCAATTACAGTGACTCTGACAGGCGCAGTTCAGAGCACATGCTCTCCGAAGAGGAGATTCAGAAGACTCACACTCCAGCTCGTTCGTCCTCCTCACCTGCATGGCATGAGAAGCAACGTCCTCGACTGCAGCAATGTGCGCGTTGGGTTGATATTGTCCGTAGTGTCCTGTAGCGTTGAGTTGAGTTTATTTCTGTTTATCCAAGCTGAGCATTGTATGCTCCAGCTTGAGGGGGAGTGTTGAAGTACTTGGTTGTATGCGTCATGAGTTATAGCAGGGTAAATGGATCCTGCAGAAGATCCATTTACCCCATCCAGTGTTTACTCCCACATCGTCTAGTGGTGGGACTTGGAGGCTCTGGGAAGGCTATATAAGGAGCCCCAGACCTCCTGTATCTCTTGAAAAAGTCAATAGACAAACACGCCCTATTTGAGGGCTTCTCCCGTGGTTTCATCCCGCTCTTCACGGAGTAGGGTTCCACGTTAAATCCCGTGTTCTTTGATGTTTATTCTTTTTCATGTTATACTTCCGCAAGTTTATTTTCTTAACAGTACTGATGCAGCGAGGGTACGTTATTGCATACACAACACGTCATTTGAGGCCATATGATCGTAACTACCTCACTCACCACTTGGAGCTGGTGGCAGTTGTATTCGCCTTAAAGATTTGATGCCACTATCTCTATGGGGTGAACTTTGAGATTGTCACTGACCACAAGAGTTTGAAGTACATTTTCGATCAAAAGTCGGGCATGAGGTAATGTAGATGGCTTGAGCTATTGAAGGATAACAAGTGCACGATCTCTTACCATCCGGATAAGGGAAACGTGGTGGTAGATGTTCTTAGAAAGAGAGATCATGCAGAGGGTACATCGAACTGGTTGCACACGTGGGATACACTTGCAACATTGACTGATTGGCACCCTTAAGAGAATCCATATCTACTGTCGTGCCTCCACGATTCAACAATTTATGTGATCACGTGGTAGAAGGTCAACGGGAATACCCTTAGATTAGAGATATATACATTCGAGCCATCAAGGATCAAGTGCCGAATATGTGGCTAGATCAAACGTTGTGGCTAGATCAAGTGCCGAATCTGAATATAGGGCCATGGCACAAGCGAATACCGAAATGATGTGGGTTCGAGCGATGTTAGCAAACTTGCACATAGAAGTTCCTCTAGCTATGCAACTACAATGTGATAATCAAGCTGCTCTGTTTATTGCAAACAACCCTGCATTCCATGAGAGGACTAAACATATTAAGGTAGATTGCCATTATACAAGAGATATGATTCAGAAAGGGTTGATATCTACATCACATGTCAGTTCAGGAGAGCAAACTCCAGATATATTTACAAAAGCATCACTCAGAGGGACATTCCTGAAGTGTTCGTCCAAGCTGAGCATGATTGACATCTATGTTCCAGCTCGAGGGGGAGTGTTGGAATATTTACATATCTTTATGTACCCGTTTTATCATTTTATTTCTCTGTACCTATTTTATGTAATTTACCCACATGACTCTTCTCTATATAAAAGAGCCCAGGGTTCTCAGAAATAAGACAAATTATCGTTTTCTCCCAACAATCTACATACAAATCTATATATGATGATGCATATTCTTGGTGACAAAATAAGGAAAATGTTAGTGGCCAATGACATATAAGGTCCCCCATGATTGTGGTGTTGTTCCTTCCTTAAAGAATATCATAATCCTTCTTTGTATTTGATTTTAAACGTATCTTGCCTTCATGATTGAACTGATTTAAGTGGTGCTTGTGTATAGCTGATGAGTATATGACATTTATTTTTAAATATGCCAAATCCAAAATAATAAACAATCATTGACATAGTTGACTCACCTTTTTTTATCCTTCATTAAAACCATTTAGTACATACATAAATGTTATACTACTACTCGATTTACTTCAGTATAGATATACGAGACTCGACAATGGACAGTAAACAAAATGCAGACTAATATATGACATTGTGCTGTCCATAAAAGATGCAACATAAAAAAGATGAAACTTAAGCATTCACCTTGAACATCTAACACCATATATACCTCATTATCACGCACTTTCACCCGTAGATATTCCTGTTTATAAGTTGAATCCAGCATAGCTTGAAGATAACCTTCAACATATTGCTGCATCCAAATAAAAAACAACACCATTCAAACCACTTGCTAAAAACAAAGTGAATATACACAGTTCAATTGACTCCACATGAACAAGGAACCCGCAACCATTGCTTGTTTTCAAGATAGTCATCTTAGTAGATAATTTTTATTGAAAAGTTGGGAAGAAACATATTTTTTAAAAGCCAAATAATGACTAAGAGGTTTATAGTCATCCATGCACAAACAATCGAAAAAGTAGCTAAAAGATGGAAATTCATGATATTGAATAAGTAGGTGGAGGATAATTTACTTATTTTGATGATTCGTACACCCAGCACTTTGGGAACTAGTTAATCACACGTATCTATAACCCACACTAATAGTGGGTTTTTCTTCTACTTCTTCCTAAGGATAACACGTGACACTCCTTGCTTCTCTTCCTCTCTCCTCTTTCGATCCCCTCATTCTCTTCTCCTCTCTCTCTCTCTTTCTTTCTAGATTTAGTAAATTTTCAAATTCACATTCTTCATTTAATCTTTAAATATTTTTAAAATTAATCTCAAGTATTAATATTAATAATATCATATTAAATTGATATCATAAACTAAACATACTATGTATTGTGTCAATAATTTCTAAGATATGATGTAATAGTAATAAAAATCAATGGGAAAGGTTGAATAGTATGTTGTATAAATAATAATCATTAGCAATTTTTTCAATCCATATCATTTTTTGTAGTTTAAAAATATATGTGATAATGTTCATAAAAATATCAATTTGAAGTATCTCTCTCTCTCTCTCTCTCTCTATATATATATATATTCTTGATACTTTTTTTAAAATCCCAATACGAGACCTTAAGATTATTGAGATATAAAAATATACTTTGGTTGTGGTTTGAGTATATGTTTGTCGTTTTTTATGGAAGAAGTTTTATATGACAGTAATTTCTAAGATATTTTTTAACAACGCTAATAATTAATCAGTTTATGTGGAATAATATATTATATAAATAATTGTTAATAATGAGAAAAATCAATCCATGCCATTTTTGACAATTAAAATATGTATGCAATAATGTTTCATAAAAAATCACATTAAAGCATCAATATTTTTGTTCTCACTACTTTTTAAAATACCCAAATATGGGACCTTTTATATGAGAATATATTTTCCTGATATTTTTTTATAAAATAATATTGTCGATATATAAAAACATTCTTTATGTATAGTTTCAAGCATACTTATATCTTTTTAAAATTGAAGAAGTTCCATGCCGATAACTTCTAAGATATGCTGTAGTAATATTTATTATTATAAATCAGTAGTGTTAAATAATATGATATATAAATAATACTTGGTAATGAAAAAAAATCAATCCATATCAATTTTCAACATTTAAGTATGTATGGAAAAATATTTCTTCGAAATTCAAATTGTAGCATTAAGGGATTTTTACCCGATATACCTTATAATCTTTGCCAATTACCACTACGACCTTTTGCACAACATAATTACCACATCGACCTTGTAAATTACCCCCAAGAACCCTCACATGCTTCAAACAGATTAACCACAGGGTTCATGGGGTAAGAGTTGGCAAGTTTACGGGGTCGAGGGGGGAATTATGTTGTTTCAAAGGTCGTGGAGGTAATTGGAAAAGATTATAGGGTCTGCATGGTAAAAATCCCTAGCAATAATATATTTATTCTCAATATTTTTTTACACCTCAATACGAGACATTTTATATGATAAAATATTTTTTAATATTTTTTTATAACTATTAAGATTGTTAAGATATAAAAATATACTTTCTTTATAATTTTGTTTATACCCATGTCTTTTTAAAAAATGGAAATAATTCTATCTTTAAATTTGAAAATACAAAACTAGAAATAATCTGTATAAAGAATGAAGTAGTATTTAATTAATACATTAAATTTATTATTCTTTTTAAACTTAATATCTATAAAATGTCTATTCCGAAAAAATAAGATGATCGAATCCGCAAAGAAATAAATATGAACTGTGGGATCTATTCAAACCATTATCTTAATATATATAATACATTTTCTTAATATTATATATATAAAAAGCTATATTATAAAGTTTAATATAGAATAATAAAGTGAAAATAAAAAATTATTAATATAATAACAACAACAAAGTCTTTTCCCACAATTAAGTAGGGTCGACTAAAAATTATCAATATATATATATATAATAAAATATATTTATTATACATAAGTTATATATAAGATAAATTATAAAAAAATATAATGAATTTTGTTTTTTAAAAAGAGATATCCTTAAATTTAATAAATAACAACTATGGTGGGACCAACATTGGATAAAAAAATAAGTATGCTTTTTGCAATTAAATTTCCCTTCATTTATGTATTTGAACTTTTATTCTTTCCTTTGCTCTTAATTTAATTCTATATCTACTATTTGTTGAAGATACCATTATCTTTTCAGTTGTGAAAATGAAGCATGCTATTTGAAAAAATGTACCTTCCATACCAGCAAAATTTCTTTGCAATATATTCCAACATATTTTTCATATAATACTTCTAATATGCTCTTATATTATTGCCTTTTAATTTCATAGATTACCCAAAAAAAATACTCACGCCGCGAAGCGCGGGTATGCACCCTAGTTAAGTACTACAGACCAGTATATCCATTTTGGATAACTTGGATTGCCTCATAAATTATGGCTTTGTGAAGAGGAAGAGCACAATTTTTTTATTTGGAAGGTGCACAATCGTTTATGATCTTTAAATGAGTTTTTTTAACGGAGCTTCGTCTATAAGCATGCCTTCTCGAAGCAGTGGATTATGAAGATGAAATGTTAGTATTACCATTGTATCCCAGTACGTATTAGTGAATGGCATTCTAAAAGGTGGTTGCATTCAACCAAAATGGAGTTTATTATAAATATGCTCCTCGCCATACTGCTGTTTGTTGATTACCACGGCAATGAGTCAGTGAGGGCTCTTAGAGCATGCGACAGATGTGACCATGGATTATTGCTGAAAACAATTAGTTTAGAGGTAAAAAATGCAACAGACAATACAAAAGGTTGATGTGGTACATATGGTATATGATCCTATATATAGTCACACCTTACATCAAACTCTCTTACAATATGTGATGTGGGACTGAACACATGCTTCACACTACATGTTGAGATGTTTATATCTTTTTTTTTGGAAATCTGCAAGGTAGGGGGAAGCACTCGGTGGTGCCCGCCCCATCAAAATATATTTAAAACAACAAAAGGTTACAACATACGGTTACAGCACCCCAAAACACAAGACAAACAAAAAGAGATTACATCATCCACTCATCTACCAGTCTCCTCGTAAAGCCCTCGACATTTTCTTTGTAGAATCTCTGGCCCGAGAAAATCAAATTATTTCTGCCACGCCAAACCGCCCACAGAATAGCCATGGGGTAGAGCCGCTTCCTTCTTGATCTCGCCCTATTCTCATACACCAAATTCCAGAAAGCCTGGAACTCATCGGACCGGCACCAACGAATCCCCGCCTCCTGCCATATTTGCGATATCACAGGGCATGTAAAAAAAAGGCGTTCCACCGATTCGATTGCATTGTCACATATTAAGCACTTGTCCGTATTGATGCCCAGGAGTTCACGCACCGATCACGTGTCATCAACCTCTTGCGCCTAAGGAGCCACATGAAAATCCCAACACGCTCAGGAAGATTAAGGGCCCAAATAGAAGCACAATCCCTGTTTATCACCTCCGAGGTCGTCGACGGTGGTCTGGAGATGGCACCATAAGCGCTCTTAACCGAGAAACTCCCCTCCTTCCAGCACCAGTGATCTCTACCCCCACTAGGGGCACCCACCTTCCCCACAGCGTCAAGCAGCGCCAAGAAATCCTCAAGTCTCCGTTCCGAGAAGTTAGCGGAGAAAGTAGGCCACCAAGACCCATCAACCCAGCAGTCCGCCGCTGAACAGAGCTTATCATCCGCCAAATCAAATAACTGCGGAAAACGAGAACAAAGTGCTCCCGCCCCCGACCAGTCATCGCCCCAAAAAGCAAAGGAGCCCCCCTTCCAAGAACCGGCCTGAAGAGATTAATATTTTTTGCAAACGCCTTCATCACGCCCCTCCAGAAAGGCGTCATTGCCGCAAGGTTGAGCAGTTGCGTTTGGGGCGCACCCTTCTGAAGGATATGGAGAAATCCTCAAGCGCATCACGGAAGCGTGATCGTCGTATCGGATACGACGAAGAACAACTAGTCGTACTAGTTGTTCGGTGCAACGAAATTTAAAAAAAAATTTATTCGATGAAACCACATGATCCGAGAACCATTCTCAGATCGTTTCATCTATAACCACAACAAGTATAATGCAATACCTCTTGAAGCGTGGTTGATCAAGTCTCTAAGAGAAGAGACCTCCTGTCTCAAGTCCGATCGTCGGAGTAACGGCTTGCGAGCGCGGGGATGAGTCGCGGTGTCCTCGGAATCCAAGAAGATGATCCAAGCACGGTTGCTCCTGATCTCGTCGCACGAGATCGAACGTCTCCTTTGTGAGTGAAGCACTCCAAGTAGACGGATAACCGCAGAGCGTCGAAGCGGCAGTACGATGGCGCAGGCGTCGACAATTCTCTCCACCAAGGTATGGTGGACGGCCACCAAAAAGAGAGGGAGAGAGGGCTGTCGAGTATGAGAAAGAGAGAGAGATGTGTGCTACAATAGCATGTAAAGAGAGAGCATGATATGCCTCTCTATTTATAGGGTTTTGGGATCCATGGATCTCAATCCATGGGACATATAAAATCAATGGATGAGATTGATTTATGTCCATCCAATGGTCAAGATTGTTGTTGGTAAAAACCAACAATTTGTGATTTAATTTTGATTAAATATATTTGATAAATCAAATATATATATTAATACGAAATTAAATCAAACAAATAAGGAGTGAAAATACAAATGAGAGCCACCTTCCCCATTAGAGGGAGTGGACGGCCACCAATTCCATAAAGGAATTGGTGCCGCCACCTCCTTCCCATATGGGGAGGGCAATCTCATGGATTCCCATGAGATTGCACATCTCCTTGTTTTTCTCTCAACTTATTTCCAACAACTATTTGTTGGTATTTTTATTCACCAAAAATAATTCTCAATTATTTTGGGAATACTGCAATCTTGACATTGGAAAATTGTGAATCACATTCACAACCCAAAATAAAATATAATTTACATTTTCAATTAATTAGACAATGTGTATCCAATACACATTAATAATTAATCTACAAATATAAATTATAATTAGCTCTCTCTAATACATTATAAATCACATTTATAATATATTATGAATAATTGGATATTACTATCCACATTATTCTTATCCATAATAATTAAATCACATTTAATTATATTGGATAATTCCTAATACATCATGATAATTAAATCACATTTAATTATCGATTTCTCATTGCTTAGATCATATGGAATTATTCTTGAACCATTCAAGAACAATGCTATTTCTCCTCAGATACTTGGAGATAAGGACAGGGCGATTGTATTGTTCCACGTATAGTGACTTGGATATTGAGATCATATCTCAAATCCAGATCCCATGGACCTCTCATAGATGCTTGATTAAATCAAGACCGTAAACCTAATCTTCTCATTGCATCTGAATCTCATTCAGATCAATGTCCAGTATATGGACTAAGATTAGGCCACTTCTCTAACGAGAGGAGTCACTAAAATCCAGACCTGTTTCATCACTCCCTCGGAATGGAAGCGTCATGGTTATACAATCGTTTATGATCAAATCACCCTTCAGGTATTCCCAATACCTGTACATCCTGCATACTGGAAGACTCATGATCATCCCGAAGATATAGATCACTTTTACACTGTCATCTTCAGGGTTTGATCACTAAGTTTCTCAATCTTGGTTCTTGGGATATGGTGCAGATCACATGCTTTCACAAAGCATATATCTTACCTTCAAATTCATATCATGCTTCTAAAGCATGATGACCATGCGTGGAATTTGGTCAATCCCAAAACCTCATGAGTGAGCTCATGTCTCCCTGTTCACAAGTGAACCTGTATGATCCCTTTGAGAGATCATATTACTCATATGCCCTTACATGCACACCAGCTCGCCGGTATATAGACCTTGGTTAGGTCATCAACCTATTGGTCTGCCAAATGTACATACTCAGACATATAGCAATACATCTGTCTCTGGTCAGAGGATGTTTGCCTGTGATGTGACAGTATTCATCACAGGTCTTTGGTTATCTCGATCTCGTTAAGTCAACTCATTGACTCAACTAATCTGATACCTCCGAATCAATATTCCCATGCAGAGGACCTGCATCAAGAGGTCGATCAGATATCAGTCTAATGAGATAGGATTGCCATCTCCCACTCAGACTGGAGATCACTACTTGTCAATCATTGATGATGCTTGACGAGTCCTCTATCTAACTCCTTAGATATTCATCCAAGCATCGGCCTCTATAATTCAATCAATGAACCAGCAGCTGTATGATTATCAAGTTGGCCATGGTACATAACCCTTATTGTACAGAGGGACCTTATAGTGCACTCATTCATTCAATATCAGAAAGAAAGTGAAACATAATCAATAACTTTTATTGATAAATCATTAATTACAATAACATTTATTGTAGGAATGGTTCGCCTCGGGCTCACATTGCTAACACCTTCACCCCGTAGATGCTCCGAACCACCAAGCAAACAAGATCATCACCCGGTCCCCATATACTACTAGCCCATTGAAGCAAAATCGCCTCATTCATCTGCTCAAGAGATCTTAACCCCAAACCCCCCAATCCTTTCTCCGTACGACATCCTCCCAACCAACAAGATGGACCCCAGCGTGCCCACTAGAGACGTTGCCCATAAAAAAGCGCGCATCTTCCTCTCCAGCCTTGTATGGATCCCCTTTGGTAACTTGCGGCAAGAAAGAAAGTAAATTGGAATGGACGACAACACCGCCTTGATCAAAACCAACCTTCCTCCCCTCGAAAGAATAGAGGCCTTCCATCCAGCCAATCTCAAATCCACTTTCTCCACCACCCTCAACCAGTCACGAAGCCTCGCTCTCCCCAAACCCAGAGGTATGCCGAGATAGTCCAAAGGGAGCGAGGCACGCGAAGAAGCCAAACAAACCGCCAGCCCATCAACAACACATTCCGCCTGCCCGAAAGGGACAAAACTAGACTTACAGTCATTTTTCATTAATCCAGATAGCTCCGAAAATATCTCCAAAGTCGTAGCCATGGCGTTGGCCTCCTAGACCCCTCCCTCAATAAGGAAGAGAGTGTCGTCCGCGTATTGTAAGATCGGCACCCGCACCTCGCCCCTCGAGTATCCTCTAGAAAGACCATGGCTGACCACACCCGCTGCCATGTCAGCCAGAACATCAGCTGCAATGATGAAAAGCAAAGGAGTGAGGGGACACCCTTGCCGTACCCCCTTACGGGGTTGAATCCAACCCCCTTCCGGCCTACCGTTGATCAGAACCGAAAAAGACGCCGTGGTGATACAACGCCTCACCTCCACCGATCCGGGAAACATAATCTCCTCAAGACTGACCATAGAAACCTCCAATCAAGGCTATCATAAGCCTTGGCAAAATCTACCTTCCACAGGATACCACTCATGCCCCTCCTCCGCCAATCAGCAATGATCTCAGAAGCAATCGTTGTGCAATCAGAGAACTGACGGCTCGGAACGAAAGCGGACTGCACAGGGGATATCAAGCTCCCGAGGACGCCAACCAACCTCCTCGCCAAAACCTTGGCCGTGATAAGATAGATGGCGTTTGACACAGCAATGGGGCGATAGTCCTCGATGGAGGCCGGCGCCGTACATTTGGGAAGCAGAACAATAAGCGCCCGGTTGATACGGTCAAAGCCCCTATTCTCATTGCAGAACTCCAGAACCACATCGAGCACCTCCTGACCAACAAGGTCCCAAAAATCTCTGTAGAAGGAAATCGAGAAACCATCAGGGCTAGGCGCAGTCTTTATTCTTATCTTGTAATTTTCTATTTTTGTTACTTTATTTAATTTTCCTTTAGAGCTTTTCTCCTATATAGAGAGCTCTAGGGCTACGGTATCTCTTTCATTTCAATCCTTTCCACATGGTATCCGAGCTAGGGTCCTAGACCTGAGCTTGTACCCAAAAATCCAAACCCCACTAAAACCCTAGAGCGTCGTGCGGTAGGCAGCAACATACTGCTGCCGCCGTCCACGACTACCACCACTTCCGCCGCCCTCACACGTAAGGGGCACCGCGACTCCCCCCCCATGGCCCGAGTTTGGAAGGGCTGCTCTCTCTTGGTTCGTGTGGCCCAGAATAGGTCTGATTTGGTTCCTAGGGCATAGTCTTTGATATTCTAAAACCATCCTAGATAGCTAAAGAAACTTTCTATTGATGGAAGGGGTTGTGGTATGAGTCTACACCCACAACCATTTTCCTATATGTCTATGTAGACATAGTCAGTTCAATTTGCAACCCCAGTTTTGAAGATCCTTGTCATCATGTCAGACAATAAAGCATATGTTCCATCCTTGGGTGCCTTCAAAGGTCCAACACTCATCATGAATATGGATGCAGGGGTGGAACCAGGAATTTTATGAGGGGGGGGGGGGCAACTATACAAAATAAAGGATAGAGAGAGATAAAGTGAGTAAAGCCAATTCTTTTAACAAAATATGCAAGCATGGGATTCGAACCCTGGTTTGTTAATTGGAGAAAACAACATTTTGCCAGTGAGACATTCAACATTTAGTGAAACTGCTCGACATCATCTGTTATATATTTAACATTTGAGCAGGGGTCATATCAAAATTTAATAACATTATATAAGAGAAATGTAACAATTAAGGAGGTGCCACAACCCCCCTAAGCTATATGCTAGTTCCGCCCCTGTATGGATGGAACGAATTGTGAACTGTGGACCATGCAATTCATGAGTCTTATGCAATGTAATGGCAAGAAGCATATTCTCACACAGGAGGAGCCTGTTGACAAGACTGGGGTTAATGCCTCATGGGAGGCAGATGACGCTTATGCACGTGCGTGGCCTTCTGGGAGGAGTCGATCCCCTCGTCAGCCTTGCACCTACTACCATAAGCTAGGTCATTCTGAGGAAACATGCTACTCTAAGCATGAGTTTCCCGTTTCAACATGCATTGCAGAACAGATCCAGTAGGGTGATGGATCTCGAATTCATCATGCTAAAATTAATAAATTAAACCCCTTGCCTAAATAAACCGCTAAAATTCCCAAATAATTCTTTATTTTTATATTGTGCATAATTAAACCATAATTAATTGTATTTATTCACTATTATTTGCCATGTAAATATTTTATTATCAAAACCCCCTAAAAATCAGGCTAAGTAATTGTCTATAATGTTATAACCCTTAAAAGAACTAAAAAATACACAAATAATTCAAAACCAAAAATTCGGTGTTTTTACCCCCTTAAAAATACCCCGCAAAAATACTTTTTGTATAAATGACCTATTTTAGCTGTTTGTCCAACGTGAAACTTGTAGATCTCTTCGAGACGAACTTTCATGTTTTGACTTTTTCCTAATTTTACCTCTAACTATTTCTTTTTTATTTTTCTTTATTTTTATATTTCTGAATTTTCTGGAGCAGCTACGTGGCGCTCTCTGGAGCCGCCACGCGGCCGCTCCTCCTTCCTCCACCCGTCACCGCTCCTGACCGTCAGATCTCCTTCTATCCGCCTCCATCTCAACCCTCCATCTCCGCTTCACCCTCAGCCGTTCGATCTTCCTCCAGATTAAATCCTCCTCGCCCGTTTCCGCTCCAATCACAGCCACCCGATTGACTCCTCATCCTACGCCTCTCATCACTCCATGTCACCCCACTCTTTCCCACTGTTGAATCTCCTCCAGATCGTATCCTAGCCATCCATCAACACCTTGATCTTGGCCGTCTGATCATATCCTAAGGATCTAGTCGTCGCCCTCCACACGCGCCCTCTTTGTAGCTGTTGGATCACAAGATCCAATGGCTAGAAGTTCATCTCCTACCTCCTAACGCCCGATCTCCAGGCGTTACGACTTGCAGGTCATCCTCCCCCTTTCAATTTTAGCCAAAACCTCCGACCTCCCCTCCTTGTCGTAACGCCATCTACACGTCGCCTACTTCTCCGTCATCCTCGCGAACCTCATCAACCTCGCCTCCATCACTCCACGCAATCAATACATCCGTTCAAAACCTCCAGCAACATCACCTGTAACGGTCGTAACACCACCTATAAAACCCCTCCTTCCTCCATCGTCACCACCATCCACCGTTCCACATGCTATGGCCTAGCTTCTTCCACCCTTCGGTGACAACGGAGGGTGGTAATCTCGAGGCGACGACGAACATATGCCTCCGGTGTGATCCGTGGCTCACTCGCCACGTCGCGGCCACCTCGAGCGCCGCTGAGCTCCGAGGCCTGGCTGCCCTCGCCGGGAGACAACCGGAGCACCTCCAAAGCGCTCAGCACAAGCCTTCTTCTCCACCGGGTTCCCCTCTCCGATGAGGTCCCCTTCCCCTTTTCTTCTTTTGTTTTCTACTTCTCTTAATTTTCCCACCATCTCCGATCAACTTTATCACCGCCCTACCACTTCACAAGCTTTGCCGTGCCATTCCCATCCTCGCTACCATTTCCGATCATCTCTTCTCCTCTTCCATCACCCGCTTTGCCTCGATCCATTCGAGAGATTCAAGGCTTGGATCTTCATCGTGGATTGCGGGAAGCACACGTCTCATCATCACACCCGCAAGTGCCATCTTCGTGGATCGGACTTGAGTTAGGAGGATCTCTTGCTTTAGAGATCAAGTGATCACAACCACACTTCAAGAGGTATTTCTAATACTTTGTGGTTAGATGAAACGATCCAAGAAATGTTCTTAGGATCATGTGGTTTCATCATATGATTTAAAAATTTTAAATTCCGTTGCATCGAGCAACTAGTGCGACTAGTCGCTCCGATCGCATTGGATGCGATCATCATGCTTCCGTGATGCGCTTAAGGATTTTCCCCATATCCTTCAATGAGTTCTGTAGATTGTCTTGGATTTTTCTTTTTAAGAACAATTCTGATGCTGGTCTTGTAATTCGGTTCTCTATTAATGAAATAAGGAACATTTTTCTGCAAATGTCAAGTTTACACGTTCTGATAATGCACTTGAATTCTGCAATACACAACTTTCTCAATTCCTTAAATCCTATGGTATTGTGCATCAGACATCTTGCGCGTATACTTCTCAACAGAATGGAGTGGCTGAGAGGAAATATCGCCACCTTTTGGATGTTACCAGGACTCTTCTGATTCAGAGCCATGCTCCCATTCTTACTGGGGGGACGTGGTTTCACTGCGTGTTATTTGGTGAATCGTATGCCTTCATCGGTTATGGGGGAGAAGATCCCGTTCTCGATTGCGTTTCCCGAGACGGATCTTTTCTCTCACACACCTCGTGTTTTTGGATCCGTTGCTTTTGTTCATCAGATATCTCTAGGTCTTGACAAGCCCTCTCCTAGAGCGATCAAGTGTGTGTTTGTTGGGTATTCCAATATCCAAAAGGCGTATCGTTAGTTGAATAAATAAGAGGTGGATCCCTTCTTGGGAAGCCACCCCCGCTTACTCTAAAAAAGGGGTATTGTTGCTTTGACCCTACTTGGCGAAGGTACTGTGCAAGTCCAGATGTCACCTTCTTTGAATGCATTGCGTTTTTCTCTCCTACAGGTGACAAACTCATTCCTTCAGAAAGTGGACAAGAGGTTTATATGCCTCTACCTCTAGTCTCACCGACTCCAGATGATACTACGACACTACCATCACCACCATCCTCTCCTCCACCGCTACCTCAACCTCCTCCACCTCCTGCCACACCTACTTTCTTTCCACAGGTTTACCAGTACCGACCTCGTGCTCATATGCCTCCTCCATCATACAGCACGCCCAATGTATATTCTGAGCATTTGAGTTCCACAAATGGCGCTGGTGATTCAGGTGTGCAGATTGAAGTGCAAGATGTCATAGATGATGCTCCTTCTGAGGATACTGTGGACTTGGATGTGCCTATTGCTATGTGGGAAGAGGCGTGCATGCACTATGCATCCTCTTTCTTCTTATTTTTCCCTGGCACGACCCTCTGAGGATTTTCAGAGGTTTGTTGTTGCCTTGTAAGCTATGCAGATACCACGATCCTATCAGGAGGCTTTGCAGAGTGGTCCGTGGTGTCTGGCTATGGAAGAGGAGATGGCTGCTTTACAGTCTCGTGGTACATGAAGTGTTGTCTCCACTCCCCCAGGTGCTTCTATTGTTGGAAGTAAATGGGTGTTTACAATAAAATACCGTGCAAATGGCACTGTGGACAGATATAATACCATGTTGGTTGCTCGCGGGTTCACCCAAACCTATGGGGTGGATTATCAAGACACCTTTTTCTATTGTGGCGCGCCACTCTACACTACGCATTCTTATTGCCGTTGTTGTGGTACATGACAAGCCACTTTTCCAATTAGATGTCAAGAATACTTTCTTGTATGGCGATTGCAGGAAGAAGTGCATATGCAACAACAACCAGGGTTTGCTGTTGAGGATGAGTCCAGTATAGTGTGTAAGCTCCACAAAGCCATATATTGCCTTAAGCAAAGCCCAAGGGCTTGGTTCCAGACGCTCTCGGAGTTGATTGAACAAAAGAATTTTGTCAGATCTACTGCAGATCATTCTCTTTTTGTTAAGAAAACCCAGTAGGGTATTGTTGATATTATAGTTACAGGCATGTGGATGATATTATTGTTACAGGCAGTGATGACCATGGTATTCAGGTAGCTAATGATTTCCTTGTACAACAGTTTGTGACCAAGGATCTTGACAAGCTACGGTATTTTCTTGGCCTAGAATTTGCAAGAAAACAACAGTGAATGGTAATGACACAAAGAAAATACGTCATTGATCTTCTATCGGAGACGGACATGACATGATGTAGACCTGCTACTACTCCAATGGATCCCAATGCTAGGCTATATGATGATGACTCTGCAGAGGTGGATAAGAGACATTACATAGAATTGGTAGGGAAGCTATTGTATGTCCCTATTTATAGATCTGATATATCGTTTTTTGTCAGCAGGGTCAACCACTTTATGGAGCAGCCTAGGCATGCTAACATGGATGCAATCAACATGATCTCGAGGTATCTCAAGTCTTCTCCAAGTGCAGGGTTTCTATTCAGGAGACACGTCTCTTACAATTTCAGGATGTGCGGATGCATATTATGTTGGGTGTCCCAAGGACAGGAAGTCTACTTCAAGCTTCACTGTGTTTGTGGGTAGCTCAATGGTTTCATGGAAGAGCAAGAAACATGTAATTGTGTCCAGATCCAATGTTGAATCAGAATATAGGACCATGGCCCAAGGAAGCACAAAAATGATGTGGGTCAAGTCATTTCTAACTGACCTAACTATTGAGGTGCCTCTTCCTATGCACCTCAAATGTGATAATCAAGCAGCTTTATTCATAGCTAATAATCTAGCTTTCCATGAAAGAACAAAGCATATTGATGTTGACTGCCACTACACACGTGATTTGATTCAAAAGGGATTTATATCCACTTCTCATGTTACTTCAAGTGATCAGATTGCCTACATATTTACCAAAGCTCTTGCAAGGGGCCCTTTCACCGTTGCTCTTCCAAGCTGAGCATGATAGATATATATGCTCCAGCTTGGGGGGGGGTGTTGAGATGTTTATATCTCTTTATTGTTATCTTGTAATTTTCTATTTCTTTTGTCTCTTTATGTAATTTTCCCTTAGAGCTTTTCTCCTATATAAGGGATCTCTATGAGCTACGATGAATGTATCTCTTTCATTTCAATCCTTTCCACATTACATTAGGTGGATCATTCTAGTAATGCATTCAAAGTAAAACATATAGGTAACTAGATCATTAATCAAAATCTAGTTACCTAGACGTTTCACTTTGAATGCATCAGTGGTATGTCCCACCTTGGGAACTCATCCTTTTTTTCTTCTAAAAAAGATCCAACTACCATAATTAACTCAATCGTTCGTTATTCTCAATAGTTGGTCTCTACGTCAGCTTGTGGAGGGAAGCATGCACACATCCTTTAGCAAGCGTACAACACTATCCTTTTGATGATGATTTCATCACACGACCATGCCGAGGAACAAAACTCCGTAATGTTTTATCGAAGTAACTCATAAATTATGATTGTTTTGCATATCTAGTTTAGAATGCCAATGAATGGGGAGAAGTTGATTGACTATATAAGACTATACGAAGAAGGTTTGTTCGGAAATGGACAAAAAATGGAGTATTAGTTTGATTTGTAATTGATTGAAGAGCAATGCAAAAGGGTTTTGAGAGCAGTGTTGGGCATGCCAAGTGTCAAGACCACCTTTCTCTCTAGCCCTGAGCAATGCTACCAAGCTCTGACTAGTTTCTCAAATGACCATAAGCCTATGCTAAAGTCCTGCCATCCCCCATTCGTGCTTCCTCGCAATGCATCAAGCATGACTAAGAAGTGAAATCGGTGAACTGGGAAAAATATGTTTGCTCATTATGTATCAACACTCAAGTGTGATGAATTATGCATTGCTCCTTAAGTGGGTATTGCAGGCCATGAGCAAGTAAGGTAGGTGATATTCTGATGAAAGCTTGTTTTTAAGAGATTCCTTTCTTAAGAACTATGTTGTAACGGCAATAGCATGTCTACTTTTAGACATCATGTATGATGTTATAAATATGAAATGCGAAAGCGTAATTAGAGATAAAGAGTAAAACATTGAAGGAACACTGAGATTTTTATTTTGAATCCTACTCCCTAAGGAGTGGGATGAAACCATGTGAGAACGCCTCAAAGGACTGATTGTTGCATGCAACTCTCTCATCTGATACACGAGGTGTGGAGCTTCTTATATGTCCCCCACTGGGTCCCCACATCCCATAACTGGTAGATGTGGGACTAAACACTGGATGTGGTAATTGGATCCTGAAAGGATCAAAATACCCATCTACATAAGTGATGCACATGCTCCAACACTCCCCCTCAAGCTGGAGCATGCAATGCTCAGCTTGGACAAATAGAAAGAAATCATTCAAACTCACACTACAAGACTCTACGAATTATATCAATTCAACACATACACAACTGTCGGTTGCTGTTGAGAACACTACTTCTCATTCAATGCAGGTGAGAAGGAACAACATGGTTGGAGTGTGAGTCGAACTAGGTCTCCTCGTCAGAGAACATGCGCTCTAAATTAAGCTTGCCAGAGTCACTGAAACTGAAAAGAGTCTCCTCGTTAGAGTACTCTGGCCCGCCACATGTAGAAGACTGAGTCGTGTGGACAACTACTCCATCTATGAAGGGTCGGTCTGAAAAAATCGTGGAGACATCCTCATTGGAGTCCACGGTTGCTAGAGAATGGAATATGAAAAGTCTCCTTGTTAGAGAACTAGGTCTCTCCCATACCGGCTCAGAGAATGGGATCTCTACTCAGGAGTCCCCTAAGAAATCACACGAAAATTCTAGCCCACATGTCATAAAGAATGGGATCTCTGCTCTTAAGTCCACATGGATCATATGCAAAATCTGAGGCCAAAAAACAAAGATGTGAACCACAAAAATGATGGCAAACATGTGCACATCAAACTGAAGACTCGGAATCTGAAGGTCAAGTCTGAAATCTGAATTGTATAGTCTGACATCTGATTGGTCTGGAATATGAATAATATGATATCTGAATCCGACCTGTAACTGTACACAATACTCCCCCTCTCCTATACTTGTCGGAAAACAATGAGATCGATAAAGTTGGAAGAAGTCAAGAAAATGGGGAAAACAAATTAATTACATAAGTTGATCTCAATTTTTTCGCCTTTTTCTTTCCTTTTTTTCGGATATTTCTCTTTTATCTTTAAAGTTGTCTTCCTTTTTTTTGTAATTAGTCGTTCCCTTCTTTTTTTAAGCAGCAACCCAAACTGGGCTTTATATACTCACGGCTTCAATTTTTTTAACAGTTGAACATGCCCACCCCTTCATTTAAATGAAGGGGTATCGGTCCCAATCCTCTCACACTCACGAGGTAAGGTTCCCACATGGGAACTCTCTCTGGCGCAGTCGCTGCCATGGGGGTTTCCGCCTCAGATCACAACCTATGGAGGGGGATTTCTGGCTCAGATTGCGGCTGCTGGAGGAGAGGAGAAGTGCACCGCTAGGGGCGATGTTGTCTGGAAGCCCCATTACTGGAAATGCTGCCGCCTTGGGAAGCACCACCAGTCTTCTTTCCAGAGTCGTCAGGGTCCGAATAGTTATAGTCTGTTTGAGTTGTTCCATTTTGACATTTGGGGTCCTAGTCGTGTCTCTGATCATCAGGGGCACAGATTTTATCTTGTTGCTGTTGATGAGTATTCTAGGCTATGTTGGGTGTTTCTTCTCAAGAATAAGTCTGATGCTGGTCCTGTTATTCAGTCTTTTATTAATGAAGTCAAGAACATTTTTTCTGCCAGAATTAAGTACATACGTTCAGACAATGCTCTAGAATTCTGCACTTCTCAACTTTCTCAATTTCTTAAATCTCATGGTATTGTGCATCAAACGTCGTGTCCTTATACCTCTCAACAGAATGGGGTGACTGAAAGGAAACACCGTCATCTACTGGATGTCACCAGGACTCTCTTGATTCAGAGCCGTGTTCCTCATTCCTATTGGGGAGATGCGGTTCTAACTGCTTGTTACCTAGTGAATCGTATGCCTTCTTTTGTGTTAGGGGAAAAGGTCCCGTTCTTGATTGTGTTTCCCGAGAAGGATCTTTTCTCGCTTACGCCTCGTGTATTCGGATCAGTTGCGTTTGTTCATCAGTTCTCTCATGGTCTTGACAAGCTTTCTCCCAGATCAGTTAAATGTGTGTTTGTTGGGTATTCCAAAACCCAAAAGGGCTATCGTTGTTTTGACCTTGTTCGACGAAGGTATTATGTCAGTGCTGATGTCACCTTCTTTGAGTCTATTAAGTATTTTCCCCCCACAGGTGACAGGATTTCTCCTTCGGAGGAAGGCGAAGATATTTATATGCCTCCTCCGTCAGTGATAGGTCCTCCTCCATCACCTCCATCACATCCACCATCACCACCACCGCCACCACCACCTCCGTCGTCTCCTAAATTCTTTCCACAGGTCTACCAGAGAAGGCCTCCAGCTCAGGCGCCTCCTCAATCACCCAGCACGCCCGAGGTATGTCTTGATCATTTGAGTTCTTCTGATGGTACGGGTGATTTGATTGCACAGAATGAGTTTCAGGGTGCCGATGATACTTCTACTGCAAATATTGATGATTTGGATATTCCTATTGCATTCCGGAGGCAGAAGAGAGCACGTACGATGAACCCCAAATATGGGGTGGACTTTGGTTCTCATGTTTCCTTGGAACGTCTATCCAAGGACTTTCAGCATTTTGTTGTGGGCTTGTCTGCTGTACAGATACCGCGATCATATCAGGAGGCCCTGCAGAGTAGCCAGTGGTGTTTGGCCATGGAGGAAGAGATGGCAGCATTACAATCACGTGATACACGGAGTGTTGTTCACCCTCCATCAGGTGCGTCTATTATTGGTAGCAAATGAGTTTTTACTGTGAAGCAGCGTGCTGATGGTACAATCGATCGTTACAAGGCCAGATTGGTTGCTCATGGGTTCACCCAAACATATGGGGTGGACTATCATGACACGTTCTCCCCTGTGGCACGTCATTCTACCTTACGGATTCTTATTTCTGTTGCTGTGGTGCGAGATTGGCCTCTCTTCCAGTTGGATGTCAAAAATGCTTTCTTGTATGGTGATTTGCAGGAGGAAGTTTACATGCAACAACCTCCTGGGTTTGCTGCTGAGGGGGAGTCCAGTATGGTGTGCCGTCTTCATAAGGCGATATATGTTCTTAAGCAAAGTCCGAGGGCATGATTTCAGAAGCTCTCAGAGTTAATTGAACAGAAGGGGTTTGTTAGATCTACAACAGATCATACTCTCTTTGTAAAGAGAGACCAGCGAGGTATTGTAGTCATCTTGGTTTATGTTGATGATATTGTTATCACTGGTAGTGATGCACAGGGAATTAAGGCAGCAAAGGACTTCCTTGGACATCAGTTTGTTACCAAGGACTTGGGTGTGCTTCGTTACTTCCTAGGACTGGAATTTGCATGAAATCAACAAGGTATGGTTATGACACAAAGGAAGTATGTTACTGATCTTCTATCTGAGACATGAATGACAGGATGTAGAGCAGCTACTACCCCAATGGATCCTAATGTTAAGCTTCATGATGATGGATCTGAGGAGGTGGATAGGAGACGTTATAGAGAACTGGTAGGGAAATTGGTGTATGTTACTATTACCAGGCCTGATATAGCATTTGCTGTGAATAAAGTAAGTCAGTTCGTGGAGCAACCCAAGCAGACGCATGTGGATGCTGTGTTTATGATTCTGAGATACTTGAAGTCATCTCCAGGTGCAGGTCTTTTATTTAGGAGAGACACGTCTCTCTTTGTTACAGGGTGTGCAGATGCGGATTATGCTGGATGTCCTAATCACAGGAAGTCTACTTCAGGCTTTATTGTTTTTGTTGGTAGCTCATTAGTCTCATGGAAGAGTAAGAAAAAAACAGTTGTTGCTCGATCCAGTGCAGAATCAGAATATAGAGCTATGGCCCAAGGTAGTACTGAGATGATCTGGGTCAAATCTGTCCTCACCGATTTAACGATCGACGTACCTCTTCCTATGCAACTTAACTGTGATAATCATGCAACCTTATTTATAGCTAACAATCCAGCATTTCATGAAAGGACAAAGCACATCGAGGTAGACTGTCACTATACTCGTGACTTGATCCAAAAGGGACTAATTTCAACATCCTATGTTGCACCAGGAGATCAGATTGCAGATATGTTTACAAAAGCTCTGGCTAGAGGTTCTTTTCATCATTGTTGTTCCAAGCTGAGCATGATAGATATATATGCTCCAACTTGAGGGGGAGTGTTGAAATATCGTGTTTATATTATAGTATTTATGCTATATAGTCTTTTATTTGTAATTTACCCATAGAGCTTTTCTCCTATATAAGAGAGCTCTAGGGTTTCGTAATAAACAACTCTTGATTTTCCCTCAACATCTTTCGATCATATGTTCCCGAATTTTCATAGTGACTCATCAACTGATATCTCTGTAATTTGAACAATTTTGAATGTCTCCTATGTTCTTATAAAGAGGCACCACGATACTCCTCCAATCTTCAGGCATTTTCTTGCTTCACCAAATAACATTGAATAAATTTGTAAGCCAAGTCAAACCACACTCACCTAAAACTCTCTATACTTATACATGGATGTCATCCGACCCTACACCTTTACCAGGTCTCATAACCTTCAAAGCCTCATCTACTTCCTTTCTTTGTATTCGTTTATAGATTGCATGATTCAAGTAACTTTCACTACTAGCTAGATCACCCAAAGTGATCTCTCTATTTCCTTCCCCAATGAAAAGTTATGGAATTAATGCTTCCATCTAGTATTTATATCCTTCTGAGTAACAAGCACGTGACCTTCATCATCATTAATGCATCTCACTTGAGAAAGGTCTTTGGTCTATCTTTCTCTTGCTTTGGCCAACCTGAATATATCCTTCTATCCCTCCTTAAAGTCAAGATTTTTGTACAAAACTTCATACGCTTTTTGACTTAGCTTCGCTTACAACATTCTTTTCTTCCTTCTTCGTTATTTTGTAGTTTGTAACAATTTCCTCTGTTCTATCCTTAGACATAGCTTTAAAGCATGCTCTTTTAATTTTTATCTTCTCTCACACCCTTCACTCCACCATCAAGCTTCTTTTTGACCTGGAGCTCCTCCCTTTGACTCGCCTAGCATCTCTTCGGCTACCTTTCGGATAGAAGATGCTATCGCCTCCCACATCTGTTTGCACTTCCGCTACAATCCCAAGATAAGTCTTCTAAAACCTTCTCCCTGAAGCTCGATTGCTTTAGTTGAAGATTCCACCATCTAGTTCTAGTGATCTTGGAAACCCTCCTTTTCTTTACCAGCCTTTTTATTTGCACATCCATGACTAACAAGCGATGTTGAGTTGTCAAACTCTCTCCTAAGATTACTTTGCAGTCTTTTCAACACAATCGATCTCTTCTCCTCAATGCAAAGTAATCTATCTGTGTTCTAGTCGGGCCACTCTCATAACTAATTAAATGCTCCTCCCTCTTCTTGAAGAGAGTGTTTGCTATGAAAAGATTAGATACTGTTACAAAATCCAAAATGACATTTCCATCTTCATTTCTATCCCTGAAACCATGGCCTCCATGAACACTAGCATACCTTGAAGCATCATTTCCCACATGTCCATTAAGATCTCCACCTATGCAAATCATCTCTCTTTGTGGGATTCCTTGCAAAATCTTATCCAGATCCTCCCAAAAAGCTTGTTAGTCCTTTCATATAAACCAATTTGCGGTGCATAAACTGAGATGATATTCACAATTTCTTTTTCAAGCATCAGTTTTAGCAAAATAATCCGATCCCGGAATCTTTGCACCTCGACCACACAATCCTTCAAGTCATTATGACCACTCCAACACCATTTCTGCCCTTATCTTTACCTGAATACCAAAGTTCAAAGCATGTCTTCTCAATATCCCTTGCTTTCTCTCCCTTACTAAAACACAAGATCAAGTGCTAGTTAAATATTAAAGAGCCAACTGCCCATCTAACATCGTACATAACTTTCAACCCAATTTATTCACATTACGTATAACAAAAAATACAACTAATACTTGATCTAACAAAATGACAAAATTACTTCAAGTAAGAGGAAAGATTAACAGATCTTCGACCAACTCTCTCTAGTAGCAGTTCCTTTAACCAATCGTTTCTGCGTTGAAGTCAGATGCAACAAGCTGAGAGCAAGGGAAATATGTTTTCTAGCTTATGGCAATCACTAAAGATATGCAAGTATGATTTTTACCACTTTGGGGTTTGAAGATTTCTTTTTACAGTGGATATGTTGCACAAGAATAGTTTATATCACTTTATAGAATAAAAAATTCATGGATAAGTAAAAAGAAGCGAAACCTCATCAATTCCTGGGCTTCTATCGAGTTTAATTTTTCTGTCTGGACCACCCTCCATAACAGCAACTCCTATTTTTGCAGGTTCCATAGCCAAATGCAGTAGACCTTGGTGAAATCCAGTCACCTGTTTAATATAAAGATCAGCATAAAAACAGCAGATTTTCAACAGTTAACAGATGTCTTATCAAAACAATACCAATCCATTGAAACCATTTGTTTCTGCGCCTTTCAAAACACTATCTGAAATTTCAGTAATTGCAGCAAACATGGCGTTTGAACCAGCTCTTTTCACCTGAGAATCCAGCGATTGAAAAAAGTATCTTCAGGGAAGTATTGAACTTCATCATGTTATAAAAAAGAAGAGAAAAAATAGCGGGACTTACAGTCTTGCCTAAATCTCCTAGATATCGCTTGGTCCCTGAAAGGCCTTTCGAATTAATGCATCTGCTAATAAACTTGAACATACCTGCTCAGTGTCAAAGCGAGACTATTAATAATCTCAAATTGTCTGAAATTGTGTATCACTGAACTGACATCCAATATATTTATTCAATTGCAATTACTGAAATGAAAAATGTGATATCAGTATCTGATCTTAATGAAGTAGTTTTTTCAAGTATAATGTACATTAATTTATATTATTATCTTGTTAAATGATTGAAGAGCACCAATGTTTATTTAGGAAAAAAATGGGGTGTAAATCTAACTCCTTAACCCCTGAATGTATTCACAAAGGTATAAAGAATTACAAAATGTCACAAAGACCAAGCTTCTAATAAAATATTAACATTCACCGCTGCATTTCCATACAAATACGCCCAATGTTTAAAATGACCCCGTTTCTAGCCAACTAGATGGACCACAACACCCCAATAGCCCTTTGCCTTCCTTCATCAGAACCACTCCAGCCATCACAAATCGAGTTCCAGAAAGGCTCTACGTTGTCAGAACATAGCCCAAAGATCCTTACATCTTCCGATACCCGTTTCGAATCCTCACAAGTGAAAAAGATGTGATCAACGTCTTCCATAAACTCCTCATATCGCAAGCATCTGGCATCCACCCCCTGAAACCAAAGAACTCTTCCAGCCCCTGTCCTAATATGACCTCTTCTCATAAGCCACAAGAAAACCTTCACTCTAGAAGGCACCTTCCATGGTCAAATACATGCAAGGACCTGCGCATAGATCCTTGGATAAAAAACCACAGTCAAACACAAGGCTGTGTATGCCTTCCCACAGAGAAATGTCTATCCCTCCATGTCCATGCGTCCCTCCACTCCGTTGGGCAGTCAGCCCTGCTAAAACAATTTGTCATTTGATTGAAGTCTTCAATCCTCTGAGTTTTGATAGATTCCATCAGAACAGAGGGGGTCCATGAATCGTTTGACCAGGTATCTGCAAGACGTTCATTCTAATTTACTGTTAGAGTGGACATATGGGGGAATCAATCGCACAAAGGCCCTTCCTCCAATCAATCATCCAACTAGAATCAGAATCCCCTCCCATACCCTACAACGGGCCTTAAAAGTTAAATGACTTCAGGAGCAATCGAGCAAACATCCCTCCAGAACGTGGAAGACGAATCACCAAGCTGAGGTTTTGCCATAAGGTCTACAGTGACCCCATAGATCGTTGTAACCACCCCGGACAACAAGTCGTCATGTTCTCCCCAAATACAAAAAACCCACTTGGCAAGCAGGGCTTTGTTCATCTATTTAATCTTTAGAATCCCCAAACCACCATTTTGCTGACCTCCCTTTCTATCTAGTTATAGGGATCGAAGAAGCCTCCTTTCCTGCCGGTAGAAGTAGTGTGTTTGTTCGGGCAGGACTAGTCTTTGTCAGCCCCGACGGTGCCTTACTGCAATAAAGAATATTGACTACTTCACGCTTCCCGCCTGCGAGTCAGAACCCCCCCGGATATCGGATATATAGTAGCGGTAGGGGTCAAGCTCACTCTCGGCTTCACTTTGACGTAAACCAAGCCCGAAGTGCTTCGCAGCCTTCCTTCCCCCTAAGAAAATGAAGGGAGGGATCGAGCTGAGAGCCCCCTAATATATAATCGTCGAAGCTGCAGCCTCATATATAGTTTAGGGTCCTCTTCACTTCGCTCCTTCTTTCTTTTCGTAACTTGAATATATAATCAGTCCCTGAGACTTGCGTCTCAGCAGCTATCTTCTTGTCCGGACCGGCTAGCGGGAGGCACCCAGAGGGGCTCGGTAGTCTCTCTTGGCGAGCTCCTACTACTTTACGTATCCCATAAGCTCGAGATGGCAAAAACACTAAAAGAACTTGAATATCGCACAATAACAACACTCTTTCTTCTCTTTTGAGAGTAGAGAAATTTCTCATTGGTTGCGAGTCTCAAACAACGAGCCTTATGGTCCCTTGAATAAGGTTGGTGTTAGAAAACAAGAATGTGAAAGCGTAACCAGAGATAAAAGATAAAGAACACCAAGATTTTACGTGAAACCCCACTCCCTAAGGAGCGGGACAAAACCACGGGATAATGCCTCAAAAGGGCTGGTGTGTTCATTCACTTTTCTCTCTATGTTACAGGTGGTGAGGGATTTCTTATATAGGCCCCACTGACTCTCCAAGTCCCACAACTGGTAGATGTTGGACTAAACCACTAGATGTGGTAATTGGACCATGGGGGATCCGATTACCCATCTACACATATGAAGCCTGTAAACATATATTAGTTACTTTTTGTACTTCTCTGTTATTTTCTTTTCTGCCGTATGCTTTATGTAATTTACCCATAGGCTACTCTCCTATATAAGAGAGCCTAGGGCTGATGAAATAAACATCTCTTCGTCTCTTTTCCCAACATGGTATCAGAGCGACGGTCCTAGACCGGAGTTCTTGAAACCCTAACCCTAGCCCCACCGTCAAGCCTCCCTCTCTCCGCGCGCGCCGCCGGCTGAGCGCCTCGACCCCCTCGCGCGCCGCCGGCTGAGCGCCTCGACCCCCTCGAGTGTAGTGAAATCTACCTCAATGTGTTTTGTCCTTTCATGAAATGTTGGATTATTAGCTATAAACAAGGCTGCCTGATTGTCGCATTGGAAATGCATGGGAAGAGGCATTTCAATTGTTAAATCAGTTAAGATAGACTTGACCCACATCATCTCTGTACTACATTGGACCATGGCCCTATATTCAGATTCTGCACTAGATCGAGCAACAACAGTTTGTTTTTTACTCTTCCAAGAGACCAGTGAGCTACCAACAAACACAATGAAGCCTGAAGTAGACTTCCTGTCCTTAGGACACCTAGTATAATATGCATCTGCACATCCAGTAACTGAAAGAGACGTAGCCCTTCTAAACAGAAGACCTGCACCTGGAGATGATTCCAGATATCTCAAGATCATGAATACTGCATCCATGCGCGCCTGCCTGGGTTGCTCCATGAACTGACTCACCCTATTCATAACAAAGGATATATCCAGCCTGGTAATAGTAACATACAATAATTTCCCTATCGACTCTCTGTATCGTCTCTTGTCCACCTCCTCAGATCTGTCATCATAGAGCTTCGCATTAGGATCCATCAGAGTAGTAGCTGGTGTACATCCTTTCATACCTGTCTCAAATAAAAGATCAGTAACGTACTTCCTCTAGGTCAAAACCATACCCTGCTGGTTTCGTGAAAACTCCAGGCCAAGGAAGTAACAAAGTGTGCCAAGGTCCTTAGTAACAAATTGCTTTCCAAGGAAATCCTTAGCTGCTTGAATGCCCCGTTCATCGCTGCCAGTGATAACAATGTCATCAACATAAACCAAGATGACTACAATATCTCTCTGGCTTCTCTGTACAAAGAGAGTATGATCTGCAGTAGATCTGACGAACCCCTTTTGTTCAACCAATTCTGAGAGTTTTTGAAACCAAGCCCCCAGACTTTGCTTAATGCCATATATAGCCTTATGATGATGGCATACCATACCATACCCCCCTTAGCAGCAAACCCGGGTGGTTATTGCATGTAAACCTCTTCCTGCAGATCACCATACAAGAACACATTCTTGACATCCAATTGGAAAAGTAGCTAATCACGTACCACAACAACAACAATGAGAATCCACAATGTAGAGTGACGCGCGACAGGAGAGGAAGTGTCCTGATAGTTCCACCCCATAGGTCTGGGTGAACCCACGAGCAATCAACATGGGATTATATCTGTCTACTGTACCATCAACCCGATGTTTCATAGTAAATACCCACTTGCTTCCAACAATAGACGCACCTGGTGGAGCATGGACCACACTCCACGTACCTCGTGATTGTAGAGTTGCCATCTCCTCTTCCATAGCCATACGCCACTGACTGCTTTGCAGTGCCTCCTAATATGACCGTGTTATTTCTATAGCAGACAACCCCACAACAAATTGCTGAAAATCCTTAGAAAGACACTCCAAGGAAATATGAGAACCAATAGGGTGCATAGTGCATGCTCGTTTCTTCCGCCGTAGTGCAATAGGCATATCCAGGTCCTTAGGAGGAGTAAGAGAAACAATATCTGCACCCTGTACCTAAGTCTGTACATTCAAATCACCCGTGCTATTAGAAGAACTCAAATGCTCAATACATACCTTGGGCATGCTGGATGATGGAGGAGACGCATGAGCATGAGGCCTTCGCTGGTAGACTTGTGGAAAGAAAAAAGGAGACAGTGGTGGAGGAGGTAGTGGTGGTGGTAGCGGAGGTGTGGTTGGAGGTGGCGATAATGACGGAGGAGGAGGCATATAGATCTCTTCTCCATCCTCTGAAGGAGTAAGCCTGTCATCTGTGGGAGAAAAATACATAATAGACTCAAAGAAGGTGACACCAATACTGACATAGTACCTTCGTCGAACATGGTCAAAACAACGATATCCCTTTTGGGTTTTGGAATACCCAACAAACACACATTTGACAGCTCTGGGAGAGAGCTTGTCAAGATCAGGAGAGAGTTGATGAACAAACGCTACCGAACCAAAGACACGAAGCGTAAACGAGAAAAGATCCGTCTCGGGAAACACAACAAAGAACGAGATCTTCTCCCCCAACACCGAAGAAGGCATACGATCTACCGGATAACAAGCAGTTAGAACCGCATATGCCCAATAGGAATGAGGAGTAAGAGTTTGAATCAAAAGGGTTTTGGTAACATCCAAAAGGTGACGGTGTTTCCTTTCCACCACCCCATTCTGTTGGGAGGTATATGCACATGATGTCTGATGCACAATACCATGAGACCTAAGAAATTGAGAGAGCTGAGTACTGCAAAATTCAAGTGCATTATCAGAACGTATGCACTTGACTTTGGCAGAAAAACTGTTCTTTATTTCATTAAGAAAAAACTAAATAACAGGACCGGCATTAGACTTGTTTTAAAGAAGGAAAACCCAAGACAACCTAGAAAACTCGTCAACTGCAACAAGATAAAATATGTCCCTGATGATCTGGGACACATCTAGGACCCTAAATATCGAAATGAAGCAACTCAAACGGACTATGACTAATCGGACCTTGACGACTCTGGAAAGAGGACCGATGATGCTTCCCAAGCTGGTAGGTCTCACACTGAAAAGTGGAGCGAGGAGAAATATGTGGAAGAACATGAATCAGATTTTGCAGAGGAAGATGACCAAAGCGCAGATGCCACATATACAGAGAAACAGATCCAGTTGTACCAATGTACGGAGACTGCACTAGTTTGTAAAGGCCCCCTTGCTCACGACAAGTTCCAATTACTCTGCCCATAAGTATGTCCTGAAACACAAGAGCAAATGGATCAAATATGGTACGACAATGTAAATCTCTAATGATTTGACTAATTGATAATAAATTCATAGAAAATTCAGGAGCATAGAGAACATTAAGAAGCCTCAATGTAGAGGTCAACTGCACCTCCCCCTGACCAGTGATGGGGGAATGTGTACCATATGCTATCACAACTGATCGTCCAGGCTGAGTAGGACGAAAGACACTAAATTGTCCTCTGTCACCACAGAGATGATGGGATGCAACGGAATCCATGATCCATTCCGATAAGTCTGCCCTGTAACAACTAGTAAAAACATAGTCTATACCTGATGTAGACGCAGAGGCTGAGGCTGCAACCTCTGAGGATCCTGAAGGAGAACTAGTAGATCCAGACGTGCCGTGCATGATCTCTGTCAGTCATGCTACAAGCTCGTCAAACCTCTGATCAGATACATGTGATGAACTCCCAGCCTGTTGTGTCTGCTCTGCAACTCTGGCTGACGTAGGAAACCCATGCTTAGAATAGTAGATTTCCTCAGAATGGCCTGTCCTGTGGCAGTAGGTCCACGGCTGACGAGGTCGAACACCCCTCCTCTGCCGCGGTTGGAACTTCCCCTGCCACGATATGGTGTATGACTACCTCTACCACATGATGCCGCCATAGCTGAAGAAGTCTGGGACTGTAGAAGACTACCAGAAGATATGAATAGTCTACTCAATCTACGATACGCTTCCTCCATTGGAGGTATGGTAGCGTCAGTGAGGATCTGAGCACGAGCTGCATCATACTTCGGATCCAAGGCTGCTTGAAACACTCCAGTCATCACAAAGTCTCTGTATGCCTTGAGCTGCTTTGGTGTAGCAGTCAAGGGTATGTAGCCATGTAACTTCTCAAACATAGCCCTCAAAGAAGTATAGAGGGTGTGAAGGGGGCGACCATTCTGCTTCGATGTGAAGATATCGTGCTGGAGTTGTAGTATCTTCGATTCATTCTTTGCCGGAGAGTATGTCGTGGCAAGAATGTCCCACATAGCCTTTGCAATAGGCTGGCTCAAAATATCATTAGCTATCTCTGTGGATACAGTCCCAGATAGCCATATGCGAGCATACGTATCATCTGCCTCCCATGAGGCATTCGTGCCAGTCTTGTCACGAGGCTTCTCTATCGTGAAGATGTGCTTCTTGCCATTACACTGCATCAAACTCATGAACTGCATGGCCCACAGTTCATAGTTGGTTCCATCCATTTTGACAATGGGTGCAGGACCTTAGAAGGTACCCAAGGATGGAACTTCCACTTTGTTGTCAGACATGATGACAACTATCTTCAAGACTGTGCCAGAAACAAGAGATACCAACGTCTACACTGACATACATGAAGATGATTGCGGGTGTAGACTCATACCACAACCTTTTCCATTCTTTTGAAGATTCCTTTGGGTAGCTAGTATGTTTCTAGGGCTTTACGTTACACCCTAGGTACCCAAGGAACCGCAGGAGGCAGCGACTACGGAGGCGACGGTTAGCCGCGCATGAAGACACGCAGACAACGCCGACTGGAGAAGGCGGGGATCAACCGTGCGCGACACGCGTGACGCCCGAGAGGGCTGGACGACGGCAAACTCGCAGGAACTGGGTGGCGGCGACCCCTGTGCGTGTTAGGCGACGACGAGCCCACAAAGTGCTAGGCGGTGGAGATCCCACGGAGGCGCGACGATGATGCGTGAAGCCTGTGAGGGCTAGGGTTTTGGTGGGGGCATGATTCTAGGGCACAGGCTCCGGTCTAGGATCGTTGCTCTGATACCATGCTGAAGGGAGAATAGAAAGTTGTATTCCATCTAACCCTAGAGCTCTCTTATATAAGAGAAAACTCTCAGGGTAAATTACATAAACTGGACAAAAGAAATAAATAATATAGGAAACAAGACATAATAAGATAAATATCTTAACATATGGCAATGGATGCCTGGGGTCGGAGGCTCACGGGATGGAAGCAACTTCTGTTTTTTTGGATCACGCCGCAGTCCACGCACTCGCACGAGAACTTTATGTTCGCCATCAACTGCTTCTTCTCTGCATAATACATCACGTTTTCTTAGTCGCGACCACCTTTAGACTTGCTCCGTAGATGGAGAGGAGACCGAGTAGCAAGATGATGAGAAGAGTACAAGAATTGTTAGTCGCCATTGTGCATCATGAGAGATAAATAGTAGATAGTGTTGTTGTGCAGTGATTTGGGAGCTGATCTCGCTGCTGATGGAGGTGCTTGTTTGGGGGATGATCTCGCTGCTACTAGAGCATGACATGGTGTACAAGGTGCGATGGATGCAAAAATCCCTTAGTTGTCAGAACTTCATGAACTAATAATGACGCAAACTGATCTGCAAAAGTTGAACAGGATGCTTGCATGTCACACAGATCTAGGGTTTCGTGAAACCTTAGAACTCTTGAACAAATCATGAATCTTGAACGAATAACAAATATAAAATAGATTTTCGAGAATCAAACCCGCTCTACTACCATGTTAGAAAACTATGCTCCAACATTTGGCTTTAAAAGAGCCATTTGTGTACAGAAATAGAAATCTCATCATTTGGAATTTCAAAAACCATGAAATGTCTAATCATAAAATACAAGGTGATCGATCATGACTGCTATTAGGTAAACAAAGCAATCGATTAAATTTGACCGTTGAAGATGATTTGAAAAGTGATCGATCATTATTAAAGTATGGTCAATTTATGGCGATCGATCATGGATTATAAGATGGTATATCATGTCAGAAAATCAATAATCAAGAATTGACTAATCAAGATCAAAAGATGATCGATCAAGGGTGATCAATAAGGTGTGAAGGAACTCTACAGTGTATGAGTGCGATGGGAGCGAGTGGGTGCGGGTCTCTGGGGGGCGGTGCTCGTGCGAGTCTCTCGAAGGCATCTTCGGATGGTTCGAGGGCGGTGCATGTGGGCTCGGAGGTTCATATCAATGGTGCGAGGGTGGCGACCGGTTCTTCGGAGGGTGCGGCTGACGTCTCGGTCGACATGGATGGCGTCTCCACTCATGCAGTCTCGGCGGCGGCGGGTTGGAGGACGGTTACTCGTCGGAAAGCTGGGAAACGGTGCTTCAGGTGCGGGGAGCGAGGTCATATTGCCTCTGCTTGCCCTCAACCTCCTCGCTGTTTTGCTTGCGGGGATCCTGGTCATCGTCGTGCTTCGTGTGGGTGGATTCGACAGCGCGATATCCTTAGGACGGGGAGTCATTCAATCTCGATGCGGGCGGTGGAGGCGCGTCCGTTCCCTTCTATCCGGGGACGGTCTTCCGCCCCCGCGGTGGCTCCTTCTCCGCCCCCGCCTTCACTCTCTGTCCGTGCGGTGATGGATCGTCCTTCTCGTCCTTCCTTCCAGGGGCGGTCGTTCGCTCAGGTGGTGGCCTCTTCTCCGCGCGCTCTTGGGGAGGTGGCGGAGACCTCTGGCCCCTTGGTTGGTGCCCCTGTTGTTGTCGGTGAGTGCTCGGCGGCGCCAAATGTCAGCGGTGGGTGCTTGGCGGCGGCTTCGGGCGGTGGTCCCTCCTCTGTCCTTATCGGGGTCGCGCGCCACCCTGTTGTTGGCTGGGCGACGGTGAAGGAGATGGTTCTGCGCGTGCTTGGCGACTCCTTTCTTGGGGACTTCTGCTTGTTGGACGCCTCTCACTGTTGCCTTCGTGGCCTCTCGCCACAGCTTCGGGACTTCATGCTCCGTCATGGCTCTAATGAAGCGGTTTTCTGGCGTCTTCCTCGGGTGGCTGATGGTGCTTCGATCTTGACCGAGGTATGTTTGGCCTCCATCTCGGGGGTGCCGTTTCTCTCGAGGTCCATTCCTGTGCTCAACAAGGCTTTCCGTCGGTGGGGCTCGATTCTCTCCATCTTCGACGACGGCCTCTCCCCCGGAGCTGATTGGCAGTCTGTGAAGGTGCTCTTCGAGTGCTCTCCGGCCTTTCTCCGCGAGTCCGGCGAGCGCTCCGTCTTTGGCTCTCTCGAGATTGGCTCCTGGTTCTTTCGTCCGGTTCTCACGGTCCTTCCGCCTCCTTCGTCGGACTCGGATTCTCCGTCGCTGCATGGCGACTCTCTTCCGCCTCCTGCGGCGGAAGTCGCCCTGCCGGATTCTGCCGCCGCTCCGACTTCTGCGCTCCACGTGGCACTTGACGCTTCATCTTCTGGTGGCCACGTGGATCTGCAGCCGGTCCTCTCCGTGGTGACGACGCCCTCTAATGATGTTGGTGCTTGTTCCGAGACGCCCCTTCGGTTTTCTCGTCTGACGCGCGAATCTTCGTTTTTGGCGGAAAGGGAGGGGATCGAGATCGATTCGCCTTCTTTTTTTATTAGATTCGGTTCGTCGCCTGTGGTTCGGGTCGGTTGTTCGGACCCTTTCACGGATCTCTCGCGGTTTCGGGGCGAGAGCTCGTCCTTGTGCGGATCCTGGCCGCGGTTGTCGGATTCGGGGACTCGCTTGCCCCGCCAGCCCCCCTTGATGGTTCATCTTGAGCCCCTTCAGGTGCATGCTTCGTCCGCGGTGTTCGTCTCGTCTCCGCCTCGCTCCCCCCCTATCCCCCCTCTGGCTCTCTCTCCTCAGATATCGGGAGCCCTTCTTTCAGACTCAGGGACGGCTTCCTCCTTCAGACGCTACGGGTCCATGTACTCTAGGCGATGCTGCGCCTCCAACCTTCCCTTGATGGTTCCTTCTTCTTGTGCGACTCTTCGCCAGGCGGTGGCAGATGCTGCGGGCGTGCGTGCCATTCCGGCTGGCACGGATTCTTCGGACGAACAGGGGCAGGGGGCGTCTCCCACGGGTTCGGGTGCTTCCGATTGACGTTGGTGGTCTACGCGTGGAGTCTTCTTCTCGGGCCGTTATACTGTGTTTTTAATGAAGCTTTTGTCATGGAATGTTCGTGGCTTGGGTGACGTGGTTAAACGACGAACTCTGGGCTCCCGGCTCGTGGAATGGGAGTGTGATGTTGCATGTATTCAAGAAACTAAGCTCGCAACTCTTGATGATTATTCTTGGCGTTCCTTTGGTGCTGGTTCCTTCTCTGATTACCGTACGATTAATGCGGTTGGTTCTGCGGGAGTTTGTTGATTACGTGGCAGACTCGGTTATTCTCTTTTACCTCCATGCTTGCTGGACGTCATGTTCTCTCCGTTGTTCTGGAAAACGTCCGCTCGGGATCCCCTCTCGCTATCTCTTGTGTATACGCTCCTTCGTGCCACCTTCTGCGTCGGGAAGTTTGGGATGATCTTCGTGCTGCGGACGAAGCTTTCTCTAGGATACCTTGGATTATTGGCGGGGACTTCAACGTCACCATTGACGCCTCTGATCGTCCTCGTGGTCGGGGTGGTCGCGATCCGGACTCTCAAGCTCTTCGGGATCTAATTCACGATTTGGCGCTTACAAGTTTGGTTCCGGACGATATCTCCTTCACGTGGCGGAACAATTCTTCTAGGTCCAGGATAGACCGCTTCCTTGGTAATGGTTTGGCTATGGATTCGTTCCCTTTATGCTCTGTTGGTTCTCGTCCTCGTGCCTTCTCCGACCATTCTCCTATCCTTTGGGATGACGGCTCTGGCCTTACTCCTCGTGACTTTTTCGATACGAAAGAAGCTGGCTTTTGGAACCATCATTTAAAGACATTGTCGCTAACCACTGGAACCACTTCCCGGCCTCGGGTTCGGCGGCGGCAATTTTATCTCAAAAGCTCAGCTCCCTCCGTCGGGTGCTTGCGGATTTCAAAGCTATCATTAGGCATTCGCGCAAGGCTACTCGCTTCGAGGCTGAGAATATTATCGTACACCTGGATTCCTTGGAGAGCGATCGTGATCTGTCTATGGGTGAGCTTCTTGACCGCTCAAATGCTATTGCTCGGGTCCAGGCTGAGGACAAAAAATGCTGTATTGAATGGCGCCAAAGGTCTAAGGTTAAATGGCTCAAGGAGGGCGACGCCAACACGGCCTTCTTTCATCGGGCGGCTAGCAACCGGCGTCGGCTAAATTTTATCCGTTCTATCTCCATCAATGAGCAGGTCCTCTCGGATGATCGTGCGATGGGTAATGCCATCTCTGCGCAATTCTGCCATTCCTCTTCTGCCATCTCCCCTCGGCGATGGCGCTGGCTCGGGGAGGGGGCCCCCCGGATCTCGGATGCCGACTGCTCTCTTCTCACCCGGCCTATTACCTTGGCTGAGCTTAAATCCGCTGTGTGGAGCCTTAATGGGGACTCTTCCCCGGGACCGGACGGCTTTCCCATTTCCTTCTACAAGGATTTTTGGGAGGTGGTCTCGGGGGACGTCCTCGCGGTGGCTTCTGAGTTCTGCTTGGGTAACCATGGTTTTGATCGTATCAACAGGGCTCACATCGTCCTTATTCCGAAGAAATCTCCTGCTCTTCACCTCGACGATTTCCGCCCCATCGCCGTATCTAACGCTATCTATCTCATTATCGCTAAAACGCTTGCCAACCGTTTATCGCCGATTCTCGACAGCCTCATCTCGCCGGTTCAGGGCGCGTTTATTAAGGGTCGCAATATTGCGGATTGTCTCCTGGTGGCGTCGGAAATTGTGGCTTATTGGAAGAGAGAGAGAAAGAAAGGAATCCTTTGGAAAATCGACTTCTCCAAAGCTTATGATTCGATTGAATGGCGGTTCCTATGGTCTACAATGTTTACATCAATAGGCTATAAGAAGATAGTTATGTCCATCCATTACTTTGCCACCATGCTTATATAGAATTCAAGAGGATTTTCAGAATTACCTGTAATACAATTGAGGAGTATTTGACATGCTTAACCTTGGCACTACTGGTGTTGACTGTGAAGAGAAATATGTAGCATGTTCTTGTTTGTGCTATAATCAGATTGCTCACTTCGTCGGAACATTGAGGCAAATGGTGCCCCTTGCCACTTCTCGTCTACACTTATTGACTGCGTGAATTTCTCAATGAGTTGGATTATTTGTTATGGCTTTTGAATCAACAAACAAATGAGATGGACAGACTCTAACTAGAATAAATGTGGCACCTGAACTTTCAAATAACTGTATTTCTGCTGACCAGTAGAAACCATATCTGCTGTTATATTTATCAGTCTTGCCACTACCATCATTGTATAAGTTGAAGTATCGAATGAATCGTCAACCTGCAGATGAACGCCACAGTTAGCACATGTATCTATTTAGATATCACCAGAGAACACGAATTTGATGATATGCACTAAGGGCATCAGGGAAGGAAGGATTGCTGGAGGATTCTGTAACGAGGTTGTATGGGGAGGTATGACTAGGTACACACAAAAGCAGAAGGGAGATCATGCTTCCCTAACAATCTTATGCTTAAATGATACCCATTCGTTAAATTCTTCTGGTAACACTGCTTAATGACCTTTTTCACAAAAAAAAAACGAAATTATGTAGTTAATTTCCCCCATATATTCTTGTCTATCAGCCTTCCATTTTTTTCAGTCCACCCCACATCACTAACTTCTGCCCCTAGTCCTAATACTGACTTCCCCATCAGTTTTCTCTAAACCAACCAACTCTACATCTAAAAATATATGTCGTGTGCACTGAGTGTGATGGGGATTCAACAAAAAGATTAAATAATCATCATGGAGAAACTAATAATCGTAACTATAAAAATATAATGCCGTTGTTGATGAACCTAATCAATAACACTTGCCCCCCATTATTTCATGATTATCATGGAATTTCATGTTGGTTGTAATGTTTTTCTTTTTATACATAAATATAAATTTAATTTCAAAGTCAAAACTTCTAATACGCATATGATGTGCTCGTTTTTATTTTTTATTAGGAAGGACATGTTTGTGTTCATCTTACTCATCAAAATAATTAGATTTAGAAATACCGTAAGTTACCCAATTTTAGATAAAGGTTAGCTTTTCCTTCAATATTTCGTAAACTCCTTTATAACTTCACAAATTTACATAATTATGTTCTTTTATAGCCTCAATTTCACATGGAGAAGCTGCGTTGATGCAAGACCAAAAGCTATCCATCTTACCGAGGAAAAAGACAACTAGAAGACTATTCAGGAGCTCCAATATTTGATCCCAAGGGAATATCAGGTTATGATTTTGTTAATTTAGCTTTTTTCTATCCAATACAATATATATACTTTAAAGTTTCAATTTATCCATTGGTGTTCAAACCATAACCATTGCCGTAGTAATATAAGATATATGACCGTTAAGAGCATTTCTTCATATCTATTACAAAGACCACTATATGCATTTGGAATTTCTGTTAGTACAAACTAAATGTGTCCAAGATGAATTTGACAGTACAATCTGTATTTTCTTTGGAAAATTACTTGCATATCTTATAGGGATTACATTTGATGCTTTTCTTCTGATTCAAAAAATATGTGATCGGCTTATTCTACCTCCAGTTTACAAGCATTGGTCCAGGTAAATTTATGTTTTCAGAGTTATGCTTGGTTTAGAAAGAGAGCCCAAGTAAAAATATTTAAAATACTAAAAGAAATCGATAATGATTTTCATCTTCAGCAGGTAATTTATGGTTATAATTGGTCATTGCATTTATCTTTACCACAATATCACTGATAAATATTATTATATTATGTACCATTCTTACTATAAGCATTGTTTACAAAAAAAAACGAAGATTTCCCGACAACTCCAACTGATACTGCATGTGCTTATAATCCGGTAATGAACAATATATGAGAACAGGAAAATTTTCCTACTGTCCACGACAAAGCAACAATAAAATTAGTCAAAATTCATATAGAAAGTGACTTCTTCCTGTGACCATATTTTTTTTGAAATATAGCATAATAGTAGGAAGATGTAATATCATAAAGATGTAATATTAGAAAGGTTTGCTTCCTTCTTATGTTACAATTGAAAGTGAAAGATGTTGAAGGATGTTCATCGCTGGATCAAACCGATTTTTGGATTGGAAATATCGTGAATGATATTATCCAAACTATTTTGCAATAGAAAATTATTTTTTTGTATTACCATGCAAATTGCAGGTATTTGTTCTTACTTTATGTAACCTTTTGATGTACTTTGTATATTTCCTAGAGTAATGTGGAGAAGTAATTGGAAATAAAAAGCGATGTGTTATTCAAAAGGTCCACGGCTTTCTTATATAGCCTGAAACCCTAGAGAACTTAAAAGAGAAAATTACGTAAAACCCCCGAAGGGGTTACAGAACTCATTAAGAGAAAAAATGGAAAAGCCTTCTACAACTATAAGAGGGTTGACTACATGGATTCTTGCTCAAATCCATGTTGAAAGATTCGACTATTTTTTACGTTGGTTGTCGACTACCTAACGCAACCCCCACAAGGGGGGATTTGAACCCTAGTCTTTTGGGTGGTAGGGGCACTGCACTACCACCAGACAAGTGGGATCAATAAAAGAAATAATCAAATAATTAAATAACTCGAACACTCCCCCTCAAGTTGGAGCAAATCTATCTATCATGCCCAACTTGAAATCAGGCAAGAGACTCGTTTCTTCGATAGCGCCTTCGTGAACATATCTGCAAGCTGAAGATCCGTGGAATACAAGGAGTGCTGATCCTCCCTCCTCGGAAAGCATTTTGAATGAAGTGACAATCGACTTCAATGTGCTTGGTCCGCTCATGGAAAACGAGATATGTGGCAATGTATGTAGCAGACTTGATGTCACAGTACTAGGGTACGAAAGTAGTAGTATGAAGTCCAAGATCCTATAGTAAAAGAGATTATCCATGTAATCTCACAAATGGCTTGAGCCATCACCCTGTATTCAACCTCTATACTCGATTTAGAGACCACTATCTGCTTCTTGCTCTGCTATGTAACCAAATTACCACAAACAAACATAGCATAGTATGTAGTTGACCGTATGTCTTCAGGAGAACTAACATAATCCGCATCTGCATAAGCGATGACATTAGTGTGGCCATAGACCCCATGGAAGAGGCCTCTCCCTGAGATTCCTTCAAATATCAAATAATTAAAAGAATATCCTCCCAATAACTGTAAATAGGTTTCTCCATGTGCTGGTTGACTCTGCCCACAACATACGATATATCTGGCCTAGTGACAGTGAGGAAAAACAAGTATACCCCTAGGCTTCTATATCGTGTAGTATCCTCAAACTCAAGATAACGATTGTAGCACGTTTCTGCAGCTCTGTTGGGATGCCAAATGGTTTCCATCCAAGTAAATCAATCTCTTTAAGAATATCTGGGCAATACTTCCTTTATGATAGGTGTAATCCTCTGTAGTGTGTATCACCTTAATGTAGAGGAAGTATCGGAGTTGCCAAGTTCCTCGGTAATAAACACCTTCTAAAGGAAGGTCTTGGTCTCTGTAACACATACTTCATCACTAGTAACCACCATATCATCAACCTAGACAGCCAGTATCACCATGCTGGTGGATCATCATCTAATGAACACATAATAATAAGATGCCATTCTGTAAAAGCCAAGGGACCTGATCTCAGTGGTAAACCTGTCAAACCAAGATCGAGGACTTTGCTTTAGGTTATAAATGACCATACGGAGTCGGCACACTCGCTCCCCGTCGACAGAGTAACTCGAAGGCTGCATTATGTAAACGACATCCTCGAGGTCGCCGTATAAAAAGGCATTCTTCACATTGAGCTGATAGATAGGCCAAGTCTTATTAGCTGCAACATCGATAATAGTGCAAAATTTTGAGCCCATCCTAGCCTCAAGAGAAAAAGTCTCAAAGCAGTTCACTCCACAAGTTTGAGTGAATCCCATAGACCCAAACTTTGCCTTCGACCTGTCAATAGAACCATCAGGGGATTGTTTGGTCGTAAAGACCCATTGGGCAGGCAACATGCTTGACACCTTAGGACATGGTACAATATCCCACATGCCCCTGGATGTAAGCGTGTCAAAATCTCCTCATACATTACATTTTTCCACCCATGGCCTCAAATTTCATTGAAATTCAGTCGAATTTCTGTCGAATATCGATATTCAGTCGAAATTGAAATTCGACCGAATGGTCGAAATGACCAAAATATGAGAGCCATAGTACAAAAAATGATCGAAATGACCGAAATTTTGGTCAAATTTCGACCGAAATTCCGTTTCAGTCGGTCACCGAAATGGTGACTAAAATCGGGCCTTGGGTCCAATAATGCATTGTGATGATCACATGGAATAGTAATAACCATAAGAGCGTATACAAATCGCCTGTTATAACTGGATAGATGGTCAGTAGATGTAAAATGTGACATATGATGTATATACATTATCGTTTTGTCCACCACAAAGCTATATGGAGTTCTGTTGGAGCATCTGGAGCTGCAGTGGTGGAAACACTTGATATGGGCACATCGTCCTACAAATAAAGAACCGTTAACGGTACATGGTCAGAATGACTAGTGTATTTCCATTTGTAGACAAGGGGTCGCGATGGGAGTTCCATGGGTATATCACTGGCATGGCTAGTAAAGTAGCTGACCTATTCAAAGAAAATGACATTAGCAGAAATGAAGTAACGATGACCAACAATGTCATAACAGATGTACCCGTTTGGGTGTGAGAGTAGCTAAGGAAAGCGCGCTTGATAACATGAGGAGATAATTTATCTACACTATGGAAATTACAAGCAAATACAGTGCAAACAAAAATCCTCAATGGAAGAAAGGGTGTCTCACCGGATAAAAGAGAGAGAAAGGAATTACCTACTGTAGGACATAAGATGAGAGACTCTATTGATGAGATAAGTGGCAGTGAGAATGAAAATCCCTAATAGGTCTTGGGAACCTTCATGTGATTAAGCAATGTATGAGCAATGACAAGAAGGTGTAGAAGTTTCCTTTCCGCTACCTCATTCTGCTGAGAGATATACAAACATGATGTCTGATGAGGGGTTCCCTGAACGATAAAGAAAGACACAAAACCTGTTGGGTAGAACCAAGAGCATTGTCAGTATGTATAATACGTATACAAGTAGAGAAAGATGTTTTAATAAGTTGAAAGAAGAACTTGACAATTTTATTAATTTATGACCATTTTTTACTAAATGCCAAAAAAACTTGTCGTAATCATCCATGACGACAATAAAGTATCCGTGACTTGCAATAGTACAGATTGAATAGGTCCCCACATATCACAATGGATTAAAGTGAAGGGTGAGAATCAATGTGACTCAAAGAAAGGAGGTCCAATGATGTTTTCCGAACCGACATGCTTCACACTCAAAAGGTTTCAGAGAGGACACCTCGAAAAATTTGACGCCCTCGGATCCGGGCACCCGTTTATGAAGCATTCGCACTATTATATTCACAAGTGATCACATTAAGCTATTGAAGATCAAGGGAAATTTTTCGGGTTTCGCTTTTGCATATGACATTCACATTCAATTAAACAAATGTCACCAACATTCCTTTTCATTAACTTCATAAATATATACATGTACAAAAGGGCTGACAATACATACATGTATCCCAATAATCTGATTGAAGAGGGAAGGAGCATTTACATCATAAAAGATCAAAAACTGTAACAAAATAAACTGTACCGTCTCGAATATACCCGATCACCAGGAATCATCAACAACTCCTGTGCTCAGCCTTGTCCATCTGACAGGTCATGCATCTATTAACATGTTGCGCCACATCGCGCTTCATTCTGTCCCACCAGAAATGTCGACGCAAATCACGATACATCTTCGTGTTACCTGGACGAATAGATAATCGTGAAATGCGTGCCTCATCAAGAATGTCTCTGCGTAACTGCTTGTCGTTGGGCACAACGACTCGACCTGCCTTCCATAAAATAGACTCCACCACAACAAAATCATAAACCTCATCCTTGACGGCTCGCATGTATCCATCTCGAATCCAAGGATCTGTCTTCTGGCCTTCGACAATGCGATCCCACAAACTGCTGAATCGTGGAGGTACGACTGTGGATATGGATGCACTCTCTTGAGGATGCCAATCGGTCAAGCTGCGAGCATATCCCATGTATATAGCCAGTTTGTCGTACCCTCTGCATGAGCTCTCCTGCTAAGCACATCTGCCACCACGATTCCCTTACCGAGATGGTAAGAGATCGTGCAGTCGTAATTCTTTAGCAGCTCGAGCCACCTGCACTGTCTCATATTCAGCTCCTTCTGATCAAAGATATACTTCAGGCTCTTGTGATCTGTAAAGATCTCGAAATTCACCCCATATAAATAGTGGCACCATATCTATAAGATGAAGGTAACTGCCGCTAACTCCAAGTCATGTGTGGGGCAGTCCGCTCATGCGGTCTCAACTGTCGTGATTCGTACGCAATCACGTGGCCTCAATTTTGCGAATTTAAAAAAAAAAACTTAAATATCTAAATTTCAGATTCCAAGAGAATGATTTGATCAGAGATCAGATCAGATACAGACTTCTTAAATTAAATTGCTGAATATAGATTCTTAAATAAAATTTTGATTTTATATTTCTAAATGTCTAAATTTCATATTCCAGGAAAAATAATCAGAGATCAGATACAGATTTATAAATAAATTTCTAAATACAGATTCCTAAATATTCTTCTGAATTTTTTTTGAAGCTCAAAAGAGGGGGAAGCACTCGTCGGTGTTCACCCCAATATATTAAAAAATAAAATAAAAACAGATTTTACAAAGAACAGAGAAGTTGTACAAAAAGGCCTACCTGAGAGGGTAGCCACAAGCAATGGATCCCCCAAATAACCACAGTGGACTACCCCTGGGACCAATCCTCCAGAAGACGCTTTGCACGCATAGATATATTCTCCTTGTAGAACCGTTGAGCCGCAAATATTGCCTCGTTCCTCCCCAGCCAAATGCTCCACAACCTTGCGATTGGATCAAGAAGAAGCTTCCTTTCCCTACCCCTTGAGTTAACCAAACTCTCGCACAACGCATGAAAGGAGACGACGTTAACCCAAGGAAGATCATCCCAAAGATTGCGAACAGGGCCGCACTCGAAAAATAGATGAGAAATTGTTTCCCGCTCCGCATCACAGATACCGCACAGCGATCCAACGTTCGGAAAAATAATTGCGCACCGATCACGAGTCAAAATCCTTCCTCGACGAAGAAGCCACAAGAATATGCCAATACGCTCAGGAAGTTTGAGGCCCCATAAGAATCTACAGTCACGCACAAAGATATCGTCATCGGCATTAAGGGTAGGAGCGAGAGTGACATACGCCTTACGCGAAGAGAAAGATCCATCCTTCCAGGCCCAATGGTCACACCCAATAATCGATCGAGGAGCATCTACTAGCTGAGCCATTAACGATAGAAAATCATCCAGCCGATGATCCGAGAGGATCGCAGCGATCCTAGGGCTCCAGCAGCCGTTCTCCCAGCACGAGGCCACTGACGCCTCCTTGTCGTCGACCAAAGCAAAAAGAGGCGGGAACATCATGTTAAAAGCACCCCTTCCGGACCAGTCATCGGTCCAGAAGCGAAAGGAGCTCCCGTTGCCCAACACTGGCTTAAAAAACGAGTGATTTTGCCTAAAAACAGTCGTCATTCCACGCCAAAATGGAGATAGGCAGCAAAGCGAGTTGTCCCTCAAGCAACCAAACAAGTCCTCGCCCAGCAATTCCCGCAGGACATTAATCATAAAGTTCTCCTCATTCCCCCACACTCGAGAAGCCCACTTAAGCAAAAGAGCTTCATTGACCAAATCCAGGTCACCTGACCCCCAAGCCCCCCAACCGCTTGGGCCGAGAAATGACCTCCCACCCCACGAGGTAAACCCCCCTTCTCCCTTCCCCCTTACGTCCCCACAGGAACCCACGCATACACCTCTCCAACCGTTGGCGAATCCCTTGGGCATACCACGGACCGAGAAAAAATAAATAGGAATAGAGGACAGCACCGCTTTTAGAAGTACCAGTCGCCCACCCCTCGACAACAAAACCGCTCGCCACCCCGCGAGGCAGGCCTCCATTTTCTCCACCACAACCTTCCAATCGCGGAGTCGAGTACGACCGACAGCGAGCGGTAGGCCAAGATAGTCAAACGGGAGAGAAGAGGGGTTGGACCCCAGGAGCTGAGCGCATTCCAGGACCTCAGCCTGCGACATGCCGAACGGAACCACCTTAGACTTCGACGCATGAATCACCAGACCCGAATTATTCTTCTGAATTAAGAACTTATATCTCTAAATTTCAGATTCTAGGAGAATAATTTGATCAGAGATCAGATCAAATACAGACTTCTTAAATTAAATTTTTGAATATAGATTCTTGAATAAATTTCTGATTTAAGAACTTATATTTCTAAATTTCTAAATTTCATATTCTAGGAAAAATAATCAGATACAGATTTTTAAATAAATTTTTAAATACAGATTCTTAAATAATCTTCTGATTTATAAACTCATATATCTAAATTTCAGATTCCATGAGAGATCAGATACATATTTTAAAATATTTTTTTGAACAGAGATAAAAAAGTTCCTGTATGGCAGCAAAGAGAGGGAAGGAATGTACTTATTTGATTTGGAATTTGAAGAAGAATATGCATGCAGGAGTTCCAGCCCTATCTTCTTGAGAGCATGCATCAGTTGATTCTGAATTTTTTGAACAACAGCTTTAATCAAGGAAAGGGGAACATCATGCAGTGAGCTACTTCGTTAGAGGATGTAGAAAGAAAATAGAGAAAGTAAAGTAGAGATAAGAATAGGATTTAGTGGTACAAATAGGAAGAAGATAAGTTTGATTTATGCCAAGTGGAACAAGGAGCCTGGCTGAGAAAGAGAAAATCCAACGGCTGGACTGCTGTGAAAAAAAATTATTTTATTTTTACCATTTTCTCTTCTTTTATTTAAGATATTTAAAATGTCCGTATGCGCACATCGAGCTTCCGATTTCGACGCACAATATCTCAATTTGATCGTCTCTGAACGACGATCAATATGAGTATAATATTGATATTGGATTGGACAAGATTTTTTTGATAAGTATTATTTCCCCTAATAATTTACTCAAAGAACACTTGACATTTGGATTATGGTTTGATAATCCAAATACATGCAAAAAAGGAATATTTATCACAACGGTTGTTGGGTTTTTTACATTATAATCCATATACACACACATGCGTATTCGGGTGTTAAAAAATCCAGGTCAAATGGATACCCGACCCAATCTGCTTATTTCGACCCTATGTAACAGGAGGTCCGGGTCAGGTACCCACAGGCAGCTGACCCATTCCATCCTGGTGGTCACCCAGTTGTAAACCCGCTGGAAGTTTCGGGTACCCGGTTGGATAAATTGGGGTACCGTCATGCCCCAACTCCCACCGTTGCACGCCCAGAAATCACAGCTATGGCTTCTTTCTAGGGTCTTCTCCATCATTTATGACTTGCAATCCCCCTCACAGCTAGAGCCTTCTCCATCGTGTTTATATCTTACAATCCTCCTCTATGTGTTAGGTCGTGGAACAGTTTCCAAATGCAGAGGCTATGGCTTCTCTACATTTGATCTCTTGAATCCCTGCTTCTCAATTAGATCTGAGAGCTTCTGAAATCATGGCCTTGGTCTTTGCTTAAGGACATAGATTACCTTGTGAAGTCTACAAACCTGCTAACACTCCCCCTCAGCAGCAAACCCCTGAGGCTGCTGCATGTAGACTGTCGAAAGATTTATGTAGTCTGTGTACCGTTTGTACTTTTTATTATTCTATGTTCCGTCTTATATAATTTACCCAAGGGTCTTCTCTATATAAGAGACCCTAGGGCTCTTAGGAATAAACAATAACTCTATTTCTTCCAACATGGTATCAGAGCCCTAAACCCTAGGGCTCCTACCCTCTCTCTTTTTCTGCCCCCTTCCTCTTTCTCTTTCCGCCGACGACTTCTTCCTCGAGATCACCATACAAGAATGCATTTTTAACATTGTTGGGAAAAGAGAATGAGATGATTTCTATTCCATAGCCCTAGGCTCTCTTATATAGGAGAGTAGCCTATGGGTAAATTACATAAAGAGCATAACAAGAAAAGAAAATAACGAAGAGGTACAATAACTCAATATGCGTCAACACTCCCCCTCAAGATGGAGCATAGATGTCAATCATGCTCAGCTTGGAAGCACACTTCTGAAATGGACCTCGTAACAATGCCTTGGTGAATATATCTGCAGTCTGGTTCTCTGAAGTAACATGAGATGTGGCAATGAATCCTTTCTGAATCATGTCTCGTATGAAGTGACAATCCACCTCAATATGCTTGGTCCGTTCATGGAATGCAGGGTTGTTTGCAATAAATAAAGCAGCCTGATTATCACACTCCAAGTTCATAGGAAGTGGTACATCTAAGCATAAATCTGTCAGCACCGCTTTCACCCACATCATCTCTGTAGTAACCTGGGCCATTGCCCTATATTCGGATTCAGCACTAGATCTAGCTACCACAGTTTGTTTCTTGCTCCTCCATGAGACTAGGGCATCTCCAACATAGACAGCATACCCTGAGGTGGACTTCCTGTCCTTAGGACAGCCTGCATAGTCTGCATCTGCGCATGCTGAGATAGAAATCCCCTTTCCTTTCTTGAATAGCAGACCTTTACCTGGAGAAGATTTGAGATATCTAAATATCATATGTATTGCATCCATATGCACTTGGCGTGGCTGCTCCATGAACTGGCTCACACGGCTCACTGCAAATAATATATCTGGCCTAGTGATCGTGACATATAACAGTTTGCTTACCAGTTCTCTATATCTTCTCCTGTCCACCTCCTCTGTGTCATCATCATACAGCTTCATGCTAGGGTCCATTGGTGTCGTAGCAGGTCGACACCCTAGCATACCTGTCTCACTCAGTAGATCTGTAACATACTTCCTCTGTGACATGACTAATCCATATGGATTTCTTGCAAATTCCAGCCCCAGAAAATATCTAAGGACTCCCAGGTCCTTGGTGACAAACTCGGTCCCCAGCCTTTCCTTTGCCTGCTTAATGCCCTGGTCATCATCACCTGTAATCAAGATATCGTCAACATAAACCATGATTACAATAATCCCTCTCGTCGTCTTCTGTACAAACAAGGAATGATCAGCATTGGAGCGTTTATATCCTTGTTTCTCAAAGAGGTCTGACAGCTTCTGGAACCATGCTCTGGGACTCTGCTTAAGGCCATAGATGGCCTTATGTAATCTGCAAACCTTGGAACACTCCCCCTCAACAGCAAAACCTGGTGGCTGTTGCATATAGACTTCCTCCTGCAAGTCTCCATACAGAAATGCATTCTTCACATCTAGTTGATAGAGTGGCCATTCTCGAGTGACTGCAACTGATAGCAGGATCCGCAGAGTAGAATGACGTGCCACAGGAGAGAACGTGTCAAGGTAATCTACCCCATATGTCTGTGTGAATCCCCGTGCAACTAGGCGTGCCTTGTACCTGTCAATGGAGCCATCTGCATTGTGTTTAACTGTAAACACCCATTTGCAACTCACCGGGTTGACATCTGGAGGTATAGTAACCAAACTCCATGTTCCTCTAGACTGAAGTGCCGCCATCTCTTCCTCCATTGCTAGCCGCCATCTAGAATCCTGCAAAGCCTCATGGTGGTTCCGTGGAATGTCTGTAGCTGAAAGTGCCAATGCAAACGTCTTGAAGTGTCCAGATAGCCTTTCAAAAGACACAGCTGCTGATACTGGATATTTGGCACAGCTTCTCTTCGGCTTGCGTAGAGCGATTGGAACATCCAAATCCTCTGTGCTATCAACATGCTCCAGTAATGCATCCTGCTCAGAAATGTCGTCAGATCCATCAACATTAATATTTTCATTACATACCATAGGCGAGCTAGTTGACTGGTCAGGACCATGAGCTGGATTCGGCCTGCGGGTGTAATGGAATGGTAACGGGGATACTGTTGATGGCGGTGGTGGTGGCGATGGTGGTGGTGGCGGTGGTGGTGGTGATGGTGGTGACGGTGGTGAGGTTGGTGGTGTCATGAATACGGTATCAGGAGATATAGGTGGTGGCTGCATGTTCCCTGTTTCTGAAAAATACATAATGGATTCAAAAAATGTAACATCTGCACTGATCATATACCGCCGACGCACAGGGTCAAAACACTTGTACCCCTTTTGAGTTCTGGAGTACCCCACAAAGACGCACTTGACAGCCCTAGGAGAGAGCTTGTCAGAACCAGGCGACAACTGATGGACAAAAGCGACTGACCCAAACACACGAGGGGTAAGAATGAACAGATCCTTGTCAGGATAAATAAGTGAAAAAGGAACCTGTTCATTCAAGACGGACGAAGGCATACGATTGATAAGATAGCATGCAGTAAGAACTGCATCACCCCAGTATGAGTACGGAACATGACTCTGAATAAGAAGTGACCTTGTGACATCGAGTAGGTGACGGTGTTTTCTTTCTGCAACCCCATTTTGCTGAGACGTATGAGCACAAGAAGTTTGGTGTATGATTCCTTTCGAGGAGTAGTAGTTGGCTAGATTGTTGGTGCACAACTCCAAGGCATTGTCACTTCTCATAATTTTGACAGATGTGGAAAAAACATTCTGAATCTCATTTAGAAAGTGAATAATAATATTTCCTGCTTCAGACTTATTTTTCATTAGAAATACCCATGATGCTCTAGAGTAGTCATCCACAAATACAATATAAAACCTGTGCCCCTGATGATCGGGAACACGACTCGGACCCCAGACATCGACATGAAACAACTCAAACTTGGAGTTACTACTCCGACCTTGACTGCTGGGAAAAGACGACCTGTGATGTTTTCCCAACTGACACGCCTCACACTGGATAGGTGTGTGAGAGAGACTATAGGGTAGGACTAGACGCAACTTCTGGAGCGGTAAATGACCATAACACAGATGCCACAGGAGAGGAGATACTTGTTCAGCGGGAGAGGATGTGGTTCCAGCAAATGGGGTCTGGTTCAGACGGTAAAGGCCTCCTTGCTCATAGCCATGACCAATCACGTTGCCCGTACGGATGTCCTGAAAAATCAAAGAAGATGGATCAAAAATAGCTCGGCAGTGGAGATCCTTCGTAATCTGACTAATTGACAACAGATTCATAGAAAAATGTGGTGCATGTAGGACATTCTTCAGCTGCATAGAGGGTGTCAATCTAATCTCCCCCTGACCAGTGATAGGGGAATGTGTGCCATTAGCAATTACTACTGTCCGTCCTGGAGGAATCTGGGTGTATCCTGTAAGTAGACTCCGGTCGCCACATAAATGATGTGTGGCGCCCGAGTCCATGATCCATGGCAGTATATGAGATCTACTACTGTGGAGTGCAAGTGTACTACCTGAAGTACTAGTAGATGCAGAAGCAGAGGCAGAGGCAGCAGTATCAGTATGACTCTCTGTAGTCGTTGCTGGGCCAGATGGTGGTATGATGCCCCTGAGGCGGGCAACTAGATCATCAAATCGTTGATCCAGGGTAGCAGCAGATGGGGGCTCTATCTGCTCAGCGGCTCGTGCAGATGCAGGGAATCCATGCTTTGAATAGCATGTGTCTTCATTGTGCCCAACTCGGTGACAGTATGTGCAGGTTGGCCTAGTACGGCCACCCCTTCCACGAGGAGTACGCCCACGGCCTTGGTGATGAAACCCGCGGCCTCTGTTGGCTGCCATAGCTGAGGAATTCTGACTCGCAGCAGGTGAAGGCACTGTGATCCTGCTCAATCTGTGAAAAGCTTCCTCCATGGGAGGAATAGTCGAGTCCGCTAAAATCTGAGAATGTGCTGCCTCATACTCTGGATCAAGTTGCAGCGAGAAACACACCCACCATAGTAGCATTCCTGTATGTCTTCTGCTGCTCGGGCGTAGCTGTCAAGGGCATGAAGCTATATAGCCTCTCAAACATCCCTCTCAGTGATGTATAGAGAGAATGTAGTGGACGACCATTCTGCTTGATGGTGAAGATATCATGCTGGATTTGCAGGATCTTTGTCTCGTTCTTCGCTTGAGAGTATGTGGCCGCCAGAATGTCCCACATATCCTTCGCTGTGGGTTGATGGAGGATATCATTGGCAATCTCAATTGCCAATGTGCCAGATAGCCAGACTTTGGCATACGCATCGTCGGCCTCCCAGGAGGCATAGGTTCCAGTCTTCTCAGCAGGCTCTGATTCGGTAAGAATATGCTTCTTACCCGTAGACTTCATCATGCTCATGAACTGCATTGCCCACAGTTCATAGTTGGTACCATCCATCTTGACAATAGGCGCCGGACCACGGAATGCGCCAATAGATGGGATATCTGCCTTGCTCTCTGACATATTGCAAAATAAAGACTGGAACGACTGACAAATGATATGTTTTGTCTACAATACCATAGATGGGGGTAGTTGCATGTGTAGACTTCAAGCAACTATCCCCATAAAGATGTTTGTGCTAAGACCTATACGCACAAAGAAGTTGCGCACAGGCCGCACAAGGGAGGCACAGTCGGTGCACGGCTGAGGCGCGCAGGGGCTGTGCTAGCGCACGGTTGATGCACGCAGAGACAGGACACAACGCGCAAGGATGCGCAGGGGGGGCTGTGCACGCAGGTGCTGCGCGTGCGGCACGCTAGGGCTGCGCGTGCGGCACGCTAGGGCTGCGCGTGCGGCACGCTATGGCTGTGCACGGGCTGCGCAGGGGCTGCGCTAGGGCAGCGCAGGGGTTGCGCTAGGGCTGCGCAGGGGCTGCGTCCGGTAGAGGCGGCGGCGTTGATGGCACGCCGATCGAGAGAGAGAGAGAGAAGAAGGCCGACAGGTGGGGTGTTAGGGTTAGGGTTTCGAGAACTCCGGTCTAGGACCGTCGCTCTGATACCATGTTGGGAAAAGAGAATGAGATGATTTCTATTCCATAGCCCTAGGCTCTCTTATATAGGAGAGTAGCCTATGGGTAAATTACATAAAGAGCATAACAAGAAAAGAAAATAACGAAGAGGTACAATAACTCAATATGCGTCAACAAACATCAAGCTGAAATAAAGGCCAATCACATACTACCACAGCTAAAAGAACTCGCAGAGTGGAGTGGCGAGCAACATGAGAGAATGTGTCCAGAAAACCCAACACATAAGTCTGAGTAAATCCTCGCGCAACCAATCTGACTTTGTAATGATCAAGACTCCCATCTGCATGGTGTTTCATTGTAAACACCCATTTGCAACTGACAATAGATGTCCCATTGTGAGCAGGGACCAAACTCCAGATACCACGCGACTATAGTGCAACCATCTCTTCTTCCATGGACACCTACTCTCTCAGGGCCTCTTGGTAATTCCGTAGGATCTCCACGACATATAGAGCACCAACGAATCTCCTGAATTCCCATGACAAGCGATCAAAAGAAACCTAGGAAGCAAGAGGATATGAGGTACAAGTACGCTTCTGCTTCCAAAGTCCAATGGGTACATCCATGCCATTGTTAATCTCTTCAATCTGTACAACAACTTCCTGCAATGGTTCCTGCTCAGACACATCTCCAGACCCACCATTAGGACATTGCATTTTGATAAAACATGAGGCGTGCTGGATGACAGGCGATGACTATGAGCAGGAGCAGACCGACGAGTATAGTATCGTGACAATGATGGAGCTGGGACTATGGGAGGTGGCAGTACAAGAGGAGACGATGGAGGTGGAGTAGGAGATGGATGTGAAGATGGAGTTGGAACAACATGCGCATGCGAAGATGGTGATGAGCCAATAGGAGGAGGTGTCATGTAGACCTCATCATCTGAATATGATGAAGTCAACCTAGCACATGTAGTAGAAAAATACATCACCGACTCAAAGAATGTGACACTAGCGCTAACATAATATATCATGTCATAGCATCTATATCCCTTCTGCGCCTGGTGTACCCAACAAAAACACATTTGACAGCTCTAGGAGAGAGTTTGTCCAGACCTGGAGACAACTGATGGACGAGGCAACATAACCAAAAACACGAGGAGTGAGTGAGAATAACTCCTATGGAAATGCCAGGGAGAGGATTTTTCTCACCTAGTACAAGTAAAGGCATGCGATACACATGATAACAAACTGTAAGAACCACATTACCCCAGAACGACTGTGGGCACGGCTCTGATTAAGAAGAGTGCGAGTAACATCAAGTAAATGACGATGCTTTCTTTCTAAAACACCATTCTGTTGAGAAGTTTAAGCACATGATGTTTGATGAACAATACCACGAGATGAAAAGAATTGTGAAAGTGCATGAGTACAGAGCTCCAATGCATTACCAGTTCTCACAAATTTGACAGAAGAAGAAAAAACACTGCCCTTCTTTGAAAAAAGTTGGAATCAAATTTCCAACCTTAAATTTATTCTTCAATAAAAAGATCCATGACAAACGAGAAAAATCATCAACAAGAACTATGTAAAACCTGTCCCTGGTGATCATTAACACGACTTGGACCTCAAATGTCAACATAAAATAACTCAAAAGGGGAGCTACTGCTCCAACTATGATGACTAGGAAAAGCAAACTGATGATGCTTTTCCAACTGACATGCCTCGCATTCGAAGGATAAGCGAGGTGAGATCTGAGGGAGAACTTGACGCATCTTCTGAAGGGGGAGGTGACCAAAGCGCAAGTGCCACATGAACGGAGAGACTGGTCCTGTAGAATGAGAGGATAGGCTGACATATAGAGCTCAGACTAGTCTACAGACACCTCCCTGCTCACGACCACATCCAATCACTCTGCCTGTAAGAATGTCCTGAAATGCAAGAGATGATGAGTAAAAAATAGCCCAACAAAGCAAATCCTTCGTATCCTGACTAATAGATAATAAATTCATAGAATATTCAGGTGCATGCAACACATTCTGCAGATGCATCGAAGGCGTCAAACTGATCTCTCCCTGTCCTATTATCGGGGAATGAGTCCCATCGACTATGACAACAGTTCTCCCTGGAGGAACCTGTCTATAGGCTGCAAGCTGATCTCTATTTCCACACAAGTAATGTGTCGCCACAGAGTCCATAATACATTATGTAGTATCAGATCCATGACAAGTAATAAGAGCATAAATGCTACCTGAGGTACAGACAGTAGCAGAGGTACTAGCCCCAGCAGAAACAACAACATCTGAATTGCCTCCAGGCGTAGGCAAGGAAACAATGGGACTAGTAGGAGGCATAATGTCCCTCAATCGATCTACTAGGTCATCAAACCTCTGAATCGAAGGAGTTGCAGGAGAGTCAACTCGTTCTACCACACGATTCGATGCCGGAAAACCATGCTTGGAGTATCATGTATCCTTTATGTACCCAGGATGATGACTATAAGTGCAGGGCTGATGAATACGACCTCCTCTACCATAAGGTTTACGACCACGAAACTGAGAAGAGCCCTCTCTATAGCAAGAGGCTGCCATCACATAAGGTGTCTGAGTAGAAGTAGGTGACGAGACAATGATCTTGCTAAGTCCGCAAAAAGCTTCCTCCATGGGAGGAATAGTAGCATACAACACTCTGTGAACGAGCTGCCTCATACTCTGGATCAAGTGCTGCTAAGAATGCACCAACCATAGTGGCGTTCCTGTATGTCTTCTATTGCTCAGGAGTAGATGTAAGCGACATAAAACTATGGAGCTTCTCGAACATTCTGCGCAGGGATGTGTATGAAGAATGAAGAAGCCGTCTGTTATGCTTCACAATAAATATGTCATGCTGTAGCTGCCAGATCTTTGTCTTATTCCTCACTTGGGAATAGGTGGCTGCGAGGATATCTCACATCACCTTTGCGGTGGGCTAATGCAGCACATCATTGGTGATCTCTAATGTCAATGTACCGGATAACCATACATGTATATACACATCATCTGCCTCCCACGAGGCATTGACTCCAGTTTTCTCAACATGCTCTTCCTCCATAAGAATATGTTTCTTACCCATAGACTTCATGAGGTTCATGAACTGCATGACCCATAACTTGTAATTCGTCCCATCCATCTTGACAATTGATGCTGAACCTCTGAAAGCGCCTGTGGAGGGGATATCGACTTTGTTCTCTGATATATTTCCTGATGAAGAAAACTAGGTTTATAGACTAAAAAAATAGGCCTACACATATATATGGGGATTTGGTTGCACGTGTAGACTTAGGATGTAACCAAACCCATTAACAAGAAATGAACGGTGATGCGAGCGGCAGACGAAGGCTGCAGGGGCCACAAAGGGTTTTGCTGGCAGCGACGAGAGAGATTCGCAATGGCGGCGCAGACGAGAGGGAGGTGCCCTTGGTGGCGGTAGCATGCGCGAGAGAGGGAGGACCCTCTGTGGTGGCATGCGCAAACGAGAAAGAGAGCTGGAGATGGCAGGTGGCGTCGCCTGAGCGAGGGAAAGCCGACGGTGGCGTCGCGCGAGAGGATGGGGTTTAGGGTTAGGGTTTTCCCGGGTACGAGAACCATGATCTAGGACCACCGATCTGATATCATGTTGGGATAAGAATAAGAGTGGTTTATTCCATGGAACCCTAGGCATGGCATCTCAGCCATATGTCATGAGGTGGAGGAGAAATAATCGGGACCATGTAGGTCGCTGGCGGCCTGTTCGGGTGGAGGCAGAGGCTGGGAGGAGGGCCCTTTCTATATGGAGAGAGAATGGCTGTTTCAAGTGTGGCGAGGTGGGTCATTTTGCGGGTGTTTGCCACGCCTTGACCTACTTTGTGTGTCGTGGAATTGGCCATAGACATAAGTTTCCCGCGTATGATTGTTTCCCGATGCAAGAAAAGCATGACAAGTAATCTGCATGTCAAGGTAGAATGTACTAAATCAAATCTCAGAAATGCACTGGAGGGTATTCTCGTGGGGATCTGCATACGTCCAAAGAACTGTTTGCAAGCAGCGATGGTGAACATCGAGATCAAGGTTGGTCCCTCTTTGAGAGAGGATGTCATTTTGCTTGAAGACTCAGTCATATGCATCCGTGGCCTTTCCAAGGATGAAGACCATTTCCTGACCTGTGGACAACCACATGGTCCTTAGCATCTCACATTACACATTACAAGGTTCTGTTGCTGAAAAGACTTACTCTCCATGCGGGGGATTTCAAAATGGTTGAAGCTCTGATGGCGGAATATGGAAAAATCATCTCCATCATCAACGATGGTCTTTCGTAGGCCCAAAATTGATATGAGGATTGAGGAGGCGCTGAGATTGCGGTTGGTGCCGTCTGAAGTGATGCTGAAAATTGACAGATGCTGAAAATTGACAAAACATATTTGTATGTCGAGGTCGAGGAGGCCAATGTTGTCGTATGCGGCGATGCAGATGAGGGATGGTCGTCGTCAATTACCGTTGGAAGAGGAAACACCACAACTGTTTCAGATTCCACACTGAGATTTTAGGAGCTGAACTCTTCTTTGGGAAACGAAGGTTCTGGAGGCCTTAAAGGCCTCTTTCTACAAACTGGCAAGCTGTAGGATGCATGCCCTAATGTTCATGTGTTGGATCTGATATTTTTGGATCTCAATCAAGTGACTCCGACTTTCACGGATCCAGGTGTGGGGGCCCGAACTTCGGGGCCTCGGGTGGACCTACCAAGACGCTTCTTTTTGGACTCGATTAACTTTAGATCTTGTTTCCTCACTCAAAAATCCACTACTTCGGGAGTTTCTCCATATGGTGGCGCACCCTCGGGGGGAACCACCATGGTGTGTACAAACGATGTCCCTGCTACTAACACCCCTCAAGATGTAAGCAACACATCTGGAGGTCAGGCTGTAGAGGCAGGGGCTTTAGGGGGTCCCCTTGTTGGAGTATAAGGTGTATGCGTCCATTGTGTTGTAGCAGGGTAAATGGATCCTGGAGGAGGTCCAATTACCCCATCCAGTGTTTAGTCCCATATCGTCCAGTGGTGGGACTTGGAGGCTCTGGAGAGGCTATATAAGGAGCCCCAGACCTCCTGTATCCATTGAGAAAAGCAATAGCAAAACACGCATTCTTACAGGGCAACTTATCCAACCAAAGCACCTTATGCTCCAACACCCCTTCCACCTAAGCTTTTACCGCCATCTAGCTTTGGGAAGCGATATTCCTGATGGTCTTCGAGGAAGCGCTGAAGGCAACTGAGGCTGGCAGTTTACAGGGCCCTGGAGCGTTCATTGGCTGATTTTGGGGGGCATTTCTATTTCTTCTTCCCAAGCGCGAGGTCTCAACTAGAGTGTAGGATTTCATGCATATCGTTCTTTCCAATGGGATCTACCTTATCATTGCGAAGGTGCTCAGAAATCATTCAAGAGGTGTTCTACATGTCATGAATATTTGGCATTTATACCTGGAAGATTCATAGCGGATGGGTATGTGCTTGCCTCAGAGTGATTCTTGATTGGAAGATGAATCATGAGAGACGTGTTTTGTGGAAGGTGGATTTTTCCATGACATATGATTGCATGGAATGACATTTTCTTTGGCATCTTTGGAGAAGAAGGGTTTCCCGGATATATTGATTGCTTAGATGAACAAGAGGTGCATCAAAACAACATCTTAAGCGATTTTTGTCAATGGTAGACCAGAAGACGGCTTCTTCCAGCCTCAACGTGGTGTTCGACAACTAACTGGGATCGTACATCATACTCAGGATTAAGGGTGATAAAAAATACACCAATTGTGGTGGCATTCCTGTACGCCTTCTGCTACTACAGTGTCACTGCCAGAAGCATGAAGTTGTGTAGTTTCTCGAACATACCCCTGAGAGATGTGTTTAGGGTATGAAGAGGGCAATCATTCTGCTTGACCTTGAAGATATCATGCTAGATCTGTAGAATCATTGTCTCATTCCTCACCTGAGAGTCTGTGGCTGCGAGGATGTCCCACATCGCCTTGTTGGCTATTGGTTGATTCAAGATATCATAGTCTATCTCCAAAATCACGGTACCGGATAGTCAGATATGTACATATGCATCATCTGCCTCCTACGAGGCACTAGGCTCAGTCTCGTCTGTCGGCTCCTCCCGTGTGAGAATGTTCTTTCCGTTGCACTGCACAAGGATAATGAACTGCATGACCCGCAACTTGTAATTGGTCCCATCCATCTTGACTATGGGTACCAAACCTTCAAAGGTGCCCGATGATGGAACATCAACCTTCTTTCTGACATGATGCCGGGAAATAGACGAAGACTAGGGCTGTAGACAAGAGCAACTGCGTCTATATAGACACATGGAATTGGTAGTGAGTGCATATTCATGCCACAATCGTTCCCATTACCTGCGAAAGCACTCTATGTCTTCTAGATGGACTTAGAGGTCTGATTTCATCGTAAATGGATCAATATCAGACTGTTCTGAGACTCAGAGGGGTGCAACGACAAGAAAGGAGACCACCAGTACGTGGGAGGGGCCTAAAACAGTGCCGTTGGCCCTTATGAACGCCGTCGGATTGCTAGAATTGCAGCATATCAACGCCCGAACGCATGGGCAGAAGCTCTAATGCCTTGAGACGACCACCGGTGGTGGCTTGGGCAGTGTTGGTAGACCGTCGAGACCTCCGAGAGGTGCAGCAGCGAGGCTGCTGCAGGGGATGGGGATTTGGGGGCGGGGTGTGGGTGGGTGGGGGGTGGGGGTGGGCTAGGAGACCACGGGAGGCGGCGAGGCTGCCACTGGGGGCCGCTAAATTCTAGCAGCAGCAGCACCAAGTGAAAGAGACCTGCAGCAGTGGTGGCGGGGGGGGGGGGGGGGGGTGGGGGTGGGGGTGGGCTAGGAGACCACTGGAGGCGGCGAGGCTGCCGCTGGGGGCCGCTACAGGAAATTCTAGCAGCAGCAGCGCCAAGGGAAAGAGACCTGCAGCAGTGGTGGCGGCATTGGATGGAGAAAGGAGGCTGGTGGTAGGGTTAGGGTAAGTAGGTTTAGGCTCTACTTTAGGATCGTCGCTCCGATACCATGTGAAAACTAAAGTGTTGTTTGAAGCTTAGTCTTTGTAATTTTTTGTAACTATTTTTATCAATATAAATATACTCAGGAGTTGAGGTGCACATTTCTATGATGTGCTCCCGATTTTTTCCTAAAAAAATACATCATGTGAAAACATTAATACAATACAAATGGCTTGGCTCCACGCAGGAACTAGAGAGCTTAGTTACACAGCTGATAAGTCATTTTCCGTGGATGCATGTTTACTATCTTTTCCGCGTAGGGCTACCAAGTTTTACTAAGAGAGACTTTGTGAAGGTTGAACTTTTACCCTAGAGTTTCTCACAAAAAATGAGAGGGCAGCAGGTCAGCCGACAAATTTTTAAAGATGTATTATCATAAAAAATAATTTTCGTTTAAGCCTGTCCAAAGATGTATTCAGAAGAAACCCCAATTGTATGCGGATCAGAGTATCTTGACCAGCCAATTTTCATGGAATGAGACTGGAATTACCTTATTATTTTCAATTTTGTTGAAATAAATGGGCATTTTGCTATTATTATTATTGACGATGTAAATATCCTCACAGCATGTAAAGATTCTTACAGTTTCTCTTCGAAGACGATGGATTGATAGTGAACTCTTTGAAGCATCACCAATCAAGAGTCCTTTGCTCACAAGGAAACTCTTTACTTGTTCAACAATCTCGGTGATAAGAGTAGTACTCGGTGGGAGGTTTTTCAGAAAAACCTGCAGGCACAAATATGTTACTGCAGATATTACTTGAAAACTGGAAGGTCAAGAAGTCTCGAATTACTAACTGCACAGAAGCAATATATACACATATAAATCCTGCACCATTGTATTTATCCCTGTAATCACGGGAAATTTTAGAAACATAAGAAAAATAAACACCTAAATATACCCTTACTACTGGAATTATTTCCAGTTGGAGGCATCTCTTGTAACAGAAACGTAATCTCTTCTTCCTTGCTTTAATTAAAAGTGGATGATCACCAATCTTCAGGTTTTAAACAATCTCTCGATCTCATTTTCCTTATCTTAGAAGACACCTGCTAATTTCTGCTACATTTTTATAATTAAAATTGTAGAATATGCTTTATGGGCATGAAGGCGTTCAATTCTCAATTTCAACCGCTTGTTTGATAAGGGCAAACTCATCATGCGCCTGGCATAGATACCTATTCTTGATATCCTATTATTCTTGATCTTCCAAGTAGATAGTTCTTAAGCGTGTATCCATTTATTGTACACATGGCATCAAATTTCAACGAAATTCCACCGAATTTCTCAGACCCCTTTCTCCAGGTCACCGAAATTGAAACGCCACCTTATTTCTTTTTCCATGATTTCAACAAAATATCAGCAAAATGTCAACGAAATTTCATTGAAATTGCATATTGTTGGTGGAAAAGAGTTATCTGTTTATTCCATAGAACCCTAGGCTCTCTTATATAGAGAGGACCCATGGGTAGATTACATAAGAGATTACCAAGAAAATAAAAATAGCATAAACGATACACCGACTACATAATTATCTCTACACTCCCCCTCAAGATGGAGTATAGATATCAATCATGCTCAGTTTGTAAGAACATTTCTGGAACGGTCCTCTGAGCAATGGCTTGGTGAAGATGTCGGCAGTCTACCTCAATATGTTTTGTTCTTTCATGAAAGGCTGTATTATTAGCATTGAACAAAGCAACTTGATTATCACACTGTAGCTGTATGGGTAGAAGTACATGTATATGCAAGTCTTCTAGTACAACTCGAACCCACATCATCTTAGTGTCGCTTGTGCCATGGCCCTATATTCAGACTCAGCGATAGATCTAGCCACGACAGTTTGTTTCTTGCTTTTCCAAGAAACCAGAGAGCTGCTCACAAAAACTACAAAGCCTGACGTAGACTTTCGATCCTTAGGGCATCCTGCATAGTCTGCATCCGCACATGCCGAAATAGATAAATCTGTGTCTTTTCTAAACAACAATCCTGTACCTGGAGACAACTTTAGATACCTTAGTATCACATATATGGCATCCATATGTATCTGTCTTGGCTGTTCCATGAACTGGCTCACTCGACTTACTGCAAAGGCATTATCAGGTCGAGTTATAGTGATGTAAAGAAGCTTACCCACCATTTCTCTATACCTTCTCCTGTCAACCTCCTCAGTATCGTTATCATATAGTTTCATGCTTGGATCCGTAGGAGTACTCGAGTGTCTACATCCAACCATGCTTGTTTCAACAAGCAAATATGTAATATATTTCCTTTGGGTCATCACAAGACCCTGTGCATTCCTGGCAAACTCCAGCCCCAGAAAGTATCATAGAGTACCAAGATCCTTCGTAACAAACTGACGGCCCAAAAATGCTTTTGCCATCTCTATCCCCTGAGCATCATCTCCTGTAACCAGAATATCATCAACATATACCACGATGACAATCGTACCTCTAGGAGTCTTCTGGATGAACAACGAGTGATCCGCATTTGATCTTTTGAATCCTTGTTGTTCAATTAGATGAGAAAGCTTCTGAAACCACGCCCTTGGGCTCTGTTTAAGGCCATATATCGCCTTGTGAAGTCTACACACCATATGATTCTCCCCCTCAGCAGCAAACCCCGGGGGCTGCTGCATGTAGACTTCTTCCTGCAGATCGCCATACAAGAATGCATTCTTAACATCAAGTTGAAATAGGGGCCCGTCACGTACCACAACAACAGACAGAAGAATGCGAAGAGTGGAGTGACTAGCAACTGGAGAGAAGGTATCTATATAATCCACACCATATGTCTGAGTGGAGCCTCTCGCCACTAGCCTTGCCTTGTAATGGTCAAGACTACCATCTGCGTGGTACTTTACTGTGAATACCTATTTGCAGCTAACAACAGATGCGCCTGAGTGAGCGGGAACCAAGCTCCATGTACCCTGTAACTGTAAGGCAGTCACTTCCTCTTCCACAGTAGAATGCCAGCAGTCACTCTTCAATGCATCCTGATAATTCCGTGGTATCTCCACGGAAGACAAAGCCACAACAAACCTCTGAAAGTCCCCTGTAAGATGGTGAAAGGAAACCTGGGAAGCAAGGGGATATGATGCACAAGTACGTTTCTACTTCCGAATAAGAATAGGGACGTCAAGATCATCATCCACTGTACTCGCCGGTTCACATTCCTACTGCAAAGGTGAATCCTGCATATGCACTCTATCCGACCCATCATTAGTAATAACATCTAAACATATCTGAGGCGTGCTGGATGATTGACGTGCAGCATGAGCATGACCTGACCGACGTGTATAATATTTAGGTAATGGCACGACATGTGGTTTTGGTGGTGGTAGCGGGGTGGTGGTAGCGATGGAGATGATGGTGGCGTGACAACCGGGACAGGAACGCACGGAGGTGGACGCAGAATAGGAGGAACATAGACGTCGTCATTAGATGTGGATGAGGCGAACCTGTCACCTGCATGTGAGAAGTACATAACAGACTCAAAAAATGTAACATCAGCACTGGAAGAGACAGAGATGTGGTTGAGCCGCCGGTATACTTCCTTCATAGGAGGAATGGTAGCATCAACAAGTATTTGTGAATGGGAAGATTCATATTCAGGATCCAGGGCCGTAAGCAAGACCTCCACCATGGTAGCATTCCTGAATGTCTTCTGCTGCCCAGGGGTAGCCGTGAAAGGAATAGTACTATATAGCTTCAAAAACTTCCCCCGTAGGGATATATACAGGGAATGGAGTGGCCGTCCATTCCGCTTCATTGTGAAGATGTCGTGCTGTAGCTATAACATCTTTGTCTCATTTCGCACCTGCGAATATGTCGTCGCCAGTATGTCCCACATCGCCTTAGCAGTGGGCTGATGGAGAACATCATTAGCAATCTCCATCGACAACGTACATGATAGTCAGACCTTGGCATATGAATCATCGTCCTCCCAGGAGGCATAAATCACAGTTTTCTCAGCTGAGTCTTCCTCGGTAAGAATGTGCTTACCGTTCGACTTCATGAGGCTCATGAACTGCATCACCCAGAGCTCGTAGTTCGTCCCATCAATCTTGACTATTGGTGCGCGACCTTTGAATGCGCTTATGGAGGGCATATCGACTTTGTGTTCTGATATATCACCGGAGACAAAAAAACTAGGATTTGTAGACCAAAAGAAAGATGTCTACATAAACTTCATAGGATTTGAGTGCGTTCATAGACTTTAAGCACTCAAATCCATTGAGATGGCGGAGAAAACGGCTGCAGAGAAGGTGGAAGGTGCCGGCGGGGGATAGCCGGTGAGGGGAGGCGTCGGGAGAGAGGCGGCGGTAGAGAGGTGGTGATGTCGGAGAGAGGTAGCGGCGACGGGAGGGGGCTGGCAGCGCCGGGGAGAGGAGGCGACGAGGGCGACGACGAGGATAGAGAGGAGGGGCGGCAGGTGAGAAGGGTTTTGGCTCTGATACCATGTTGGTGGAAATTATTATCTTGTTATTCCAAAGAACCCTAGGCTCTCTTATATAGAGGAAAGCCTATGGGTAAATTACATAGGTAGTAACTATGGAAATAGAAAATGATAAACAGTTCACCAACTACATAAATCTCCCAACAATAACTATTTACAGTAGAATAATATATGAAATAGGAAATATAAAGATGGATGATGATAATCGGATTGGGCCATGGATACAGATCTTACCCCATTATTAGTTGCTTTGCAAACTGGATATACCATGATTTTCCAATAACACCCATGACGTTTGTTTGATATATCTCACTATGTGTATGAAGTTGTGAATCAGTGATGCCAGATATTTGTGCCGATCGAGGTGCTCCTTACACCTGACCATGCGAGGGTACGGTGACCCTCAACTGGGCTGGAGTTAGGATGCCTAGATTGGGAAGCAGCCATCTCGTGCGTAGGTCTACGATCCCAGTCCCTTCTCTGTTTTTATCGCATGCTTGCAATTGTTTTTCTGCTTCCTTGGGATACATGTGTTTTTTCCTGATCAGTTCCGTTGACCTTGAGTTCTGTTAAGGTTCCTACGCTGGAGAACCCTTGGTTTTTCTTCGAGCTTCTTTGTAACATCCGGATCCGAATGAACTGAAGCTCCTGTCAAGAAAAGGATGTTGCAAGCAAGTTTGGATCTCCAAAGTGGAGATATTCAAAGGTACATATCTCTCTCCTCTTTGTTCTCATTGAAGTCAATGTTGAAGTTTCTAATTCAGTTTTTTTTTATGTTGCTATCCATCAGGTATTTTATCTATTGTTGTATGTTAGATAAAGCCACAAAATCCCTCCAAACTTAGAGGATCAAAGGTACAATCTTTCCCCCTCCTCTTGCTGCCTTCCATGCATGGTTCAATTCCTTGAATTTCCTATAAAATTAGATGAGAATGAGAAGCTTTACATCGAATTCATCAAAACTTTACAACCATTATATATACTCTTGATTTCTTAGAATTTTGAGGATAAAAATTTGTATTTAGCATGCAAATTAACCTAAGTACAAGCCATTTAGCCATAATTTTTAGCACAGAAAAATAGAAATTTGGGGGAAATTACATGCATTTTCTTATGGAATCCTGAGAAGGATAAATCAATTCATAAATAAAGAATCTAATAAAAGTAACTGAGCCTCCAAAATTTCAAAAAAAACTCAACCTCAAAACAGGATGACTTACCTTTATAATTGAAAGCAAGACTCCTATTAATCAACTGCATGTTCTTTACATCAAAGACATACTCAATTACTATTTTCAATGACAAAGAGAGTCCTAACGTCGATCATAAGATACTTTGATACATTTATGGCTAAAGATGCATTATTTTTGGATGAAATCCTAATAAGGATGATGTCAATGCTTATATACTGAACATAATTTATATCAAAATAATGTCATATCTCCCAACAGATGAGCTGTAGACAACAACTCGAGATTGTGAGTTATTCTAAACATAACAAGCATTAAACCACACCAACCAAGAATTCCAACAACTAACATGGAGCTTCACAGAGTGATTGTTATGAACTTGCTCGAAGAGATAATCATGTGCCATTAACCTCCATATGTTTGGTCCAAGGTTGAAAACAATATTGTATCTATGAATAATGCAATATAATATCATAATTTGGTTGCATGGGTAGAGGCTCCTATAAGAACATATGCTCCTAAGGATCTATCCATATAGCTTTTACAGTAGCTTGAGTCGCAATATGATGAGGTTTCATTCAGGTTACAAACTAAAATTTGTCATGGGTTTCTTGTCTACAGGAAAACCTGTATAATATACATATGCACAAATGGTGAAACCCAGAGATTCCTTGCTGAGGAAATCATAATGTATATGAGTAGCAGCATTATAACAACATCCTAGAGTGACCCATGAACTAATCTACTTTGCTATCTACACGAGCAATGTCCAAGCAATTCACAGTGATATGTAATAGTTTCCTGATAACCCCTTTATATTATATAGCATTGACATCTTCTGAGAATTCATCTTTTAAAATATTGGAACTCTTCTCTCAAAGTCAACAAATGATTTCTCAAGATCTTTACGAATAAGAAATCATCAATCAATTGATCATTATGTATAGTCTACTATTCATACAATCTATTATATATATAGGATGTTATGGCAAATAATCAGAAAACACCCCTCCTTTGATGTCTCAACTGGAACTGGTACAATTGAGACATGATTCTTGTTTAGGTACCATATAAAACAAAATGATAAAGGCTAGCTAGATCCATATCCAAAGCATAGATGGTGATCTTACGATTTTAGAAATAATAAGATGTGACCACAAAGACCGATCATCTTCATAAATTAATCTTTTAGGTATACTCTACTATTTATACATATTATCAAAGACAGGTAGTGACAAAATACCTAGAATTGTAAAGTCGACCATTAAGAGATTGAGAAATGATGGGGTAGATGAATAAGTGAAATCAATGCTGAATCAGTTATATCAATAAGATCGTTGATAAAAAAAGACATAGATCTGTACAGTCAACCACATCAGAGATTGAGAAAGGTTGAGGAATCAAGTCAGCGTTGATGATTCATTGATGACTAATAATTAAGAGTGCCAGTCATGGTGACCTTTATGCCTGACTGTGCAAGGGTGCGGTGACCCTCAGCTGGGCAGGAGATTAGGAAGCCTAGTTAGGGCAGCGACCGCTTAGTGCGCGGGTCTAGGATCCCAGTCTTTTTCTCGATTTTTTTTCGCGAGCGCTCGCAGTTTTTACGCCTCTCTGGGATCCACAGGTTTTCTTTTAAAGATCAGTTCCGCTGACCCTTGTTCTTTAAGGGTACCTAGGCTGGAGGGCCCTTGGTTTTAGTTTTTCGAGCTCGTTAGCCCGTACCGGTCGGGCCGGTTTTTCTTTTAGAGTGACTTTTCCGGAGAGTCTCTCTCACCCGTCTCAGTGGCATAGTTTTAGAGTAGACCTATCCCTCTATTGGACCGCCCTTCCAATTAGAGGGCGAGACAGAAGAGCCTCTTTTGTAGGTTACCTCACCGCTTGAGTTTTGTTTACTTTTCGCCAACAGACTTGGCGATGCTACATCTGAATCATCCATGTATACATCTGAATCCTCTATGGCTACATCTGAATAAGTTACAATTGAATTTGGAGTTACATTTGAGATTAGATTGAGTCACAAATGAGTTTGGCTAAAGTTGAGATGAAATACAGTTGAGTTGGTTGTAGTTGAGCTTAGTTTCCATTAAGCTAGTTACTGTTCCGCAGTATTTCCCGATGAAGAGAAAAGATCAATTTATGAAAATCATCCTTATCAGACTACGAACTACTACTACAGTTGATTGAATTAGCTAGTGGACGTGTTGGGAACTTAGTTAGTGTAGAGATAGTTCGTAGTATTATTATTATCTCTTTATGTAACGTTTTCTTATTTCCTTATCTTTGTTAGACCTCTCTGTAATTTACCCTTAAGGTCTCTCCCTATATAAGAGAGCCTAGGGTTTTTTCTGAATAACATTGAAGACTCTTTTCCCAACATGGTATCAAAGCCGCCCTAGGGCTCTCCACCCGCCGCCTCCCTCTCCCCACCCGCCGCCCTCTTCTCGATACGCCCTTCGCCGCCGCCTTTCTCTCGTTCCCGCGCACTGCCCTAGGCCCACCCCCACTGCCAGCGGGCGCCAGGGGGTCTTCCCCAACGATCCTAGCCGCCGCCAGCGGCTCCACAGTGCTTACAGTCGCCGCCAGCAATCCCCGACTGCTGCAGTAGGCCCCAGCCACCGCCAGCCAGCCCCAGGCGGTATTCCCCAGCACCGCCAGTAGCCGCCAGGCGCCTTGTGCCCTCTCCCAGGCAGTCCAAGTCACCGCTGTAGGTCCCGGCTCTCCCAACAAGTCGCGCAGATACCTTGGTGACCCCAGACGGCACCTAACAACCGGTTTAAGGGCTGTAAGCCCTCTCTAAGGCGTGCCCTAGTTCTCTCTTCGATCGAGATATGGGTTTTAGTGCGTAACGTCTACATACGCACTCAAATCCAATGCAGTTGGTGTAGACATTCATCACAGTGTCTATATACCCTTGTTCTTCTCCAAGCAGCAGTATGTCAGAATCAAAAGCCGATATGCCCTCCACCGGCGCATTCAAAGGTCCGGCGCCGATAGTGAAGATGGATGGGTCTAACTATGAGCTCTGGGCGATGCAGTTCATGAGCCTCATGAAGTCTAATGGTAAGAAACACATTCTTACTGAGGATGAGCCTGCAGAGAAGACATGGATCTATGCCTCATGGGAGGCTGACGATGCCTACGCAAAGGTCTGGTTGTCTGGTACACTGACGATGGAGATTGCTAACGACGTCCTCCATCAGCCCACTGCCAACGCAATGTGGGACATTCCTGCCGCTACTTATTCGCAAGTGCGAAATGAGACAAAGATGTTACAGCTTCAACATGACATCTTCACAATGAAGCAGAGCGGCAGACCTCTCCATTCCCTATACACATCCCTAAGAGGGATGTTTGAGAAGCTATACAGTACCATTCCTTTCAATGCTACTCCTGAACAGCAGAAGATGTTTCGGAACGCCACCATGGTGGGTGTTCAACTTGCGGCTCTTGATCCTGAGTATGATGCCGTCCGGTCCTAGATTCTAGCTGATGCAGTTATTCCTCCAGTGGAGGATGTTTATAGAAGGCTCAGCCGCATTCCAGTCCCTTCCAGCTCTTCTACTCCACCCCCATCAGCGATGGCAGTCTCACGTGGGAGAGGTGGACTGCATTCTGGCCGCGGTCGTGGACGTGGTCGTGGACTCCAGGGAAGGGGTGGTCGCTTCAGTCAGACATGCTCCTATTGTCACCGCACAGGACACTCAGAGGAGACATGCTATTCTAAGCATGGCTACCCAGCATCAACACGTGTTGCAGAGCACTCTCAGTCTCCATTATCCTCTACTGCAGATAGTCGATTTGACGAACTTGTGGCCCGTCTCCGAGATATTATGCCACAGTCATCTGCTGATTCGTCTGGTGGCTCTTCAGATATTGCTGCCACTGCTTCTGCCAGTTCATCAGCCGCTGCGAGCACCTCAGGTAGATCTAATGCATTCACAACACCTCATGATATATCTGACTGGGTTATAGATTCCGGAGCCACACATCATCTCTGTCGAGATAGAGGTAGATTACAGGCCTACAGGGACATTCCTCCCGGCCGTTCAGTACAGATTGCAGATGGTACACATTCGCCCCTTGTTGGACAGGGGGAGGTTTTTCTATCCTCCACTATGCAGCTACAGAACGTTCTACATGCTCCTGAGTTCTCATTGAATTTGCTATCTATTAGTCAGATTATGAAGGATTTGAATCGTCGTGCTATATTTGACCCGTCTTCTCTCATTTTTCAGGATATACTCACGGGCAAGGTGATTGGCTGTGGCTCTGAGCAGAATGGTTTATATCGACTGGTTCGGGATTCCTATGCTGGCGTCTCCTCTCTTCCCGCTGGACCAGTCTCACCGTACATTTGGCATCTCCGGTTTGGTCACCTTCCGCTCCAGAAAATGCGCCATCTTCTGCCCCAGATCTCTCCTAGTTCGTCGTTCCGATGCGAAGCGTGTCAGTTGGGAAAGCATCACAGGTCGAGCTTCCCAAGTCATCCGAGTCGGAGTAGTAGCTCCCCTTTTGAGTTGTTACATATAGATATATGGGGTTCGAGTCGTGTTCCTGATCATCAGGGGCACAGGTTTTATCTTGTGGTAGTGGATGATTTCTCGCGTGTGTCGTGGGTCTTCCTTTTGAAAAATAAATCTGAAGCAGGAGCTGTGATCAAGAACTTGCTTATTGAAATGCATAATGTTTTTTCTTCCTCTGTTAAATATGTTCGGACGGATAATGCCCTTGAATTTTGCACACGCTCACTGTCTCTATTTCTTTCATCAAAGGGTATTATTCATCAAACCACTTGTACGTATACCTCACAACAAAATGGTGTGGCGGAAAGAAAGCATCGCCATCTCTTGGATATTACTCGTACACTGTTGATTCAGAGTTGTGCCCCTATTTCATTCTGGGGCGATGCTGTTCTTACTGCATGTTATCTGGTTAACCGAATGCCATCCTCAGTTCTTGGTGATAAGATACCTATCTCTGTTATTTTCCCATACAAGGAGTTATTTTCACCGACTCCACGTGTCTTTGGTACTGTGGCCTTCGTTCATCGTCTGTCTCCCGAACTTGACAAACTCTCTCCTAGAGCAGTCAAGTACGTCTTTGTTGGTTATTCCAAAACTCAGATGGGCTACCGGTGTTATGATCCTGCAACTAAGAGGTACTTCGTGAGTGCTGATGTCACTTTCTTCGCGTCGGTCATGTATTTTTCTCCTGCAGGTGACAGAATGGTACCATCCACTACCACTGATGATATCTATGTTCCTCCACCACCTACATTGAGTACATCTGAGTTGTCTCCTGTACCTGTCTCCACGCCAGCACCACCACCTCCACCTCCACCTCCACCACCCAATCCACGGCCTATCGTATCACCGTTATCTAAATTCTATACACGTCGGTCAGGTCCTGCTCAAACTACACAACAGCCAATCATCACGCCTCAGGTATGTTCGGATGGCAATACTACTGACGGGTCAGGTTTGGTACATATGCAGGATCCTTCAGTACAGGCAGACACTAGCCCATCCAGTACAACAGATGATGATCTTGACGTTCCGATTGCCATTCGGAAGCAGAGGAGGCAATGCGCCTCTTATCCTTTTGCTTCACAGGTTTCTTTTCACCGTCTCACTGGTGATTTTCAGAGGTTTGCCACAACCTTGTCTTCCGTGGATATACCACGGACATACCAGGAAGCTTTGAAGAATGATTGCTAGAGATTAGCAATGGAAGAGGAGATGAGGGCCTTACAGTCTCGTGGCACATGGTCTTTGGTCCCTGCACCTTCTGATGCATCAGTTATGAGCTGTAAATGGGTCTTCACAGTCAAATATCATGCAGATGGCATGTTGGATAGGTACAAAGCACGCTTGGTCGCCCGTGGGTTTACACAAACCTATGGTGTGGATTACATGGATACATTCTCTCCAGTGGCGAGACACTCTACACTTCGTATTCTCTTATCAGTGGCTGTGGTTCGTGATTGGAGTATATCTCAACTATATGTCAAGAATGCCTTTTTGTACGGGGACCTACAGGAGGAAGTCTACATGCAGCAGCCACCTGGGTTTACTGCTGAGGGGGAGAATCAGATGGTCTGTAGACTTCACAAGGCCATATACGGCCTCAAACAGAGTCCGAGAGCATGGTTCCAGAAGCTGTCCAACCTGATTGAGCAACAAGGTTTCACGAGGTCAAATGCCGATCACTCATTGTTTGTGCAGAAGACATAGGCAGGTACGGTAGTCATTATGGTCTATGTGGATGATATTCTTGTTACAGGAGATGATGTTCAGGGCATAGAGAGGGCGAAGGCATTCCTAAGCCGACAGTTCGTTACAAAGGATCTTGGAACCCTAAAATACTTTCTGGGGTTGGAATTTGCAAGGAATGCACAAGGCTTGGTGATGACACAATGGAAGTATATTACAGACTTCCTGATTGAGACTGGCATGGATGGGTGCAAACCATCAAGTATTCCCATGGACCCTAGCATGAAGCTGTACGATGGTGATACAGATGAAGTAGATAAGAGGAGATATAGAGAAATGGTGGGAAAACTCCTCTACATTACCATTACTCGTCCAGACATTGCATTTGCAATTAGCAGGGTGAGCCAATTTATGGAACAACCAAGACAGGTTCACATGGATGCTATACACATGATACTGAGGTATCTGAAGTCTTCTCCAGGGTCAGGGCTGCTATTCAGAAAGGGCGCAGACTTATCCATCTCAGCATGTGCAGATGCAGATTACGCAGGATGCCCTAAGGATCGAAAATCAACCTCAGGGTTTGCAGTCTTTGTTGGAGGCTCATTGGTTTCTTGGAAAAGCAAGAAACAAAATGTTGTGGCAAGGTCCAGTGCTGAATCCGAATATAGGGTCATGGCTCAGCCAGCACGGAAATGATGTGGGTTCGTTCAGTACTAGAAGATCTACATGCAGTGGTGCCCGTACCTATGAAGCTTCAGTGTGACAATCAGGCTGCACTGTTCATTGCCAATAATCCAGCTTTCCATGAAAGGACCAAGCATATTGAAGTTGACTGCCATTATACTAGGGACTTGATCCAGAGAGGATTGATATCTACTATACATGTCAGTTCTGGAGATCAGACTGCAGATGTGTTCACCAAGCCACTGCGCAGAGGACCTTTTCAGAGATGTTCATCCAAGCTGAGCATGATAGATATCTATGCTCCACCTTGAGGGGAAGTGTAGAGATAGTTCGTAGTATTATTTTTATCTCTTTATGTAACGTTTTCTTATTTCCTTATCTTTGATAGACCTCTCTGTAATTTACCCTTAAGGTCTCTCCCTATATAAGAGAGCCTAGAGTTTTTCTGAATAACATTGAAGACTCTTTTCCCAACAGTTAGGATGCATTTTACTCCACCGCATGCCTACGGAGGCACCCCACCCTAAGGCTTCCTTACTGCCTTAGAGTCACAGTGTGAGGTTTTATCAAGATCAAGACCACAGACTATCTACTAAGCTTGAGAAATTCAATATGAAAAGAATCAAAACATCAGACTCATCATCTACACTTACTATGGTCTATCCTCATGACTCACAAACATCAAAAGAGACCCGAATCATCTCGACCATGCCAATCATTAAATACTCAAGATATCATGATCATTTCAATCATGATAGCCATTGAATAAATCATTGGAACATGAAATTGATGGGGAAGAACGGAAATCATATACAGTTTTATACTGGAGTCACATCTTAGAATCATAATATGAGGTCACACTCAGATCAAGATCCCAAATTATCCACTAAATCTGATTGATTGGATAAAGACCAAGAACAAAGACTCAACATCCACATCTTAAGATCCATTAAACATGATTTATAATTAATTAAAAGATGATAGTTTAAATATGGATCATATAATCTTTGTATAAAAATGATTAATATGGGTAATTAATGTAGGATGAGTAGAATGGGGTTTTATATACCAAACTTGAAAGCCTGTTTCATTGCAAGTAACTTTAAATTTTAATTGTAAAGCCCAATCTACTTGCTTTCTTTTGGAGCCACTAAATTTCCTATTATTTCTAATTAATAAGATTTACTCAACATTTGTTGATGTTCTTTTCTCCCTATTGCATGGATTGCAGGCATAATACCTGCATCGTGGTATGGGGAGAGTTGAACGTCAGTTTCTGCAGTTGAACATATCAGGTATGTATGCTATAATTTGTTCAAGGTATTATATAATGCTTTTATTTCTCTTTTGATACAATTGGGATTTCATTTCTGTTGTTACATGTTAACTGCTATGGAAATTTATGTAATATAATTGTGACATATTGTAGTTCTGTGGTTTATTGGTTAATTTGTGAATGTCATTCATAAATGTGAAAATTTTTTCCCCTAATTTCCAGTTCTCTAATGTGATTTTTAGCGAACATAATACTACGGATAATATGTAAACGGGTATCCCGGATCCGAGGAGGAGCATGCCTCACAGTTTGGTATCAGAGTAGTGGTACCCCGCTACATACATTCATAGTATTATAGTTGCGATCGCATTAATTTCTCGGATATCGACAGTCCCCTGATTTGTCGCGAGTCCGAAAGGGAAATATGACATTCAAATTCTATAACCACAGATGTCATCGTTTGCAACTAATTTCCATACTAAATCCCAAGAAGAGAAAAAGAATAATCGAAATATTCGTAAACATCGACTATTGTAATTAAGGTTATCGATTCTGCTGACCTTTCTATTTTTTTAATTGATTCTGGAGTGATGAATGAACTTTGAATTTCTAACTTCAGTAGGTAGAGGTGCAGATGCCCTAGATCATCCTTGTCACATTATGGGCCATGTGGCTAATTGATCATTATAAGACTAATAGTCAGATAGCTACCAATGTTGATTGGTGGACATGAGATGATAGCAGACTGTCTGCTACTACAGATCAACAAGTTCGACCAAACTTTTGGCATGGATTGAATGCCAGATCATCATGCCATGAGTAATTATTTCATGAAGACGATTGTTTTAGGATTCCGGACTTATCCGAGATTACCTATAAGGGTACATTATATGACTCCAAAATGGAGTATATCTGAGTGTTGAAAGCTCGAAGACTTGTTGATGAGGAATGCGACACATTTCTAGCAATTGTCCGAAAGACACTTGATGAAAGAACCGATGACTCAGGACATCAGTTTAGTGTTAAATTATTCCAATGTGTATCCTGATGATTTGCCAGGTATACCGCTTGAGAGAGAGATTGAGTTCGAGATCACACTACTACTAGATACACAACCAATCTCGATGACTCCGTACCACATGACACCAACCGAGTTGAGAAAGCTGAATGTGCAACTACATGAGTTACTTGACTTGAGTATCGTGAGGTCGAACACTTCACCTTAGGGTGCTCTACTTCTTTCGTCAGAAAGAAGGATGAATCGATGAGATTATGCATAGATTACATACATCAGAATAAGAAAAAAGGTAAAGAACTGTTATCTTCTATCATGCATCGATGACTTGTTCGATCAACTACATGGATCTTCGATGTTTTTAAAGATAGATCTCCAATCTGGCTACCATCAACAGAGGATTCAAGAGTCGGATATTTGGAAGACAACATTCAAGACTCGATATGGGCACGACAAGTTTGTGTGATGTCGTTTGGGCTCACAAATGCCATGCATCATACACATACATGATGAACAGGATTTCCGTCCAAACTTGGATGAGTTTGTGATTGTATGCATTGACGATGTGTTGATATATTCCCGAAATGAATAGGGATCACATCAATGATGTTTTGATATATTCTTGAAATAAATGGAATCATGCAAATGATCTAAAGATAGTCCTTGACATACTTCAATAGTACAAGTTGTATATCAAGTTAAGCAAATATGAGTTCTAATCATCTCATGTCTCATTACTTGGGCATGCCATTTCCGGAGCAGGTATCGCAGTTGACCCTGCGAAAATTGAGATAATCATGTCTTGAGAACAATCCAAGACAATCATTCACATTCATAGCTTCCCTGGACTAGCGGGTTATTACAGACGCTTCGTCGGTAGTTTTTCTTGAGTCATCCTTTCCTGACACGATTGACACAGAAGAGAGATCCTTTCATTTAGAATGATCCATGTAAACAAACCTTCAGAGCACTGAAGGAAAGATTGACGACTACGAATATACTTGCACTTCCTTCAGACACTCAGGATTATGTTGTATATACAGATGCTTCAAGAGAAGATTTAGGAACAATTATGATGCAACCCGGTCAAGTGATTGTTTATGCATCATGTCAATTGAGATTGTATGAGCAGAATTAATCCATCCATAACTTGGAGTTGGTGGCGGTTGTCTTCTCTCTTTTTTTTAAAAAACTGGCGTCACTATCTCTATAAGGTGAATTTTGATATCTTCATAAATCACAAGAGTTTGAAGTACATCTATGATCAGAAAGAGCTAAACATGAGACAACATCGATTGTTTGAACTACTGAAGGATTTTGAATACATGATCTCTTACCATTCTGGTAAAGGAAACGTGGTGGCAGATGCGCTTAGCAGGAAAGCTCACGCACATACAACAAACTAGCTATATACATGAGATATACTCGTAACTTTGACTAATGGACATCCTCATAAGAAGTGCGTCTACATCAACTGTCATATCTTCGCGATTTAGCAGTCTTTGGGATTGCATAGTATAAGGATACATGACATATCCTTGAATTTGAGACAGATGCATGCGTGCCATCAAGGACAAACGTGATGATTTTGTGGGGACTAAGTCTATTTTGTGGAAGGTTGGCTGGGTAATTGCGCCCAACAATGAGTAGTCGCGCAGAGATATTCTTGATAAGACACATAGTTCACGATTGTCTATTCTTCTTGGCAACACAAAGATGTACCGAGATCTAGGTCTACATTCTGGCAGGACGGAATGAAACGAGATGCAGCATGTCATGTTAGCAAGTGCATGATCTATCAGATGGTCAAGGCTGAACATAAGAGACCACCATGATTATTACAGTATCTCCCCTTTCTCGAATAAAAGTGGAAGAGTACTTTTATGGATTTTGTCACGGGACTAGTAAAGACACTAGGTGATCACGATGCTATTGGGATGTTGTTGACAGATTCCAAGTCAGTCCATTTCATACATATCAACATGACCTACACTACATCTAGGCTGGCTAGATTACATGTGCAAAAAAAACATTATCAAATTTTATGATATACCACATGGGGTAGTGTCTGATGGAGACTCGAGGTTTATATCTCACTACTGGTACCGTCTTATGTCAACACCACAGACAGAGCTGAAGATGAGTTCTGCAAACGATACACAATGTGTTATTCAGACACTTGAGGATTTGCTACGTGCATGTACTCTAGCGTAGAAATGATCCGGGAAGGACCACCTGTCATTGGTAGAACTCCCGCACAACGACAATCATTATTCCAGTATTGGTATGGCATCATACGAAGCCTTATACGGACGGAGATGTCTCGCACCTCTCAGTTGGCGTAAGGTAGGTGAACATACTTTTTACTCTGTAGATCTCTTTGGGAAGGGACTACGAGAACTGTTGATCGATCTTGTAAGGGGAAGGCATCTGATGACTCAGAGCTGCTTGAAGAGCTATGCAGACCATCAAAAAAGAAATTTGGAGTTTCATGTAATCCGATCCTCTTCTCTTAATTGATTCAAATTGTAACTTATCAATATTTAACTTAATCCTTCATATTGATGGAAATTCCTGAAAACACAAGAAAGAGATTGAGTGTTTCTATGAGTATCTCCCATGAAGGGAGTACAGAGATTTGGTGCTCATAGCAAGTTGACACCACGATACGTTGGATTATTTGAAATTTTTAGTCATGTGTGTAAGGTGGTCTATCGAGTAACCCTTTCTCCACACCTATCAATTTAAGGAATTACGAGTACGACCTTCACCACGTCATTAGCTACGAGAACCTTGACGTGGAGTCAAATATGATTTACAAAGAGAAGGTCAGTACAAATACTCGATGGTGTTGTGAAACAAAAAAAAGCTTCACAACAAAGAGATTCTCCTAATAAAGGTGCTATGGCACCGACATGATGTCAAAGAGACAACATGGAAGACAAAAGTGGATGTGCGGGTACGATACCCACAACTCTTTCAGGTAATTGTCAAAACAAGCCCATTTAATTATATATATTGAAAGAACACAGCTTGTTTTCCCTTTGAGGTTTTTATGGGTTCAAAACCCTTTGAGGTTTTTATGGCTAGATAAGATCCAAACAAGACACAAAGTGACCTTAACCCAAGTCTCGAGGATGAGACTCCCTTTGAGGTTTTTATATTTGTAACATCCGGATCCGAATGAACTGAAGCTCCTGTCAAGAAAAGGATGTTGCAAGTAAGTTTGGATCTCCAAAGTGGAGATATTCAAAGGTACATATCTCTCTCCTCTTTGTTCTCATTAAAGTCAATGTTGAACTTTCTAATTCAGTTTTTTTATGTTGCTATCCATCAGGTATTTTATCTATTGTTGTATGTTAGATAAAGTCACAAAATCCCTCCAAACTTAGAGGATCAAAGGTACAATCTTTCCCCCTCCTCTTGCTGCCTTCCATGCATGATTCAGTTCCTTGAATTGCCTATGAAATTAGATGAGAATGTGAAGCTTTACATCGAATTCATCAAAACTTTACAACCATTATATATACTCTTGATTTCTTAAAATTTTGAGGATAAAAATTTGGATTTAGCATGCAAATTAACCTAAATACATGCCATTTAGCCACATTTTTTAGCACAGAAAAATAGAAATTTGGGGGAAATTACAAGCATTTTCTTATGGAATCCTGAGAAGGATGAAGCAATTCATAAATAAAGAATTTAATATAAGTAACTGAGCCTCCAAAATTTCAAAAAAAAACTCAATCTCAAAACATGATGACTTACCTTTATAATTGAAAGCAAGACTCCTATTAATCAACTGCATGTTCTTTACATCAAGGACATGCTCAATTACTATTTTCAATAATAAAGAGAGTTCTAAAGTCGATCATAAGATACTTTGATGCATTTATGGCTAAAGATGCATTATTTTTGGATGAAATCCTAATAATGATGATGTCAATGCTTATAGACTGAACATAAGTCATATCAAAATAATGTCATATCCCCCAACAGATGAGCTGTCGACAACAACTCGAGATTGTGAGTTATTCTAAACATAACAAGCATTAGACCACACCAACCAAGAATTCCAACAGCTAACATGGAGCTTCACAGAGTGATTGTTATGAACTTGCTCGAAGAGATAATCATGTGCCATTAACCTCCATATGTTTGGCCCAAGGTGGAAAACAATATTGTATCTATGAATAATGCAGTATAATATCATAATTTGGTTGCATGGGTAGAGGCTCCTATAAGAACATATGCCCCTAAGGATCTATCCATATAGCTTTTACAGTTGCTTGAGTCGCAATGTGATGAGGTTTCATCCAGGTTACAAACTAAAATTTGTCATGGGTTTCTTGTCTACAGGAAAATCTGTATAATATACATATGCACAAATGGTGAAACCCAGAGATTCCTTGCTGAGGAAATCATAATGTATATGAGTAGCATTATAACAACATCCTAGAGTGACCCATGAACTAATCTACTTTGCTATCTACACGAGCAATGTCCAAGCAATTCACAGTGATATGTAATAGCTTCCCGATAACCCCTTTATATTATATAGCATTGACATTTTCTGAGAATTCATCTTTTAAAATATTAGAACTCTTCTCTTAAAGTCAACAAATGATTTCTCAAGATCTTTACGAATAAGAAATCATCAATCAATTGATCATTATGTATAGTCTACTATTCATACAATCTATTATATATATAGGATGTTATGGCAAATGATCAGAAAAAACCCCTCCTTTGATGTCTCAACTGGAACTGGTACAATTGAGACATGATTCTTGTTTAGGTACCATATAAAACAAAATGATAAAGACTAGCTAGATCCATATCCAAAGCATAGATGGTGATCCTATGATTTTAGAAATAATAAGATGTGACCACAAAGACCGATCATCTTCATCAATTAATCTTTTAGGTATACTCTATTATTTATACATATTTTCAAAGATAGGTAGTGGCAAAATACCTAGAATTGTAAAGTCGACCATTGAAGAGATTGAGAAATGATGGGATAGATGAATAAGTGAAATCAATGCTGAATCAGTTATATCAATAAGATCGTTGATAAAAAAAGACATAAATCTGTACAGTCAACCACAGCAGAGAATGAGAAAGGTTGAGGAATCAAGTCAGCGTTGGTGATTCATTGATGACTAATAATTAAGAGTGCCAGTCATGGTGACCTTTACGCCTGACTGTGCGAGGGTGTGGTGACCCTCAGCTGGGCGGGAGATTAGGAAGCCCAGTTAGGGCAGCGGCCGCTTAGTGCACGGGTCTAGGATCCCAGTCTTTTTCTTGGTTTTTTTTCGCGAGCGCTCGCAGTTTTTACGCCTCTCTGGGATCCACAGGTTTTCTTTTAAAGACCAGTTCCGCTGACCCTTGTTCTTTAAGGGTACCTAGGCTGGAGGGCCCTTAGTTTTAGTTTTTCGAGCTCGTTAGCCCGTACCTGTCGGGCCGGTTTTTCTTTTAGAGTGACTTTTCCGGAGAGTCTCTTTCACCCGTCTCAATAGCGTAGTTTTGGAGTAGACCTATCCCTCTATTGGATTTCCCTTCCAATTAGAGGGCGAGATGGAAGAGCCTCTTTTGTAGGCTACCTCACCGCTTGAGTTTTGTTTACTTTTCGTCAACAGACTTGGCGATGCTACATCTGAATCATCCATGTATACATCTGAATCCTCTATAGTTACATCTGAATCAGTTATAATTGAATTTGGAGTTACATTTGAGATTAGATTGAGTCACAAATGAGTTTGGCTAAAGTTGAGATGAATTACAGTTGAGTTGGTTGTAGTTGAGCTTAGTTTCCATTAAGCTAGTTACTGTTCCACCAGTATTTCCCGATGAAGAGAAAAGATCAATTTATGAAAATCATCCTTATCAGACTACGAGCTACTACTACAGTTGATTGAATTAGCTAGTGGACGTGTTAGGAACTTAGTTAGGATGCATTTTACTCCACCGCATACCTACGGAGGCACCCCAACCCTAAGGCTTCCTTACTGCATTAGAGTCACAGTGTGAGGTCCTATCTAGACCAAGACCACAGTATCCACTAAGCTTGAGAAATTCAATATGAAAAGAATCGAAACATCAGACTCATCATCAACACTTACTATGGTCTATCCTTATGACTCACAAACATCAAAAGAGACCCGAATCATCTCGACCATGTCAATCATTAAATACTCAAGATATCATGATCATTTCAATCATGATAGCCATTGAATAAATCATTGGAACATGAAATTGATGGGGAAGAACGGAAATCATATACAGTTTTATACTGGAGTCACATCTTAGAATCATAATATGAGGTCACACTCAGATCAAGATCCCAGATTATCCACTAAATCTGATTGATTGGATAAAGACCAAGAACAAAGACTCAACATCCACATCTCAAGATCCATTAAACATGATTTATAATTAATTAAAAGGTGACAGTTTAAATATGGATCATATAATCTTTGTATAAAAATGATTAATATGGGTAATTAATGTAGGATGAGTAGAATGGGGTTTTACATACCAAACAACTTGAAAGCCTGTTTCATTGCAAGTAACTTTAAATTTTAATTGTCAAGCCCAATTTACTTGCTTTCTTTTGGAGCCACTAAATTTCCTATTAATTCTAATTAATAAGATTTACTCAACATTTGTTGATGTTCTTTTCTCCCTATTGCATGGATTGCAGGCATAATACCTGCATCGTGGTATGGGGAGAGTTGAACGTCAGTTTCTGCAGTAAAACATATCGGGTATGTATGCTATAGTTTGTTCAAGGTATTATATAATGCTTTTATTTCTCTTCTGATACAATTGGGATTTCATTTCTGTTGTTACATGTTAACTGCTATGGAAATTTATACAATATAATTGTGACATAATGTAGTTATGTGGTTTATTGGTTAATTTGTGAATGTCATTCATAAATGTGAAAATTTTTTCCCCCTAATTTCCAGTCTCTAATGCGATATTTAGCGAACATAATACTACGGATAATATGTAAACGGGTATCCCGGATCCGAGAAGGAGCGGGCCTCACATTCTTTAGCCTGTTCCTACACCGATTCAAACAGGAGTGGAGCGACTCGAACCAGAGAGACTCTCCCACCCGTCTCAGGCGCGTAGTTGGAGTTTTTCCTAACTTCCCCCTGGACTGCCCTTCCACTGGGGAAGCGAGACTAAGGTTTAAAAAAGCGTGAGGCAGTCCGAGGCGTTTTCTTAAAATGGAGGCGAGGCGTAAGCCTCGAGGCGGTCGAGGCATAAGCCTCAATTTTTCAGAAAGAAAAAATAAAAATAAAGCAAAATATATTGGAATAAATGACTACTGATGGAGTATTTGGTTGAGCGCCTATTGAGTTGTAGATGGGTAAATGGATACCTCCAGGATCCATTTATCCCATCCCAGTGTTTAGTCCCATATTGTCCAGCAGTGGGACTTGGAGGCTCTGGAGAGGCTATATAAGGAGCCCCAGACCTCCTGTATCATATGAGAGAAAAGCAATGCAAAACACACCCCTTTGAGGGCTTCTCCCGTGGTTTCATCCCGCTCCTCACGGAGTAGGGTTCCACGTGAAATCATGGTATTTCCATGTTTATCTTTCTTGTTATTATGCTCTTTTTTATCATTCCGCTTCCGATTCTAATTTTCTAACATGGTATCAGAGCAGGTTCGATTCTCGAGGAATCATGTTTTATTTATTTTTGTCAAGATTCGATTTGAATTCTCATCTTGAGTATTTATGTTCAAGCTGTAAGATCATTGTCTGTTCCAGAGATTTTCTCTTATTCAGTTCCGATTATCATGTTGTTCGAAAGGGATTAGGGTTTTCCTCACGAAACCCTAATCTTGGCCGTCATGCTTCCTGGCATACATCTTCAGATCCCATAAGGGTTGCAGGCGATTTCGAGAAAAAAAATATCCTAAGTGCAGATCCAGTTCTGGTGGCAAGTTCAATCTTCTTCCGCGATCAACCTCCTGTTCCCATGCGCGATTCATCCCCCAGGCGATATCACGCTAGCGATCGGCGAGCTCCTTCTGGGCGGCGAACTTGAGATCTACAAGGCGGTGAGCTCCTTCTGGCGACAACACGCCGCCCACCCCCTTCTAGCGGCGACGCGACGTACTCCAGGCGCGCATCCGCAAGGGCTCAGCCCTTACTCCCAGCATCTAGAAGAACTACTGACCCCCCCAGGCGAGCAGGCAACCCAGGCGGCGCCGCCCATATTCGCGCTTCGAGTCAGGCGGCGATGGCTCTGCCTCCAGGCACCGCCGATGCTGTTGCTCCAGGTACGGATCCCCTTCCGCTCCTCCACGATCGGCGACGAGCCCCTGCGGGGCCAACCTCTCTCCAAAGCTCGGAGATTAGGCTTCATGACGCGGTTCCCTATCCTCAAGCGCGCACAGGTCCAAGGCGGCGCCGAGACCCTCCTTCCTCCCTCGCGTCATGCCCCTTTGCGCGCACAGGTCCCAGGTTGCTCCTCTCCCGCGAACTCGCGATCTCCAGGCCTAGAACCCAATGGCCGCAGCCTTTCTTGAGATGGATTCCTGTTAACGCTCTCTGTTATTTTTATTTTCAGCTGTATGCTTTATGTAATTTACCCATAGGCTACTCTCCTATATAAGAGAGCCTAGGGCTTATGGAATAAACATCTCTTTCATTTTTCCCAACATGGTATCAGAGCGACGGTCCTAGACCGGAGTTCTCGAAACCCTAACCCTACCCCACCCCACCCGCGAGCCCCTCTCTCTCATCGCCGGCGCTTCTTCTCCGCCGGTGCCCACGCGCCTGCGCGCTGCCTGTGCGCGTAGGTCTGCGCCTGTGCGCTCTCCTTCACGCGCCTGTGCGTGCTCCTTCACGCGCCTGTGCGCGCTCCTTCATGCACGGCTGCGCGCTCGTCTGCGTCTGTGCGCACAACTTCACGCGCGGCTGTGCGCCTGATCTTATCTTCACGGTGCACGCCTGTGCGTAACTTCACGGTGCACGTTTCTGTGAGGTCAGAAGGCACCAAGGAGCCCTAAGCGTGTGCGAAGCCCTAAAGAGCACACCGTCACCTACATGGGTTTAGTTGTTTGAGGTCTACACAAGCAACTAAACCCGTCTATGTCATTGTAGACAAATCTTATCTTCAGTCAATCGCTCCAGTCTTCAGTTTCCAGTATGTCAGAAAGCAAGGCAGATATCCCATTAATTGGCGCCTTCCGTGGTCCGGCGCCTATCGTCAAAATGGACGGCACAAACTATGAACTGTGGGCGATGCAGTTCATGAGCATGATGAAGTCAACAGGTAAGAAGCATATTCTTACCGAACCAAAGCCTGCTGAGAAGACTGGAGCCAATGCCTCTTGGGAGGCCGATGATGCATACGCCAAAGTTTGGCTATCTGGTACGTTGGCAATTGAGATTGCCAATGACATTCTACATCAACCCACGGCCAAGGATATGTGGGACATTCTGGCGGCAACATATTCACAGGCAAAGAACGAGACAAAGATTCTGCAACTCCAACATGACATATTCACTATAAAGCAGAATGGTCGCCCTCTACATTCACTCTACACATCCCTGAGAGGGATGTTCGAGAAGCTCTACAGCTTCATGCCTCTGACAGCCACGCCAGAACAACAGAAGACATATCGGAATGCGACTATAGTGGGCGTGTTCCTTGCTGCACTTGATCCAGAGTATGAGGCGGCACGATCCCAGATCTTGGCCAACTCTAATATTCCTCCCATGGAGGAAGCCTTCCATAGACTGAGCCGGATCATCGTTCCTTCCACGGCCACGAATCAGAATACTTCAGCCATGGCCACCAACAGGGGTCGCGGATTTCATCATCAGACCCGTGGACGTGGACCTCGTGGCAGAGGAGGCCACACTCGGCCAACATGTACTTACTATCATCGCGTTGGACACAATGAAGACACATTCTACTCGAAGCATGGAGTTCCTGCATCTGCACGAGTCGCTGAGCAGATAGAGCCTCCATATGCTGCTACTTTGGATCAGCAGTTCGATGATCTACTTACCCGTTTAAGGGGCATTATTCCCCCATCTGGCCCAGCACCTACTACTGAGAGTCAATCTGATGCTGCTGCTTCTGCTTCTGCGTCTACCAGTGCTTCAGGTAGCATACTTGCACTTACCAGTAGTAGATCAGATACATTACCGTGGATTATCGACTCAGGCTCTACACATCATCTATGTGACGATCGGAGTTTACTTACAGGATATTCTCAGATTCCTCCAGGCTGAACAATGGTCATTGCCAATGGTACACATTCTCCCATCACTGGTCAGGGGGAGATTAGACTGACATCTTCTATGCAGCTCAAGAATGTGCTACATGCACCTGACTTTTCAATGAATTTGTTGTCAATCAGTCATATTACGAAGGATTTAAAATGTCGGGCAATTTTTGATCCATCTTCTCTTATTTTTCAGGACATCCGTACGGGCAACGTGATTGGTCGTGGCTATGAGCAAGGAGGCCTCTACCGCCTAAATCAGACTCCATTCGCTGGAACCTCATCCCTTCCCACTGGACCTGTATCTCCTTTACTGTGGCATCTGCGCTTTGGGCATCTACCGCTTCAGAAGTTATGTCGTGTGTTACCCCAGGGTCTTCCTCACACATCTATCTAATGTGAGGCTTGTCAGTTGGGAAAGCATCACAGGTCTACCTTTCCCAGTCGTCCAGGTCGGAGTAGTACCTCCAAGTTTGAATTATTTCATATCGATATTTGGGGTCCGAGTCGTGTACCTGATCATCAGGGACACAGATTTTATGTAGTTATTGTGGATGACTTCTCTCGTGTGTCATGGGTATTTTTGATGAAAATAAATCTGAAGCAGGCGATATTATTATCCATTTTCTGAATGAAATTCAAAATGTTTTCTCCACATCTGTGAAGTTTGTAAGAAGTGATAGTGCCCTAGAACTGTGCACTCATGTCCTAGCCAACTACTACTCCTCAAAAGGGGTTATACATCAAACATCCTGTGCTTATACCTCTCAACAAAATGGGATTGCTGAAAGGAAACATCGCCACCTGCTAGATGTCACAAGATCACTTCTTATACAGAGTCATGTTCCTTATTCTTACTGGGGTGACGCGGTTCTCACTGCATGTTACCTAATTAACCGTATGTCGTCCTCTGTCTTGGACGAACAGATTCTTTTTTCCATTATCTATCCTGGGAAGGATCTGTTTTCCCTTACTCCCCGTGTGTTTGGTTCAGTTGCCTTTGTCCACCAGTTGTCTACCGGTATTGACAAGCTCTCTCCTAGGGCCGTCAAGTGTGTGTTTGTTGGGTACTCCAGAACTCAAAAGGGGTACAAGTGTTTTGATCCTTTGCGTAGGCGGTATATGGTCAGTGCAGATGTTACATTTTTCGAATACATAATGTATTTTTCATCCTCAGGTGATCAACAGCTACCTCCACTGACTACCGACGCCATATACATGACACTACCACCTCCAGCACCGTCACCACCATCACCACCACCACCACCACCACCACCATCGATCCCCGTTTCACCACTACCGTTCCATTATACCCGCAGGCCTCCTCCAGCTCATGGTCATGGCTCATCTCCTAGCTCGCCTATGGTATGTACTGATGATACTTCTCTTGATGGATCTAATGATATTTCTGAGCAGGCCTAAATAAAAAAAATTTTTGGGGGCGAGCTCAACTGGGCACTGTTGAGTTTGTAAAAAAAAGGGGGAGAGAGGGACTATCTCTTTATTGGGCCTGTTAGGCCGTGTATTGCCAACCAACAAAAAAAGGAAAAGAGGAAAAAAAGGGGAGTGAGGCCGCTAAATAAAAAAAGAAAAGAAAAAGGCGCGTACAATTCAAAAGTCGTACGCATATTTTCAAAAAAAAAGATTTGCGCAAACCGTTAAAAAAAATGTTGAAACAACATTAAAAAAAATTGTGACGGCTTTAAAAAAAGGCCGCAAGAAATTTTTGTGATGAATGTTTTGAAAGCCGAACGGCTTATTGATATTTTTTACCCCCAATTTCTTGTCTTCTCCCAACTTGGTCGATTTCATTTTCCGACAAGTATGGGAGAAAGGGGGAGTATATGTGTAGAGTCACAGGTCTCAGGATTTCTCCAGATTTCAGATTCGTCAGACCAGACCAAGCCAGATTTTTCAGACTCTACAGATTTCTGATGAAGATATTTCCATATGCAAGATTCAGACTCGACGTTCAAGATTCCGAGTCCCAGTTTGATGCGCAGATTCAGACTCGACAGATTGTTCAGAGTCCAAGTTCGGGGCACTCCATGATGAGAAGCCCATGTTCGAGTTCTCCAGAGAGACTCCAGTTTTCAGACATGCATATGATTGCGGTCATTTTTCAGATGAGCACAAGTATGCCATCAGTTCAGAGGTCCCCATCCTTTCTTGTTTTGGAGGCCAGAGTTTTCATGTGAGCCATATGGACTCCAGAGTAGAGGACCATTCCCTATGCCATGTTGGCAAGGGTTTTCATGTGGTATCATAGGGACACCAGAGCAGTGCACCATTCTCTGAGCCAGATGGGAGAGACCCAGTTCTCCGAAGAAGAGACTATTTTCAGACTCCATTCTCCAGCGACCGTGGACTCCGACGAGGATTGCACAGCCACAACCCTTTTTCAGTTCGGCCCTTTTAAGAGATGGAGCAGTTGTCCACATATTGTGGCGGGCCAGAGTACTCCGACGAGGAGACTCATTTTCCAGTTGCAGTGACTCTGACAGGCGCAGTTCAGAGCACATGCTCTCTGACGAGGAGATTCAGAAGACTCACACTCCAGCCCGTTCGTCCTCCTCACCTGCCGGCATGAGAAGCAACGTCCTCGACTGCAGCAATGTGCGCGTTGGGTTGATATTGTCTGTAGTGTCCTGTAGCGTTGAGTTGAGTTTCTTTCAGTTTGTCCAAGCTGAGCATTGCATGCTCCAGCTTGAGGGGGAGTGTTGGAGTATTTGGTTGAGCGCCTATTAAGTTGTAGATGGGTAAATGGATACCTCCAAGATCCATTTACCCCATCCCAGTGTTTAGTCCCATATTGTCCAACAGTGGGACTTGGAGGATCTGGAGAGGCTATATAAGGAGCCCCAGACCTCCTGTATCAGATGGGAGAAAAGCAACACGCCCCTTTGAGGGCTTCTCCCGTGGTTTCATCCCGCTCCTCACGGAGTAGCGTTCCACGTGAAATCATGGTGTTTTCATGTTTATCTTTCTTGTTATTATGCTCTGTTTTATCATTCCGGTTCCGCTTCCGATTTTCTAACAACTACAATACAAAATATTGCAATATATTGCTCAAAAGTTCAATACAAACTACAAACTACAACTATGACCGTTCAAAGTTCAAATACAATTGCGAAATTAGAAAAGAAAACATAAAGTATGAAATAAAGTTCAACACAAACATGAAATTAATGCAACATATTGTCCATCACTATTATGTGATACACCAAAAATCACTAATCATCGACATTGATTCAATGAATCAACATCATTCATCTCACCCCTCAGCAATGTTGTCGCCGCCATCTTCGTCACTACTCCTACTACTCATTGGATCCTCATCGGAATAATCCATATAATTCAAATGCACATCATCATCGGTCTCATCATCGCTTCCATCCTCAGAATTGGAGAACTCCTCCTCCTCCTCAACATTAATTGGAGTTTTTCCTTAACCTAATCAAGAAAGTAATATGCATAGTCATTTATTTGAAAGTTAATCACACAAAAAGCATCGAACATTATTTTAATTTGTAATATTGTATTGCACTTTTGTCGTATTTTCCCCCCTTCTTTTTACGTCGAACGACTTGAGCTCCTTCACCTCTTTCACCTCCTTCCTCCTCAAGAGGATCATCCTCAAGGGGTATACTTGCATCAAGATCTTGATAGGCCTCGATATCTTGAGCTTCAGAGATCCATTCATTACCGAAGTCAATGTCTTCCAAACATAAAGGATCTTCTATTGTTTACTTCCTTAATTCTCAACGTTACAATTTGAGATTGAACATGATGTAAACCAAATCATTGAGCTTCGCTTGTGATAAACAATTTCTTCTCTTTAAATGGACCTATATAGACATGTCACACATGTAAGGTTTAAGTGTTTAACATGAAACAAAAACACTATCATAAAAATATATAATGCTTTAACCACTTACTTGATTAAACGAGCTCCAATTACGTTCACACTCAGAAGCACTACAAGTCAAGCTCAATACCCTAATAGCAAATGCTGCTAATTCAGGTGTTTCATCTCCAAACAACATCCACCAATCCGCTGATAATGGTCAACACATTTTAGTAATGATGTTAAAGTATATGCAAAATTCTTTAAATTTATTTACAATATGCACTGGGACTTCTTGTTTTCCTTGAATTAACAGCATGACCATCCAAAAAATCCTCTGGCATGCATAAAAGAATCAAGTTGTGAATCAGCTTTCGCCCTCGCATCTTGATCAATCTTTCCATGCACGAAAACAATCCCATTTTGACTTCTAAGTGATTAGAGAATGTCGGTTCATAATGAAAGTGGGGAATGAGGAAGTAAACAACATGTAAAGGCCTGTGTAGTTGACGATCCCAACAACTATCCACAATATCCCAAATAATCTTATATTTGGTCTCATCATTTTCTAGATTTCTAGCTATCCCTTCCTTGGCCCTGTCCATGGCTTCATAAATAAAACCCATCGGTGGATATTTTTTAGAATCCACCAACCTCAAAACGGTGACCAAAGGTTTCGTGGTGTTGAGACATATGCAACACCAGGCCAAAAATACTTGCTCTTCACAACTATGTTCACCACACTTTGCCCCAAGGGTCGATTCACATAAGAACTGTTCTTCCATGGTCTTGAAGTGAAGAAGGATTCAAGTGAATCCTTGGCTCTAATCAAGCTTTGTAATGTAAGAAATGCAGTGGCAAATTGAGTAACGACAGGTTTTACCAAATCACAATCTGCAAATTTTCTCACCATCGCTAAAACGCAAGCTTGAGCATAAACAAAATTAATTATTTTCTTTGCTTTTTTGAACACCGATGCATGAAGAGGCAATTTGAATATATCCTCCAACATCAAATCAATGCAATACGCTGCACAAGGTGTCCAATAAAGATTCTTCCTTTTTTCCATCAACATTTGTCCAGTTGCTTTATAAGCTGATGCATTATCCGTTATCACTTGGACAACATTCTTCTCTCCGACCTCCTCAACAACTTCATCCAACACTTTAAAAAGCATCATGGCATCTTTAACTTGATCGGATGCATCAATCGACTTCAAGAAGTAAGTGCCTTTGGGATTATTCACTAAAAAATTAATCAATGTGCGTTCTTTCGTGTCAGTCCAACCGTCAGACATGATGCTACAACTGGTGGCAATCCAAGAAGCATTTGCCTCATCAACAAGAGTGGTTATGGCATGCTTCTCTTCTTTCAAAATCCAAGTTCGTAGTTCATGCAAGGTTGGTGGCTTGAAACCCCTTCCATACCCACATACATCAGTCATCATCGCCAGATAAGGACTATTGGCTATGTTGAATGACAATGAATTCTAAAAAAAATCTCCCAATGATCCTGCAAATCCTCCTCTCATCTTTTTTCCAGCTTGCATTTAAAGTGAGTTGTTGTGCGGGAGGATCCGAAGTACCTACACCCCTACCTCCTTGTGCAATAAAAAAATCCATCGGTCCTCGAGCTTGCTTGATACTGCTAGAATCTGTTGGTGCTTTTTATGACGGTTGATTTTCATCACCACCCGATGGCCTTTGCATTCCAACTCGACAAACTTCTTCCATTTCTTTAAATCTTCTTCTCTTCTCTTCTCATTACCCTTGTTTTCCATGAACATCTTTATCTCTTGTTGAACTTCAATGGGAACGCTTGGACAAGCTCTCACATTCTTGCGTGTCTTTGCAAGATGGTCTTTTAGTCACTTCACCCCACCGATGATCTTCATCAAACAAAAATTGCATTCAACATATACATAGCCTTTCCCTTTGTGATGCTCGTCCATTTCAAGCTCTCGACAGTATCTCCATCCGAGATCCGATAGCCCCCCACTTTGGCCTTTCCTTCCCATATCTACAAATTACACAATAACATACGTATCTACATACAGTACAAGATAAACACACGTGTAATCCTTCATCATGGATCGGAATTTAACCCAAAAAATTGGAAAAATCTATAAAGAAGAACACATCAAAAAAACCCTCAAAAAATATATTAAAAGCCTCCAACATAACGAAACCCTCCAATAGAGAAACTAATAATGAAGAACACAATGAAAACATAAAAAAATTAGAGCAAAAAAATATAAAAATACCGAGTTGGCTTGGAGGAGACGGCAATGCAGGGCTTCTCCGGCTGGGCGGCGAGACGATCGGTGGCGGAGACGGCGGCGCCGCGAAGATTCCGACTGGGCGGTGAGTCGGCGTCGGGGGCTAAGCCTCCTCAGTCCTCGCTCGCGAGCAGAGAACAAGGGCAGATGGATGGTTTCGTTTCTGTCGAACAGAACGAAACCTCCCCCGACTCTTCAATTTTTCAAAATTAGAGGTCACATGCTTTGCACGTGATCGAGAAATGAAAAAAAACGGGAAATAAAAAATAATTTATTGAGGCTTACGACTTAGCCTCACCTCGAGCGCCTCAGGCGAGTCTGAGGCATACACCCGTTGAGTCAGACCTGAGGCGTGCGCCTCGGGGCACTTTGGGCCTGCCTTGCCTCAAGGCGTATGCCTCTGCGCCGCTTTTCAAAACCATGAGAGAGACGGATGAGTCCTTTAGGGGACTTCTTCACCGCTTGAGTTTGTTTATTGCTCTGCCAATAGGTTTTGGCAAGGAAAAAGATCGTAACATGGAAATCATCTATATCTTAAGGTGATCCATCACTACATCCTATAAATGATATCAATGAAAGGACATGACTCATGTCCATATCTCTTACTTCGACATCATCTCACAATCAATAAATGAAATTACTAAGTGCTGATCTTTGGGGTGTGGTGAGTAAGAAAGTGGTTAGTGTATTGAGTTGTTAGATAATGTTCTTTTCATGCAAGTATTTAAATTATTGTATGATGTCATTACCTAGTTACTTTCTTCCATTTGTAACCACCTAAATTCCTGTTTAATATTAATACTTACTACTTGTCATTACCTAGTTACTTGCTTCCATTCGTAACCACCTAAATTCCTGTTTAATATTAATACATACTACTTGTACATAACATTTGTTGATGTCTCCATTTCCCTAACAAGGATAGTATGGAAGGCGCCTGCAACAGCTTGGTTGACCATGTTCTTAGCTTTTGGTGGTCAGACGACGATTTTCTTTTGACGGTATATAGGATACTCTCTTATCAAGATAGTTGTATTTTATTATGCTTATTTTTTATTCTGCCATATTTTTTGGGATACATGTATAAGACAATAAATTCTCTTTTGTTACATGTTGTACTATATGGGAATTAATGCATCATTTCTTTGGTGACACGTGTCTTGATGTGTCTTTGCTATATCATTGTGAATGTCATTCAACTTGCGAAAATTTTCCTTGTATTTTCGTAACTTGATGCGATCACCGTGAATTAAATAATGCGAATGTTGCGTAAACAGATAACCCGGATCTCGGGGCACCGCACAGGTGCTTATGAATAGTATAAATCAAAAGTTATATATTGTCCTGTATGTCTTTACGATTAGACTGAGATTCTGTGGAGAGTAAGATATAAAGGACATTATCGTCGTTGTCCCTCATATTTGATAAAATAAGCGAAACAAGGAAATGACAAATAAGAAAATAGATGGTACAAAGTCCACACATGTGAAGGCATTTGTGGGTGTAGACTTAGCATCATAAAAGCCCCATGGACCTTAGAGATTCTTATGAAGTTTCTCGGAGATGCTTTAAATGCACTAAAAACAAATGAAAACCCACTGAAAATATGACCCGATCTAGTTTGGATGTTAACGGGCCAATGGTCAATGGTGATCAAGCTAGGTTTAGCCGTGCATGCCTAGTGTCAATCCTATTAGGAGCAATGGTGGTAGCTTCAATTCGTTGTCAAAGGTAACACTAGTGGCAGTGGTTGGCAGTGGGGGGAGGGACTAGGCCAACCATATATCAGAAATTTGATCTAAGACTATCGCTTTGATACCATGAGAAAAGGGAGAATATAATGTAATGATTTTATTGAGTAGAGGATTACATGCTAAAAATAGAATAATCAAAAATCAAAGCTATTGCTTTAGGTGTCATTGAGATGCCACAGTTCAAAATCCTCCTATCCTATATTCGAATGGAGTCAAAAGGTCCTACTATGTTATATTGTGATAAGAAGTTAGCCATCAATTTAGAAACAAATCTCGTAGTTCACGACAAAACATGGCACTTGAACGACATGCCATTCAACTTCCGAGGTTTGCATGGCTTCTATTACAGGCGTCCCTTTATTGTCTAGAACTCTCCCTACACTCAACAAAGCTTTTCGCCGGTGGGGAACTATTCTATCTATCATTGATGATGGCCTCGCTCCGGAGGCCGATTGGAAGTGTATCTCCGTCCTTTTCGAATACAGCGAGGGTTTTCTCAAAGACGTGCCTGGTCGGACTTTCTTCGGGTCTCTCAAGATCGGTCGTTGGCGCTTCAACCCGGAGCTCTCTGTTATTCCCCCTTCTCCGACGGTTTTTGCTTCGCCGGCGGTTGCCGGCGGTCGACGTCGGTTTGGTTCGGGAGGTCGAAGCTTCAATTCAACAGCACCACGTGGCGTGCGACGTTTCGGTTCCATCGTGCCACGTGGAGCATTCCGTGGCTACTACCGAAGTGTCGCCATGCACGCTTGACATCTTGGATTCCTTCGAGACGCCTTTTGGGGCCCCGCAACTATCGCCCGTATCTTCTGATCTTCCTTTCGCGGGGATTCCCGAGGTCGATTCGGCTGCTATCTTCCCTCGGTTCGGATCGGTGCCTGGATTACGGGTTGCTTATGCGGATCGCTAGGCGGATCCTCTCAACTTGCGGGTCGATGAACTTCAGCACTTCGGATCTTGGCCGCGGCCCATTTATCAGCGTACTCGGACCACCTTGCCCGATTCATTTGTGATTCAAATTGAGGCCCTCCGCCTGGATGCTTCTCCAACATTTGTCTCGGACCGCGATGCTTCTCTCGCGACTCCAGTGCGGTCCACCCCTATCTTGCATGAGGTCTCATCCCCTTCTCCGACTCTCCCTGGAATACAACTATCAGACGATCGATTGGGCCCTCCTTTCAGACGATTCGGATTTACGTACAACAGGCGAGCTCGTCCAATCCTTGGGCCTAGGGTGGTTCATTCTTGCTCTTCTCTGAGGGACGCCGTGGCTGAGGCCGCGGGTGTTCGTGGCATTGGAGGTAGCGATGGTCACTCGGAAGCTGATGACCCGGGGGCGAACTCCGACGCTTACTGATTGGTGGCTCCGTCGGTCGGCGTTTTTTCTGGGGCATATTTTCAGGTTCTTTTAATGAAGGTCCTTTCATGGAATGTCCGCGGCCTCGGGGACTTGGACAAACGTCGGGCCCTGGGCGTGCGTCTCTCTGAATGGTGTTGTGACGTTGCCTTTATCCAAGAAACTAACCAGCTTGCTCCTCCGCTAGTCCAACGAATCAATCTTGGCTTGATATTGCCTTTGCAGTAAACCGGGTGAGTCAATTTATGGAGCAGCCGAGGCAAGTTCATATGGATGCCTTGTATATGATATTGAGATATCTGAAGTCTTCTCCAGGCACAGGGTTGCTATTCAAGAAAGATACAGATCTATCTATTTCAGCTTGTGCAGATGCAGATTATGCAGGATGTCCAAGGGATCGAAAATCTACTTCTGGATTTGCTATCTTCATAGGAAACTCTTTAGTTTCTTGGAAAAGCAAGAAACAGACTGTTGTGGCGAGATCCAGTGCTGAATCCGAGTACAGAGCCATGGCACAAGCAAGCACATAAATGATGTGGGTTAAAGCAGTCTTAGAAGATTTGAATGTAGACGTCCCCTTGCCTATGAATCTTCAATGTGACAATCAGGCAGCATTGTTTATTGCCAACAATCCAGCTTTTCATGAGAGAACAAAGCACATCGAGGTGGATTGTCATTATACTAGAGACATGATTCAGAAGGGCTTCATTTCCACTTCTCATGTCAGTTCAGAGGAGCAGACTGCTGACATATTCACCAAGCCATTGCTCAGAGGACCTTTCCAGAGATGTTCTTCCAAGCTGAGCATGATAGATATCTATGCTCCATCTTGAGGGGGAGTGTAGAGGCTTATATATGTTGCGATGTACTGTTTCGTATTTTCTATTTATATATTGTACGTCTCTGTAATTTACCCAAGGGTTTTTTCTCTATATAAGAGACCCGAGGGCTCTATGGAATAACACATCAGAGTATCGATTACTCTAACAGATACCACGGAAAACGCGCGTGAACTCTCTACCGACGAGCTTCGGGAACGTTCTTCTGCTATCGCTCGGGTGAGGGAGGAGGACAAGAAAAGAACCTTGGAGTGGCGCCAGCGCTCACGTGAAAAATGGATTAAAGATGGCGATGCGAACACAGCGTTCTTTTACAGGGTTGCTAGCAATCGGAGGTGTTGTAATATGATTCGGTCCATTTCTATCAATGACGAGGTGGTCTCCGGGGATAGGGAGATGGGGAGTGCCATCATTGATCACTTCAGACGTATCTCTTCTTCTCTCCCTCCACGGCGGTGGCGTTGGCTTGGGCTGGATGCTCCCTCTCTCTCGATCTCGGATTCCGAGAACCTTATCCGTCCGTTTTCATTAGCGGAGATTAAAGCTGCTGTTTGGGCGTTAAATCTCGAATCCTCGCCGGGGCCGGACGGGGTCTCCGTGGCCTTTTATCGAGACTTTTGGGAGACTATCGCGGCAGATGTTCTTGACGTTGTCTCTGACTTTTGTGCTGGTAACCACGGCTTCGACCACATCAACAGGGCGAATATTGTGCTCATTCCTAAGAAAAACCCGGCGCTGCGCTTGGACAATTTCCGGCCAATTTCAGTCTCCAACAGTATTTATCTTATTGTGGCCAAATCCTTGGCCATGCGACTCGCTCGGATCTTGGATGGCCTTATCTCCCCCGTCCAAGGGGCATTCATTAAGGGAAGACATATTGCGGACTGCATCGTTGTCGCCTCTGAAATGGTGGCGGTTTGGAAGAAAGAAAAAAGGAAGGGGGTGCTTTGGAAAATTGATTTCGCCAAGGCATATGATTCAATTGATTGGCGATTCCTTTGGTCGACCTTGCGTAGAAGGGGCTTCCCTAATTTGTGGATTGCTTGGATGCGGAGATGCGTCTCCACAGTCTCACTCTCTATTTTAATTAATGGGCGGACGGTTTGTGGCTCGTTTCAGCCTCGTAGGGGGGTGCGTCAGGGCTGCCCCCTGGCATCCCTCCTCTTCGTCCTGGCCTCTGATGTCTTGGCGCGTATGGTGGGCCGCGTCATTGGGGCGAGCCTTACTAACGACTTCCGCATGGGGGATGTTTGCGTGCCTTTGCTCCAGTTTGCGGACCATACGATTTGTTTTATTGAGGGCGGTCCGGACGAGGTGACGGGTATGGCCAATACTCTAGCTATTTTTGGTGAGCTATCTGGGATGTCGATTAATGCTTCCAAATCAAACGTCGTTACTTTTGGCATGTCGCCTTCGGAGGCGGAGGATTGTGGCCGATTGCTGGGTACTTCACCTGGGGAGCTTCCATTTACATATCTTGGCGTTCCACTATCGGTGAGGAGGGCCCGCTCGGCGGATTGGCGGGCTATTTCGGAGCGGTTGGAGGCGCGTCTTGCGGGCTGGAGGGCCGCCTTGCTTTCTTGGGGAGGTCGCCTGGTACTCCTTAAATCTGTCCTATCTTCTATTCCGGTATATTTCCTTTCTGTGAGGAGAATGCCTGTGGGGATCCGTCTTCGGCTGGAGAGATGCATGCGGCGCTTCCTTTGGGGTCGTTCTGGCGGGAGCGGCAGGGGGATGCATATCGTCGCTTGGGATGTGGTTACCTTGCCTAAGCGCTGCGGTGGGCTTGGCGTTCGGCGATTAGACCTGGTTAACGATGCTTTACTTCTCAAATGGGTGAGCAAAATCTGGGGCAAGGACGATTCCTTTCTTTGCAACGTCCTTCGTGCGCTTTTCGGCAGCGATTGGTTCGACCTGCGGCGGGGGGCATTACATCTCCACTCATCACCGTTCTGGCGCGGCATCTCGTCTACTTTGCGGAGGAATTCTACGCTCTTCTCCTCGGTTCTTGGGTCGGGGGAATCCTTTAAGTTTTGGCTGGACGACTGGCTTCCGGGTGGCCCTCTCAATGCGCGCTTCCCGAGATTGTTTGCGCTATCCTCGGATAAGTTCGCTTCGGTCGCGGATTGCTGGTCTGACGGGTCTTGGAGCCCTCGATTTTCTGGAATTTTATCGGATCAGCGGGTGGCGGAATTCGCCTCATTGATGGAGGCTCTCTACTCTGCGGCTGCCCCCTCCGATCAGCGGGACCATTGGCATTGGAAGGATGGGGCCTTTTGCACGCGTAAGGCTTACAGGGCCTTGCTCTCTACTCCGATTACTTCGTCTTCCACCATGGTGCATGATTGTGCTTTCTTTTGGGGCTTGCGCTTGCCGGAGCGCATCGCCATCTTCTTATGGCTTTTTCGTCAGCGGCGCTTGATGACCAGGGATCGGTGTGCCAATTATTTTCCCCAGACTAACGCCATCTGCCATCTCTGCCGTATTGATGACGAATCTCCCGATCATCTTTTCTTTCGTTGTTCTTTGGTTGCGGGAATCTGGGACGATGTGGATTGGGCTCGTGCGGACAACATTGAAGATTTCTGCGAGATCCTGTGGTCGAACAGATCGAGGGCACGAGGCGACATCTTGGGGCCTATCGCGCGTCTGTGGTCCATTTGGCGGGCCAGGAATGACGCTATATTCTCGGGCATGCGATTCTATAGGGAGAACGTTAGCATTTTGGCGAATAGACTTATATCAGATTGGTGTCTGTAATCATGTTGCGGCGATTGTTTGCCGAGTTTTTCGTCTTTAGTTATGAGCCCCCTCTGCGCTTTCTTACCCCATCACCCCCCCTGTAAGTATTTCTTGTTCTTCTCATTTTGTTAATATAATATATTTTGGGGCGAGCAACAACGAGTGCGTCCCCCTTTTTGAGCCTAAAAAAAAATCTTGCCTTCATGATTGAACTGATTTAAGTGGTGTTTGTCTATAGCTGACGAGTATGTGACATTTTTATTTTTTTTAAATATGCCAAATCCAAAATATTAATTTACAATCATTGACATAGTTGACTCACCTTTTTTTATCCTTCACTAAAACCATTTAGTACATACATAAATGTTAAACTACTACTCGATTTACTTCAGTATAGATATATGAGCCTCGACAATGGACACAGTAAACAAAATGCAGATTAATATATAACATTGTGCTGTCCATAAAAGATGCAACATAAAAAGATGAAACTTAAGCATTCTCCTTGAACATCTAACATCATATATACCTCATTATCACGCACTTTCACCCGTAGATATTCCTGTTTATAAGTGGAATCCAACATAGCTTGAAGATAACCTTCAACATATTGCTGCATCCAAATAAAAAACACCACCATTCAAACAACTTGCTAAAAACAAAGTGAATATACACAGTTCAATTGGCTCCACATGAACAAGGAACCCGCAACCATTGGTTGTTTTTAAGATAGTCATCTTAGTAGATATTTTTTATTGAAAAGTTGGGAAGAAACATATTTTTTAAAAGCCAAATAATGACTAAGAGGTTAAATGTCATCCATGCACAAACAATCGAAAAAGTAGCTAAAAGATGGAAATTCATGATATTCAATAAGTAGGTGGATGATAATTTACTTATTTTGATGATTCGTACACCCGGCACTTTGGGAACTAGTTAATCACTTGTATTAAGTACTACAGACCAGTATGTACATTTTGGATAACTTCGATTGCCTCATAAATTATGGCTTCTTGAAGAGGAAGAGCACAAATTTTTTATATGGAAGGTGCACAATGATTTATTATCTTTAAATGAGTCTTTTTAACGGAGCTTCATTTATAAGCATGCCTTCTCGAAGCAATGGATTATGAAGATGAAATGTTATTATTACCATTGTATCCTAGTACGTATTAGAGAATGGCATTCTAAAAGGTGGTTGGATTCAACCAAAATGGAGTTTATTATAAACATGCTCCTTGCCACAGTGCTGTTTGTTGATTACCACTTCAATGAGTTGGTGAGGGGCTCTTAAGAGCATGCGACAGATGTGACCAAGGATTATTGCTGAAAACAATTATTTAGAGGTAAAAAATGCAACAGACAATACAAAATGTTCATGTGGTACATATGGTATATGATCCTATATATAGTCACACCTTACATCAAACTCTCTTACAATATGCGATGCGGGACTGAACACATGCTCGACACTACATGTTGAGATGTTTAGATCTCTTTATTCTTCTCTTGTAATTTTCTATTTCTTTTGTCTCTTTATGTAATGTTCCCTTGGAGCTTTTCTACTATATAAGAGAGCTCTAGGACTATGGTGAATGTATCTCTTTCATTTCAATCCTTTCCACATGGTAACAGAGCGACAGTCCTAGATCGGAGCCTGTGCCCTAAAATCCAAACCCACCAAAACCCTAGAGCGCCGTGCGGTAGGCAGCAGCAGGCCGCCACCGTCGTCCACGACCACCACCATCGCCGCCACCCTCGCAGGCAGCAGCCGCCGCCCTCACGCACAAGGGGTGCCGCGGCTTTCTCCCCGAAGGCCCGAGTTTGAAGGGCTGCTCTCTCTTGGTTCGTGTGGCCCCGAATAGGTCTGATTTGGTTCCTAGGGTATGGTTTTTGATCTTCTAAAACCATCTTAGGTACCTAAAGAAACTTTCTATTGATGAAAGAGGTTGTGGTATGAGTCTACACCCACAACCATCTTCCTGTATGTTCGTGTAGACATAGTCAGTTCAGTTTGCAACCACAGTCTTGAAGATCGTTGTCATCATATCAGACAACAAAGCATATGTTCCATCCTTGGGTGCCTTCAAAGATCCAACACCCATCGTGAAGATGGATGGAACGAATTATGAACTGTGGGCCATGCCGTTCATGAGTCTTATGCAATGTAATGGCAAGAAGCATATTCTCACACAGGAGGAACCTGTTGACAAGACTGGGGTTAATGCCTCATGGGAGGCAGATGACGCTTATGCACGTGTGTGGCTTTCTGGGACGGTGTCCATGGAGATAGGCAATGATATATTGAGTCAGCCCATGACCAAGGCTATGTGGGACACTCTTGCTGCTACATACTCTCCAGCAAAGAACGAGTTGAAGATTCTGCAAGTTCAACATGACATCTTTACGTCCAAGCAGAATGGTCGCCCTCTCCATACCCTTTATACTTCTTTAAGGTGTATGTTTGAGAAGTTACATGGTTACATTCCCTTGACTGCCACACCAGAGTAGCTCAAGGCATATAGGGATTATATGATGACTGGACCTTTCTAGCGAGCAGGCTCTCCATATGTTATGGTGGTACTCAGTTGTCTTAGACTTCTTCAGCCATGGCAGCATCTCGAGGCAGGGTGAGCCCTACACAGTTCCGTGGCCGATGTGGCCATGGAAGAGGAGGGGGCAGTCGACCCCCTCGTCAGCCTTGCACCTACTGCCACAGGCTAGGTCATTCTGAGGAAACATGCTACTCTAAGCATGGGTTTCCCGTTTCAGCATGTGTTGCAGAACAGATCCAGCATGGCAACAACTCTTCAACTGCATCTGATCGGAGATTTGATGACTTTGTAGAGCGGCTCAGGGAGATTATGCCTTCTCCTGGATTAACTAGCTCTCCATCAGGATCATCTGAGGTAGTAGCCTCTGCCTCTGCATATACATCATGTATAGCATATGCTTTTACTCGTTGTTAGAGGGCAGACTTGTCGGAGTGGATTATGGATTCATGAGCTTCCCATCATATCTGTGGTGACAGAGGCCAGTTTAGTACCTTAACCCAACTCAGTCAGGTAGATCAGTTGTGATAGCAGATGTCACACACTCTCTCATTACTGGTCATGGGGAGGTGCAGTTAACCCCTAAAATGCGGTTGCAGAACGTTCTTTACGTTCCTTAATTTTCTATGAACTTACTATCTATTAGTCTAATCACCAAGGATTTACATTGTCGTGTCATATTTGACCCTTCTGCTCTTGTGTTTCAGAACATTCTTACTGTAGAGATCTATTTTAGTCTATGATATTTTCGTCTGTACCTTTCTCATATTTTTTTTCCTGTTGGACTCTTTATGTATTTTACCCATAGGCTACTCCTCTATATAAGAGAACCTAGGGCGTATGGAATAAAGAAGCTTTCTCATTTTCCCAACATGGTATCAAATCGACGGTCCGGAGTTCTCGAACCAAACCCTAACCCTAGCTTCCACTCTCAAGCACTCTGTCTCATGCCGCGCGCCACCTCGCGTCGCCTCGCTCCGCCTCGCGTCGCTTGGCGCACGCTCCTGTGCGCCGCCTCCTGCTCGATCACGCACGTGCCTATGCGTAGGAGCACGCTCCCGTGCGTGTGAAGACGTATTCCTGTGCGCCGGTGCACGTGAAGCTGTGCACCTGTGCGTGTGAACCTGCGCACGTGAAGTTGTACGTCTGTGCGCGTGAAACTCTGTGCGTGAAGCTGTGCCGTGCACGCCTCGGTGCGTGCCCTTGTTCGTGATCCTGCACGCGCATCTGCACGCACATCTGCGCGTGTGATTTCCGTGCGTGTGCAGTCCTAGGCCAGCGCGTGTGCGGCTCCAACCTCGTTCCACGCGCGCATTTCCAGGTTAATGTGTTTGGTTGCTTGCGTCTACACATGCAACTAAACCCGTTAATGTCCGTGTAGACAATCATATCTTCAGTCTACTCCCCTAGTCTTCCAATATCATAATGTCAGAAAGCAAGGCAGATATTTCATCTACAGGCGCCTTCAGAGGTCCAACGCCTATTGTAAAGATGGATGGTTCAAATTATGAACTGTGGGCCATGCAGTTCATGAGTATGATGAAGTCAACCGGTAAGAAGCACATTCTTACTGAGGAAGAGCCTGCTGAGAAGACATGGGTTAATGCCTCTTGGGAGGCAGATGACGCATATGCCAAAGTTTGGCTTTCCGGAACATTAGCAATTGAGATTGCTAACGATATTCTCAATCAGCCCACTGCCAAAGCAATGTGGGACATTCTGGCTGCCACCTATTCACAGGTAAAGAATGAGACGAAGATTCTGCAACTTCAGCATGACATCTTTACAATCAAGCAGAATGGACGGCCTCTACACTCATTGTACACGTCTTTACGTGCAATGTTTGAGAAGCTTTATAGCTTCATGCCTCTCACAGCCACTCCAGAGCAACAGAAGACCTATCGGAATGCCACTATGGTGGGAGTTTTTCTGGCTGCCCTTGATCCAGAGTACGAGGCAACACGTTCCCAGATCTTGGCGGGTTCCACCATTCCTCCTATGGAGGAAGCTTTTCATAGGATGAGTCATATCACTGTTCCTTCGTCTACTGCAAATCAGACCGCCTCAGCCATGGTAGCCAATCGAGGTCGTGGGGGTCATCATCAGTTCCGTGGCCGTGGACCTCGGGACAGAGGAGGCCGTATTCGGCCATCATGTACCTTTTGCCATCGTTCTGGACATACCGAAGACACATGCTATTCTAAACATGGGTTTCCTGCTTCTGCACGAGTAGCTGAACATATTGAGCCTCCATCTGCTTCATCTATGGATCAACGCTTTGATGACCTTGTAGCCTGTCTGAGGGGCATTATTCCTCCGTATGGTCCCGCTGCATCAGCGCCTACTTCTGAGATTCACTCCGACATTGCTGCGTCTGCATCCACCAGTACATTAGGTAGCACTTATGCATTCACTAGCAGTAGTGGATCACATACTTTAGAGTGGATTATGGATTCTGGTGCCACGCATCATTTGTGTGGTGATCAAGGTACTTACATGATACCGATAGGTTTCTCCAGGTTGCAATGTGGTTATTGCTAATGGGACACATTCCCCGATTATTGGTCAGGGGGAGATTAGACTGACACCATCCATGCATCTCAAGAACTTGTTACATGCGTCTGATTTTTCGATGAATTTGTTGTCAATTAGCCAACTTAAAGGATTTACATTGTCGAGCAATTTTTGATCCATCTTCTCTCATTTTCAGGACATCCTTACGGGCAACGTGATTGGGCGTGGCTATGAGCAAGGCGGCCTCTATCGCCTTAGTCGGACACCTTATGCTGGAGCCTCATCTCTACCTGCTGGATCCATCTCCCCATTACTGTGGCACTTGCGCTTTGGACATCTACCGCTTCAGAAGCTGCGTCATGTGTTACCCCAGGTTTCACCTCACACGTCCATCCAATGTGAGGCTTGTCAGTTGGGAAAGCATCATCGGTCTACCTTTCCCAGTCGTCAGTGTCGGAGTAATACCTCCAAGTTTGAGTTGTTTCATGTTGATATATGGGGTCCTAGTCGTGTTCCTGATCATCAGGGACACAAGTTTTATATAGTTATTGTGGATGATTTCTCTCGTGTGTCGTGGGTCTTTCTGTTAAAGAATAAATCTGAAGCGGGGAATATTATCATCAATTTCATTAATGAAGTTCGTAATGTTTTTTTTGCATCTGTTAAAATTGTGAGAAGTGATAATGCACTGGAATTTTGTACTCATACCCTCTCCAATTATTTTTCATCTCAAGGGATTATCCACCAAACATCCTGCGCCTATACTTCTCAACAGAATGGGGTTGTTGAAAGGAAACGTCGGAATTTACTTGATGTCCCCAGGTCGCTTCTTATACAGAGTCATGCCCCTCATTCTTTTTGGGGAGATGCTGTTCTTATGGCATGTTATCTCATTAATCGTATGCCGTCATCTGTCTTAGGTGAGAAGATTCCTTTCTCTATTATTTTTCCTGACAAAGAATTGTTCTCCCTCACTCCTCGTGTGTTTGGCTCGGTTGCCTTTGCCCACCAGTTGTCTCCAGGGATTGACAAGCTCTCTCCTAGGACTGTCAAGTGTGTCTTCGTCGGGTACTCAAGAACACAGAAGGGGTACAAGTGTTATGATCCACTGCGCAGGAGGTATCTCGTTAGTGCTGATGTTACCTTTTTCGAACATGTTATGTACTTCTCATCTACAGGTGATCAATTGGTATCCTTTGACACTACTGATGCTATATATATGCCACCACCACCATCACCTCTACCACCTCCACCGCTACCATCTCCTATACCTCCTGTCACTGTGCCTGTTTCACCATTGCCATTCCACTATACCCATCGGCCTGCTTCTGCTCATGGTCACCGCTCATCATCTAGCTCGCCTGAGATATGTTCTGAGCATATTAATATTGATGGATCTGATAATTTCCCTGAGCAGGATGTGTTACAGAGGCCAGATGAGGAGGCAACTGATTTAGATCTACCTATTGCTCTTCGGAAGCAGAAGCACAGCTGCGCGTCATATCCTATAGCATCTTCTGTGTCTTTTGATCGCCTAACTGGAAAATTCAGGAACTTTGTCATTGCACTATCAACGGTGGATATTCCACGGAATTACCAAGATGCATTGAAGGATAGTCGATGGCGTTTAGCCATGGAGGAAGAAAGGGCCGCTCTTCAGTCCAGAGGCACCTGGAGCCTTGTTACTACACCTACTGATGTGTCTACAATTAGCTGTAAGTGGGTCTTTACAGTTAAGCAGAATGCAAATGGCAGCATTGACAGATACAAGGCACGCATGGTTGCTCGTGGCTTTACACAGACATATGGGGCGGATTATCTTGATACATTTTCGCCGGTTGCTCGCCATTCCACTCTACGGATCCTCCTCTCTGTTGCGGTTACTCGTGATTGGTCACTATACCAATTAGATGTGAAGAATGCATTCTTATACGATGACTTACAGGAGGAAGTCTACATGCAACAACCACCTGGTTTTGCTGTTGAGGGGGAGTACCCTAAGGTGTGCAGACTTCATAAGGCTATCTATGGCCTTAAGCAGAGCCCCAGAGTTTGGTTCCAGAAGCTCTCAGACCTGTTTGAGAAACAGGGGTACGGACGTTCTAATGCAAACCATTCCTTGTTCGTACAGAAGACACCCAGAGGTATTATTGCAATTATGGTATATGTAGACGATATCTTGATTACAGGTGATGATGAACAGGGAATTCAGGGGCAAAAGAAATGCTGGGTCGTGAATTCGTCACCAAGGACCTTGGAGTTCTTAAATATTTTTTGGGACTGGAATTCGCTAGAAATTCTCATTGGTTGGTAATGACCCAGAGGAAATATGTCACTGACCTGTTGAGTGAAACAAGAATGCTTGGTTGCCGACCTGCAACTACACCTATGGATCCCAGTATGAAATTATATGATGACGACACTGATGAGGTGGATAGGAGAAGGTACAGAGAACTGGTGGGCAAGCTTCTCTATGTTACTATTACCAGACCCTATCTCCTTTGTTGTGAGTCGAGTAAGCCAATTCATGGAGCAACCACGTCAGGTACACATGGAAGCTATACATATGATACTCAGGTACCTTAAGTCATCTCCAGGTGCAGGTCTGCTGTTTAAGAAGGCAAGGATGTTACTATCTCAGCATGTGCAGATGCAGATTACACAAGATGTCCTAAGGAAAGGAAGTCCACCACTGGGTTTGCTGTGTATGTTGGAGATTCTCTAGTCTCATGGAGAAGCAAGAAGCAAACGGTTGTAGCAAGGCCGAGTGCTGCGTTTGAATATAGGGCTATGGCCCAGGTCAGTACAGAAATGATGTGGGTAAAGGCTGTGCTTACAGATCTATATATAGAAGTCCCGCTTCCTATGGCTCTGGAATGTGACAATCAGGCGGCTCTATTCATTGCAAATAATCCAATATTTAATGAACGAACCAAGCACATTGAGGTTGATTGTCACTTCATACGTGATATGATTCAGAAGGTGTTTATTGTTACATCCCATGTTAGCTCAGAGGACCAAACTGCAGACATCTTTACCAAGGCATTACTTCGAGGGCCGTTCCAGAAGTGTTCGTCCAAGCTGAGCATGATTGATATCTATGCTCCACCTTGAGGGGGAGTGTAGAGATCTATTTTAGTCTATGATATTCTCGTCTGTACCTTTCTCATATTTTCTTTTTCCTGTTGGACTCTTTATGTATTTTACCCATAGGCTACTCCTCTATATAAGAGAGCCTAGGGCGTATGGAATAAAGAAGCTTTCTCATTTTCCAACACTTACGTGCAAGGTAATTGGTTCTGGCCGTGAGCAAGGAGGTCTCTACAGACTGGTGCAATCTCCTTATGCTGGTGCCTCTTCTCTTCGCACTAGATATGTATCTCCCTATATGTGGCATCTTCGGTTTGTTCATGTTCCTCTGCAAAAGCTACGTTACGTTCTTCCTCAGATCTCTCCTCGCTCTACTTTTCAGTGCGAGGCCTGCCGGCTTGGGAAGCATCATAGGTCCACATTCCAGAATCGTCAGGGGCAAAGTAGTCATAGTTTTTTTTAGTTGATTCATTTTGATATTTGGGGTCCCGGTCATATCCCAGATCTTCAGGGGCATAGGTTTTATCTTGTTGATGTTGATGAGTTCTCTAGATTGTCTTGGGTCATCTACGCTTTGGTCATCTCCATCTCCAGAAGATGGTCACATTTTGCCGCAGATTTCTCCTGATTCTTCATTTCAGTGTGAAACGTGTTAGTTGGGAAAGCATCATCGGTCATCTTTTCCCAGTCGTTAGAGCCGGAACAGTAGCTCCCTATTTGAGTTGTTTCATGTTGATATCAGGGGTCCAAGTCGTGTTCCTGATCATCAGGGACACCGTTTTTATCTTTTTTCAGTAAATGATTTTTCTCGTTCGTCGTGGGTGTTTCTATTGAGAATAAATCTGAAGCGGGGGATGTCATCAAAACCTTTATTAATGAAGTGCACAATGTTTTCTCTACGTCTGTGAAGTTTGTCAGGACTGATAATGCCGAGAGAAAGCACCGGTATTTACTTGATGTCACTCGTACCCTTCTCATTCAGAGTCGTGTACCACATTCATTTTGGGGTGATGCGGTTCTTACGACGTGTTATCTCGTGAATCGTATGCCTTCGTCTGTCTTGGGCGAGAAAATTCCTTTCTCTATGGCTTTCCCCGAGAAGGAATTCTTCTCTCTTATTCCTCGTGTCTTTGGTTCTGTTGCATTTGTTCACCAATTGGCTCCACGTCTTGACAAGCTCTCTCCTAGAGCTGTCAAATGTGTGTTTGTTGGGTACTCCAGGACACAGAAGGGGTATAGGTGCTATGATCCATTACGGAGGAAATACTATATCAGTGCGATGTCATATTTTTTGAGTCCGTAATGTATTTCTCTCCTACAGGTGACAGGTTGGCTTCATTAGAGTCTGATACCGAAATCTACATGCCACCTCCTCCTCTGATTCCGTTGTCTTCTCCTCCTGTTACACCACCACCACCATCACCACCTCACCACCACCACCACCAGTCCCCTCTACACAGTCACCCGTGAACACTGTTCCACCCTTACCCAAATACTATACCCGTCGGTCAGCTACTGCTCATGGTCATGGCCAATCATCTAGCACGCCCCAGGTTTGTCCTGATAACATGTTTTCTAACGATGGGACTGGCGATATTTCTGTACAGGGATCATTCCAGGAGGAGGTTCCTGAGGACATGGAAATACCCATTTCCATTAGGAAGCAAAAGCATACCTGTGCATCATATCCATTTGGTTTATACGTGTCCTTTCATCGCCTGACATGAGATTTTCACAGCTTTGCAGTTGCACTATCTGCTGAAGACATTCCACGGACTTACCAAGATGCCTTGAAAGATAGCCGCTAGCGTTTAGTTATGGAGAAGAGATGGTGGCCTTGCAATCACGTAGTACTTGGAGCTTGGTGTCTGCTACTCCGAGTGCCTCAATTGTTAGTTGCAAATGGGTGTTTACCGTTAAATATCATGCCGATGGGAGTCTTGATCGGTACAAGGCAAGATTGGTGGCACGAGGGTTTACTCAAACCTATGGTGTAGATTATTTGGATACATTCTCTCCTGTTGCTCGTCACTCCACTTTACATGTTCTACGCTCTGTCGCAGTGGTACGTGACTGGCCCTTATTTCAACTAGATGTTAAAAAAAACATTTTTTATGGAGATCTACAGGAGGAGGTATACATGCAACAACCTCTGTGGTTTGCTACTGAGGGCAGTGTCAACAGGTTTGTAGACTCCATAAGGCGATACATGGCCTTAAACAAAGTCCAAGAGCTTGGTTTCAGAAGCCCTCGGATCTGATTGAATGACATGGGTTCAAGAGGTTGAATGCAAGCCATTCTCTATTGTGCAGAGAACATCTAAAGGGATAGTTGTTATCATGGTTTATGTAGATGATATAATTGTTACAGGAGATATGCGCAAGGCATAAAGATGGCAAAAGACTTTTTGGGCAGTCAGTTTGTCACTAAGGATCTGGGCACCCTACAGTATTTCCTAGGGCTAGAATTCGCTAGGAATGCACAAGGTCTTGTGATGACCCAAAGGAAATATGTTACAGACATGCTTGTTGAGACATACATGATTGTGTGCAGACCCTCTACTACTCCTATGGATCCTAGCATGATGTTATACGATGGTGATACAAATGAGGTTGATAAGAGGAGATACAGAGAGATGGTTGGAAAGCTGCTTTATTTTACTACTACCAGACCATATATCGCCTTTGCTATGAGTCGAGTAAGCCAGTTTATGGAGCAACCTCGACAGGTACACATGAATGCTATACACATGATATTGAGACATCTAAAATCATCTATAGGTACAGGATTACTTTTCAAGAAAGGAGCAACGCTCACTGTATCCGCGTGTGCCGATGCTGACTATGCAGGGTATCCTAAGGACAGAAAGTCTACGTCGGGCTTTGCAGTATTTGTTGGTGTTGACGCATATAGAGTATCTGTACCTCTTTGTTATTTTATTTTTCAGTTGTCTTCTTTATATAATTTACCCATAGGCTACTCTCCTATATAAGAGAGCCTAGGGCTTATGGAATAGATCATCTCATTCATTTTTCCCAACATGGTATCAGAGCGACGGTCCTAGACCGGAGTTCTCGAAACCCTAGCCCTAACCCACCCCACCCGCCGGCCCTATCTCTCTCCTCTCTCTCGATCGGTGCGCCTCCAACGCCGCCGCCTCTCATCCTTCGCGCGCCGCTGCTCGCGCGCCTTCTCCAGTGCGCCACGCGATCCTCCTGCGCATCTTCTTGCGCACGATTGCGCGCACCTGCGCCTACGCCATCATCTCCAGCGCGCGCCTGCGCACGATTGCGCACCTGCGCACGATTGCGCACCTGCGCACGATTGCGCACCTGCGCGTGAAGGGCACCAGCACATAGCACCAGCGCGTGAAGGCCACCAGCGTGCGTGAAGGGCATCATACAGTGCGCAGACCGCTGTGCGCATACCGCTGCATACCGCTGTGCGCATACCTTGCGGCACATACCGCTGTGCGCATAGCGATCCTGTGCACACTCAACTGCGCGTAACAGTGCGCCAGCCTACTGCACGCGTGCATCTCCGCGTGCATCTTCGTCATTCCTGCGCGTGTGCAGACCGTAGCACGCGCGTATTCATGGGGATAGTTGCTTGAGGTCTACACATGCAACTAATCCCATCTATGGTATTGTAGACAAAACACATTGTTTGTCAATCGTTCCAGTCTTCATTTTCAATATGTCGGAGAGCAAGGCAGATATCCCATCTATTGGCGCATTCCGTGGTCCAGCGCCTATTGTCAAGATGGACGGTACCAACTATGAACTGTGGGCAATGCAGTTCATGAGCATGATGAAGTCTACGGGTAAGAAGCACATTCTTACCGAATCAGAGCCTGCTGAGAAGACTGGAACCTATGCCTCCTGGGAGGCTGATGACGCATACGCCAAAGTCTGGCTATCTGGCACGTTGGCAATTGAGATTGCCAATGATATTCTCCATCAACCCACAGCGAAGGATATGTGGGACAGTCTGGCGGCCACATATTCCCAGGCGAAGAACGAGACAAAGATTCTGCAACTCCAGCATGATATCTTCACCATCAAGCAGAATGGTCGCCCTCTACATTCTCTCTATACATCACTGAGAGGGATGTTTGAGAAGCTATATAGCTTCATGCCCTTGACAGCCACGCCAAAGCAGCAGAAGACATACAGGAACGCTACTATGGTGGGCGTGTTCCTAGCTGCACTTGATCCTGAGTACGAGGCAGCACGATCACAGATTTTGGCGGATTCTACAATTCCGCCAATGGAGGAAGCCTTCCATAGACTGAGTCGGATTACAGTTCCCTCAACTGCTGCAAGCCAGAATTCTTCAGCCATGGCAGCAACCAGAGGTCGCGGCTATCATCACCAGGGCCGTGGACGTGGACCCCGTGGGAGGGGTGGCCGCACTAGGCCAACATGCACCTACTGCCACCGTGTTGGACACAACGAAGATACATGCTATTCAAAGCACGGATTTCCTGCATCCGCACGAGCTGCTGAGCAGATCGAGCCCCCATCTGCTGCTACCTTAGATCAACGGTTTGATGATTTAGTTGCCCGTCTGAGGGGCATTATCCCACCATCTGGTCTAGCACAGACTGCAGAGAATCATTCTGATGCCGCTGCCTCTGCCTCTGCATCTACTAGTGCTTCAGGTAGTATACTTGCACTCCATAGTAGTAGATCTGATACACTGCCATGGATCATGGACTCAGGCGCGACACATCACCTATGTGGCGACCAGAGCCTACTTACAGGATACACCCAGATCCCTCCAGGACGGACAGTAGTGATTGCCAATGGCACACATTCCCCCATCACTGGTCAGGGGGAGATTATACTGACATCTTTTATGCAGCTCAAGAATGTGCTTCATGCACCTGATTTTTCAATGAATTTGTTGTCAATTAGTCAGATGACGAAGGACCTCCATTGTCGGGCAATTTTTGATCCATCTTCTTTGATTTTTCAGGACATCCGTACGGGCAACGTGATTGGTCGTGGCTATGAGCAAGGAGGCCTTTACCGTCTGAACCAGACCCCATTTGCCGGAACCACATCCTCTCATGCTGGACAAGTATCTCCTCTACGGTGGCATCTGCGTTTTGGTCATTTACCGCTTCAGAAGTTGCGTCGAGTTCTACCCTATGGTCTTTCTCACACACCTATCCAGTGTGAGGCATGTCAGTTGGGAAAGCATCACAGGTCGTCCTTTCCCAGTAGTCCAGGTCGGAGTAGTAACTCCAAGTTTGAGTTGTTTCATGTCGATGTCTGGGGTCCGAGTCGTTTTCCCGATCATCAGGGACACAGGTTCTATATTGTATTTGTGGATGATTTCTCTAGAGTGTCATGGGTGTTTCTGATGAAAAATAAATCTGAAGCAGGAAATATTATTATCCACTTTCTTAATGAAATTCAAAATGTTTTCTCCACATCTGTCAAGCTTGTGAGAAGTGATAATGCTTTAGAGTTGTGCACCAACATTCTAGCCAATTACTACTCCTCAAAAGGGATTATTCACCAAACATCATGTGCTCATACATCTCAACAGAATGGGATTGCTGAAAGAAAACACCGTCACCTTCTTGATGTCACAAGATCACTTCTTATTCAGAGTCATGTTCCCTACTCCTACTGGGGTGATGCAGTCTTTACGGCATGTTACCTGATTAACCGTATGCCTTCGTCTGTCTTGAATGAACAGATTCCTTTTTCACTCATTTACCCTGACAAGGATTTGTTCACTCTTACTCCTCGTGTGTTTGGGTCAGTTGCATTCGTCCATCAGTTGTCGCCTGGTACTGACAAGCTCTCTCCTAGGGCTGTCAAGTGCGTCTTCGTTGGGTACTCCAGAACTCAAAAGGGGTACAAGTGTTTTGATCCTGTGCGTCGGCGGTATATGATCAGTGCAGATGTTACATTTTTTGAATCTGTTATGTATTTTTCAGAATCAGGAGACAAGCATCCACCATCTATACCTCCTGATGCCATTTACATGACACCACCGCCTCAGATACAAACACCAACGCCACCACCACCACCGCCACCACCACCACCGCCACCGCCACCACCACCACCGCCATCGCTCGTCTCACCACTACCATTCCATTACACCCGTAGGCCTCCTCCAGCTCATGGTCCTGACCCGTCAACTAGCTCGCCTATGGTATGTAATGAAAACATTAATGTTGATGGATCTGACGACATTTCTCAGCAGGATGTATTGTAGGAGCCTGATACAGATGATTTGGATGTTCCTATTGCTCTGCGGAAGCCAAAGAGAAGCTGTGCCAAATATCCATTATCAGCAACCGTGTCTTTTGAGAGGCCATCTGGAGACTTCAGGACGTTTGCGTTGTCACTTTCAGCTACAGACATTCCACGGAATCATCATGATGCTTTGCAGGATGCTAGATGGCGGCTAGCAATGGAAGAAGAAATGGCGGCACTTCAATCCAGAGGAACCTGGAGCTTGGTTCCTATACCTCCAGATGTCGGCCCGGTGAGTTGCAAATGGGTGTTTACAGTGAAGCACAATGCAGATGGCTCTATTGACAGGTACAAGGCACGCCTTGTTGCACGTGGCTTCACACAGACATACGGGGTAGATTACCTTGACACATTCTCGCCTGTGGCGCGTCATTCCACTCTGCGGATCCTGTTATCAGTTGCAGTTGCTAGAGACTGGCCACTTTATCAGCTGGACGTGAAGAATGCATTCCTCTATGGCGACTTGCAGGAGGAAGTCTATATGCAACAACCACCCGGTTTTGCTGTTGAGGGGGAGTGTTCCAAGGTATGCAGATTACATAAGGCCATCTATGACCTTAAGCAGAGCCCCAGAGCGTGGTTTCAGAAGCTTTCAGATCTTTTTAAGAAACAAGGATATAAACGCTCCAATGCTGATCATTCCTTGTTTGTACAGAAGACGACTAAAGGTACTATTGTAATCATGGTTTATGTTGATGATATCTTGATTACAGGAGATGATGAGCAGGGCATTAAGCAGGCAAAGAAAAGGCTGGGGACCGAGTTTGTCACCAAGGACTTGGGAGTCCTTAGATATTTTCTGGGGTTGGAGTTTGCTAGAAATCCATATGGATTAGTAATGTCGCAGAGGAAATATGTTACATATCTATTGAGTGAGATAGGTATGCTAGGGTGTCGACCGGCTATGACACCAATGGATCCCAACATGAAGCTTTATGATGATGACACAGAAGAGATGGACAAGAGAAGGTACATAGAACTGGTAGGCAAACTAGTGTATGTCACGATCACTAGACCTGATATATCATTTGCAGTGAGTCGTGTGAGCCAGTTCATGGAGCAACCACGTCAGGCCCATATGGATGCAATACACATGATTCTGAGATATTTAAAATCATCTCCAGGTGCAGGCTTGCTATTTAAGAAAGGAAAGGAGATCTCTATCACGGCATGTGCTGATGCAGACTATGCAGGATGCCCCAAGGACATGAAGTCCACATCAGGATTTGCAGTCTATGTTGGAGATGCTCTGGTCTCGTGGAGAAGCAAGAAACAGACAGTGATAGCTAGATCCAGTGCTGAATCCGAATACAGGGCTATGGCCCAGGCTAGCACAGAAATGATGTGGGTAAAATCTTTACTTGCAGATCTATGTCTTGATATACCTCTTCCTATGATGTTGGAATGTGACAATCAGGCCGCCTTATTCATTGCAAACAACCCAGCCTTTCATGAGAGGACCAAGCACATTGAGGTTGACTGTCACTACATACGTGACATGGTTCAGAAGGGATTCATTGCTACATCTCACGTCACATCAGAGAATCAGACTGCTGATATTTTCGCCAAGGCATTACTTCGAGGCCCATTCCAGAAGTGTGCGTCCAAGCTGAGCATGATTGATATCTATGCTCCATCTTGAGGGGGAGTGTTGACGCATATAGAGTATCTGTACCTCTTTGTTATTTTATTTTTCAGTTGTCTTCTTTATGTAATTTACCCATAGGCTACTCTCCTATATAAGAGAGCCTAGGGCTTATGGAATAGATCATCTCATTCATTTTTCCCAACAGTTGGCAATTCCCTTGTTTCTTGGAAAAGAAAGAAACAAACAGTTGTGGCTAGATCAGGTGCCAAATCTGAATATAGGGCTATGGCACAAGCAAGTACCGAAATGATGTGGGTTCGAGCAGTGTTAGCATATTTACACATAGAAGTTCCTCTACCCATGCAGTTACAATGTGATAATCAAGCTGCTATGTTTATTGCAAACAACCCTGCATTCCACGACAGAACTAAACATATTGAGGCAGATTGCCATTACATGAGAGATATTATTCAGAAGGGGTTGATATCTACATCACATATCAGTTCAGGAGAGCAAACTGCAGATATATTTACCAAGGCATTGCCCAGAGGACCATTCCTAAAGTGTTCGTCCAAGCTGAGCATGATTGATATCTATGCTCCAGCTTGAGGGGGAGTGTAGAAATATTTACATATTTTCATATTCTCTATGTACTTGTTTCGTTATTTTATTTCTCTGTATCCGCTTTATGTAATGTACCCATAGGACTCTCCTCTATATAAGAGAGCCTAGGGTTCTCAGAAATATAAAGCTCTTATTTTCTTCCAACACATTTCAATCCTTTCCGCACTACATTAGGTGGACCATTCTAGTAATGCATTCAAAGTAAAAGATATAGGTAACTGAATCATCAATCAAAATCTAGTTACTTAGATGTTTCACTTTGAATGCATCAGTGGTGTGTCCCACCTTGGGAGCTCACCCTTTCCTTTTTCTAAAAAAGATTCAACTACCATAATTAACTCAATCGTTCCATATTCTCAATAGTTGGTCTCTACTTCAGCTTGTGGAGGGGAAGCATGCACACATCCTTTAGCAAGCATACAACACTATCCTTTTGATGATGATTTCATCACACAACCATTTTGAGGAAAAAACTCCGTAATGTTTATCGAAGTAACTCAAGGTTAAGGGCAAGCAACCGAGTGCAAGGGTGGAGATCCAACCTCATGTTAATGACTAGAAAATTAACACCCTTAGCATTATGATTGTTTCGCATATCTAGTTTAGGATGCCAATGAATGGTGAGAAGTTGGTTGACTATATAAGACTATACGAAGAAGGTTTGTTTGGAAATGGACACAAAATGGAGTAATAGTTTGATTTGTAATTGATTGAAGACCGGTGCAAAAGGGTTTTGAGAGCTAGGTTGGGCATGCCAGGTGTCAAGACCACCTTTCTCTCTAGCCATGAGCAATGCTACCAAGCTCTGACTGGTTTCTTAAACGATCAGAAGCCTATGCTAAAGTCCTACCATCTCCCATTCGTGCTTCCTCGCAACTGCTAATTGCCTGACTAAGAAGTGAAATCGGTGAACTGGGAAAATATGTTTGCTCATTATGTATCAGGACTTAAGTGTGATGAATTATGCATTGCTCCTTAAGTGGGTATTGAAGGCCATGAGCAAGTAAGATGGGTGATATTCTGATGAAAGCTTGTTCCTAGGAGATCCCTTTCTTAAGAACTATGTTGTGATGGTTATAGCATGTCTACTTTTAGACATGATGTATGATGTTAGAAATATGAAATGCGGAAGCGTAATCAGAGATAAAGAGTAAAACATTGAAGGAAACACCGAGATTTTTACGTGGAACCATACTCCCTAAGGAGCGGGATGAAACCATAGGAGAATGCCTTAAAGGGTTGATTGTTGCATTCAACTCTCTCATCTGATACACGAGGTGTGGAGCTTCTTATATAGCCCCATTGAGTCTCCACATCCCGCAACTGGTAGATGTGGGACTAAACACTGGATGTGGTAATTGGATCCTGAAAGGATCGAATTACCCATCTGTATACTCCAACACTCCCCCTCAAGCTGGAGCATGCAATGCTCAACTTGGACAAATAGAAAGAAATCACTCAAACTCACACTACAAGACTCTACGGATAATATCAACTCGAAGCATAGACAACTTTCGGTTGCTGTCGAGGACACTGCTTCTCGTGCAGTGCAGGTGAGGAGGAACAACTGGGCCGGAGTGTGAGTCGAACTGGGTCTCCTCGTCGGAGAACATGTGCTCTAAATTACGATTGTCAAAGTCACTGAAACTGAAAAGAGTCCCTCGTCAGAGTACTCTGGCTTGCCACATGCAGAAGACTGAATCATGTGGACAACTGCTCCATCTGTGAAGGGCCGAACTGAAAAGTCATTGAGACATCCTCGTTGGAGTCCACTGTCGTTGGAGAATGGAGTCTGAAAAGTCTCCTCATCGGAGAACTAGGTCTCTCCCATACCGGCTAAGAGAATGGGATCTCTACTCTGGAGTCCCCTATGAAATCACACGAAAAACCTAGCCCACATGTCATAAAGAATGGGATCTTTGCTCTTAAGTCCATATGGATCACATGAAAACTCCGAGGGCAAAAAATAAAGATGGGGACCACAAAAATGATGGCGAATATATGCACATCAAATTGAAGACTCGGAATCTGAACGTCGAGTCTGAAATCTGAACTGTATAGTCTAACATCTGGCTGCTCCGGAATGTGAATAATCTGATATCTGAATCCGACCTATAACTCTACACAATACTCCCCCTTCTCCTATACTTGTCGGAAAACAATGACATCAACAAAGTTGGGAGAAGACAAGAAAATGGGAAAAACAAATGAATCACATAAGCTGATCTCAATTTTTTTCGCCTTTTTTTCTTTCCTTTTTTTCGGATATTTTCTCTTTTTTCTTTAAAGCCGTGTTTCCCTTTTTTTGTAATTAGTCGTTCCCCTCTTTTTTTAAGCTGCAACCCAAATTGGGCTTTATATACTCACAACTTCAATTTTTTTAACAGATGAACATGCTCACCCCTTCATTTAAATGAAGGGGTATCGAGCCCAATCCTCTCGCACTCACAAAGGTAGGTTTCCATGATGTGAACCCTCTCTGGCGCCGCCGCTGCCATGGGGGGTTCCGCCTCAGATCACAGCCGCTGGAGGGGGATTTCTGCCTCAGATTGCGGTCACTGGAGGAGAGGAGAAGTGCACCGCTAGTGGCGATGTCGTTTGGAAGTCCCATCGCTGGAAATGCTGCCGCCTCATACTTGGGTAGCTGGAGGAGTGGCGGCAGTGTCACCAACACAGCCTTGTGGTTGTTGCTTGGGGATGTCCTACGATGAACTCGCATGAAGGGGAGGTCCAATGCCGATACCGCCTGCTTGGATGGCTGGAGGAGAGGCAGCGGGAGAGTGCTGGAGTGCGGCGTCGCCGCTCGGATCTAAGGTACTGGAGCGCGCGAGGTCCCCAAAGGTGAACCCATCGAGCGGGGCATCGAAGCTGCGAAGGCACGACTAGAGGATGAGCAATATCGACGCCGCTCGCGCGATGGAGATCGGGCACGAGGATTGGGGATGTCGCTGCCTGGAGTTGACCTGGAGAGGGAGGCGTGATAGCCTTCTTCATCTTTTGCTGATGTGCGATTTCGGGAGGCGAGATCACCACATGTGCCGCCGCCACTGCTGGAGATAGGGTTCGAAAGCGATCTGGAAGTGTTGAACCATGGCCACAAATTTCGGGCCAAACTCTACCGAATTTCAATTTCGACAGGTTACCGAAATTCGATCGAAATGGCTGAAATGATCGAAATATAGAGGACCTTAGTACAAAAATGACCGAAATGATCGAAATTTTGATTGAATTTCGACCAACATTCGACTAAAATTTTGTTTCGATCGGTCACCAAAATGGTAATCGAAACTGACATTTAGATCCTTGTGTAGAACTAGGATTTCATTGGAAACCCTAGATTCCTGATGACGATACTTAGACCAACTACTCCAGAAATTAGGGTTTCAAAATCCCATCTAGAAAATAATCTAGAAAATATTCTTCAAGATCAAAACACCAAAATCAAATCTCGAGCAAATAATAAAACAACTCCTCGAGAATCGACCCCGCTTTAATACTGTTGGTGGAAATGAGCGAATTGTTATTCCATAGAACCCTAGGATCCCTTATATAGAGAGAGACCCCATGGGTAAAATACATAAGAGTCCAGAAAATAAACAGAAAATGATAAACAATACATAATATCATAACATAAATCTCTACACTCCCCCTCAAGATGGAGCATAGATGTCTATCATGCTCAGCTTGGAGGAACATTTGAAAGGGTCCTCCGAGCAGCGGCTTGGTAAATATGTCGGCAGTCTGATCCTCTGAGCTAACGTGAGTCGTAGATATCAAGCCTCTCTGGATCATATCTCGAGTGTAGTGGTAGTCTACTTCGATATGCTTTGTTCTTTCATGAAATGCTGGATTATTAGCAATAAAAAATGCTGCTTGATTGTCACACTGAAGCTGCATGGGTAAAGGTACAACTATATGTAGATCTTCTAGCACAGCTCGAACCCACATCATCTCCGCGCTCGCTTGCGCCATGGCCCTATATTCAGACTCAACGCTAGCCCTTGCCACAACAGTTTATTTCTTGCTTTTCCAAGAAACTAGAGAGCTCCCAACAAAAACGACGAATCCAGAAGTAGACTTTCGATCCTTAGGGCATCCTGCATAATCTGCGTCTGCACACGCTGAAATAGATAAATATGTGCTCTTTCAAAATAGCAACCCTGAGCCTGGAGAAGACTTTAGATACCTCAGTATCATGTATATGGCATCCATATGAAGTTGTCTTGGCTGCTCCATAAATTTACTCACCCGACTTACTGCAAAAGCAATATCAGGTCGAGTTATGGTGATATAAAGGAGCTTACCCACCATTTCTCTATATCTTCTCTTGTCCACTTCTTCAGTATCATTGCCATACAGTTTCATGCTCGGATCCATAGGAGTACTTGATGGTCTACATCCAACCATTCCTGTTTCAATCAGAAAATCTGTAATGTATTTCCTTTGGGTGATCACCAGACCTGTGCATTCCTGGCAAATTCCAACCCCAGAAAGTATCTTAGGGTACCAAGATCCTTCGTGACAAACTGACGACCCAAGAATGCTTTTGCCCTCTCTACTCCCTGAATGTCATCTCCTGTAATCATAATATCATCAACATAAACCACGATGACATCTGTGCCTGTAGAAGTCTTCTGAATGAACAACAAGTGATCCACATTTGATCTTTTGAATCCCTATCGTTCAATCAAATGGGAAAGCTTCTGGAACCATGCCCTTGGACTCTGTTTAAGGCCATAAATCGCCTTGTGAAGTCTACACACCATATGATTCTCCTCCTTAGCAGTGAACCCTGGTGGCTGCTGCATGTAGACTTCCTCTTGCAGATCTCCATACAAGAAGGCATTCTTGACATCAAGTTGAGATATAGACCAGTCACATACTACAGCAACCGACAGAAGAATGCGAAGAGTAGAGTGCCGGGCCACTGGGGAATATGTATCCAGATAGTCTATGCCATAGCTTTGTGTGAAACCTCTCGCAACAAGTCGTGCCTTGTACCGATCGAGACTACCATCAACATGGTATTTAATTCTGAATACCCATTTGCAGCTAGCAATGGATGTTCCAGATGGAGCATTAACCAGGCTCCATGTACCACGAGACTCTAAAGCAAGCATCTCTTCTTCCATAGCCAATCGCCAACAATTAATCTTCATAGCTTCTTGATAGGTCCGTGGTATATCCACGGAAGACAACACTGCAACAAACCTCTGAAAGTCACATGTAAGGCGGTGAAAGGACACCTGGGAAGCAAAAGGATAAGACGCGCAAGTCCGATTCTGCTTCCGAATAGCAATGGGAACATCAAGATCGTCATCCGCTGTACTGGATGGTGCATCCTCCTGCTGCAAGGAAGAATCCTGCATATGTATAATATCTGACCCATCATTAGTAGTACCATCTGAACATACCTGAGGCGTGATGGATTCCTGACGTGTAGTCTGAGCAGGACCTGACCGACGTGTATAGAATTTAGGTAAAGGTGGGATAAGTGGTTGTGGAGGTGGTGGTGGCGTATCAACAGGAGCTGGATTGGACTCAGGTAGACTCAGTCTAGGAGGAGGAACATAGACGTCATCATTGGAAGTTGATGAGACCAACCTGTCACCTGCAGGGGAGAAGTACATAACGGACTCAAAAAATATAACGTCCGCACTAACAAAGTATTCTTGTTTATGGGGTCATAACAACGACAACCCTTCTGAGTCCGAGAGTAACCTACAAAGACACACTTGACAGCTCTAGGAGAGAGTTTGTCAAGTCCAGGAGATAGGTGATGAACAAAGGCAACAGTACCAAAGACACGAGGAGTAAGTGAGAATAATTCCTTATCAGAGAATATAATGGAAAGAGGAATTTTCTCACCAAGAACAGAGGATGGCATGCGATTGACCAGGTATCAGGCTGTAAGGACAGCATCCCCCCAGAAAGTGATAGGCGCACAACTCTGGATAAGTAGAGTTCGAGTGATGTCAAGAAGGTGACGATGCTTTCTCTCTGCCATGCCATTCTGTTGAGATGTGTAAGCGCATGTAGTTTGGTGGATAATACCCTTAGACGAAAGAAAATGAGAGAGAGAACGGGTGCAGAATTCCAATGCATTATCTGTACGAACATATTTGACAATAGAAGAGAAAACATTCTGCACTTCATTAATTAGATTTTTAATAACATCCCCTGCTTCAGATTTATTCTTTAAAAGAAATACGCAAGATACACGAGAAAAGTCATCGACCACAACTAGGTAAAACATGTGTCCCTGATGATCAGGTACACGACTCGGACCCCAAATATCAATATGAAACAACTCAAACGGGGAGCTACTGCTCCGACTCTGACGACTAGGAAAGCTAGACCGATGATGCTATCCCAACTGACATGCTTCACAACGAAAGGACGAACTAGGAGAGATCTGAGGCAAGAGATGTAGCATTTTCTGGAGCGGGAGATGGCCAAAGCGAAGATGCCAGGTGTACGGAGAGACTGATCCGGCTGAATGTGAAGAGGCACCAGCATAAGAATTCCGGACTAGACGATAGAGACCATTCTGCTCAGAGCCACAGCCAATCACCCTGCCCGTTAGTTTGTCCTGAAAAATGAGAGATGATGGGTCAAATATAACACGACAGTGTAAATCCTTCGTAATCTGACTAATGTATAATAGATTCATGGAGAACTCAGGAGCATATAGAACATTCTTTAGATGCATAGAAGGTGACAAGGTGATCACCCCCTGTCCAACAATGAGGGAATGAGTCCCATCTGCTATTAGCACTGAGCGGCCAGGTGGGATGTCCCTGTATGACTCAAGTCTCTCTCTGTCACGGTAGAGATGATGGGTGGCGCCAGAATCTATAATCCAATCGGAGAGATCATGACAAGATGTAAATGCAGTGGCACTACCTGAGGTACTGGCTACAACAGACGAACTAGCAGAAGCTGTAGCAGCAACGTCTGAAGATCCACCTGGAGAATCAGTAGACGATTGGGGCATAATATCTCGTAGCCGTGCCACAAGCTCTTCGAACCGGTTATCTGTAGTAGATGCAGACTGAGACGTGACATGTTCGGCTACACGGGCAGATGCTGGAAACCCATGCTTGGAATAGCATGTATCCTCTGAGTGGCCTATGCGATGACAGAATGAACACGGCTGGCGAAAGCGACCTCCTCGGCCACGAGGTCCACGTCCATGACCAGAAGACTGACCACCTCTCCCATGCGATACCGCCATCGCCGATGGAGGTGGAGTAGATGTGCTGGAAGAAACAGATATGCGACTGAGCCTCCTGTAAACGTCCTCCATAGGAGGAATAACTGCATCGGCAAGTATCTGAGAGTGGTCTGCCTCATATTCAGGATCGAGCGCTGCAAGAAGTACACCCACCATGGTAGCATTCCGAAAGGTCTTCTGCTGCTCTGGAGTCGCTATGAGTGGTATGATGCTATATAATTTCTCGAACATCCCCCGCAGGGACGTGTACAACGAGTGAAGTGGCCGCCCATTCTGCTTCATTGTGAATATATCATGTTGGAGCTGCAACATCTTGGTCTCGTCCACACTTGTGAATATGTAGCGGCCAGAATATCCTACATTGCCTTGGCAGTGGGCTGATGAAGGACATCATTGGCAATCTCCATCGACGGTGTGCCTGATAGCCAAACCTTGGCATAAGAATCACCGGCCTCCCAAGAGGCATAGATCCCCGTCTTCTCTTTTGGCTCATCCTCGATAAGTATATGCCTATTACCGTTTGACTTCATGAGACTCATGAACTGCATCGCCCAGAGCTCATAGTTCGTCCCATCTATCTTGACTATTGGCGTATGACCTTTGAAGGCGCCTATGGAAGGCATATCGACTTTACTTTCTGACATTTAGTCGGAGATGAAAACTAGGGTTTGCAGTCAAGAGACGGTGTCTACATCAACTGGATAGAATTTGAGTGCATATGTAGACTTTATGCACTCAAATCCAGTCACGATATCGGCCGGCGAGAGTTGAAGCGACCGACGGGGACTTGCGCCGCTGACGAGGCCGGAGGAGAGGGTGTCCGACGGAGGACTGGGGGGGGGGGTCCGGCGGTGGCCTGGCGGGGCCTGGCGGAGGCCTGACGGTGACTAGGGCGGTCCGACGGGACCTGGCGGGGCCTGGTGGGGCCTTACGGTGCCCTACAGAGGGCTGGCGGAGGGCTGTGAGGCCTAACGGAGGTTCGGCGTGGACCCGACGGAGGTGTACGACACTGCCGAGAGGAGAGAGGGAGAGAGAGGGTGGGCATCGGGATTAAGAGAGTAGGGTTAGGGTTTTGGCTCTGATACCATGTTGGTGGAAATGAGCGAATTGTTATTCCATAGAACCCTAGGCTCCCTTATATAAAGAGAGACCCCATGGGTAAAATACATAGGAGTCCAAAAAATAAACAGAAAATGATAAACAATACATAATATCATAACATAAATTTCTACAAATACCATGTTAGAAATATGAAATGCAAAAGCGTAATCAGTTATAAAGAGTAAAACATTGAAGGAACATCGTGATTTTTACGTGGAACCCTACTCCCTAAAGAGCGGGATGAAACCACAGGAGAATGCATCAATGTGCTGATTGTTGCAATCAACTTTCTCTCATCTGATACAGGAGGTGTGGGGCTTCTTATATAGCCCCCACTGAGTCTCCACATCCCACAACTGGTATATGTGAGACTAAACACTAGATGTGTAAGTGACAAATATACTCCAACATACGCTGTACAAATTTGCATGATTGGAGAAATAGTATATGAGACATATGTTGGCAAGATTTTTTTTAAAGGTTCCATACTTTGTCTACTAGTATTCAGGAGTTGGTGCATGGACATTGGAGTATCGACATTGAGGGAGTGCTATGTAGCTATAGATTTTCTTCCTGATCATCAACATGGGCATTGCCTTAGTTTGTCAGCTTATTAGATACGTAACCCTTTCCAATTGGACACTGTATGCATAACAATAGCTTGATGACGATTCTACAGGTGCCGATGCTCAAGGCATTTAGGATGAGACTTAATAATTCTCTCTTGTAGGCTAGTTATGGACCGAAGGCAAAGGAGTTATTAAAGGTATGAGTGCACACACTGTTGCGTAGAAGGAGACTACAAGAGATGAAGGTTTACATATGCTGTGGGGTTCATATCATTCTTGTACTGAAGGGAGACTTCCATTCTTAACATTCCCTTTGCTGTGCATTTTCAATGGTCCCAATACCTGCTTATTATAGTGCCTTAAGTGGAGGTCTGAAATCCTTAGAAATTTACACCAAAAGACAATCCCATGATATCCAGCCACAAGACAAAAGGCTCTCACCAATCAATCATGAGAATAGTAATAGAAAAATATTTAGCACTGAGAATACCGAATATAACAGGTTTTGAGGTGATCATGATTATTACCAAGCTCACAAAGTTGACCTTTTTTTTGCAACTGACAGTTTTTTTCCTTTTTCTGGTCTTTTATAAAGCAAACTTAATCTAAGATACTTGATGTTTGATTACAATTCAATTGTTTCTTTTATTTCATTATGATAGCTTAGAGAGTGTACACATTTATGTAAATATAAAGGTATAAAAAATATGGGTAAATTACATAAATATGGCACCAACTATCCGTTAATTCCCAATTAAGAGTCTCATCTTTCAAATGTAACAAATAGGGCCTGGAATTTCAACTTTAGGGTTTAACATCGAGATACAAGGGTCGATGAAACTTACGGTTATTTGAGGCAAAAAATAAGATTAGGCCAATTTATCCGAAATTACTTATGTATTTAAAATAATTAAAGATACAAAACGAGCTAAAGTTAGACTAGATCCATTTAATCACCCGATCGCTGATTAACCAGTAACCGACCAACCGAATACCAAGTTCTGCAACCTTGATAACTACCTTGCTAAATGAAAGAAGGAACTCAATATGCTCTGTCATCTCCATTATTCTTCCCAAAGAAAAATTTAATATTGAAACGGTACACAAAAGTTACCACTCACCTTTGCAACTTTCTTAACTAAATTTTGCAGTGCATAGCCGATATTCAGAATTTCTTTTTCAAGCATCAATTTTAGCAAAATAATCCGATCCCCGAATCTTTGTACCTCGACCACACAATCCTTCAAATCATTATTACCACTCCAACACCATTTCCGCCCTTATCTTTATCTGAATACCAAAGTTTAAAGCATGTCTTCTTGATCTTCCTTGCTTTCTCTCCCTTACTAAAACATAAGATCAAGTGCTAGTTAAATCTTAGAGAGCCAATTGCCCATCTAACATCATACATAACTTTCAACCCAATTTATTCACATTATGTATAACAAAAAATACAACTAATACTTGATCTAACAAAATGACAAAATTACTTCAAGTAAGAGGAAAGATTAACAGATCTTCGACCAACTCTCTCTAGTAGCAGTTCCTTTAACCAATCGTTTCTACTTTGAAGTCAGATGCAACAAGCTGAGAGCAAGGGAAATGTGTTTTCTAGCTTATGGCAATCACTCAAGATATGCAAGTATGATTTTTACCACTTTGGGGTTTGAAGATTTCTTTTTACAGTGGATATGTTGCACAATAATTGTTTATATCACTTTATAGAAATAAAAAATTCATGTATAAGTAAAAAGAAGCGAAACCTCATCAATTCCTGGGCTTCTATCGAGTTTAATTTTTCTGTCTGGACCACCCTCCATAACAGCAACTCCTATTTTTGCAGGTTCCATAGCCAAATGCAGTAGTCCTTGGTGAAATCCAGTCACCTGTTTAATATAAAGATCAGCCTAAAAACAGCAGATTTTCAACAGTTAACAGATTTCTTATCAAAACAATACCAATCCATTGAAACCATTTGTTTCTGCGCCTTTCAAAACACTATCTGAAATTTCAGTAATTGCAGCAAACATGGCGTTTGAACCAGCTCTTTTCATCTGAGAATCCAGTGATTGAAAAAAGTATCTTCAGGTCAGTATTGAACTTCATCATGTTATAAAAAAGAGAAAAAATAGCGGGACTTACAGTCTTGCCTAAATCTCCCAGATATCGCTTGGTCCCTGAAAGGCCTTTCGAATTAATGCACCTGCTAATAAACTTGAACATACCTGCTCAATGTCAAAGTGAAACCATTATTCATCTCAAATTGTCTGAAATTGTGTATCACTGAACTGACATCCGATATATTTATTCAATTGTAATAACTGAAATGAAAAATGTGATATCAGTATCTGATCCTAATGAAGTAGAACTTCAAGTATAATGCACATTAATTTAGATTATTATCTTGTTAAATGATTGAAGAACACCAATGTTTATTTAGGAAAAAAATGGGGTGTACGTCATGAAGATCTAACTCCTGAATATATTCAGGAAGGTATGAAGAACTACAAAATGTTACAAAGACCAAGCTTCTAATAAAATATTAGCATTCACCACTACATTTCCATACAAGTACGCTCAACGTTTAAAATGATCCTGTTTCTAGCCAACTAGATGGACCACAACAACCCAATAGCCCTTTGCCTTCCTTCATCAGAACCTCTCCAGCCGTCACCAATCGAGTTCCAGAATGTCTCTACGTTGTCGGAACAGAGCCCAGAGATCCTTACATCTTCCCATACCCGCTTCGAATTCTCACAAGCAAAAAAGATGTGATCAACGTCATCCATCAACTCCTCACCTCGCATCCACCCCCTGAAACCAAAGAACTCTTCCAGCCCCTGTCATAATATGACCTCTTCTCATAAGCCACAATAAAACCTTCACTCTAGAAGGCACCTTCCATGGCCAAATACATGCAAGGACCTGCGCGTAGATCCTTGGATAAAAAAACCACAGTCAAGCACAAGGCTGTGTATGCCTTCCCACAGAGAAATGTCTATCCCTCCATGTCCATGTGTCCCTCCACTCCGTTGGGCAGTCAGCCCAGCTAACACAATTTGTCATTTGATTGAAGTCTTCAATCCTCTGATTTGATGGATTCCATCAGAATAGAGGAGGTCCATGAATCGCTTGACCAGGTATCTGCAAGACATGCATTCTAATTTACTGTTACAGCGAACATATGGGGGAATTGTGAAGATATTTGTATTTCCATATTTCATATGTGTTTCTTTCTTATTATCTTTTTCTGTTTTCTACTTTATGTAATTTACCCATAGGCCTCTCTATTATATAAGAGAGAATAGGGTTCTCAGAAATAATAAGCGCTCTTATTTTCTCCAACATGGTATCAGAGCGGCGGTCCTAGACCAGAGCTCTCGATTCCCAAGAAACCCTAACCCCACCTCCAGCCCTTTCCTTGCACGTCGCCACCGCCTCCTCTCCGGCGTCGCGCCTCCTCTTCAGCACCGCCTCCTCGACTCGCGCGCACGCCCTCGCCTCCTCTCCGACGCCGCAGCCTTGCGGGTCTCCCCAACAAGGCCACCGTGCACGTCTCACGCGCACAACGCGCTCGCACCACGCGCACAGCGCGCCCGCCTTCGCGCTCGCCTCGCACGCACCGCGCGCACGTCCCGCGTGCACTGCGCGTTCGTCTCGCGCGCACCGCGCGCCTCGCGTGCTGTCTCGCGCTCGCGCGCCGCCTCAGCTTTGTCAGTTGGTTGATGGGTTGGTGTGCATGAGTCTACATGTGCACCCAAGCCCATATATGTTTGTGTAGACATACAAACGTTGATTTCTCGCACCCGTAGCAGTCTTCTTTCGGCAATATGTCTGAGAACAAGGTTGATGTACCCGCCACTGACGCATTCAGAGGTCCCGCGCCTATTGTGAAAATGGACAGGACAAATTATGAGCTATGGGCTATGCAGTTCATGAGCCTGATGAAGTCGAATGGTAAGAAACATATTCTTACCGAAGGGGAGCCGGTGGAGAAGACTGGGGTGCATGCCTCGTGGGAGGCAGATGATGCGTATGCCAAAGTCTGGCTATCTGGGACGTTAACTATAGAAATCACCAATGATGTACTACATCAGCCCACGGCTAAGGCTATGTGGGATATTCTAGCGGCGACATATTCGCAGGCGCGGAACGAGACCAAGATACTTCAGCTGCAACATGATATTTTTACAGTTAAGCAGAATGGGCGCCCTCTTCACTCACTGTACACACCCTACGAGGGATGTTTGAGAAGCTCCATAGCTTCATGCCGTTGACGGCCACTCCAGAACAATAGAAGACGTATAGGAATGCTACCATGGTAGGTGTATTCCTGACTGCCCTTGATCCAGAGTACGATGCTGCCCATGCTCAGATTTTAGCTGACGCTACTATTCCTCCAATGGAGGAAGCTTTTCGTCGACTGAGTCGAATTACTGTCTCAAGCTCGACTGCCAGCCAGACACCTTCAGCGATGGCAGCCTCTAGGGGTAGAGGTGGCTCCTCTACCTTTCGTGGCCGTGGCCCCCGGGGTCGTGGAGGTCGAATTCGTCAACCATGCAGTTATTGTCATCGACCTGGTCACTCCGAGGACACATGCTACTCAAAGCATGGCTTTCCTGCATCAGCTCGGGTAGCAGAACAAGTTGAGTCTCCTGCACCTTCCTCATTGGACCAGCGATTCGATGATCTTTTTGCCAGACTGAGGAATATCATGCCTCCTGATACAACTCCTGAAGGTTAGTCAGATGTGGCCGTCTCTGCCTCTGCCAGTTCACCTGCCACGGCCAGTACTTCAGGTAGTTCTCATGCTCTCACCTCTTGTGATGGACCTATGATTACAAACTGGATTATGGATTCTGGAGCGACACATCATCTCTGTGGGGACAAAGCACAGCTCACTTCATATAGACCGGTCTCTTCAGGACGAACTGTGGTGATTGCCAATGGAACGCATTCCTCGATCACATGATAGGGGGAGATTAACTAGACACCTTCCTTGAGATTGCAGAATGTATTATATGCTCCCGATTTCTCTATGAATTTACTGTCCATTAGCCAGATTACAAAGGATTTAAACTGTCGAGCTATTTTTGATTCATCATCTCTTGTTTTTCAGGACATACCCTCGGGCAACGTGATTGTCTATGGCTGTGAGCAGAATGGTCTCTATCGTCTGATCCATACTCCTTATGTCGGTGCATCTCTCCATTCTACAGGATCAGACTCTCCGTATATCTGGCATCTCCGTTTTGGTCACCTCCCTCTTCAGAAGATGTGTCGTGTTTTGCCTCAGATTTCTCCGAAGTCGTCCTTCCAATGTGAAATGTGTCAGTTGGGAAAGCATCATCGGTCTACTTTCCCGAGTCGTCAGATTCGGAGCAGTGGCTCCTTGTTCGAGTTAGTCCATATTGATATTTGGGGTCCAAGTCGTGTTCCTGACCACCGGGGACACAGATTCTATCTGGTTGCAGTAGATGATTTTTCTCGCTTGTCTTGGGTGTTTTTATTGAAGAATATATCTGAAGCGGGAGATGTGATTCAAATGTTTATCAATGAAGTTAAAAATATTTTCTCTTTTTCTGTGAAAATTGTGCGTTCTGACAATGCATCGGAGTTTTGTACAAGAGCTCTGTCGTTATTCTTCTCATCTCGTGGTATAATTCATCAAACTTCATGTGCTTACACGTCACAACAAAATGGTGTTGCAGAGTGGAAACATCGACATCTATTAGATATCACTAGAGCCCTACTTATTCAGAGTCATGCTCCACGCTCGTTCTGGGGTGATGCGGTTCTCACAGCTTGCTACTTAGTAAATCGCATGCCCTCGTCTGTCTTAGGTGAGAAATCTCTTCTCTCTATAGCCTTTACTGAGAAGGAGGTGTTCTCACTTCCACCTCGTGTTTTTGGCTGTGTTGGTTTTGTCCATCAGTTGGGACCAGGTCTTGATAAGCTCTCTCCCAGGGCTATCAAATGTGTGTTTGTAGGATACTCCAGGACACAGAAAGGGTATCGTTGCTTTGATCCGCTGCGTCGAAAATATTTTGTTAGTGCAGATGTCACATTCTTTGAATCTGTGATGTTTTTCTCTTCTACAGGTGACAGCATGACTACTTCTCATTATGGTTCTGAGGTATTCATGCCACCACCTCCTATGAGTCAGTTACCCTCTGTGCCATCTCCACCACCAACTCCTGTCATACCTTCACCTCCACCTTTACCACCTCTAGTCACCATTGTTCCCCCGTTACCAAAGCATTATACTCGTCGATCCTCATCTGCTCAAGGTCATGGCCCGTCATCCAACAACTCTCAGGTTGGTTCTGATAACTTGATTTCTAACGATGAGTCTGAGGATCCATTGATACAGGGAACACAACAGGTTGAAGATCATGGAGATTTAGACGTGCCTATCGCTATTAGAAAGCAGAGGCGTACTTGTGCTTCCTACCGACTTGCTTCCCAAGTCTCTTTTCATCGTCTTACAGGCGACTTTCAGAGATTTGCAGCAGCTCTAACTGCAGATAAAATTCCACGCAATTATCAGGAGGCACTACAAGATAGCAAATGGCGTCTTGCTATGGAAGAAGAAATGGCTGTGTTGCAGTCCCGTGGCACTTAGACACTTGTTCCCCCTCCTTCTGGAGCGTCTATTGTTAGCTGCAAGTGGGTGTTTACTGTTAAATACCATGCAGATGGAAGCCTTGATCGGTACAAGGCAAGGCTCGTGGCACGTGGTTTTACTCAGACCTATGGAGTTGATTACTTGGACAAATTTTCTCCAATTGCTCGGCATTCTACTTTACGTGTTCTTTCAGTGGCTGTAGCACGTGATTGGCCGTTATTCCAACTTGACGTGAAAAATGCTTTTTTATATGAAGATCTACAAGAGGAGGTCTACATGCAGCAACCTCCAGGGTTTGCTGTTGAGGGTGAGTGTCAGCAAGTTTGTAGACTCCATAAGGCAATATACGACCTTAAACAGAGTCCAAGAGCGTGGTTTCAAAAGCTTTCAGACCCGATTGAACGACATGGATTCAAGAGGTCAAATGCAGACCATTCCTTATTTGTGCAGAAGACGTCTAGAGGTACTGTTGCTATCATGGTGTATGTTGATGATATTGTTGTTACAGGAGATGATGAGCAGAGAATCAAGATGGCGAAAGACTTTCTAGGCAGCAAATTTGTGACTAAGGATATGGGCACCCTAAGGTATTTCTTGGGGTTGGAATTTGCTAGGAATGCATAGGGTCTGGTGATGACCCAAAGAAAGTATGTTACAGATATGCTTGCAGAGACAAACATGATTGGATGTCGACCTTCCACGACTCCTATGGATCCTAGCATGAAGCTATACGATGATGATACAGATGAAGTTGATAAGAGGAGATATAGAGAGATAATTGGAAAATTCATTTACGTTACAATTACCAAACCGGATATTACATTTGCAGTTAGTCGAGTGAGTCAATTCATGGGGCAACCTCGACAAGTACATATGGATGCAATACACATGATATTGAGATACTTAAAATCATCTCCAGGCTCAGGATTACTATTTAAGAAAGGAGACACACTCTCTGTATCCGCATATGCTGACTCGGATTATGCAGGTTGTCCTAAGGACAGGAAATCGACTTCGGGATTTGCAATATTTGTTGGGACTTCTCTCGTTTCTTGGAAAAGCAAGAAACAAACTGTTGTATCAAGATCAAGTGCCGAGTCCGAATACAGAGCTATGGCCCAAGCAAGTACAGAAATGATGTGGGTCCGAGCAGTGCTATGCGATCTACATGTAGAGGTTCCTCTACCCATGGAGTTACCCTGTGATAACCAGGCTGCCCTATTCATTGCAAACAATCCCGCGTTCCATGAGAGAACAAAACACATTGCGGTAGATTGTCATTACACTAGAGACATGATTCAGAAGGGCCTGATCTCTACTTCTCATGTCAGCTCGGGAGAACAAACTGCGGACATCTTCACCAAGCCACTACTCAGAGGATCATTTCAGAAGTGTTCATCCAAGCTGAGCATGATCGATATCTATACTCCAGCTTGAGGGGGAGTGTGAAGATATTTGTATTTTCATATTCATATGTCTCTTTCTTATTATCTTTTCTATCTTCTACTTTATGCAATTTACCCATAGGCCTCTCTACTATATAAGAGAGCCTAGGGTTCTCAGGAATAACAAGCGCTCTTATTTTCTCCGACAAATATCACTAATTATCTCCATTGTGAGGGTACTAAAGAGCCAAACATGGGCACATGCATTATCCTTCTTCCATAAAGAGTTGGCTTTAGCCTTGTTAGTCGGTTCGGTTCTCGTCATGATGTCCTCTTTGTTGTGGCTTTCTATGATGGTCACAGACTACATCCATGTGGAAAAGGATTGAAATGAAAAGTTGCATTCATCGTAGCCCTAGAGCTCTCTTATATAGGAGAAAAGCTCTTAGGGAAAATTACATAAAAAGATGGAAGAAATAGAAAATTACAAAGTAAAGACAAAGAGATATAAATAATTCAACACTCCCCCTCAAGCTGGAGTATATATGTCTATCATGCTCAGCTTGGAACAACAACGGTGGAAAGGGCCCTTTGCAAGAGCTTTGGTAAACATGTCAGTAATCTGATCGCCTGAGGTAACGTGAGAAGTGAATAAAAGCCCCTTCTGGATTAAATCACGGGTTTTATGGCAGTCAACCTCAATGTGCTTTGTTCTTTCATGGAAGGCTGGATTATTAGCTATGAATAGAGAGGCTTGATTATCACATTTGAGATGTATATGAAGAGACACCTCAACAGTTAGGTCAGTCAGAACGAACTTGACCCACATCATTTACGTGCTCCCTTGGGCCATGGCCCTATACTCTGATTCAACGTTGGATCTAGCTGCAATTGTCTTTTTCTTACTCTTCCAAAAAACCAGTGGGCTGCCCACAAACACAGTGAAGCCTGAAGTAGACTTCCTATCCTTGGGACACCCAACATAATCTGCATCTACACATCCAGAAACTATGAGAGACGTGTCTCTCCTGAATAAAAGTCCAACACCTGGAGAAGACTTCAGATACCTCAAGATCATGTTGACTGCATCCATGTGAGCCTGCCTAAGCTGCTCCATAAACTGGCTGACCCTGCTGACAACAAACAATATATCAAGCCTGGTAATAGTAACATACAACAACTTCCCTACCAGCTTTCTGTAATGTCTCTTATCCACCTCCACGGAGTCATCATCATAGAGCCTGACATTGGGATCCATTGGAGTAGTAACATGTCTACATCCTGTCATGCCCGTCTCAGATGAAGATCAATGACGTATTTCCTTTGCGTCATTACCATACCATGCTGATTTCTAGAAAATTCTAGACCAAGAAAATAATGCAGCTTACCAAGGTCCTTGGTGACAAACTGTTGTCCAAGGAAATCCTTAGCTGCCTGAATACCCTGGTCATCACTGCCTGTAACAATAATATCAACAACATAGACCAAAATAGCAACAATACTCTCTGGGTTCTCTTAACAAAAAGAGAATGAACTGTAGTAGATCTGACAAATCTTTGTTGCTCAATCAACTCTGAGCTTCTAAAACCAAGCCCTCGAACTCTGCTTAAGGCCATATATAGCCTTGTGAAGTTTACACACTGTTAGAAAATATAATGCGGAAGCGAATATAAGAGAATAAAGATAAAACATCATTGAACACATGATTTAAACGCGGAACCCTACCCCCTAAGGAGAGGGATGAAACCACGAAAGAATGCCTCAAAGGACTGATGTATGCATTACACTTTCTCACTGGATACAGAGGGTGAGGGGCTTCTTATATAACCCTCACTGAGTTCCCACATCCCACAGACAGTAGACGTGGGACTAAACCAAAGGATGTGGTACCATCGGCAAGATAAGTGACGCATAAGACTCCAACACTCCCCCTCAAGCTAGATCATGCAATGCTCAGCTTGGACAAATAGAAAGAAATCTCAACTCACAATACAGGACACTACGAACAATATCAACTCAACGTGCACAACTGTCGGCTATTGTCGAGGATGTTGCTTCTCATGTCGTGCAAGTGAGGAGGATGAACGGGATGGAGTGTGAGTCAAACTGAATCTCCTTGTCAGAGAGCATGTGCTCTGTACTGCGTCTGTCAGAATCACTACAACCTGAAATGAGTCTCCTCATTGAAGTACTCTGGCCCGCCACAATACGTGGACAACTGCTCCATCTCTAAAAAGGGCTTAACTGAAAAGCCACGAAGAACATCCGTGCTGGAGTCCACGATCGCTGGAGAATGGAGTCTGAAAAAGCTTCCTCGTCGGAGAATTGGGTCTCTCCCATACTGGCTCAGAGAATGGGATCTCTACTCTGGAGTCCCTATGAAACCACATGAAAACTCTAGCTCATAAGGTATATGTTGGAGTATTTGTTTTATGCGCCTATTGAGTTGTAGATGGGTAAATGGATACCTCCAGGATCCATTTACCCCATCCAGTTGTTTAGTCCCACATTGTCCAGTGGTGGGACTTTGAGGCTCTGTGGAGGCTATATAAGGAGTCCCATACCTCCTGTATCCATTGAGAAAAAGCAATGAACCATATGCCCCTTTGAGTGCTTCTTTCGTGGTTCCATCCCGATCCTCACGGAGTAGGGTTCCACGTAAAATCCGCTATCCTTATTGTTCTTTATCTTTTTCCATGTTTCGCTTCCGCTTCCTATTTTCTAACAGTATAAGGAATACGATATCTACTCTGGAGTCCCTATGACATGTAAGGAAATATCGTGATATATCGGTAATATATCGTCGATATATCGATATCGAGATGAGACCGATATCAGTATCGATATAGCGATATATCCTCCTTTTCAGGCATTTCCTTAACAAAAGTGCGTTGATATAGACGATATTTCGGCGATATATCACCGATATATCGTCGAAATATCGTATCGACACGATGTCGAAACGATATCGATATTGATATGGCCTTCCATGCGGCCTATGGATCACATGAAAACTCTGGCCCAAACACAAAAGATAGAGACCACTAAAAAAGTGATGGAAAACATGTGCACATCAAACTGAAGGCCGCATACATGTACATGTCTGAAATTGAAGACTCGGAACCAATCCGACGTCAAGTATGAATATCTGAACCGTAGAGTTAGAACATCTGGCTGGTCTGGAATGGAGAATCTGAATATAGAATAGACCTGTGATTCTATACAATACTCCCCCTTTCTCCCAGACTTGTCGGAATATAATGACATCGACAAAGTTGGGAGAAAATAAAATGGGGAAACAAAAACATCACATAAGCCGTCTACAATTTTTTCTCGGATTTTCTTCATCAATTCTCTCTTTTTTTTTAAAATCATTTTCTATCGGCTATTTCATTCTTTTTTTAATAGCCACCACCTCTTTTTTTATTCAAATAAGGCGTTCACTTTTTTTTATGGCTTTTCCTCTCTTTTTTTTCCGCGTACGCTTTTTTATGTACGGATCCTTTTTTTTAAACAAAATCTCTCGACCCAAGAAAGGCCCAAATAACTTAGCCACCCTTTTTTCACTGGCCTCTTTCTCTGTGTTTTTTTTAAAAAAAATATTTGGACTACGAGCCCTTTTACCTCTATTTAGGGTTCCCCTATAGAGAAACCTCTCTGGAAGTGCAGCCCCCGATGGGGTTTGCACCGCCTGTGGAGATATCGACGTGAGAGGATTGGCGGAGGGCTCCACTTGGAGATGCCCCCTGAGAGGATCGGGGTGCGGCCAGGAGGATGCCGCTGGGCTCACTGGAGATGGGCTTCTTCCTCGGTTGCCACCGCCAGGGAGTTGGGCTCGCTGCGACGAGAGGATCACGCAGAGATGATGCATCAGGGGGGGGGGGGGCTGCGGCCTAAGAGGATCGCTGGGCTCGCTACGATAGTGATGAAGGTCCCACTTTCTGGAGGTGCGTAGATGCTGCATCTCCTAGATGAAGGTGCTGCACCGTCATGAACTTTGTCCATCGCTGGGGAGAAACACATGGAGGTGCGGCTGTTGGCCATTGCTGGAGATGAGGTGGAGCCACCTCCGACGCGAGGCTCAGCTGGAGATGGAGGTTTTGCTGAAGGATGCGGCCATCAACGATCGCAACTTTTTTTATTAGAAGGGTGGTGGTTTGCCTGGAGCCCCTCGTGCTTGCCAATGACGGCCGCCTGGAAATGGACTAGTTGCACGTCGCCTGGAATGAGATTCTCCACCTAAGCATCGAGATGGAGAGGCACTGCGTGAGGCTGCTGGGCCGCCTAGGGAAAGAGATGGAGTTACATTCACCATAGCCCTGGAGCTCTCTTACATAGGAGAAAATCTCTAAGGGAAACTTACATAGAGACGGAAGAAATAGAAAATTATAAAGTAAAGATAAAGACATGTAAATATGTCAACAATCCACTACTCATAGTTAGTCCCATCCATCATGACGACGGATAAGGCCTTTGAAAACTTTTGAGGATGGAGTAACATCAACCTTGTCTACCATGACGAAAGGACATTGGGAAGGGCACGACTGTAGAAAGAAACTTCATTTTTGTCTATACGATCATGTAGGGAATACATTGCATGTGCAAACTTAGAGAACAACCTTTCCCATCACCACTATCGTCACTCTAGGGCCAACATATCAAATTTAGAGGATCAAATCCAAGCCGAATTGTTTAAAATCAGCGCACAGACGATGGGAAGATACACACACGCACTGTGCACGTGCACAAAACCTAGCACTGGGAACCTAGGAGCAACAAAGTACGGTTGGGCGGTGCAAAAAACACATGTAGAAGTTTGTTGGGCGCAACGGAGGCCATAGGTGCAGCGACGTCGGGGCCGTTGGGCGATGTTGATAGGAATTGTGAGGGCCAAGGTTGATATTGGGGCCTGCATGAGGCCAAGGAAGGTGCCATGTGAGGCTAAGGAAGGGGGATGGGGTCACGCGGGGTTGAGGAGTAGGAGGTAATGATGTGCACAAGAGCTAGAGACCAAAATGTGGGGTTTAGGGTATCAAGGAGATTCTCGAGCTCTGGTCCAGGACCGCCTGTCTGATATCATGCATAAAAAATGAATGACTTGCTTCTTATGAGGCCATAGGGCTCCTTTATATAGAGGAGAAACCCTTGTGGATAATACATGAGAAAGGAAATACATATAAATGAAATAACATAATAAATATTTCCTAGGACAATATTTCATGTTTTGTTGTTTTTCTTTGATTCCGAGCATTATATTTTTATATTTCCACGTATTACAATTATCCAGATGCAACATCCCTTATTACACAAGAAAAGACAAAATGAATAATTTGAAAGAATGACCATATTAGAATAGACGTGGAAGACACAATGCCATTCAAAACTCATAAACAACATGACCACATATGAAAAATAGCGTTGAAACGAAAATGGAATTTACAAAATCATAAGTACCCAATGTAAGCCCAGGAAGATTGATGGAGCCATCGGAAGGATCAAAGAAAACATCAAGAGAGGACAATGCAGAATCATCAAAAACTGAAGCAAAAGCTGGAGGAAGAAGTTGGCTCCCTTTTGCTTTATATACAGCCCGAAGGACATACCTAGAAAAATGATCTCTTAATGTGCTACTGGTCTCAACACATGCAGAAATCATGACAAATAAATAGTTAAACCAACCAAGAGTAATGCTGCGCACACTTAATACACAATTCTTTCGTTGTAACTAGGGCATGAGACAAGAGAACCCCATTTAGTTCAGCTGAAGCATTTTTTATTGTAGGAACCTGCAGTCGCGAAGATCAGGAATTCATGTCAATAAGAATCCATTCATGAGATTTTATAGTGGGTATTCAAGATATAACAGGCCTACTGGCCTAGTTAGCAACCTTTATAACATTATGCAACAGTGATCTTAATGATTCCTGGACAGAGCTATAATTCGAAAGTTGGTTCCCTGGAAGAAAGCTGGCCCTTATCTATTCATGTGTGATTTAAAAACAATATCAGCTTGAAATCCACTTTCATGAAGACAATATACACAAGGGAAGACTACCACCTTAATGGGGTGGATCTCAAAGTGCTCAAAGTAGAATAACGTGCTTGGAGGTTCAGAGCTGCTGCTGAGAGCGGTTCTCCAAAACTTAAGAAGACGCATCAGTGTCTCTTCATCAATGTTTACATCAATAGGCTATAAGAAGATAGTTATGTCCATCCATTACTTTGCCACCATGCTTATATAGAATTCAAGAGGATTTTCAGAATTACCTGTAATACAATTGAGGAGTATTTGACATGCTTAACCTTGGCACTACTGGTGTTGACTGTGAGAGAAATATGTAGCATGTTCTTGTTTGTGCTATAATCAGATTGCTCACTTCGTCGGAACATTGAGGCAAATGGTGCCCCTTGCCACTTCTCGTCTACACTTATTGACTGCGTGAATTTCTCAATGAGTTGGATTATTTGTTATGGCTTTTGAATCAACAAACAAATGAGATGGACAGACTCTAACTAGAATAAATGTGGCACCTGAACTTTCAAATAACTGTATTTCTGCTGACCAGTAGAAACCATATCTGCTGTTATATTTATCAGTCTTGCCACTACCATCATTGTATAAGTTGAAGTATCGAATGAATCGTCAACCTGCAGATGAACGCCACAGTTAGCACATGTATCTATTTAGATATCACCAGAGAACACGAATTTGATGATATGCACTAAGGGCATCAGGGAAGGAAGGATTGCTGGAGGATTCTGTAACGAGGTTGTATGGGGAGGTATGACTAGGTACACACAAAAGCAGAAGGGAGATCATGCTTCCCTAACAATCTTATGCTTAAATGATACCCATTCGTTAAATTCTTCTGGTAACACTGCTTAATGACCTTTTTCACAAAAAAAAAACGAAATTATGTAGTTAATTTCCCCCATATATTCTTGTCTATCAGCCTTCCATTTTTTTCAGTCCACCCCACATCACTAACTTCTGCCCCTAGTCCTAATACTGACTTCCCCATCAGTTTTCTCTAAACCAACCAACTCTACATCTAAAAATATATGTCGTGTGCACTGAGTGTGATGGGGATTCAACAAAAAAGATTAAATAATCATCATGGAGAAACTAATAATCGTAACTATAAAAATATAATGCCGTTGTTGATGAACCTAATCAATAACACTTGCCCCCCATTATTTCATGATTATCATGGAATTTCATGTTGGTTGTAATGTTTTTCTTTTTATACATAAATATAAATTTAATTTCAAAGTCAAAACTTCTAATACGCATATGATGTGCTCGTTTTTATTTTTTATTAGGAAGGACATGTTTGTGTTCATCTTACTCATCAAAATAATTAGATTTAGAAATACCGTAAGTTACCCAATTTAGATAAAGGTTAGCTTTTCCTTCAATATTTCGTAAACTCCTTTATAACTTCACAAATTTACATAATTATGTTCTTTTATAGCCTCAATTTCACATGGAGAAGCTGCGTTGATGCAAGACCAAAAGCTATCCATCTTACCGAGGAAAAAGACAACTAGAAGACTATTCAGGAGCTCCAATATTTGATCCCAAGGGAATATCAGGTTATGATTTTGTTAATTTAGCTTTTTTCTATCCAATACAATATATATACTTTAAAGTTTCAATTTATCCATTGGTGTTCAAACCATAACCATTGCCGTAGTAATATAAGATATATGACCGTTAAGAGCATTTCTTCATATCTATTACAAAGACCACTATATGCATTTGGAATTTCTGTTAGTACAAACTAAATGTGTCCAAGATGAATTTGACAGTACAATCTGTATTTTCTTTGGAAAATTACTTGCATATCTTATAGGGATTACATTTGATGCTTTTCTTCTGATTCAAAAAATATGTGATCGGCTTATTCTACCTCCAGTTTACAAGCATTGGTCAGGTAAATTTATGTTTTCAGAGTTATGCTTGGTTTAGAAAGAGAGCCCAAGTAAAAATATTTAAAATACTAAAAGAAATCGATAATGATTTTTCATCTTCAGCAGGTAATTTATGGTTATAATTGGTCATTGCATTTATCTTTACCACAATATCACTGATAAATATTATTATATTATGTACCATTCTTACTATAAGCATTGTTTACAAAAAAAAACGAAGATTTCCCGACAACTCCAACTGATACTGCATGTGCTTATAATCCGGTAATGAACAATATATGAGAACAGGAAAATTTTCCTACTGTCCACGACAAAGCAACAATAAAATTAGTCAAAATTCATATAGAAAGTGACTTCTTCCTGTGACCATATTTTTTTTGAAATATAGCATAATAGTAGGAAGATGTAATATCATAAAGATGTAATATTAGAAAGGTTTGCTTCCTTCTTATGTTACAATTGAAAGTGAAAGATGTTGAAGGATGTTCATCGCTGGATCAAACCGATTTTTGGATTGGAAATATCGTGAATGATATTATCCAAACTATTTTGCAATAGAAAATTATTTTTTTTGTATTACCATGCAAATTGCAGGTATTTGTTCTTACTTTATGTAACCTTTTGATGTACTTTGTATATTTCCTAGAGTAATGTGGAGAAGTAATTGAGAATAAAAAGCGATGTGTTATTCAAAAGGTCCAGGCTTTCTTATATAGCCTGAAACCCTAGAGAACTTAAAAGAGAAAATTACGTAAAACCCCCGAAGGGGTTACAGAACTCATTAAGAGAAAAAATGGAAAAGCCTTCTACAACTATAAGAGGGTTGACTACATGGATTCTTGCTCAAATCCATGTTGAAAGATTCGACTATTTTTTACGTTGGTTGTCGACTACCTAACGCAACCCCCACAAGGGGGGATTTGAACCCTAGTCTTTTGGGTGGTAGGGGCACTGCACTACCACCAGACAAGTGGGATCAATAAAAGAAATAATCAAATAATTAAATAACTCGAACACTCCCCCTCAAGTTGGAGCAAATCTATCTATCATGCCCAACTTGAAATCAGGCAAGAGACTCGTTTCTTCGATAGCGCCTTCGTGAACATATCTGCAAGCTGAAGATCCGTGGAATACAAGGAGTGCTGATCCTCCCTCCTCGGAAAGCATTTTGAATGAAGTGACAATCGACTTCAATGTGCTTGGTCCGCTCATGGAAAACGAGATATGTGGCAATGTATGTAGCAGACTTGATGTCACAGTACTAGGGTACGAAAGTAGTAGTATGAAGTCCAAGATCCTATAGTAAAAGAGATTATCCATGTAATCTCACAAATGGCTTGAGCCATCACCCTGTATTCAACCTCTATACTCGATTTAGAGACCACTATCTGCTTCTTGCTCTGCTATGTAACCAAATTACCACAAACAAACATAGCATAGTATGTAGTTGACCGTATGTCTTCAGGAGAACTAACATAATCCGCATCTGCATAAGCGATGACATTAGTGTGGCCATAGACCCCATGGAAGAGGCCTCTCCCTGAGATTCCTTCAAATATCAAATAATTAAAAGAATATCCTCCCAATAACTGTAAATAGGTTTCTCCATGTGCTGGTTGACTCTGCCCACAACATACGATATATCTGGCCTAGTGACAGTGAGGAAAAACAAGTATACCCCTAGGCTTCTATATCGTGTAGTATCCTCAAACTCAAGATAACGATTGTAGCACGTTTCTGCAGCTCTGTTGGGATGCCAAATGGTTTCCATCCAAGTAAATCAATCTCTTTAAGAATATCTGGGCAATACTTCCTTTATGATAGGTGTAATCCTCTGTAGTGTGTATCACCTTAATGTAGAGGAAGTATCGGAGTTGCCAAGTTCCTCGGTAATAAACACCTTCTAAAGGAAGGTCTTGGTCTCTGTAACACATACTTCATCACTAGTAACCACCATATCATCAACCTAGACAGCCAGTATCACCATGCTGGTGGATCATCATCTAATGAACACATAATAATAAGATGCCATTCTGTAAAAGCCAAGGGACCTGATCTCAGTGGTAAACCTGTCAAACCAAGATCGAGGACTTTGCTTTAGGTTATAAATGACCATACGGAGTCGGCACACTCGCTCCCCGTCGACAGAGTAACTCGAAGGCTGCATTATGTAAACGACATCCTCGAGGTCGCCGTATAAAAAGGCATTCTTCACATTGAGCTGATAGATAGGCCAAGTCTTATTAGCTGCAACATCGATAATAGTGCAAAATTTTGAGCCCATCCTAGCCTCAAGAGAAAAAGTCTCAAAGCAGTTCACTCCACAAGTTTGAGTGAATCCCATAGACCCAAACTTTGCCTTCGACCTGTCAATAGAACCATCAGGGGATTGTTTGGTCGTAAAGACCCATTGGCAGGCAACATGCTTGACACCTTAGGACATGGTACAATATCCCACATGCCCCTGGATGTAAGCGTGTCAAAATCTCCTCATACATTACATTTTTCCACCCATGGCCTCAAATTTCATTGAAATTCAGTCGAATTTCTGTCGAATATCGATATTCAGTCGAAATTGAAATTCGACCGAAATGGTCGAAATGACCAAAATATGAGAGCCATAGTACAAAAAATGATCGAAATGACCGAAATTTTGGTCAAATTTCGACCGAAATTCCGTTTCAGTCGGTCACCGAAATGGTGACTAAAATCGGGCCTTGGGTCCAATAATGCATTGTGATGATCACATGGAATAGTAATAACCATAAGAGCGTATACAAATCGCCTGTTATAACTGGATAGATGGTCAGTAGATGTAAAATGTGACATATGATGTATATACATTATCGTTTTGTCCACCACAAAGCTATATGGAGTTCTGTTGGAGCATCTGGAGCTGCAGTGGTGGAAACACTTGATATGGGCACATCGTCCTACAAATAAAGAACCGTTAACGGTACATGGTCAGAATGACTAGTGTATTTCCATTTGTAGACAAGGGGTCGCGATGGGAGTTCCATGGGTATATCACTGGCATGGCTAGTAAAGTAGCTGACCTATTCAAAGAAAATGACATTAGCAGAAATGAAGTAACGATGACCAACAATGTCATAACAGATGTACCCGTTTGGGTGTGAGAGTAGCTAAGGAAAGCGCGCTTGATAACATGAGGAGATAATTTATCTACACTATGGAAATTACAAGCAAATACAGTGCAAACAAAAATCCTCAATGGAAGAAAGGGTGTCTCACCGGATAAAAGAGAGAGAAAGGAATTACCTACTGTAGGACATAAGATGAGAGACTCTATTGATGAGATAAGTGGCAGTGAGAATGAAAATCCCTAATAGGTCTTGGGAACCTTCATGTGATTAAGCAATGTATGAGCAATGACAAGAAGGTGTAGAAGTTTCCTTTCCGCTACCTCATTCTGCTGAGAGATATACAAACATGATGTCTGATGAGGGGTTCCCTGAACGATAAAGAAAGACACAAAACCTGTTGGGTAGAACCAAGAGCATTGTCAGTATGTATAATACGTATACAAGTAGAGAAAGATGTTTTAATAAGTTGAAAGAAGAACTTGACAATTTTATTAATTTATGACCATTTTTTACTAAATGCCAAAAAAACTTGTCGTAATCATCCATGACGACAATAAAGTATCCGTGACTTGCAATAGTACAGATTGAATAGGTCCCCACATATCACAATGGATTAAAGTGAAGGGTGAGAATCAATGTGACTCAAAGAAAGGAGGTCCAATGATGTTTTCCGAACCGACATGCTTCACACTCAAAAGGTTTCAGAGAGGACACCTCGAAAAATTTGACGCCCTCGGATCCGGGCACCCGTTTATGAAGCATTCGCACTATTATATTCACAAGTGATCACATTAAGCTATTGAAGATCAAGGGAAATTTTTCGGGTTTCGCTTTTGCATATGACATTCACATTCAATTAAACAAATGTCACCAACATTCCTTTTCATTAACTTCATAAATATATACATGTACAAAAGGGCTGACAATACATACATGTATCCCAATAATCTGATTGAAGAGGGAAGGAGCATTTACATCATAAAAGATCAAAAACTGTAACAAAATAAACTGTACCGTCTCGAATATACCCGATCACCAGGAATCATCAACAACTCCTGTGCTCAGCCTTGTCCATCTGACAGGTCATGCATCTATTAACATGTTGCGCCACATCGCGCTTCATTCTGTCCCACCAGAAATGTCGACGCAAATCACGATACATCTTCGTGTTACCTGGACGAATAGATAATCGTGAAATGCGTGCCTCATCAAGAATGTCTCTGCGTAACTGCTTGTCGTTGGGCACAACGACTCGACCTGCCTTCCATAAAATAGACTCCACCACAACAAAATCATAAACCTCATCCTTGACGGCTCGCATGTATCCATCTCGAATCCAAGGATCTGTCTTCTGGCCTTCGACAATGCGATCCCACAAACTGCTGAATCGTGGAGGTACGACTGTGGATATGGATGCACTCTCTTGAGGATGCCAATCGGTCAAAGCTGCGAGCATATCCCATGTATATAGCCAGTTTGTCGTACCCTCTGCATGAGCTCTCCTGCTAAGCACATCTGCCACCACGATTCCCTTACCGAGATGGTAAGAGATCGTGCAGTCGTAATTCTTTAGCAGCTCGAGCCACCTGCACTGTCTCATATTCAGCTCCTTCTGATCAAAGATATACTTCAGGCTCTTGTGATCTGTAAAGATCTCGAAATTCACCCCATATAAATAGTGGCACCATATCTATAAGATGAAGGTAACTGCCGCTAACTCCAAGTCATGTGTGGGGCAGTTCCGCTCATGCGGTCTCAACTGTCGTGATTCGTACGCAATCACGTGGCCTCAATTTTGCGAATTTAAAAAAAAAACTTAAATATCTAAATTTCAGATTCCAAGAGAATGATTTGATCAGAGATCAGATCAGATACAGACTTCTTAAATTAAATTGCTGAATATAGATTCTTAAATAAAATTTTGATTTTATATTTCTAAATGTCTAAATTTCATATTCCAGGAAAAATAATCAGAGATCAGATACAGATTTATAAATAAATTTCTAAATACAGATTCCTAAATATTCTTCTGAATTTTTTTTGAAGCTCAAAAGAGGGGGAAGCACTCGTCGGTGTTCACCCCAATATATTAAAAAATAAAATAAAAACAGATTTTACAAAGAACAGAGAAGTTGTACAAAAAGGCCTACCTGAGAGGGTAGCCACAAGCAATGGATCCCCCAAATAACCACAGTGGACTACCCCTGGGACCAATCCTCCAGAAGACGCTTTGCACGCATAGATATATTCTCCTTGTAGAACCGTTGAGCCGCAAATATTGCCTCGTTCCTCCCCAGCCAAATGCTCCACAACCTTGCGATTGGATCAAGAAGAAGCTTCCTTTCCCTACCCCTTGAGTTAACCAAACTCTCGCACAACGCATGAAAGGAGACGACGTTAACCCAAGGAAGATCATCCCAAAGATTGCGAACAGGGCCGCACTCGAAAAATAGATGAGAAATTGTTTCCCGCTCCGCATCACAGATACCGCACAGCGATCCAACGTTCGGAAAAATAATTGCGCACCGATCACGAGTCAAAATCCTTCCTCGACGAAGAAGCCACAAGAATATGCCAATACGCTCAGGAAGTTTGAGGCCCCATAAGAATCTACAGTCACGCACAAAGATATCGTCATCGGCATTAAGGGTAGGAGCGAGAGTGACATACGCCTTACGCGAAGAGAAAGATCCATCCTTCCAGGCCCAATGGTCACACCCAATAATCGATCGAGGAGCATCTACTAGCTGAGCCATTAACGATAGAAAATCATCCAGCCGATGATCCGAGAGGATCGCAGCGATCCTAGGGCTCCAGCAGCCGTTCTCCCAGCACGAGGCCACTGACGCCTCCTTGTCGTCGACCAAAGCAAAAAGAGGCGGGAACATCATGTTAAAAGCACCCCTTCCGGACCAGTCATCGGTCCAGAAGCGAAAGGAGCTCCCGTTGCCCAACACTGGCTTAAAAAACGAGTGATTTTGCCTAAAAACAGTCGTCATTCCACGCCAAAATGGAGATAGGCAGCAAAGCGAGTTGTCCCTCAAGCAACCAAACAAGTCCTCGCCCAGCAATTCCCGCAGGACATTAATCATAAAGTTCTCCTCATTCCCCCACACTCGAGAAGCCCACTTAAGCAAAAGAGCTTCATTGACCAAATCCAGTCACCTGACCCCCAAGCCCCCCAACCGCTTGGGCCGAGAAATGACCTCCCACCCCACGAGGTAAACCCCCCTTCTCCCTTCCCCCTTACGTCCCCACAGGAACCCACGCATACACCTCTCCAACCGTTGGCGAATCCCCTTGGGCATACCACGGACCGAGAAAAAATAAATAGGAATAGAGGACAGCACCGCTTTTAGAAGTACCAGTCGCCCACCCCTCGACAACAAAACCGCTCGCCACCCCGCGAGGCAGGCCTCCATTTTCTCCACCACAACCTTCCAATCGCGGAGTCGAGTACGACCGACAGCGAGCGGTAGGCCAAGATAGTCAAACGGGAGAGAAGAGGGGTTGGACCCCAGGAGCTGAGCGCATTCCAGGACCTCAGCCTGCGACATGCCGAACGGAACCACCTTAGACTTCGACGCATGAATCACCAGACCCGAATTATTCTTCTGAATTAAGAACTTATATCTCTAAATTTCAGATTCTAGGAGAATAATTTGATCAGAGATCAGATCAAATACAGACTTCTTAAATTAAATTTTTGAATATAGATTCTTGAATAAATTTCTGATTTAAGAACTTATATTTCTAAATTTCTAAATTTCATATTCTAGGAAAAATAATCAGATACAGATTTTTAAATAAATTTTTAAATACAGATTCTTAAATAATCTTCTGATTTATAAACTCATATATCTAAATTTCAGATTCCATGAGAGATCAGATACATATTTTAAAATATTTTTTTGAACAGAGATAAAAAAGTTCCTGTATGGCAGCAAAGAGAGGGAAGGAATGTACTTATTTGATTTGGAATTTGAAGAAGAATATGCATGCAGGAGTTCCAGCCCTATCTTCTTGAGAGCATGCATCAGTTGATTCTGAATTTTTTGAACAACAGCTTTAATCAAGGAAAGGGGAACATCATGCAGTGAGCTACTTCGTTAGAGGATGTAGAAAGAAAATAGAGAAAGTAAAGTAGAGATAAGAATAGGATTTAGTGGTACAAATAGGAAGAAGATAAGTTTGATTTATGCCAAGTGGAACAAGGAGCCTGGCTGAGAAAGAGAAAATCCAACGGCTGGACTGCTGTGAAAAAAAATTATTTTATTTTTACCATTTTCTCTTCTTTTATTTAAGATATTTAAAATGTCCGTATGCGCACATCGAGCTTCCGATTTCGACGCACAATATCTCAATTTGATCGTCTCTGAACGACGATCAATATGAGTATAATATTGATATATTTTTGATCGAGATTGGATGCCCGAGAATTTCGAGATACGGTTTTTGTTTGGGGTTAAATTTCACGATTTAAAAATATCAAACGACTTCCGATTGGCGAAAGGTCAATTCCGTTGGTCTTATTTCATCGAATCGGATTTTTAGGCAGTCTTGGTTCATTTCGTGGTTTTCCAATTTCGCATCACAGCTTTTCCAGGCACGCATTACGATGCGCTCGATTTTTGATCGATTTCGCCCGAATGACTTTTGATTTGCGATCAATTGATTGATTTTGGTTATTTAATGTTGATTGATAACTTTATCGGGTTATACGGACCCTAATCGGGTCAGGTTCGGGTTTTTCTAGCATAGGGGTGACCTAGCTATGATCAATAAGAGTATAATATTAATATACTTTTGATCGAGATTGGAGGCTCGAGATTTTCGAGATACGGTTTTTGTTTGGGGTTCAATTTCGCGATTTAAAAATATAAAACGACCTCCAATTGGCGAACGATCAATTCTGTACGTCTTATTTCGTCGAACCAAATTTTTAGGTAGTCTTGGTTCATTTAGCGGTTTTCCAATTTCGCATCGCGGCTTTTCCAGGCACACACTACGATGCGCTCGATTTTTGATCGATTTCGCCCGAACGACTTTTGATTTGCGATCAATTGATTAATTTTGGTTATTTAATGTTGATTGATAACTTTATGGGGTTATACGAACCCTAATCGGGTCAGGTTCAGGTTTGTGCGGATCCGGATGTTACAAAAAATGTCAGGGAAATAGCTCTAGTATAGGGGTGACCTAGCTACAAATGCCATAGGAATGTGTTGGTAGAAATGACGATAACACTCACAAAGGTTGAATTAGCAAAGATATCAAGGTAGTAAAGATCGCTCTTCTCATATTCCCCACCAAACATCTACATTGTCCAGATGTCCTAAAAACCGTAATAGAACTCATTAAAAATCAAATGTTGTTGGGAAAAGAGAATGAGATGATTTCTATTCCATAGCCCTAGGCTCTCTTATATAGGAGAGTAGCCTATGGGTAAATTACATAAAGAGCATAACAAGAAAAGAAAATAACGAAGAGGTACAATAACTCAATATGCGTCAACACTCCCCCTCAAGATGGAGCATAGATGTCAATCATGCTCAGCTTGGAAGCACACTTCTGAAATGGACCTCGTAACAATGCCTTGGTGAATATATCTGCAGTCTGGTTCTCTGAAGTAACATGAGATGTGGCAATGAATCCTTTCTGAATCATGTCTCGTATGAAGTGACAATCCACCTCAATATGCTTGGTCCGTTCATGGAATGCAGGGTTGTTTGCAATAAATAAAGCAGCCTGATTATCACACTCCAAGTTCATAGGAAGTGGTACATCTAAGCATAAATCTGTCAGCACCGCTTTCACCCACATCATCTCTGTAGTAACCTGGGCCATTGCCCTATATTCGGATTCAGCACTAGATCTAGCTACCACAGTTTGTTTCTTGCTCCTCCATGAGACTAGGGCATCTCCAACATAGACAGCATACCCTGAGGTGGACTTCCTGTCCTTAGGACAGCCTGCATAATCTGCATCTGCGCATGCTGAGATAGAAATCCCCTTTCCTTTCTTGAATAGCAGACCTTTACCTGGAGAAGATTTGAGATATCTAAGTATCATATGTATTGCATCCATATGCACTTGGCGTGGCTGCTCCATGAACTGGCTCACACGGCTCACTGCAAATAATATATCTGGCCTAGTGATCGTGACATATAACAGTTTGCCTACCAGTTCTCTATATCTTCTCCTGTCCACCTCCTCTGTGTCATCATCATACAGCTTCATGCTAGGGTCCATTGGTGTCGTAGCAGGTCGACACCCTAGCATACCTGTCTCACTCAGTAGATCTGTAACATACTTCCTCTGTGACATGACTAATCCATACGGATTTCTTGCAAATTCCAGCCCCAGAAAATATCTAAGGACTCCCAGGTCCTTGGTGACAAACTCGGTCCCCAGCCTTTCCTTTGCCTGCTTAATGCCCTGGTCATCATCACCTGTAATCAAGATATCGTCAACATAAACCATGATTACAATAATCCCTCTCGCCGTCTTCTGTACAAACAAGGAATGATCAGCATTGGAGCGTTTATATCCTTGTTTCTCAAAGAGGTCTGACAGCTTCTGGAACCATGCTCTGGGACTCTGCTTAAGGCCATAGATGGCCTTATGTAATCTGCAAACCTTGGAACACTCCCCCTCAACAGCAAAACCTGGTGGCTGTTGCATATAGACTTCCTCCTGCAAGTCTCCATACAGAAATGCATTCTTCACATCTAGTTGATAGAGTGGCCATTCTCGAGTGACTGCAACTGATAGCAGGATCCGCAGAGTAGAATGACGCGCCACAGGAGAGAACGTGTCAAGGTAATCTACCCCATATGTCTGTGTGAATCCCCGTGCAACTAGGCGTGCCTTGTACCTGTCAATGGAGCCATCTGCATTGTGTTTAACTGTAAACACCCATTTGCAACTCACCGGGTTGACATCTGGAGGTATAGTAACCAAACTCCATGTTCCTCTAGACTGAAGTGCCGCCATCTCTTCCTCCATTGCTAGCCGCCATCTAGAATCCTGCAAAGCCTCATGGTGGTTCCGTGGAATGTCTGTAGCTGAAAGTGCCAATGCAAACGTCTTGAAGTGTCCAGATAGCCTCTCAAAAGACACAGCTGCTGATACTGGATATTTGGCACAGCTTCTCTTCGGCTTGCGTAGAGCGATTGGAACATCCAAATCCTCTGTGCTATCAACATGCTCCTGTAATGCATCCTGCTCAGAAATGTCGTCAGATCCATCAACATTAATATTTTCATTACATACCATAGGCGAGCTAGTTGACTGGTCAGGACCATGAGCTGGATTCGGCCTGCGGGTGTAATGGAATGGTAACGGGGATACTGTTGATGGCGGTGGTGGTGGCGGTGGTGGTGGTGATGGTGGTGACGGTGGTGAGGTTGGTGGTGTCATGAATACGGTATCAGGAGATATAGGTGGTGGCTGCATGTTCCCTGTTTCTGAAAAATACATAATGGATTCAAAAAATGTAACATCCGCACTGATCATATACCGCCGACGCACAGGGTCAAAACACTTGTACCCCTTTTGAGTTCTGGAGTACCCCACAAAGACGCACTTGACAGCCCTAGGAGAGAGCTTGTTAGAACCAGGCGACAACTGATGGACAAAAGCGACTGACCCAAACACACGAGGGGTAAGAATGAACAGATCCTTGTCAGGATAAATAAGTGAAAAAGGAACCTGTTCATTCAAGACGGACGAAGGCATACGATTGATAAGATAGCATGCAGTAAGAACTGCATCACCCCAGTATGAGTACGGAACATGACTCTGAATAAGAAGTGACCTTGTGACATCGAGTAGGTGACGGTGTTTTCTTTCTGCAACCCCATTTTGCTGAGACGTATGAGCACAAGAAGTTTGGTGTATGATTCCTTTCGAGGAGTAGTAGTTGGCTAGATTGTTGGTGCACAACTCCAAGGCATTGTCACTTCTCATAATTTTGACAGATGTGGAAAAAACATTCTGAATCTCATTTAGAAAGTGAATAATAATATTTCCTGCTTCAGACTTATTTTTCATTAGAAATACCCATGATGCTCTAGAGTAGTCATCCACAAATACAATATAAAACCTGTGCCCCTGATGATCGGGAACACGACTCGGACCCCAGACATCGACATGAAACAACTCAAACTTGGAGTTACTACTCCGACCTTGACTGCTGGGAAAAGACGACCTGTGATGTTTTCCCAACTGATACGCCTCACACTGGATAGGTGTGTGAGAGAGACTATAGGGTAGGACTAGACGCAACTTCTGGAGCGGTAAATGACCATAACGCAGATGCCACAGGAGAGGAGATACTTGTTCAGCGGGAGAGGATGTGGTTCCAGCAAATGGGGTCTGGTTCAGACGGTAAAGGCCTCCTTGCTCATAGCCATGACCAATCACGTTGCCCGTACGGATGTCCTGAAAAATCAAAGAAGATGGATCAAAAATAGCTCGGCAGTGGAGATCCTTCGTAATCTGACTAATTGACAACAGATTCATAGAAAAATGTGGTGCATGTAGGACATTCTTCAGCTGCATAGAGGGTGTCAATCTAATCTCCCCCTGACCAGTGATAGGGGAATGCGTGCCATTAGCAATTACTACTGTCCGTCCTGGAGGAATCTGGGTGTATCCTGTAAGTAGACTCTGGTCGCCACATAAATGATGTGTGGCGCCCGAGTCCATGATCCATGGCAGTATATGAGATCTACTACTGTGGAGTGCAAGTGTACTACCTGAAGTACTAGTAGATGCAGAAGCAGAGGCAGAGGCAGCAGTATCAGTATGACTCTCTGTAGTCGTTGCTGGGCCAGATGGTGGTATGATGCCCCTGAGGCGGGCAACTAGATCATCAAATCGTTGATCCAGGGTAGCAGCAGATGGGGGCTCTATCTGCTCAGCGGCTCGTGCAGATGCAGGGAATCCATGCTTTGAATAGCATGTGTCTTCATTGTGCCCAACTCGGTGACAGTATGTGCAGGTTGGCCTAGTACGGCCACCCCTTCCACGAGGAGTACGCCCACGGCCTTGGTGATGAAACCCGCGGCCTCTGTTGGCCGCCATAGCTGAGGAATTCTGACTCGCAGCAGGTGAAGGCACTGTGATCCTGCTCAATCTGTGAAAAGCTTCCTCCATGGGAGGAATAGTCGAGTCCGCTAAAATCTGAGAACGTGCTGCCTCATACTCTGGATCAAGTGCAGCGAGAAACACACCCACCATAGTAGCATTCATGTATGTCTTCTGCTGCTCGGGCGTAGCTGTCAAGGGCATGAAGCTATATAGCCTCTCAAACATCCCTCTCAGTGATGTATAGAGAGAATGTAGTGGACGACCATTCTGCTTGATGGTGAAGATATCATGCTGGAGTTGCAGAATCTTTGTCTCGTTCTTCGCTTGAGAGTATGTGGCCGCCAGAATGTCCCACATATCCTTCGCTGTGGGTTGATGGAGGATATCATTGGCAATCTCAATTGCCAATGAGCCAGATAGCCAGACTTTGGCATACGCATCGTCGGCCTCCCAGGAGGCATAGGTTCCAGTCTTCTCAGCAGGCTCTGATTCGGTAAGAATATGCTTCTTACCCGTAGACTTCATCATGCTCATGAACTGCATTGCCCACAGTTCATAGTTGGTACCATCCATCTTGACAATAGGCGCCGGACCACGGAATGCGCCAATAGATGGGATATCTGCCTTGCTCTCTGACATATTGCAAAATAAAGACTGGAACGACTGACAAATGATATGTTTTGTCTACAATACCATAGATGGGGGTAGTTGCATGTGTAGACTTCAAGCAACTATCCCCATAAAGATGTTTGTGCTAAGACCTATACGCACAAAGAAGTTGCGCACAGGCCGCACAAGGGAGGCACAGTCGGCGCACGGCTGAGGCGCGCAGGGGCTGTGCTAGCGCACAGTTGATGCACGCAGAGACAGGACACAGCGCGCAAGGATGCGCAGGGGGGGCTGTGCACGCAGGTGCTGCGCGTGCGGCACGCTAGGGCTGCGCGTGCGGCACGCTATGGCTGTGCACGGGCTGCGCAGGGGCTGCGCTAGGGCTGCGCAGGGACTGCGCAGGGGCTGCGTCCGGTAGAGGCGGCGGCGTTGATGGCACGCCGATCGAGAGAGAGAGAGAGAAGAAGGCCGGCGGGTGGGGTGTTAGGGTTAGGGTTTCGAGAACTCCGGTCTAGGACCGTCGCTCTAATACCATGTTGGGAAAAGAGAATGAGATGATTTCTATTCCATAGCCCTAGGCTCTCTTATATAGGAGAGTAGCCTATGGGTAAATTACATAAAGAGCATAACAAGAAAAGAAAATAATGAAGAGGTACAATAACTCAATATGCGTCAACAAATGTGATAGTTCAACTCAATATGAACTGACAATTGGCTCAGAGGAAAATCAAGTGTATAGTAAAACAACAGATAGTCAGAGCATGAAGAACTCCATAGTTCCAACAATGGTAACATGAGAATGGGCATCGTTGGTTAGCTAAGCCAACTTCATAGTGGAAGATGGCTAAAAGAGGTCAAAAATCCACCTTCTTTCGTCAAGTGAGTAATAAACGCACCAGAATCAATGATCCAGGTTTAATCTGAGGTCGAAACAGAGCTGGCTAAAATCCCTGAAGTAGTAGCAAGATGCGTAGTAGTAGTCTCGCTGGGAGTAGAGTTTGTAGAAGCTTTATCTCTTTTTTTGAGAAGAAAAAATGTATTATCTCGAGCTGGGACCCACATCAAAAAAATAAATATTATTAATACAAAATAATAAGCTTACAGAAGACCAGACCAAGCAAAAGGCCCTAAAATGCTCAATGACATTTTTTGAGTAAAATACCTAAAATGCTCAATGACATTTTTTGAGTAAAATATCTGACCACGAAAGATGTACTCATTTCTTGCATACCAAATAGCCCATAGAATTGAGAAGGGGCGTGAGCTATCCTCATGAGAGCTACCACAGATTGACCATATGGAACTCCAAAAATTAGGGTCGATGTCTGTCTTTAGCCACAAAATCCGTACCATCCTCCAAACCCTAGCCAAGAAGTCAACCTGAAAAAGAGATGGCCCAAATCTTCTGCCCCTCCCCGTATCTATCGCACTGCTGATCACCAACATTGAGCAACCTATCACATCCTTCCTTCATCAGCACACAACCATCTTATGAGAAACAAGAACACCTTTATCCTCTACGTAATTTTACTTTCCAAATAATATTGACATCCTCGGTGAAATCATCATGAACTACGCTCTGGTCAACCACAAAGAAAAGACAGGCCTTCTTCACTGAAAACTTACCCCCAGTACATATGAAATGATCTCTCCCTAAGGACGTGCCCCCAATTTCTGTTAAATCTCTATGTTGCATCCAAAATCTTCTACTCTCTGCTCAAACACTTAGTTGTAAAGGAAGGTGGCCATGTTCCATGTTTCCAAACCTGTTGCACTAGAACCTCCCCATTTTTGGCGATAACCATGAGTTGCGGGAAAAGATCACCAAGAGCTCTATTGCTAGTCTACTCATCTCTCCAAAAATGAAATATATCACCACTGCCTAACATCAGACAAAGCATCTCAAACATATCTGGTAAGATCTTCCTAATGCCCTGCCAAAGCAAGGATGAGCGCCCATCCGTAGCCATTGCATAGCTGTCAATCATGTAAATCATCGGCAACAATCAACATATCAAATCATCAGAATTACCCCACAGTCCCACCACTCATTTAGACTTTAAGAATATATTCATGGACTCCACATCCTGGACTCCCAAATCTCCACTCTTCTTATATCTAGTGACAGTGCACCTGTCAACCAAGTACAATCCTTTTAATAGTGCTTACCATCCACCCAGAAGAATTTACAATCAAGATCTCCAGCTTTTGACGAATCCCCATTAGTAATAGTTTGGTCGAGCAAAATAATATTGGGATCGCAGAGACAACGTGCATGAGCAGTACCGTTTCCCCCTCTAGACAATGTCACCGCCTTCCAACCTACAACATTCTTTTCAAGACCGACCTTCAATCCCCTGCTCTAAGCTTTCCATCCACGAAAGGGAGCCCCAAATAGGTTATAGGTAGATTCCAAGGTTGACACCTGAGCGCATCACCAGCCACATGAGCTTCACCCTTCGAAAGATCAAATGGCATAACTACTAATTTGTAGTCACTTTAATGGTCTGGTGGTAGTGTAGTGTGCTTACCGCCCAAAAGACCATGGTTAAAATCCCTCATTGTGGGGGTTGCGTTAGGTAGTCGACAACCAACGTAAAAAACAGTCGAATCTTTCAACATGGATTTGAGCAAGTAATGTAGCCGGCCCTACTTATAGTGGGCGAAGGCTTCGCCATTTTTTTAATCTGCATCCCTGAGATATTCACCAAGTATATCCATAATCTGAGACACCCTTCTCACCTGCTCCTACCACCCATTCGGGAAAAGCATCGTATCGTCTGCGTACTGAAGGACATGGATATAAATATCCCCATTGCAGTAGACCTTACACCATCCAGAATCCGTCGCTAACTTCATCATGACTGTCAAAGCATTTGCCACGATCACGTCAAAGCATTTGCCACGATCACAAATAGAAGAGGGGCAAGAGGGCACTCTGATGCACCCCCTGATGCGACTGAAAGTAACCACCCACCGGATGACCATTCACAAAAACCGAATAGGATGCAATAGTAATATATAACTTGATCCACGATAGCCATACATCAGGAAAACCCCTCTTCTACAACGAGACCCAGATGAAACGCTATTCACACAACTGTATGGCTTTGAAAAATCGACTTTCTAGATAATGCCCTTCCCACTACTTCTCTTCCATTCTAGAATAATCTCTGAAGTCATCACCAAACCATCCACCATCTATCTCTGGGGTATGAATGTCGTCTGTTCTAGAGTAATAATATCATTCATAATGTGTAGTAGGAAGTTAGCCAATACCTTGGCAATGCTAAGATATATCGCATTGGAGAGCAATTACCTTGTAGTCTTCAACTATAGTAGGCACCTCTCTTTTTCGGTAACAGAAATAACAGTGCTTTATTCAACTGCTCAAAACAAAAGTTATCTCTGCTAAATCCATGCATCACCTCCAAGATGTCCACCTTAACTACTTCCCAAATTCTCTATAAAACATAATAGGGAAACCATCAGGTCTCGGGGTACCATCGATATTCAGGCCCCAAATAGCGTTCTTTACCTCCTCCTTAATGAATGGAACAACCAAATCCTTCACCTGAACCACAAAGATGCTTCTTACACCCTTCACACGACACCCCCAACCAGTGCAGACCGCTCTCCGACTAGTCGCAAGGAAAAATGTACAAAGTGCCCTCCCTACCTCTTGCTCCCCATACATGAGATCACCTCCCACAGTAATCTCATGAATGAAATTACTCCTGCTCTTGCATGAAGCCACAAAATGGAAGAAATGAGTGTTAGTGTCCCCGTCCTTCAGCCATCGACGGCGGGATCATTGCCTCCACTCAAGCTCCGTCTTTTTATCTTCAAGATGAACATCCCGAAGGTGCATGACTCTCTCCTCAATCTCTATTACCTCCAATTCCTTCTCGTCCTCCAAACTGTCCAACTTGCATATCTCCTCTTGGACCCTTCTTCATCTAGTCCGACACTGCTCTTGAACATCCTTGTTGAGGCCAATAAGAAATTTTTGTAGCTCCATGATCTTAGTAGCCATTCTCGGACCGATACCTCAATAGCACATGCCCTACAGAAGTTCTTCGCTACATCCCGGAAACCATTCTCCAATAGCCACACCCATTCAAATGTAAAGAAACTCCTTAGCCTAGAATCTTCCCTCGAGGACCAAATCAAAGGTGTATGATCTGAATGGGCCCGGGAAAGGTCCCGAGCTCTAAAAAGCGGAAAGCAATGCAAGGCCTAAACAAAGATCATGAAGTAGTCGATACACGACCTCGGCATGGAGTTTCTCCACGTATATGTGCATCCAACAACATCCACAACTGATAGACCTAACTTTGCGATCAATGCAGCTAGCTCCGTAGATCCCACATTGGTCTCGCCCCGCATCCTCAGCATGCCCTCAAGCCTCACAACCATATAGAGTCTCTACAGAAGACAGAAAAGCAGCGTAATTTCATGGAAACAAGTTTTCTTATTGCAGATAAATTAATAAAATACATAATGCAAATTGCAAGAGTGACTTGAAATAGAGAACATACAAACTCAGCAAGGGAGAACACACACCAACATGTAAGTTGGACAAAAATAAAGTACAAAATGTTTGAATAATATTCGAGGATATAGATCTGTTGACGCATATATATTAGTACCCGTACCTGTTCGTTATTTTATTTTTTAGTTGTATGCTTTATGTAATTTACCCATAGGCTACTCTCCTATATAAGAGAGCCTAGGGCTTATGGAATAAACAACTTGCTCATTTTTTCCCAACATGGTATCAGAGCGACGGTCCTAGACCGGAGTTCTTGAAACCCTAGCCCTACCCCACCACCCGCCGGCCCCTCCCTCTTCGATCGACGCCGCCATCTCTTGGGAAGCACGTACGGCGCCGCCTCCTTTGGCCCATCTCCTCGTGGTGCTTCCCCGTGCTCTTGCGGTGCGCTATCCCTAGCGCTGCGCCATCTCTCGCGGTCCATCTCCAGCGGTGCGCTCGCGGTGAGATCGCGCCATCTGAAGCACCATCGTGCGCTGGCACTTTTCCTTCGCCAGTGCGCAGTAGCGGGCGAGTGCCGTTCCTATGCGTGTCGCGCACAGTAGCGGGTGGTGCTCCTGTTTGCGCACCATCCTGTGCGTGTCGCGCGCAGTAGCGGGCGGTTCCTGTGCGTATCCTGTGCACGCCTGCGTGATCCCAGTGCCAAGACAGTGCGCAACATCCTCTGCACGCCTGCGTGATCCCAGTGCGCAGCGTTTGCGTGCCCAGTGCGCAGTGTTCGTGTGATTCCAGTGCATCCAGCGCGTCAGCGCGCGTAGCTACTGTACGCGTGCACGGTTCTAAGCCCTAAAGCGCAGAGAACAATCATCATGGGTTTAGTTGCTTGACGTCTACACGTGCAACTAAACCCGTTTATGTCATTGTAGACAAATCACACAGTTTGTCAATCGTTCCAGTCTTCAGTATCCAGTATGTCAGAGAGCAAGGCAGATATCCCATCTATTGGCGCATTCCGTGGTCCAGCGCCTATTGTCAAGATGGACGGTACCAACTATGAATTGTGGGCAATGCAGTTCATGAGCATGATGAAGTCAACGGGTAAGAAGCACATTCTTACCGATCCAGAGCCTGCTGAGAAGACTGGAACCAATGCCTCTTGGGAGGCTGATGATGCATATGTCAAAGTTTGGCTATCTGGTACATTGGCTATTGAAATTGCCAATGACATCCTACACCAACCCACAGCTAAGGATATGTGGGATATTCTGGCGGCAACGTACTCTCAGGCCAAGAACGAGACGAAGATCCTGCAACTTCAGCATGACATATTCACAATAAAGCAGAATGGTCGGCCTTTACACTCTCTCTATACATCACTGAGAGGGATGTTCGAGAAGCTCTATAGCTTCATGCCTCTCACAGCTACGCCAGAACAACAGAAGACATACAGGAACGCGACTATGGTGGGTGTGTTCCTGGCAACACTTGATCCTGAGTATGAGGCAGCACGATCACAGATTTTGGCGGATTCCACTATTCCTCCCATGGAGGAAGCTTTTCATAGATTGAGTCGGATCACAGTTCCTTCCACAGCTGCGAGTCAGAATTCTTCAGCCATGGCAGCCAACCGAGGTCGTGGGTTTCATCACCAGAGCCGTGGACGTGGACCTCGTGGAAGAGGTGGCCGTACTAGGCCAACATGTACTTACTGTCACCGAGTTGGACACAATGAAGACACATGCTACTCGAAGCATGGATTTCCGGCATCCACACGAGCTGCTGAGCAGATAGAGCCCACGTCTGCTGCTACTTTGGATCAACGGTTCGATGATCTAGTTGCCCGTCTGAGGGGCATTATTCCACCATCTGGTCCAGCACCGACTACAGAGAGTCGTTCTGATGCTGCTGCTTCTGCCTCTGCGTCTACCAGTGCCTCAGGTAGTATACTTGCACTTCACAGTAGTAGATCAGATACATTGCCATGGATTATGGACTCGGGCGCTACACATCACCTATGTGGCGACCAGAGTCTACTTACAGGATACACTCAGATCCCTCCGGGACGGACAGTAGTAATTGCCAATGGCACACATTCCCCCATCACTGGTCAGGGGGAGATTAGATTGACATCTTCTATGCAGCTCAAGAATGTGCTACATGCACCTGATTTTTCAATGAATTTGTTGTCAATTAGTCAGATTACGAAGGATCTTCATTGTCGGGCAATTTTTGATCCATCTTCTTTGATTTTTCAGGACATCCATACGGGCAACGTGATTGGTCGTGGCTATGAGCAAGGAGGCCTCTACCGCCTGAATCAGACCCCATTTGCTGGAACCACATCCTCTCCTGCTGGACAAGTATCTACTTTACTGTGGCATCTGCGTTTTGGTCATTTACCGCTTCAGAAGTTGCGTCAAGTGTTACCTTATGGTCTTCTTCACACACCTATTCATTGTGAGACATGTCAGTTGGGAAAGCATCACAGGTCGTCCTTTCCCAGTCGTCCAGGTCGGAGTAGTACCTCCAAGTTTGAGTTATTTCATGTTGATGTCTGGGGTCCGAGTCGCGCGCCTGATCATCAGGGACACAGATTTTATATTGTGTTTGTGGATGATTTTTCTAGAGTGTCATGGGTGTTCTTGATGAAAAATAAATCTGAAGTAGGAAATATAATTATCCATTTTCTGAATGAAATACAAAATGTCTTTTCCACGTCGGTGAAATTTGTGAGAAGTGATAATGCGTTAGAATTGTGCACACATGTTCTTGCCAGTTATTACTCCTCAAAAGGGATTGTTCATCAAACGTCGTGTGCTCATACATCTCAACAGAATGGAATTGCTGGAAAGAAACACCGTCACCTCCTTGATGTCACGAGATCACTCCTTATACAGAGTCATGTTCCCTACTCCTACTGGGGTGATGCAGTTCTCACTGCATGTTACCTAATTAATCGTATGCCCTCTTCTGTCTTAAATGAACAGATCCCGTTTACCATCATTCATCCCGACAAGGATTTGTTTTCTCTTACGCCTCGTGTGTTTGGGTCGGTTGCATTTGTCCATCAGTTGTCGCCTGGTACTGACAAGCTCTCTCCTAGGGCTGTCAAATGTGTTTTTGTCGGGTACTCCAGAACTCAAAAGGGGTACAAGTGTTTTGATCCTCTGCGTCGGCGGTATATGATCAGTGCAGATGTTACATTTTTTGAAAATGTTATGTATTTTTCAACATCAGGAGACAAGCAGCTACCACCTCTATCCACTGATGCCATATATATGGCACCACCACCTCAGATGCCGTCACCAGCACCACCACCACAGCTGTCGTCACCACCACCACCACCACCACCACCACCGCCACCACCAACTATATCACCGCTACCGTTTCATTATACCCGCAGGCCACCTCCCGCTCATGGTCATGACTCGTCTACTAGCTCGCCTATGGTATGTAATGAAAATATTAATGTTGATGGATCTGACGACATTTCTGAGCAGGATATGTTGCAGGGGCCAGATGAGACTACAATTGACTTAGATGTTCCCATTGCTCTGCGCAAGTCGAAGAGAAGCTGTGCTACATATCCATTATCAGCATCCGTATCTTTTGAGAGGCTATCTGGAGATTTCAGGTCTTTTGTTGTGGCACTTTCAGCTGTCGATATTCCAAGGAATCATCATGATGCTATGCAGGATAGTAGATGGCGGCTAGCAATGGAGGAAGACATGGCGGCACTCCAGTCCAGAGGAACTTGGAGTTTGGTTCCTATACCTCCAGATGTGAACCCAGTTAGCTGCAAGTGGGTGTTTACGGTGAAGCACAATGCAGATGGTTCTATTGACAGGTACAAGGCACGTCTGGTTGCACGCGGCTTTACACAGACATACGGGGTGGACTACCTTGACACATTCTCGCCTGTGGCACGTCATTCCACTCTACGGATCATGTTGTCAGTTGCAGTTGCTCGAGACTGGTCGCTTCATCAGTTGGACGTGAAGAATGCATTCCTATATGGAGATTTGCAGGAAGAAGTTTATATGCAACAGCCACCTGGTTTTGCTGTTGAGGGGTAGTGTTCCAAGGTATGCAGGTTACATAAGGCTATCTATGGCCTTAAGCAGAGCCCCAGAGCATGGTTTCAGAAGCTCTCAGATCTCTTCGAGAAACATGGATACAAACGCTCCAATGCTGATCATTCCTTGTTTGTGCAGAAGACTACTAGAGGTATCATTGTAATCATGGTTTACGTTGATGACATCTTGATTACAGGTGATGATGAGCAGGGCATAAAGCAGGCGAAAGGAAAACTGGGAACCGAATTTGTCACCAAGGACTTGGGAGTCCTTAGATATTTTCTGGGGCTGGAGTTTGCTAGAAATCCATATGGATTAGTAATGTCGTAGAGGAAATATGTTACAGATCTATTGAGTGAAACAAGTATGCTAGGGTGTCGGCCTGCTACGACACCAATGGGTCCCAGCATGAAGCTCTATCATGATGACACGGAAGAGGTGGATAGGAGAAGGTACAGAGAACTGGTAGGCAAACTACTGTACGTCACGATCACTAGACCTGATATATCATTTGCAGTGAGTCGCGTGAGCCAGTTCATGGAGCAACCACGTCAGGTCCATATGGATGCTATACACATGATTCTGAGATATCTAAAATCATCTCCAGGTGCATGCTTGCTATTTAAGAAGGGAAAGGAGATCTCTATCACAGCATGTGCTGATGCAGATTATGCAGGATGCCCCAAGGACAGGAAGTCCACCTCAGGATTTGCAGTCTATGTTGGAGATGCCCTAGTCTCGTGGAGGAGCAAGAAACAGACAGTGGTAGCTAGATCTAGTGCTGAATCTGAATACAGGGCTATGGCCCAGGCTAGCACAGAAATGATGTGGGTGAAAGCTCTACTTACAGATCTATGTCTTGATATACCGCTCCCTATGAAGCTGGAATGTGATAATCAGGCAGCCTTGTTCATTGCAAACAACCCAGCCTTCCATGAGAGGACCAAGCACATTGAGGTTGACTGTCACTACATACGTGACATGATTCAGAAGGGGTTCATTGCTACATCTCACGTCACCTCAGAGAATCAGACTGCTGATATATTCACCAAGGCATTACTTCGAGGTCCATTCCAGAAGTGTGCGTCCAAGCTGAGCATGATTGATATCTATGCTCCATCTTGAGGGGGAGTGTTGACGCATATATATTAGTACCCGTACCTGTTCGTTATTTTATTTTTTAGTTGTATGCTTTATGTAATTTACCCATAGACTACTCTCCTATATAAGAGAGCCTAGGGCTTATGGAATAAACAACTTGCTCATTTTTTCCCAACAAGATCATATGACAAACCAAGTTAACTTTCAGTGTAATCCATTATTGTTTTGATAATATAGAATATCTAATAAGAATCGCAAGTCAAGGTTCCTTGTGTCCATGAGAGTCAAATCTTGGAATCTCAATCCAGGTAATGTGCAACTTTTTTATTCACAAGGGACTATGCTACATGACGCAGGCAAATAAATTCATGTATAGACAGAAAAAACTAACTTGACAGATTCTAGCACCAGCCATTCGATACACATTAGATTAATGAAAGTGAATGTGCACTGTTTCTAAATCCAAAGATGTCTACAACTACATTATCTAATATCAATACAAATGTTGGAAATAAACAAGAAACGAAGATTTCCACACAGAGACATGAGTCATCAATCGCAAATGAGAAAGATAAGCGGCAAATTCATGAAACATAGTAATTTTTTTTGATAAGAGAAAGGGTGGAATCCCGAGGGGGCATCCACCACAAAATTAGATTATATTAACAAGCATGAAACATAATACTTGCAGCATTCTTCTCAATGCCCCAAGAGATACCGCCGCTATGAATAAACTAATAATGATAATCAACCCAAAGCTTCTTACTAATTGATAGAGTCGAACACAACTTTGTAACCAGACAGCAAAGAGAGATTTTTTACCTTCCTTGTGTTCTCAAGAAGACTAACGACTAAGCATCCAAGCCTAAACTGGATGCTCACCCTCGGTGTAAGAACTTTCTCTTCATTGGAGCTTTCCGAAAATTCACAGATTCGTAAAACACGAGTCAAACCATCTGTATACACTTCAAAACCCGCACGACTAACATCGAAATTCCCTGTCATCAGAAACCCTGTATCTTGGACCAAGTGTCCGGAGAGCCCTCTGCTTTTTCTTACTTTAAAGAATGGTCTCCATCGGCGCACCTTGTCAATGTTAATTTCACGCAATATACTAATACCTGAACATGATGATTATGCCAACTAAAATATAAAAAAATAAGAAAAAGGACTGCAGTTTTCTTGAAAGGCAAGGCATCTCTAACAACGTGGTAGTACATGCTCACCGGCTATTTGGATCACAAGTTTGTGCGGCAAATTCAGGTTATCCCAAGCGTAATCTGTGGAGGTTCCAGGACCCATCCTCTCTGGCCCATCTGAATCCTTCAAGATGCATTTTCAGAATAAATCTTCCAATCAAACATTAGATATATATTTTCTAAGTTGGTTAACACAAAACCAACTCTATACTTACTTAAGTAGTAGCATTAAGATACCTTTTGATAATATAATATAGCAGCATTTGGCATACGATTCTCAATCCTGTAGGGTAAAGGGAAATTTCGTGGCATTTGAAAGTGCATAACTAAACTTGATCTTTCCTCCACAATGTGGACACCAGCAAATTGAGTAGAATCAATGTCGGACTCTGTGACATATGATTCAATGATGGTGGGTACTGGCAGTTTTTTAAATTTTAAGCAAAAGCGACCAAGTGAAGCAATACATATTGGCCCTGACCAACTACTCTGCATATTTTTCAAGCGAAACTGGACAAAAACTGAGTCTTCGTTTTCGTTTTTGTGCTTTCTGAAAATAGTGTCAAAAATGCCACTTTCCTTCATGTTTCCAAAACAATCTCGCATATAAAATGCTGCTTTATTTTTACTTTCAATTGTCATCCCATCAGAATCATCCTGGTCATGATAACAATCATGCTGTTAAGAGATTTACTAGATCACTTCAAGTAGAAACTTGAACGTTAGTGCTGAAGTAAATGTACAGACACATACCTCCAAATAGCACTGGCGTACACAAACAGGAAAATTTGATTCATTTGATATAACATACCGCGGAACAATAACTACCAACTGAGCCGGTACTGCCTGTTTGACAATATAAGGTGCCAGTGACACCCCTAATTTAGCTCCTTTGAAGTCCATCTGACTTTGAGAAACCAAAGTGACCTCAGTAACTCCAGTTATGGCGTCCATGTCCAAAATTGTCGGACAGGCTTTCTCCTCACACCACTTGATATGTAATTTATTGGATCTAGCAAGAGGCGTCAATATCCACATGGGTAAATTTTTCAGAAATGATCCAAATGTCTAAATGAGAATTCCTAACTTATTTCCGTGTATAAATATACATGAACGGCATATATTTTTTTACATATTTCTGTGCATGAATAAGCAGGAAAATGAGTTGCACTTATTTCTCTTAGCATGACTTCCAATAGTCCAGAAAGTAAACTGGCTCCAAAGTAAGCAAAATTTCTAATTAATTGGATATGTGCTCATTCATCCTAGTTTTTTGGATCTAAGCCTGAGATTGACCCATGACATATCTGAATGGAGGTAAAGAATCCATGTAGCCGACACTACTTAATGTGGGAAAAGGTTTTGTTGTTATGTTCTCATTCATCCCTATTTCCTTAGTAAGAATGATTATCTTTTTTTTTTGAGAAAAGAAAAGGGTGGCCTCCCAAGCTGGGACCCACCTCAGCAAGTATGAGTATATATTAAATCATAAAGTTATGATTTTTTTTTGATAAGAAAGAGGGCGAACTCCCAAGGTGGGAGTTACCGCAAAATGACATTCATTATAAAAAGTTAGGTTACATTACCGGGATGCCCAGAAATTATAAAGCGCTTTACAATGCGAAACAACATTTTCTGAGTAGAACCTCTGGTTGTTGAAGATCTGGTCATTCCGCCCAATCCAGATTGCCCAAAGGGACGCGAACGTGATGGGACAGTCGTCAGTGGAGTTGAGCCCTACCGCACGAACCGACTCCCATAAACCTGTCGACCCACCTGTCTCCAGCCAAGTAACGCCGAGTTCCCTCCAAACCTGAGCCGACGCTGAGCACTTGAAAAATAGATGGTTTGCATCCTCAATCTGCCCCTCACACCTATCACAAAAAATGTCCTCCACGCCAAACAATCATCCCCTCCTTACCTTGTCATACAAGCGGTCTCTTCTCAGGTACCAAAGGAATAAAGTTATGAATTACATCCGACTACACATTTGCCATGAGGCACACAACGCCCTACAATGATCAATGACATTATCAGAATAAAACCTTTGCTCACTAAAAAAAAGTAAGAATGATTGTTGTTAGAAAATATAATGTGGAAGCGAAATCAGAGAAATAAAGATAAAACACCATGAAGAATACGAGATTTTAATGTGGAATCCTACTCCCTAAGGAGCAGGATGAAACCACGGGAGAATGCCTCAAAGGGCGGATTTCTGTATTGCACTTTCTCATTGGATACAAGGGGTGATGGGCTTCTTATATAGTCCTCACTGAGTCTCCACATCCCACAGATGGTAGATGTGGGACTAAACCACAGGATACGGTAAATGGATCCTGGGAGGATCCATTTACCCATCTACTCAAGTGGCGTATATAACAAATACTCCAACACTCCCCCTCAAGCTGGAACATGCAATGCTCAGCTTGAACAAACAGAAAGAAATCTCAACTCACACTACAGGACACTACGAACAATATCAACTCAACACGCACAATTGTCGGTTGTTGTCGAGGACGTTGCTTCTCATGCCATGCAGGTGAGGAGGACAAACGAGCTGGAGTGCGAGCCAAACTGAGTGTACTCTATACTGCGCCTGTCAGAGTCACCAACTGAAAATGAGTCTCCACTTGGAGAACTCTGACCTACCACAACATATGGACAACTGCTTCATTTCTGAATGGGTCGAATAAAGAATGTCGCTAATTATCCATATGTAGATGTCTGAAGATGGGTCCCTCTTATAGGGACCTCAAAGTGGGTCCTCTCTCATAGGAACTTCCGAAGGATCTCGTACTGGAATTCATAGACATTGGAGAATAGAGTCTGAAAGTCTCTCTCATAGGGACTCTAATCTGGAGTCCCTATGAAACCGCACGAAAACCCTAGTCCACATGGCATACGGAATGGGATCACTACTCTGGAGTCCCTATGGACTGCAACATCTAGGGAACCTATAGTGGTTCCGGAAGCAAGAGTCATAATCCCCCTCAGACGAGAGACAATATCATTTAGTCGTGAATCAGTAGGAGGAGCTAAACCGTCATGAGGCTCAATCTGCTCGGCTACCCGAGCAAATGCAGGATATCCATGTTCTGATAGTATGTATCCGCATATTGGCCAGGACGACGACATTAGGTTCATGGGCCACGCTATCGTCTACCTCCTCTGCCATGAGGACCACACCCTCTGAGCTGAGTAGAGCCTCCTTGCCGCAAGATGAGACCATCGTTGAGGAGGACTGTGTGGCGTCAAGAGGTAGGACTGTGATCCTGCTGAGGCGACTGTATACTTCCTCCATGGGAGGAATGGCTGCACCGGTGAAGCTATGTGCATGCTGCCTCGTACTCAAGATCAAAAGCAACCAAGAAAACTCCAACTATCATGGAGTTCATGTATGACATCTGCTGCTCAGTAGATGTGGTTACAGGTATGAAACTGTGAAGCTTGTCAAACATGCCATGAAGCAAAGAGTAGAAAGTATGAAGAGGACGATCATTATGCTTGGTTGTGTAGATGTGAATTGTAACTAAAGAATCTTGGTCTCATTCTTAGCTTGGTCATATGTGCCAAGATATTCCACATTGCCTTGGCAGTAAGCTGGTTCACAGATCTTCGTGGTGAGAGTAGCAGATAGCCAAATAAGCACATATGTGTCATCTTGCTTCTACGAAGCGTTCTCCCCAATCCTTTCTGTCGGCTCCGGCTATGTTAGAATGCGCTCCTTGTTATTGCACTGCATGAGGGTCAAGAATATCATGGACCACTACTCATAGTTGGTCCCATCCATCTTTACGATGGGAGCTAAAACTTTGAAGGTACCATACAAAAAGAAGACATCACCCTTTCTTTCTGACATGATGAAGGAAATATGGCTGAAACAAAACTCTATTGGGGTAGTAGACCGATTCGAGCGAGTCTACACAATCATAAAGAGGAGTGGTTGTACGTGTAGACTCATACAATCATCCTCGTCAATCAGTGATAGGACCGGAGAAGGTGATTTATTGGTCTGAAATCACTTTTTCCGGTCAAAATCATATTATTCAAGAGAGATGGACGGTACCAAAGAGGAATAGAACAACTCTAGGGGGTTGGCGGAGAGCCTATGATAGGTCCATTGGCGGAGTGATGTCCTAAGGTGGATCCAGCAGTGGTCCAACGACAAAAACAATGACGCAAGGAGGACCTACGATGGTTCAGATGGGCCCAATAGCGGTGTGGAGGCCCTGGTTAGGGTTGGGCATCCAGATGGTTCTCCTCTTAATATGGTACGACGCGAACGACGTGGCTGCATCACATGCTTTACAAAATTAGAGCTCCGTGAAACCCTAGACTCTCGAACAAATCTCCAAAATAAACATAAATATTTAAGAACAAAAATCAAAGAATAAAAATCGCTCTAATACCATGTTGAAATATAAATGTAGAAGCGATCGATAATCAGGGACAAAAAGAACACAAAAACATGTTGATTTTACCTGGAACCCTACTCCCTAAGGAGTGAGATGAAACTACAGGAGAAGGCTTCAAAGGGCCAGATCTTATATTGAAGTTTCTCAATGAGTACATGGGTGTGTGGCTCCGCATATAGCCCCACAGATAGACCGAGTCCCTCAAAATAGTAGACGTGGGACTAAACATGTACAGGGGTAATTGGATCTTGGAGAGATCCAGTTACCCGAATATTACATACTCCAATAGGTACATAGTACAATTGTAGATAGAGAGGGAAGAGCAGAAATCCTATTTTATAGACCGAGTAGGAATCCTATTTTTCCAGGTTAATCCCAATAACTTAGATTATACACATGAGGCCCATGGCCTTAAATTTTATTATAGTGGGATTCCTTCATTGAAACGGAGATGGTGTACCTGAAATTATGAGCACAAGTGGGAGTGATTCAACCTGCCCTTCATGTCTTTTCCCTCTTAGAAGCCCTTTTTTCTCTTTGTATGAAACGCGGACTTATCTGTTCATGGAGATAAGTGCTCTGCTTTGGCAGGGATCACAAGGAATCATCAGCAAGGATCGATTCTACAATAATACTGAAAATTGGCATGATCCTCTAACAATACTCCGGCTTAAACTTCTTCCTTGGTTCAAACAATATCCCCATCTTTGTTTTATTGATCAAAAACCTCCTCTCTGGTTATTATAGTTCATGTTTAGGAGGGACACCCAGTTAAGTAACTAGATTCGATCTGGATGTTAGGCCTAAGAATATTGTCAATGGGGAAAATTGTCCTTACATTGAGCGAGTGTGCCGACGTGGAGAACATGCTTATATTCCCCATTATGCTAACCGTATAATATCCTTAATCCAATCATTTTCCTTTGAGTGTGTTTTTTGGGATTGAAAGTTGGGTTTGCTTTCCCTCAATCTCATCTCTGCTTCTTCATTTCAATACCATGCTCGTTTGGGGATGTTAGATAGACTTCAGTCATTTGGGGGTGATACATTTTCGGGAACCAGGATAAAAAGCCGTCCACTTTTTTTTGTTAAGAATCTCTTCAATGTGATTTTTTCTGGTGCTATGTTCCCTTTTATTTTTTCCTATCTCACTTGAAAAAAAGATATGAACACTATTGTGATGAAACTGGCAAATGCAAATAGCGTCAAATTATACATAATCTCTTACTTAGATAACCATGACATGGAAGATTTTGGAGGCAAAAAGAGACCAATCTCTGAGGGAAGATCTCTGGGATCCTTGTTCTCCTCTTCCCTACACAAATTTGCATATGGAGATTGACTTCATAACTATATTCAGGAATTGAGTGAGACAGAACCATTTACATAGAGGTTTAAACACACTACCATAATGCAAATATCTGCTGATTTGCAAAGCATAAGAGTGGGACCTCTGTGTTGTTTTGCAGTGTATACGATGTGAAAATGGTAGCCTGCATATGCAAAAGACAATTAGAAGTTCAATTTGACCAACTAATTGCAGTACCAAGATAAATGGAAGAAAGCATATCAAATCCATGTTCACTATCCATATGAAGTTACAACGCTCATTATTGCCAAAATTTGGGATTAAATATTACCTCCAAGATGCCTTGCTCCCCCCGAGAAAATCTCATTGAACAGATAAATCTCCCATTATCAAAGTCCAAGTCAATATCAAAGTAATTAATCTCAATTTTCTTGTTTAACTTCTTTGTAAAATCTCCACTTTTCACTGGCTTGGACTTTGAATTAAGCGCCGGAATGGTAACAGTAAAAAATATATTGTCTGGATTGACATATAGATTTGCGCTTGTCCCGGATGTAATCTTTGCTTCCTTCCCGAATTTCTTGTAGCCTTCAGTAGCCAAGGCATCTTCCAATATCAATGAAAGCTTGTTAGTGTTGGTGAGGAAATAACTTGTACTCTAATGCTAGACTTTTTACTGAGAAGGTGAATTTTGGGCTACATAAGAGCAACTGAAACAGAGTAGTACGCGACATGAAAGATGTGGGCGATAAACTACTTATAAATAATGCCAAAAATTAACTTTTCCTCGTTTTTGTTAATAAATAGCTGTATCGCACAAGCTAAGTCAACATTACAAGAGCAGGTTTATGCAGCTAAGTATTATGCACTTCACAATTAATGTTCAAAGAACTTTCCCATATCGGCATTTTTGTTTCGTGAAAAGCAGAAAGTTAACAAGTAAAGCACATACTAGACACAACAGTGGGAAGAAAGTAATTGTACATCACAAGATCATCAGGGCAGTTCGAAGGACTAATGGTGAGATAATATAACATACAAATATATAAGAGTATTATTATGCGGCGGTAAAATCCTCAATTAATAATACTCAGGTATAACCAACCACTTTTTTAAAAGCCCAAGGATAGCCATTAAAAGTTAATGGTCATCCATGTTTGCTAACCACATTTACATATATATTCTCTGATACAGTAGTCAGTAAGCGTTTTGTGAATATAAAAAAGTACAGGTGATCCTACTCACCAACTCATTAACATCCCATACTAAGGATCCAACAATGATATCAAGATGTAGTTACAGTTTCCAAATAATATCCCACATTATTCACCTTATTTGATTTGTTGTTCAAAGGTTGTATAGATTCTTATTATGGCTCTTATATATTGTTTGATTCGGGACTCGCCTGACTTGAGTAGAAGGGATTTAGGTTGTAATCTTCCAGCCAGGAAAGCTCTGCCCTAAGCCCATGACTCCAAAAAATGTAAAAAGTGTAGTAGTTCTTGTCCTAGCCTCCAAAATAACCACACAATCTTCCATATAAGGGACATACAAAACGGTGACTGCTCCTATAGAACACATATGAGGGTCGGAAAGGTCAAGAAAATGGCAACTCGGATGGGTCGCATGTGAGTCCCGGCAAAACAAATGGAGTGCTAAATACACATCATCCGATTCCATGTAGCGGAATAACTGCTTGGATAGACATCCAATCATGGAGTTTCCACAACTCTGGAGTTATGTGATGTGGTTGGTCATGACCTCCACAAATCCCTAAATTGGATTCGACTAATAGGACCAAATATAAGATAAAATGACATGAGCAAATGTTGGAATTAGAATAAACAAACATTTTTACAATATCCGATGCATTTTTTTACTTTCATTCTTCACTAGTAAGCCGTTTTCTTAGTCATTGGGCATTTCTGAAAACTTAATATGTACCAGTGATTCTAGGTAATGTTAGCTATCCATCTGCCTTCCACTAGTCATTGCCACTCCTTTCAGGTCGCTTGGTTTCTTTCACAAAATCTGGCTTCGAGTTGACATTTTAAATACCATCTCTAGGGACTGTATAGACATATAATCAACTCATTTATATGTAATGGAAAACAGCAAGCTACCTTGTTTACCTCATTTTCCTACAATTTCAGTTTCTGAATACTTGAATTCATGTGTACCGATGGAATGGGAGTATTTTCTCAAACAACAATGAGTTGAGGCAACTAAGCCACGAAATGATGTTACACATTTTTCTCATATCTTCTCGAGAGACAAATAGGGTATTTCTTTCTAAAAGTGTGCTAAATTTCATATGACAATTCCTCCAAGATTTCTTCATCGGTTGAGAAAAGAATTAATATACAATGGATTTTCTATGAACACATAAATACATAAGCCAATAAAAATATTAAAAAATACATAATATCTTAAGGTGTGCTTTACCTTGGGCCAACACCCTTTTCTTTCAGAAAAAAAAGAACAATGTTATTGCTGGATATCAAGCATCATGATGGACAAATATGTGACCAGATTGGAGGAAATCGATGACACAACAATCAACACTAGAAAATGGTGACCAGTCAAACTGCGATAAATGATCAATTGGAATCAGGAGATGATCAAACAGACGGACACTAATTAATCACGACTGGTCCTAGTTTTTGACAGAGAGCATGAGTAATCAATCCCCCAGAGTAATGTGACCAATCAGCATCGAATATTCAAAAAGAGTACAAGGCAAATCATATCGATTAGAAACCAAATACTGACTGATCATGATGGCAAACTAGTGATCAGATTCACCCTGAAATCATCTAACAACGTCTGAACTGAGAAAAACTTCAGACCCAATTCCTCAATGAACAAGTCAACCTTTTCGGTGTGGAAGAATTCAGTGCAAGGACAGAGATCTTGAACTACACAATTGCTTATATAGAATCCTTCAATGTGTATTGAATTTACAAAAAAGTTTTCATGAAACACTCAATTCTTTGATGAGTCGGCTCTAACAAGAAATGGGCGAACACATTAGTAAACCACATAAACAAGAGGATTTAGATGGACAACCCTTTTCAGCGTAAAGGACAACTCATGGGCATGAGGGATGCCCACGCTCCAACATGTGGCTAGGTTGTCTTCTCTTTCACTTATCAAACAAAAAGATGGTATGCACATTAGTTATTTATTTATGATTAAACAGATGAAAGTATCCCAAGGAGGGATTCTCCACAAGTCTCCGTACAAAATGCACATTAACCATTACATAGTCCATGCATTTAGCATTGCATTGATGTGCTCGACAATATTTTCCACCTAAAATCTCTGATTATGAAAGATGACATCATTATTCACGCCCAAATAGCCCAAAGAGTGTAGAAAGCTGAATAATATCTTACTAAGTGAACAAATCTAATTTAACTTCACGTTACTAATCCCACTTCACTAGATGGGGGCTTGCGGCAGAAGAGTTGGAGCATCTTTTTTTTCTTGTGTCCATCTTTGGTGCGGGTGTGGAGCATGGCGGATCTTCCATGGCTCTCTGGGCGGGACTTCTCGAGCTTCAGGGGGGATTATATCGGTTTGTGGTTTTGGAGATGAGGGCATTGCATTCCTTTTGTGTTGAGTTGGGCAATTCTGTTGGCCGGGAATTCAGTCATTTTTGGGAAGCATACATTTTACACAGAATGTAATTGAACACTATAGGGCACTATACAGATCATGGAGCGATAACGATATGTAACTACATGTAATTAAATGTAATCAATTTAAATTATATATATAATTTATTTTGCGGTGGGTCCCAATATGGGACGCAACCCTCTTACTTCCTCAAAACAACTTCACTTTATGGTATCTCTCAATTTTTCTCTATTCTCGTGGTAGAAGGTTAGCCCATATCTTAAATTAAATTCAAGTGGTTTGATTTTGAAACATGTTGTGAGACTGGGAGGGGGTCCTACGTGCATCGGTTGTATAAAACATCTAAGTTCCCCATCTCTACTTCTTATTTAGTCTAGTGACATTAGCTTGGGTATCGTAGATAGAAAACAATGAGTGGCTTATTCATGAGGTCATAGGGTTCTTTTATATAGAGGAGAAATCTATTGAGCAAATTACATAAAACAGACAGAAAGAAAAGAAAATACATAAAAGAAGTAAAAGATAACTAATATCTCATCACCCCCTTAAGCTGGAGTGTAGATATCAATCATGATCAGCTTGGAACAACATCTTTGGAATGACCCTCTGGCTAGGGCTTTGGTGAACACATATTATTTCTGATCCCCTGAACTAACATGAGTGATAGAGATGAAGCCCTTCCAAATCATGTATCGAGTGTAGTGATAGTCTACTCGGTCCTCTCATGGAAGGTTGTGTTGTTGGCAATGAAGAGAGCAACCTGGTTGTCACATTGGAGGTGTATAGGAAGAGCCACCTCAATTGCGAGGTCAGTAAGAACGGATATGACCCACCTCATCTCTGTACTGCCCTATGCCATAGCTCTATACTTTAATTCTGCATTGGATCTGGCGACCACAGTATGCTTTTTGCTCTTCCATGACACCAAGGAACTCCCTATGAACACTGAAGCCAGAGGTGGACTTCGTGTCCTTAGGGCACTCTGCATAATCTGCATCTGCATAAGTTGTAAGGGATGTGCCTATGCTAAATAGAAGACTAGTGGCATGTGAGGACTTCAGATACCTCAAAATCATATGGAGTGCATCCATGGGCATGTCTAGGCTGCTCCAAGAACTGACTCACTCTGCTCACTACAAATGATATATTAGGCCTGGTGATGGTCACATATAGGAGCTTCCCAACGAGCTCCATATACCTCCTCTTGTCTACCTCCTCAATATCATCATCGTACAGCTTCATGCTCGGGTCCATGGGAGTAGTGACAGGCCTGCAATCTACTATGCCCATCTCATAGAGAAGATTTGTAACACACTTCCTCTGGGTCATCATAGACATCTCTAGTTCTTAGCGAACTCTACTCCAAGGAAGTAACGTAGACTGCGAAGGTCCTTGGTTACAAATTGTTAACAAAGGAAATCCTTAGCATCCTGGATGCCTTGCTCATCATCCCCTGTAACAATGATATCATCAACATAAACTAGTATGACATATGTACCTCTTTGAGACCTCTAAATAAACAGTGAATGATTTGCATTCGATCTCACGAACCCTTGCTGCTCTATTAAATCCGAATGCTTATGAAACCATATGCCATGTTTATCATCTCTTGTAACATGATATCATTAACATAAACTAGTATGGCAACTGCACCTTTATGAGATCTATGAACAAACAGTCAATGATCTGCAGTCGATCTCATGAACCCCTATTGCTCTATCAAATCCGAGAGCTTATGGAACCACGCTCTTGGAATCTACTTAAGGCCATAGATCACCTTGTGAAGTCTGCAAATATTCTGGCACTCCTCCTCAGCAACTAACCCAGGTGGTTGCAGCATGTAGATCTCCTCTTGTAAGTCACCATAGAGAAACGCATTCTTCACATCAAGCTGATATTGGGGATAATCCCGTGTCACTGCTACAGAAAGAAGGATCCATAGTGTAGAATGGCGAGCTACTAGAGAGAAAGTACCCCGATAGACCACCCCATATGTTCGGGTGAACCAACGGGCCACAAGTCTCGCCTTGTAGTGATCCACACTGCAATATGCCCGGTGCTTTACCGTAAGCACCAACTTGCATCCTATAAAATATGCTCATGTAAGCGTTGTAACAATGCTCCATGTGTGCCACATGAATGTAACGTGAGCATCTCCTCATCCATGGCAAGACGCCACTGACTATCTTGTATCGCCTCCTGATATAATAGTGGTATCTCCACAGCTGACAATCCCACAACAGAACTCTGTAAATCCTCCGAGAGTCGGCCCAGGGAAACATGGGTTGCAAGAGGATAAATATCACAAGTACGACTCTGCTTCCATAGAGTAATAAGCATATCAAGATTACATGCCTCCTCCTCAACCTGTAAGTCATCCCCTAAGAGGACACATACTCATCACGTGTTGCATGGATAAATCACTAGTCCCATCAGTAGAAACAATGTGCTCATTATATACCAGGGACGTGTTGCATGATGGGGAAGGTCCATGAGCAAGGAGAACCGTGTGAGACCTGCAAACATACAAATGTGATAACATATAGGCCAACGTACTGGGTAGTGGTGCGGCGGTAGGCACAAGAGCAAATCTAGGTACTGGAGGTGGTGGGGGCGATGGAGGTGGTGTAGGTACTGGAGGTGATGCACCCAAGAGACAAATACAGAACAGACTTAAAGAAGGTGACATCAACACTAACATATTACTTCCGTCGAACTAGATCAAAATACCAATACCTATCTGGGTATGAGTAGCCTACAAAGACAATTGACAACTCTAGGAGAGAGCTTGTCATGACCAAACGTCAGATGGTAAACAAAGGCAACAGAGCCAAACATGGGTGTAAGGGAGAATATGTCATTCTCGAGAAACACAACCGAGAAATGAACATTCTCGTCTAAGATAGAAGATGTCATGTGGTTCACTAAGTAGCAAGCAATGAGGATTGCATTACCCTGAAAAGAGTGAGGAGCACGAATCTGAATCAAAAGTGTCCTGATCACATCAAGTAGTTGACAGTGTTTGCAATCAACAACATTGTTCTGTCGAGAAGTGCAAGCACACGAGGTCTGGTGTACGATGCCAAGGGACCTGAAGAACTTAGATGTAATGCACAGAACTCTAAGGCATTGTCAAAGCGAATAAACTTGAAAATATCATAGAAAATATTCTTTATTTCATTAATAAAAGATTTAATGACAGAACCATCCTCAGACTTGCTTTTAAAAAATGTACTAAGCCTTCTCCCACTATAAGTAGGGTCGGCTACATGGATTCTTGCTCAAATCCATGTTGAAAGATTCGATTATTTTTTACGCTGGCCGTCGACTACCTAACACAATCCATGCAACAGTGGGATTTGAACCCTGGTCTTTTGTGTGGTAGACACACTGTACTACCACTAGACCATTAAGTGGGCACCCTCAGACTTGTTTTTCAACAAAAAAATCCAAGAAACTCTAGAATAATCATCAACTACAACAAGATAAAATGGTATCCCCGGAGATCAGGGACATGACTGGGACCACAAATATCTAGATGAATAAGCTCAACAAAATGATTACTGCTACGACTCCGACAACCAGGGAAAGAAGAGTGATGATGCTTCCCAAGATGACAAGCCTCGCACTGGAAGGAATAGGGCGTGGAAATCTGTGGGAGGACATGCTACAACAACAGAGGAAGGTGGTCAAAACAAAGATGTCACAAGGAGAGACTGATCCGGTGGGAACTGTAGATGCACCAACATTGGGAGTCACAAGCAAATTTATCTGAAAATCAGGAGCATATAAAACATTCTGCAGGTACATGGATGGCGTCAAAGCACCTCCCCATGTCCTGTGATAGGTAAGTAATCTACGTTCGCAACGACGACCCATATATTAGGGGTATAGATCAGTAAGAACTAAACTGTGCTCTCTCTCCACACAGATGGTGAGAAGCACCAGAGTCCATGATCCACTCTATCATATCTACCATGGTAAAACTGGTAAAAGCAAAGGCTATATATAAGAAGCGTGAACATTATCTGACAGCGGCTACAACATCTGGGAACTTGTAGTGGTGTCGGTAGCAGAAGTCATTATCTCCCTTAGATGGGAGACAATATCATGAAGGTGTGAATCTATATGAGGAGCCGAATTGTTTGGATGATAGCATGCTCGATCACACGAGCATATGCGAGGTATCCATGCTTCTGATAGCATGGGTCCTCAAAGTGACATGGACGACAATAATAGGTGTAGAGGCCACGCTGACGTTCACCTCCTCTTCCACAGGGACCATGTCCTTTGAACTGTGTAGAACAACCCCTGCCGCGAGATGCAACCATCGCTAAGGAAGTTTGCGTAGCGATAGGCGAGAGGATAAGAAGCATGTTGAGGTGATTGTAAGCCTCCTCCATGGGAGGAATGGTCACACCTGTAAGAAGTTGTGCGCTTGTGGCCTCATACTCTGGATCCAAGCCTGCTAAGAGAACTCCAACCATCTTGAAGTTCATGTATGTCATGTGGTTCGCTAAGTAGCAAGCAATGAGGACTGCATTACCCTGGAAAGAGTGAGGAGCACGAATCTGAATCAAAAGTGTCCCGATCACATCAAGTAGTTGATAATGTTTGCAATCAGCAACATTGTTCTGTCGAGAAGTGCAAGCACACGAGGTCTAGTGTACGATGCCAAGAGACCTGAAGAACTTAAATGTAATGCACAGAACTCTAAGGCATTGTCAAAGCGAATAAACTTCAAAATAGCATAGAAAATATTCTTTATTTCATTAATAAAAGATTTATGACAGACCCATTCTCAGACTTGTTTTTCAACAAAAAAAATCCAAGAAACTCTAGAATAATCATCAACTACAACAAGAAAAATGGTATCCCCGGAAATCAGGGACATGACTGAGACCACAAATATCTAGATGAATAAGCTCAACAAAATAATTACTGCTACGACTCCGACAACCAGAGAAAGAAGAGTGATGATGCTTCCCAATCTGGCAAGCCTCGCACTGGAAGGAATAGGGCGTGGAAATCTGTGGGAGGACATGCTACAACAACAGAGGAAGGTGGTCAAAACAAAGATGACACAAGGAGAGACTGATCCAGTGGGAACTGTAGATGCACCAACATTGGGAGTCACAAGCAAATTCATCTGAAAATCAGGAGCATATAAAACATTCTGCAGGTACATGGATGGCGTCAAAGCACCTCCCCATGTCCTGTGATAGGTAAGTAATCCACGTTCGCAATGACGACCCATATATTAGGGGTATAGATCAGTAAGAACTAAACTGTGCTCTCTCTCCACACAGATGGTGAGAAGCACCGGAGTCCATGATCCACTCTATCATATCTACCATGGTACAACTGGTAAAAGCAAAGACTATATATAAGAAGCGTGAACATGATCTGACAGCGGCTACAACATCTGGGAACTTGTAGTGGTGTCGGTAGCAGAAGTCATTATCTCCCTTAGATGGGAGACAATATCATGAAGGTGTGAATCTATATGAGGAGCCGAATTATTTGGATGATAGCATGCTCGGTCATACGAGCATATGCGAGGTATCCATGCTTCTGATAGCATGGGTCCTCAAAGTGACATGGACGACAATAATAGGTGTAGAGGCCACGCTGACGTCCACCTCCTCTTCCACAGGGACCATGTCCTTTGAACTGTGTAGAACAACCCCTGCCGCGAGATGCAACCATCGCTAAGGAAGTTTGCGTAGCGATAGGCGGGAGGATAAGAAGCATGTTGAGGTGATTGTAAGCCTCCTCCATGGGAGGAATGGTCACACCTGTAAGAAGTTGTGCGCTTGTGGCCTCATACTCTGGATCCAAGGCTGCTAAGAGAACTCCAACCATCTTGAAGTTCATGTATGTCATCTGCTACTCCGTAGAAGTGGTAATGGACATAAAGCTGTGAAGCTTCTCAAACATGTCACGAAACGAAGAGTAAAATGTATGCAGAGGACATCCATTTTGCTTGGCAGTGTATATATCAAACTTTAGCTGAACAATCTCGACCTCGTTCTTTGCTTGGGAATACATGGTTGCCAGAATATCTTACATCGCCTTGGCGGTGGGTTGGTTCAAAATGTCATTGGCGGTCTTTGAGGTAAGAGTCTCAGAGAGCCAAAGACGCACGTAAAAAGCATTATGCTTCCACGAAGCATTATCCCCAGTCTTATATGTAGATTGTCTTTATAAGAATGTGCTCCTTGTTATGGCACTGTATAAGAGTCAAAAACAACATGGACCACAACTCATAGTTGGTCCCATCCATCTTCACAATGGGAGCCGAGCCCTCGAAGGCACCGGACAAGGAGAAGACACCACCCTTGTTCTCTGACATGGTGAAAAAGAAGGCTGAAATGGAATTTAACTGGGGTAGTAGACCAATCTGAGAGAGTATACACGATCATACAGAGGATTGATTGTACATGTAGATTCATACAATCATTCTCGTTAATCCTCGATCCGTGTTATGGTCGGAAAAGATGATTTGGTCTGAAATCACATTTTCAGATAAAAATCAGAGCGTACAACAATTCCAGATGGCAACCGAGAGGATATGGAGTTCCCACAGGGGCGTATCGATGGCTCCTTTTGAGGTCCTATATGGACAAAGATGTATCATGTCATTGTGTTGCTAGGAGGTATATGATAGAGATATTTATTCCACCCCGATCATTAAGGATACCAAAAAAGCTATAGAAATGGTTAAGAAGAAATCGTTAACCGTGCATAGTCTTTAGTGAAGTTACGCTTATTAGAGGCGTCACAATCTCGAGTTTGAGGTCAGAGATTTTTGTGTTTTTACTAGTATCTCCAATAAAGGGTATTCAGAGATTAGATTTCAACCTTTCGAGAGTTTTACCCGTATCAAGAAGGTGTCATACCGAGAAGCCCTTCCCCCATAGTTGGAAAGTATTCTAATGTATTCCACATGTCTAACCTACGAAATTCTATCCGAGATTCTTGGCACGCGATCAGTTATAAAGACCTGGTTGTCGAGCTGAACCAATCTTTCCTTGAGGTGCCTATACAGATCTTAAACCATATAATCAAATGGATACAATAGAAGGATATACCTTTGGTCCAGGTATCATGGTAGCGCCAGAAGGTCAAAGAGGCCACATGAGAGCCCGAGGCTTATATGCATCAGAAATACTCTACCTTTTTGAAGGTATGACCATGAAACCCTAATTTAATTTTCTTAAAATTTTATGGGTTTGCTCTCTAAGACTTTTATGCCTCGATAACTGCTCCAGTTATGCTTTAGACCCTACATTAGAATCCAGATGTTACTCGTTAACTAATTATGGATAATTTGGCACGCAGGTACTTGCATTAGAATAGTTTTTCCTCATACGTCATCTGTTTATATATACAAATATAAGGTTATGGTTAATAGTGATGACGATGTTGTTCATGCTGACTTTATAACATCTAATAATCTATTAATTACTATTACTATAAGAAAGGTATCATTTCATTAGTAATTCGACGATAATTGAATTTTAGAGAAAAGAAAAGCATAGGATTCCCTTATATGTAAGCATATCTACATTATTGATTATTTTGGGGGTCTCATTTAGAAAATTCGTAAACTCCACAGGAATCAGTCTACTTAATGAATGCACGTAATTATGCAGGCATTTTTCGTTGCAGAGAAAATTGATATTATATTTTATGACTAATCTATTTTGGATCAAAGAAGTTTCTAAAAGTCCTTAATTTTTGGTGCTTGGGGGATAAATAAATTATAGAATGGTTAAGCTTGATAACTTTACTACATTTCTTGTTAATGTAATGTCATAGTTGAGTCACGATTAATATAAGACGATCATAAGCTCAAATAATTCCAATATCTAACAAGTCGATATCTCTAAATTATTCGTGGCGATTATTTCACATGGGTGATTCATGGTGATCAGGTAGAGATGAAATTAGGTGCCACAAGCGATTGGGTATGCACCCCCAACAAAGGAATTGGTGACGCGTTGTATCTAGAAGTCCAGATGCATATGAAGTCGATGGAACAGAGTTGGCAAGTGGTGAGAGTTGACGTTCTTTGCTTCATACTTATACACGATACTAGTACTAGGAGTAGCATTAGATCGTGGGCAAATAGGACCGAAGGTCGAACGCTCCTGTCCTGTCAATTCTAGTAGCATAGGCGCGGGACATCACATATAATATCAAGATGGACAAGGTACATAATCCAATTTGTGCATAGATATCTTATCAAAAGCAAAACTTGATTATGTTGTATTTCAGATCATGGAATGATATAATTCGTAACAACATATATTACATAGTGGCTCATCACGGGCTTACATGTACAACATCGCACTCACATGTGTGAAGGAGGTTTGCACTATAATGGATGCAAAGTGTCGAAGTTGTATGCAAAGTAGGTGCTCTACCCTGTGTGTAAAGAGGCACCAGATCTTAGTGATGTGGCAACTCTCTAGTATCCTGGAAGAGTAAGAATCAGTCTGAGGTTGCCAGATCAAGTGTTGAATCAGAATATAGGGCTATGGCACAAGGTAGCATAGAGATGATATAGGTATGATCTGTCCTACCTGACCTATATATACATGTGCCTCTTCCTATGTGATTACAATGTAATAATCATGTGGCTTTATTCATTGCAAATAATCCTGCCTTTCATGAGCGAACTAAACATATCGAAGTAGATTGCCACTGTACACAGGATATGATTCAGAAGGCTTTATTTCTATTTCCCATGTTAGTTCAGGAGAACATACTGCAGATATCTTCATCAAAGGCTTTGCTCAGAGGACCCTTTCAGAAGTGTACATCCAAGCTGAGCATGATTGACATCCATGCTCCATCTTGAGGGAGGTGTAAAGATATGATTATGTCTATGTACTATTTTCTCTATTTATTCTCCTCTATATAAGAGAGCCCTAAGGTTCCCTGGAAGAATAATTCTCATTCTTTTCCCAACAAAGTCAAAAAGGGGGAAACACTCATATGTGCTTGGCCCAAGAATACATTAGAAAAAGAGGCAGAACTACAAGGCTCAATTTTTTCCACAAAAAACTCCACCGACTAAGATGTTTCTTAATGATTTGAAAAATGAGTTTTTATCTCTCTTTTTGACAACTTAAAAAAGGTACTAACACAAGAAACAACCTTAGGACAACTAATCAATCACTGTTTTCATTATACTTCATCATTAACAGACCTCTCCAAGTTTCTTGTTTTCGCTTTGTAATTTCTCTCATACATATTCTGCTTTTGGTTTCTCTTTACTTTTGTATTATCGTAACATGTTTCTCAAAACACCATATTTTGTTTCCCATTCCCCCGATCACAAGTATGCAGTTAATCGATCAACCCCTTGACTTTAATCGATTAATCAGCACTGCAGTCAACCTATTGTCTTACCAGTTGACCAATTACTCAACTCAATTGATAGATCACTTAACCCTCTTGATTCACGGACTCTCTCTGTGATTGAGTATTTTTCTTTCGCTGATCGATCAATATTTGCCATTGATGGCCGCTAGTAATTGTGAAGATTTCAATGATCTAGTGCTATATGGGATAATATAGCCAACCGTGGGAAAGAATTAGACTTGAAAAAATATGAGAAAAAAATAATTTAATTCAAAACAAACAACAAACAGTAAATGCAACCACTAACACAAAGATGTGTTGACGCATACACATTAGTAGTCGTACCTTTCTGTTATTTCTAATTTCGGTTGTATGCTTTATGTAATTTACCCATAGGCTACTCTCCTATATAAGAGAGCCTAGGGCTTATGGAATAAACAACTTGCTCATTTCTCCCAACATGGTATCAGAGCGACGGTCCTAGACCGGAGTTCTTGAAACCCTAACCCTACCCCACCCGCCGGCCCCTCTCTCTCTCTCTCTCGACTCTGCAGATCGGCGCCGCCCTTCTCCTCGGGTGCTTCTCCTCCGATCGGTGCCTCTCCAGCGCATCTGCGGCGCATCCCAGCCGCTTCTGCGCCGCATCTGCGCATCTGCGGCACATCCCAGCCGCATCTCGACGCACCTCAGGCGCATCTACGGCACGCTCCACCGCGTGATCTGCGCATCACCTACGCGCGCACATCCAGTGCGCGATATCGCGCATGATCTGCGCATTCCCAGCGCCTGACCGAGCATCCACAGTGCATCCACAGCGCATCCACAACACCTTACAACGTGTGTGAGCCATACGCGCATTCACAGCGCGTGCTCAGCGCATCCAGTGCGCGAGTCCAGCGCACTAAGTGCACAGCACACGCGATCTACTGCGCATCAAGTGCTCCGAGTCCTGTAGCTCCTGTGCGGGTGCACGGTTTCCAGCCCTAAGACCCAGAACATCATCATGGGTTTAGTTGCGTGAGGTCTACACGTGCAACTAAACCCATTTATGTCGTTGTAGACAAATCACAGTGTTTGTCAATCGTTCCAGTCTTCATTTTCAATATGTCAGAGAGCAAGGCATATATCCCATCTATTGGCGCATTCCGTGGTCCAGCGCCTATTGTCAAGATGGACGGTACCAACTATGAACTGTGGGCAATGCAGTTCATGAGCATGATGAAGTCTACTGGTAAGAAGCATATTCTTACCGAACCAGAGCCTGCTGAGAAGACTGGAACCTATGCCTCCTGGGAGGCTGATGACGCATACGCCAAAGTTTGGCTATCTGGTACATTGGCAATTGAGATTGCCAATGACATTCTCCATCAACCTACAGCGAAGGATATGTGGGACATTCTGGCGGCTACATATTCCCAGGCAAAGAACGAGACAAAGATTCTGCAACTCCAGCATGATATCTTCACCATCAAGCAGAATGGTCGCCCTCTACATTCTCTATATACATCACTGAGAGGGATGTTCGAGAAGCTATATAGCTTCATGCCCTTGACAGCCACGCCAGAACAACAGAAGACATATAGAAACGCCACTATGGTGGGCGTGTTCCTAGCTGCACTTGATCCTGAGTACGAGGCAGCACGATCACAGATTTTGGCCGACTCTACTATTCCTCCAATGGAGGAAGCCTTTCATAGACTGAGTCGGATCACAGTTCCCTCAACTGCTGCAAGTCAGAACTCTTCAGCCATGGCAGCAACCAGAGGTCGTGGTTCGTATCACCAGGGTCGTGGACGTGGACCCCGTGGGAGGAGTGGCCGCACTAGGCCAACATGCACCTACTGTCATCGAGTCGGACACAATGAAGACACATGCTACTCGAAGCATGGATTTCCTGCATCAGCTCGAGCTGCTGAGCAAATAGAGCCTCCGTCTGCTGCTACCCTGGATCAGCGGTTTGATGATCTAGTTGCCCGTCTGAGGGGCATTATACCACCATCCAGTCCGGCACCGACTACAGAGAGTCATTCGGATGCTGCTGCTTCTGCCTCCGCATCTACCAGTTCTTCAGGTAGTACACTTGCACTTCACAGTAGTAGATCTGATACATTGCCATGGATTATGGACTCAGGCGCTACACATCATCTATGTGGCGACCAGAGTCTTCTTACGGGATACACTCAGATCCCTCCAGGACGGACAGTAGTCATTGCCAATGGCACCCATTCCCCGATCACTGGTCAGGGGGAGATTAGACTGACATCTTCCATGCAGCTCAAGAATGTGCTGCATGCACCCGATTTTTCAATGAATCTGTTGTCAATTAGTCAGATTACGAAGGATCTTCATTGTCGAGCAATTTTTGATCCATCTTCGTTGATTTTTCAGGACATCCATACGGGCAACGTGATTGGTCGTGGCTATGAGCAGGGAGGCCTCTACCGCTTGAATCAGACCCCATTCGCTGGAACCACTTCCTCTCCTGCTGGACAAGTATCCCCTTTACTGTGGCATCTGCGTTTTGGTCATTTACCGCTTCAGAAGTTGCGTCATGTATTACCTTATAGTCTGCCTCACACATCTGTTCAGTGTGAGGCGTGTCAGTTGGGAAAGCATCACAGGTCGTCCTTTCCCAGTCGTCCTGGTCGGAGTAGTACCTCCAAGTTTGAGTTATTTCATGTTGATATCTGGGGTCCTAGTCGTGTATCTGATCATCAGGGACACAGATTTTATATGGTACTTGTGGATGATTTTTCTAGGGTGTCATGGGTGTTTCTGATGAAAAATAAATCTGAAGCCGGAAATATAATTATTCATTTCATCAATGGAAAACAAAATGTTTTTTCCACTTCGGTAAAATTTGTGAGAAGTGACAATGCGTTAGAATTGTGCACAAATGCTCTTGCTAGTTACTACTCCTCAAAAGGGATTGTCCATCAAACGTAGTGTGCTCATACGTCTCAACAAAATGGAATTGCAAAAAGAAAACACCGTCATCTTCTTGATGTCACGAGATCTCTTCTTATACAGAGTCATGTCCCCTACTCCTACTGGGGTGATGCTGTTCTCACGGCATGTTACCTCATTAATCGTATGCCCTCTTCTGTTCTAAATGAACAGATCCCGTTTACCATCATTCATCCCGACAAGGAGTTATTTTCACTTACGCCTCGTGTGTTTGGGTCGGTTGCATTCGTCCACCAGTTGTCCCCTGGTACTGACAAGCTCTCTCCTAGGGCTGTCAAGTGTGTTTTTGTCGGGTACTCCAGAACTCAAAAGGGGTACAAGTGTTTTGATCCTCAGCGTCGGCGGTATATGATCAGTGCAGATGTTACATTTTTTGAAAATATTATGTATTTTTCAGCCTCTGGAGACAAGCAACAACCACCACTATTCACCGACTCCATATATATGACACCACCTCCACCACCTCAGCTACCGTCAACACCACCATCACCACCGCCATCACTGCCACCACCGCCGCCACCACAAATTATATCACCGCTACCATATCATTATACCCGCAGGCTTCCTCCCGCTCATGGTCATGACTCGTCAACTAGCTCGCCTATGGTATGTAATGATAATATTAATGTTGATGGATCTGACGACATTTCTGAGCAGGATACGTTGCAGGGGCCAGAGGAGAACATAGTTGATTTGGATGTACCTATTGCTCTGCGAAAGTCGAAGAGAAACTGTGCTACATATCCCTTATCAGCATCCGTATCTTTTGAGAGGTTATCTGGAGATTTCAGGTCCTTTGTGGTCGCACTTTCAGCTGTCGAGATTCCGAGGAATCATCATGAAGCTATGTAGGATAGCAGATGGAGGCTAGCAATGGAGGAAGAAATGGCGGCACTCCAGTCCAGAGGAACCTGGAGTTTGGTTCCTACTCCTCCAGAGGTGAACCCAGTGAGCTGCAAGTGGGTGTTTACAGTGAAGCACAATGCAGATGGTTCGATTGATAGATTCAACGCACGGCTGGTTGCCCGCGGCTTCACACAGACATATGGGGTGGACTACCTTGACACTTTCTCGCCTGTGGCACGTCATTCCACCCTACGGATCTTATTGTCAGTTGCAGTTGCTAGGGACTGGCCACTTCATCAGTTGGACGTGAAGAATGCATTCTTATATGGCGATTTACAGGAGGAAGTGTATATGCAACGGCTACCTGGGTTTGCTGTTGAGGGGGAGTGTTCCAAGGTATGCAGGTTACATAAGGCTATCTATGGCCTTAAGCAGAGTCCCAGAGCTTGGTTCCAGAAGCTATCAGATCTCTTTGAGAAACAAGGATACAAGCGCTCCAATGTTGATCACTCCTTGTTTGTGCAGAAGACCACTAGAGGTATTATTGTAATCATGGTTTATGTTGATGACATCTTGATTACAGGAAATGATGAGCAGGGCATAAAGCAGGCGAAAGAAAGACTGGGAACCGAATTTGTCACCAAGGACTTGGGAGTCCTGAGATATTTTCTGGGACTGGAGTTTGCTAGAAATCAATATGGATTAGTGATGTCGCAGAGAAAATATGTTACAGATCTATTGAGTGAGACAGGTATGCTAGGGTGTCGGCCTGCTACGACACCAATGGATCCCAGCATGAAGCTCTATGATGATGACACGGAAGAGGTGGACAGGAGGAGGTACAGAGAACTGGTAGGCAAACTACTGTATGTCACGATCACTAGACCTGATATATCATTCGCAGTGAATCGTGTGAGCCAGTTCATGGAGCAACCACGTCAGGTCCATATGGATGCTATACACATGATTCTGAGATATCTGAAATCATCTCCAGGTGCAGGCTTGCTATTTAAGAAGAGAAAGGAGATCTCTGTCACAGCATGTGCTGATGCAGATTATGCAGGATGCCCCAAAGACAGGAAGTCCACCTCAGGATTTGCAGTTTATGTTGGAGAGGCATTAGTTTCGTGGAGGAGCAAGAAACAGACAGTGGTAGCCAGATCCAGTGCTGAATCAGAATACAGAGCTATGGCCCAGGCTAGCACAGAAATGATGTGGGTAAAAGCTCTTCTTACAGATCTATATATTGATATACCGCTCCCTATGAAGATGGAATGTGATAACCAGGCAGTCTTGTTCATTGCAAACAATCCAACCTTCCATGAGAGGACCAAGCACATTGAGGTTGACTGTCACTACATACGTGACATGATTCAGAAGGGTTTCATTGCTACATCTCATGTCACCTCAGAGAATCAGACGGCTGATATCTTCACCAAGGCTTTACTTCGAGGCCCATTCCAGAAGTGTGCATCCAAGCTGAGCATGATAGACATCTATGCTCCATCTTGAGGGGGAGGGTTGACGCATACACATTAGTAGTCGTACCTTTCTGTTATTTCTAATTTCGGTTGTATGCTTTATGTAATTTACCCATAGGCTACTCTCCTATATAAGAGAGCCTAGGGCTTATGGAATAAACAACTTGCTCATTTCTCCCAACAAGATGTAAATGTGAAGACCCTAGGTAAAAACCACAATTTAAGACTTGACTCTTAATGACTGATTGACCCTGTCGATCAACTACTCCACCATCCTTTCGAGGTCGGGGTCTACGTCCCACTATGATTGAGCCTAGGCTTCGGGGTCTACGTCCCACTATGATGTTTTCGTAAGGCACTCCGACTCTTTCGTACGTCCCGCCCATCCTTTCTCATGAGATCGCTGCATGGATGCCTCTCTTGGTGGTTTCCCGGGAGACGTGGCGGGTAGGTGCTCGGGATTCGAAGGTGATTTCGGCTTCTCGAGAGGGATGCCCGGGACCCCGTTTCGGGATTTCTCTCCTGATATTCGGGTGGCGCATAATTGGACCGGACCCTCTGTCGGACCCGGGAGTGGTTCGGGCGGGCGGGTTGTGGAGCTGGATCCAATCGAGCATGACGTGGCGGCCAAGAACCCACCAAAACATGGGATGTTGATTTTGGGGTCGACTGAGAGGGGAGGATGCCCGCCGATTAGTGGACCCTTCTGTCTAGATACTTGCGTCGAAGAGGTCGAGGGCCTTCAACAGGGATCTCCCTCTCAAGCCTCGGGATCGTTCATTTCTCTTAGTCCCTCCGGGGCTTCAGTGGAGGCTCAGATTGATGCTGAGGCTAATGGCGACTCCAGAAAGAGATCAGCAAAGCGTTACAGGAGGAGGAACAAATCGCGCACAAGGTTGGGGGAGACTCAGATTTGCCTCACTTTCAAGGAGGCGGTGGCGACAGCGGCTGGCGTGGTTCAATCAGGGGGGAATGACGAAGTTTCCTCATGAAGGTCTTATCATGGAATGTGAGGGGGTCGGGGGATGCAGACAAGCGGAAATCATTGGGTACCAGGTTCACCAAATGGGGCTGCGATGTGGTGTTGCTTCAGGAAACGAAGCTCCGTGAGGTGGGAGCTGATCTCTGGCGATCCTTTGGTGTGGGGAGTTTAGATGACTTTCGTGCCCTGGATGCTGAGGGCTCTGCTGGTGGTTTGCTCATTGCTTGGAGGTCGGCGGCCTTCTCCTTTAATTCTGTTTTCAAGGGTTGCCATTCCATTACCGTATCACTCACGAGGCAGGACGATTCTTCTGCTATGGCTTTCTCTTGTGCGTACGGTCCCTGCTGTCATGTTAAGAGGAGGGAATTATGGGACGAGCTTCTTGGCGTCAGCCACCTGTTTGCGAGCCTACCTTGGCTGATTGGAGGAGATTTTAATGTTACCTTGCGCGCTTCGGATAGACCCCGTTCGAGGGGGGGGGGTGCGGATCCGGGCTCGGCTGATTTTTCTAATCTTATCGGCTCCTTAGCTTTGGAGGATCTTTGTGCTAATGACATTTTGTACACCTGAAGGAACTCGTCGTCAAGGTCTTGCATTGACAGGTTTCTGCCTTCCGAGGTCCTTATGACGACCTTTCCCCTCGCTCTTGTTTACTCTTATCCGCGCTCTTACTCGGACCACAGTCCTATCTTATGGGACTCGGGTGTGTCGTCTCCCTCTTCTGGATTCTTTAGATACGAGAAGTGTTGGCTTCAGGAGGACAATTTCAGGGACTTTGTGGCAGATATTTTGGGGAAGGACTATGGTGGGGGATCGATTGTGGGGAGATTTACTCGGAAGTTGGTATTTTTGCGGAGGAGCTTGGCTACTTTTAAGAGAGCCTCGCGGGAGGCGCGGGCGTCTGCCAGAAAAGAGGCGGAGGAGATCGTGGCTTCTTTAAATGTTTTGGAGGGGGAAAGGGATCTCTGTACCGAGGAGTTGGCTTCCCGATCGGCTGCACAGGCGAGGGTGGAGGTTGAGGATCGGAAGCGGGTGGCGGAATGGCGTCAGAGGGCGAGAATCACATGGCTAAGAGGAGGGGATGCTAACTCCTCTTACTTCCATAGGGTGGCCAGTAACAGGAGGCGCTCGAACTTTATTCGCTCCATCTCCTTTGATGGCAGGGTGGTGCTGGGGGAGGATGCCCTGGGGAGGGAGGTGGCGACATATTTTAAAAATTTCTCCTCTTCGTGCGCACCTAGGCGTTGGATTTGGTCGGGGGAGGGGACTCAGTCTCTCTCGCCCCTGCTTCATGAGGAGTTGACTAAGGAGGTGTCTTTGGAGGAAATCAAGAAGGCGGTTTGAGATCTCAACGACAATGCTTCGCCGGGGCCGGATGGGTTCCCAATTGCTTTCTACAAGGACTTTTGGGAGCTGGTGGGGCAGGAGGTATGGGATGTTATTGCCGAATTTTGCAGGTGTAATGCGGGTTTTGACAAAATCAATAGGGCTATCATTGTCCTGCTGCCGAAGCTTTCCTCCGCCCAACGTATTGAGGACTTTCGTCCTATTGCTATTTCGAATGGTCTTTATTTGATTGTGGCGAAGGTGTTCGCTCGTAGACTCGCCCCAGTGCTTGATGACCTAATTTCTCCATGGCAGGCGACTTTCATTCGCGGTCGGCAAATTGCCGATGTTACGACTCTGGCATCTGAGATGGTGGAGAGTTGGATTAGAAGAGGGACTCAGGGGGTGCTCTGGAAAGTTGATTTTGCTAAGGCTTACGACTCGCTTGACTGGACTTTCTTGTGGTCGGTCCTGAGAGCTCGTGGTTTCCCTAACATCTGGATCTCTTGGATGCGTCGATGCGTCTCCACGGTTTCGTTCTCCATAATGATTAATGGGCGCATCGTGGGTGATCGCTTCCAAACTAGAATAGGGGTTCGGCAAGGCTGCCCCCTGGCCCCCCTTCTGTTTGTTCTTGCAGTGGATGTGCTTCCTCGGATGGCGGCTCGTGTGGTTGATTGTGGTCTTTCCATGGGCTTCTCCTGCGGTGACCGGGTGATCCCGACCCTCCAATACGCTGACGACATGATCGTGTTCATTGAGGGGGGTCGTGAGGAGGTCAGGGGCATGGCAGCGACCTTGGAAATATTCAGCGAGCTTTCGGGTTTGCTCATCAATCAAAACAAGTCCAAGGTGATCCCCTTTGGTTGGGATTCGGAGACGGCCTCTGATTGTGGGCTGACCCTGGGCTCCCCCCCTACTTCTCTTCCGATTGACTACTTGGTAATGCCCCTGGGGGCGGGGAGGGCTAGACATCGCGACTGGTACAAAGTTGTTGAGAAGCTGGAGAGGCGGCTCTCCGGTTGGAGTTCGGCCCTGCTCTCGAGGGGTGGCCGCCTTGTGCTCATCAAATCCGTTCTTTCGTCTATCCCCGTCTACTATCTCTCCAATTGACAGCTGCCGGTGGGGGTGCAGAGACGTATTGAGAAGTTGATGCAGAATTTTCTTTGGGGGAGAAGGGGGCCTTCCTCGCGTGGTCCACATCTCGTGGATTGGGATGAGGTGACGAAAAGGAAGTGTGAAGGGGGTCTTGGCATCCGTCGTCTCGACTGGGTCAGTGACGCTCTACTTTTAAAGTGAGTGAACATGTTATGGGGTGTTTCTGATAATTTATGCTCTTCCCTATTGCGCGAGATTCTTGGTTTAAATGGGGTGTTGCTGGGGGAGATTGGAGGTCTCCGCTCTCGTACCCCCTTCTGGCGTGGGGTGATGTCGGTGGGCCATCGCTACTCGCATCTCTTTAGTCATGTTCTCGGGGATGGCAGGTCTTTCAAGTTTTGGACGGACAGATGGGCTGGTGGAGCCCCCTTAAAGGATTCTTTCACGCGTTTATTTGCCTTGGCGACCGATGGGCACGCTTCTGTGGCTTCCTGTTGGTCGGGGGATGGCTGGTTTCCGATGCTTCTTGGCTGCCTCTCTGACCAAAGTTTCGACGAGCTTCTTACTCTTCTGGATACTATTAAGAATTCGCCCAGACCTGCGAGGGGAAGTGACCACTGGGCTTGGCGGGAGGGCGACTTCTCGACGCGGAAGGCTTTCATGGCGATTTCCCATTTTCCGTAGATTCAATCGGATCCCTTCAACCGCGACTGCACCTTCCTTTGGAATTTGAAGCTCCCAGAGAGGGTGGCTATATTCCTTTGGCTCTTTCGCAGGAGGAGGATTTTAACGTAGGATCGTTGCGCTAGATTATATGGTGGCTTGGCTTCGGTGAATTGTGCTCTCTGTGGCAATGACGTGGAGTCCTTAAATCACCTCTTCTTCGCTTGCCCTATCACTGCGGGCATTTGGGAGGAGGCGAGGATGTCTTGGATCAATACTTCTGACCTGATCGATTTCTGGGAGTCTATTCGGTCGAACAAGGACAGGGAGCGCAGAGATTTCTTGGGGGCTTTTTGCTTGCATTTGGGCGATTTGGCTGGGGCGTAACGTAACAATTTTTAGGGCCCAGAGATTTTACAAGGAAAACGTGCTGGCTCACGCGGCCCGTCTAACGTGCGACTGGTCGATGTTGTAATTCACGCTTTCTTGTCTGGGTGGGATCTTATGGATCCGGTTTCTTTCCTTTTTGTTTCTCCACTTGTAATTATCTTTTGCTTTCTCTTCTTTGCTTAATAAAGTTTTTGGGGCGAGCACCACGCCGTGTCTCCCCCGAATCGTTAGACTTCAAAAAAAACTACTCCACCATCTGAGTTATTTCATGGATATAACTTAATCGTTTTTCTTAGGATGTTGATGAAAGTCTACAATACAAAGTAACAGAAAAGAAAACGTTATAGGCTAATCTCGTAGACCTAAAATAGAATATGTTATGCAGAGATATGTGCAATTTAACAACAATGAAACAAATACAAATACACACATATTGAGATAGGAAGATGAAAGCATAATAACAGAGGGCAGGCAATCGTCGAAAAGCTCTTGAACAAGTAGCAGAGTTACATAAACATATATTGTAGCATGTTTCCAGAAAACAGAGTGCGGCGAGAAAGCATATTGAAAGTTTCATTGTAAAATTGGGTGATTTCTCTCTTGTTTATTGTCTTTTGAAAGGCTAGAGAAAGGACTAAATTTATTGCGAAAAATAGACATTTGAATTTGACTTAAAAGAGTACATGAACGTAAAAAAATTGCCCAGAAAATTCGATTTATTAAAAAAGGGTGTTTACCTGGCAAACCCCTGTAATCTTTGTCAATTACCTCCACGACCTTTGGAAACAACCTAATTCCTCCCTTTACCTCGTAAACTTGCTAACCCTTACCCTACAGACCATGTGGTTAATCCCCATCCATTTGGCAGTTAAAACTAACCGAATTCCGTTAATTTCTTTTCGACAATACCCGGTTTGTTTCTCAGAATTACAAAAATGCCATCCCTTCTCCCTCACGACTCCAGGCCCCCGCTGTCGCGCTCACCCTCCTTGGCACCGGCTCCCTAGCCCCCCTCGCAGCTGCCGTCTCCCTCGCTGATCCCGACCGCTGCCGCTGACTCCAGGCCGAGGAGGTCGGGGGCGGCGACAAGGAAGTCGTCTGCGACTACTTCAACAACATCGGCGACCCTTTCCGCTTCACTCTGCATGTTGAGAGTTGGCGATGACGATACCTCGTCGAGCAGCTGATCCGAGCTCTCCGAAGCTGAGCCGATGGTACTGTCGAAGACTCCTGAAGTACTGGAGGAGTTCTCGAAGCTTTCCGGGTGGTCCATCCAGAGCTTCTCGGCCGCCTGATTGCGGTAACAGGAAATTTGGCCCTCGGCGCCAGTCTCAGTTATGCTATAAGGGACGAGCTCGTCTTCCAGCTCCAACGTGTCGGTAGGGACCCTGCGCTTCCTGTTGCCGTTGTAGGAAAGGTAGTAGAGGAATTTGGTGTTGTGCATGGTCTTCGCCAGGAAGGACATTATCATCTGATGTCGTTGCTCCATACCATGTTAATACAAATAGAGCTAAAGTACTTGTATTCGTGCATCCTCCATCCCCCTTGCCTTCGATGGCACCGTGGTCTGCAAGAGCGACATCTCCGCCATGATGGTGGACGAGGCCCGCAAGAACGCCCAGGATCGACCTCCCCTCCTCCCCTCCCATCGACCTCTACCCAGACCACCCCTCACCCCCTCCGCCTCCCGCCCAGGCCTCCTCCCACCGACCTCCGCCCAGGCCTCCTCCCTCATCCCCTCCGTCGCCGCTCCGCCCATGCCTCCTCGTTAACCCCCATCCCCTACCACCGACCTCCTCCCAGATCTCCCTCACCCCTCAGCCTCTGCCCCGCCCAAGTAAACAAAAACCTTTAACTCTAGCGCCCCCTCCTCGTGCTCCAGCGGCTCCTCCTCGTGCTCCACCATCGAAAGGGAAAGCAAGAAGCAGAAGGATGAGAGAAGAAGGAAGGAGAGAGAGGAAAATCCTACCGTTGGATCTGTTGTAGTTTGATTAACCCAATCCTAAACCCAAGCAAGTTAACCCAAGAAGTCTCAATTTAATGACAGGGTTCGTGGGGTAAGACGGAGCAAGTTTACAGGGTCGAGGGAGGAATTAGGTTGTTTCAAAGGTCGTGGAGGTAATTGACAAAGATTATAGGGTCTAAATCCCTTAAAAAATGGTGATGGATCAAAAGGTTGATTTGATCAATTAGTTACCAATAAAGGTTATTGTTGAAGCTTCAATATAGGCAAAGTATTTGTAAAGATAGATATTATTATATGCTATGTACCTGTTCATCATTTTTATTTATCTCTGGACTACTATGTATTTTACCCTTGAGGTCTCTCCCTATATAAGAGAGCCTAGGGTTCCCTTGAATAATAGATTGCTCATTTTTCACAACATGGTATCAGAGCCCAAGCCCTAGGGCTCTCTCCCCTCCCGCCGCCCTCCCTCCCTTCGTCTCTCTCCGCCGCTGCCGCTGCCTCCCCAGGCTCCTCCCCGAGCTCCTCTCCGCCTCCCCGGGCCTCTCTTCGCCTCTCCGGCCCCCCCACCCCCACCCTCTCCGCTGTCGCTGGCCCCCAATTCCCGCCGCCGCCGGCCCCCAGTCCCTACCGGCACCCAGCCCCTGCCGCCCCCCAATCCTGTCGGCCCTCCCTAGTCCCGGCATGCCCTAGCCGATTGCCGGCGTGCCCTAGCCGGCACCGCAACGCCTTGATCGTAGCCGTCCCTTCTTTCAGATAGATGGATTTGAGTGCGTAACGTCTACATACGCACTCGAATCCTATGCAGTTTGTGTAGACATCTGTCACTTTGTCTACAAACCCTAGTTCTTCTCCAGCGGCGATATGTCAGAATCAAAGGTTGATATGCCCTCCATAGGCGTGTTCAAAGGTCCTGAGCCAATAGTAAAGATGGACGGGTCGAATTATGAGCTCTGGGCGATGCAATTCATGAGTCTCATGAAGTCGAACGGTAAGAAGCACATTCTTACCGAGGATGAGCCAACAGAGAAGACAGGGATATATGCCTCGTGGGAGGCTGATGATTCGTATGCCAAGGTCTGGTTGTCAGGTACACTGTCGATGGAGATTGCCAATGATGTCCCCCATCAGCCCACTGCCAAGGCAATGTGGGATATTCTAGCTGCTACATATTCCCAGGTCCGAAATGAGACCAAGATGTTACAGCTTCAGCATGATATATTCACGATGAAGCAGAACGGCAGACATCTTCACTCCTTGTACACATCCCTGAGGGGGATGTTTGAAAAGTTATACAGTACCATTCCACTCACAACCAAGGTTTTAAAAAACGTGAGGCGGATCGAGGCGGTTTTCCGTTATTGAGGCGAGGCGTAAGCCTCGAGGCGGTCGAGGCGTAAGCATCGATTTATAGAGAAAATACATGTCAAAATTGTTATTAAGCATAATTATATTATCATTAAACCGTAAACTTCAAATATTGACAAAATATATAATCATAAATCCTAAATTTGAGTATTTTAAATTTAATAGATGTACAAAGAATACCACATTAACCATATATACTAGTTTTAATTTGTGATTAAGTAATATTAATATTGTAAATATGTGAATTTCTAATATTCTTACAAAAATACAGTTTTTTAAACATATATTATACTCATTGTAGCGATATAAGCAATCGAATATCAATCGTTGACATAAAATTTGTTCGTACTAATTAGAAACAATCATATACACTTGCATGATTTCTTTGATGCAATAGTGATTCTAATATAAATGTATAATTGTATATTTATGAAATGTTATGTTTTGGAAATAACATATGATGATACTATAACACAATATTGCGATTGTGACTTGTATGTTTGTAACTAAAATATGCTTTATAACTTTAATATTATTATAAAAGTACAACTTTGTATAGTTTTTTTATTTATTTACCTAAGAAAATGCACAACAGACCGAGGCGGCGCCTCGGAACCGCCTCACCACCTCGACCGCCTCGATACCGCCTCGGGTCTCTGAGGCTTACGCCTCAGATATCCAGACTGAGGCTATAGCCTCGAGGCGGTTTTCTTGGAAAACCGCCTCGAGGCTTACGCCTCGGCGCCTCGAGGCGCGTTTTTTAAAACCATGCTCACAACAACTCCTGAACAACAGAAGACATTCCGGAATGCCACCATGGTGGGCGTTCTACTTGCAGCCCTAGATCCTGAGTATGAGGCCGCCCGCTCTCAGATTTTGGCCGATGCAGTTATTCCTCCAATGGAGGATGTTTACAGGAGGCTCAGTCGTATCTCAGTCCCTTCCAGCTCATCTACTCCACCCCCATCGACGATGGCAGTATCACGTGGGAGAGGTGGTCAGTCTTCTGGTCGTGGACGTGGACCTCGGTGTAGGGGAGGTCGCTTTCGTCAGCCGTGTTCGTACTGTCACCGCACAGGCCGCTCGGAGGAGACATGCTACTCTAAGCATGGGTTCCCAGCATCGGCACGTGTAGCAGAGCATTCTCAGCCCCAAGTGGCATCTACTGCAGACAATCGTTTCGAGGAACTTGTGGCACGTCTACGTGATATTATGCCACAATCATATGGTGATTCTTTTGGTGGACCTTCAGATGTTGCTGCCACAGCCTCTGCTAGTTCCTCTGCTGCTGCTAGTACCTCAGGTAGTGCTACTGCATTTACATCTGTTAGAAAATCGGAAGCGGAAACGGAATGATAAAATAGAGCTTAAGAACAGAAACATAAACATGGAACACCATGATTTCACGTGGAACCCTACTCCGTGAGGAGCGGGATGAAACCACGGGAGAAGCCCTCAAAGGGACGTATGCTTCATTGCTTTTTCTCAATGGATACAGAAGGTCTGGGGCTCCTTATATAGCCTCTCCAGAGCCTCCAAGTCCCACCGTTGGACGATGTGGGACTAAACACTAGATGGGGTAAATGGATCTCTTCCAGGATCCATTTACCCTGTTACAACACAATGGGCGCATACAACGAATGCTCCAACACTCCCCCTCAAGCTGGAGCATGCAATGCTCAGCTTGGACAAACAAAAATAAACTCAACTCAACGCTATAGGACACTACGGACAATATCAACCCAACGCGCACATTGCTGCAGTCGAGGACGTTGCTTCTCATGCCGCCGTGCAGGTGAGGAGGACGAACAGGCTGGAATGTGAGTCATCTGAAGACTCAGAATCTGACCATCAAGTCTGAAACTGCGCCTGAAGTCTTCTCGTCGGAGAACTGGGTCACTCCCATCTAGCACAGAGAATGGTGCACTGCTCTGGTGTACCTATGATACCACATGATAACCCTTGCCCTCAATGGCATAGGGAATGATCCTCTGCTCTAGAGTCCCTATTGCTCACATGAAAACTCTGGTCTACAAAACAAGAATAATGATGGGGACCACGAACAAATAATGGCAACATATGCACATCTAAAAAATGGCCGCACACTCTTGCGTGTCTGAAACTGGAGACTCGGAAACAATGATCGTCGAGTCTGAAACCGAACTGTAGAGTCTGATCAACTGGCTGGTCTGGAGACTGTCATCTGAATCTGGAATCTGGATCATGAACAGACCTATGACTCTACATATACTCCCCCTTTCTCCCATACTGATCGGAATGAAGACATCGACAGTTGGGAGAAGACAAGATAAATGGGGAAAAAATAAAACATACTCAAAGAATTTCATGCGGCTTTTCATTCTCTTTCTCTCTCTTTTAAGTCGTCATTTCATTTTATTTTTTTTCAGAAACTGCGTACGGCTTTTGAGTTGTACGTGCCTTTTTTTTTGAAACAACCAAAAAAAAAATTTTCGGCCCACTTGGGCCCAACTCTCTATTCCCCCTCCTTTTTTTAAATCAAATCTGCAAACTCCATTTTTTTTCAGCCCACGGTTGTGCTTTAAAGAATACTCATCTCTATATTTTTTTCAACACAGCATTGCCCATGTGCCTTTTTTTATTTAATGGCGCACGGGGCTTGTTAGGGTTCCCACACGACAACCCTTTTGGAACTTACCCCGCCGCCCCAACCCTGGGGCTCTGCTTCTGAAGGTCGCCCGCGCACGTGTGCCTGGAGCCAAGAGAGATGTCGCGCCATCGCCATGAGGCCGCCGAAGGAGATCTCATCATCGGGCTTGGGGGAACACCGCCGCTAAGGGAGGAGGGGCTCCAGGGAGGAACGACGCTACTGATTTGGTGCCGCCTCGCACCTGGGGGACGCCGAGCCTGTGTTGGCCTGTGGGTTTGCTTGCCGATGGTGGCTCAGCCAGGAGCTTTGGGAGCCCGTACTGGTGCCACACCTTCTCATGATATCTCTGATTGGATTATAGATTCTGGTGCCACACATCATCTCTGCCGAGATCGAGAGAGACTTGAGTCCTACAGGGACATTCCCCATGGCCGTTCAGTACAGATTGCAGATGGTACTCATTCCCCCCTTGTTGGACAGGGGGAGGTTTTCCTATCTCTTACTATGCATCTACAGAACTATGCATCTACAGAATGTCCTACATGCTCCTGAGTTCTCAATGAATCTGTTGTCTATTAGTCAGATTATGAAGGATTTACACTGTCGTGCTATATTTGACCCTTCTTCTCTTATTTTTCAGGACATACTAACGGGCAGGGTGATTGGTTGTGGCTCTTTTTTTTTTTTGAAACTCAAAAAAAGGGGGAGTCACTCGATGGTGATCGCCCCAATATATTAAATAGTATAAAGAAAACAAAAGAAAAAAGAGAACAGAGAAACTGTACAAAGACGACCCACTGAAAATGGATGCCACTAAGAAAGGAACCCCCCAAGTAACAACAGAAGTCTAGCCATGGTCCCAATCCTCACGAAGACGCTTAGCGCGTATTATAATATTTTCCTTGTAAAACCGCTGGGCTGAAAAGATTGCTTCGTTCCTCCCAAGCCAGATGCTCCACAACCTAGCGAAAGGATCAAGAATAAGCTTCCTCTCCCTGCCCCTCGAGTTAATCAAGCTGTCGCACAAAGCTGGAAAGGATACGGGATTGATCCAAGGGAGATCCACCCAAATCGTGCAAACGTGGCTGCATTCGAAGAATAAGTGAGAAATGGTTTCCTGTTCCGCATCACATATACCACACAAGGGGTCAACGTTCGGAAAGAGCACTGCACATCTATCGCGAGTCAAAAGCCGCCCCCGACGAAGAAGCCAAAAAAAGATCCCAATACGCTCAAGAAGCTTGAGGCCCCATAAGAATCGACAATCACGCACCAAGATGTCGTCATCGGCAGTGAAAGGGTGAGCGAGAGCAGAATATGCCTTACGAGAAGTGAAGAGACCGTCCTTCCAAACCCAATGATCACGCACAGCGGACGGCCGAGGAGCGTCACCAAGATGGGCCAATAAAGATATATAATCTTGCATCCGCTGATCGGACAGGGACGCAGCGATCTGAGGGTTCCATCTACCATTGTCCCAACAAGAGGCCACCGACGCATCTTTGTCCTGGACCAAAGCAAAAAGCCTCGGAAACAATCTGACAAAAGCACCCCTTCCGGACCAGTCGTCGGTCCAGAAGCGAAAGGAGCACCCGTCGCCCAGCACCGGCGAGAAGAAGGACCGATAATGTCTGAAAGCAGCCGTCACGCCACGCCAGAAGGGAGAAAGGATGCAAATCGAGTTCCCATTAAAGCCTTCAATCAAAGCCGCACCAAGCAGAGCGCGCAGGACGTTAAGCATAAAGTTATCCTCCTTTCCCCACACCCTAGCAGCCCACTTGAGTAGGAGAGCTTCATTCGCCAAATGGAGGTGCCTGAGACCCAAACCCCCCAAATGCTTGGGCCGAGCCACCACATTCCACCCCACTAGGTGAACCCCTCTTCTCCCCTCCCCCTTGCCACCCCACAGGAACCTGAGCAGAATGGTCTATATCGGCTGGTCCGGAACTCTTATGCTGGTGTCTCTTCTCATTCTGCCGGACCAGTATCTCCCGCTCCAGAAAATGCGACATCTTCTTCCTCAGAACTCTCCCAGTTCTTCCTTTCGCTGTGAAGCGTGTCAGTTGGGAAAGCATCATCGGTCTAGCTTTCCTAGTCGTCAGAGTTGGAGAAGTAGCTCCCCGTTTGAGTTGTTTCACATAGATATATGGGGTCCAAGTCGTGTACCCGATCATTAGGGACGCAGATTTTATCTAGTGGTAGTAGATGATTTTTCTCGTGTATCTTGGGTCTTCCTTTTAAAGAATAAATCTGAAACAGGCGAGGTGATTAAGAATTTGATTAATGAAGTGCAAAATGTGTTTTCTTCTACTGTCAAATATGTTCGTACAAATAATGCTCTAGAATTCTGCACACGGTCCCTCTCTCAGTTTCTTTCGTCAAAGGGCATTATTCACCAAACCACTTGTGCTTACACATCTCAGCAGAATGGTGTGGCAAAAAGGAAGCATCGCCACCTTCTTGACATTACTCGAACCCTATTGATTCAGAGTTGTGCTCCTATCTCTTTCTGGGGGGATGCTGTTCTTACCGCTTGCTCCTTGGTCAATCGTATGCCGTCATATGTCCTTGGTGAGAAAATTCCTCTCTATCATTTTTCCTGACAAGGAATTATTCTCACTTACTCCACGTGTCTTTGGTACTGTTGCTTTTGTTCATCTCCTGACTCCTGGACTTGACAAACTCTCTCCTAGAGCTGTCAAGTGTGTCTTTGTTGGTTACTCTCGGACTCAGAAGGGCTATCGTTGTTATGATCCCATAAACAAGAAATACTTTGTTAGTGCTGATGTCACGTTCTTTTAGTCTGTTATGTATTTTTCCCCTGCAAGTGACAGACTGGTACCATCTACTACCAACGATGATGTTTATGTCCCTTCGCCTCCTACTTGGCGTTCACCTGAGTCTACTCCTGTTCTTGTTCTACGTCATCTTCACCATCACCATCACCATCTCCACCTCCACCACTTCCACAACCTCCTATTCCACCTTTACCAAAATTCTATACGCGTCGTTCAGGTCCTGCTCAGGCTACACGTCAGACATCCATCACGCCTCAGGTATGTTCAGATGGCATTACTACTGACGGGTCAGATATGGTACATGTGCAGGATTCTTCATTGCAGGAGGAGACTACACCATCTAGTACAACGGAAGATGATCTTGATATTCCTATTGCTATTCGGAAGCAGAAGCGGATGTATGCATCTTATCCCTTTGCTTCACAAGTGTCTTTTCATCGCCTCACAGGCGACTTTCAGAGATTTGCTGCAGCTTTGACTTCCGTGGACATACCACGGACCTACCAGGAAGCTATGAAGATTGATTGCTGGAAAAAGGCTATGGAAGATGAGATGCGCGCATTACAGTCTCGTGACACATGGACCTTGGTTACTGCTCCTCCTGATGCATCTATTGTGAGCTGTAAGTGGGTATTCACAGTTAAATACCACGCTGATGGCAGTCTAGATCGGTACAAAGCACGACTGGTAGCGCGGGGTTTTACACAAACATATGGCGTCGATTATATGGATACTTTTTCTCCAGTGGCTCGTCATTCTATTCTTCGCATTCTCTTATCTGTTGCTGTGATACGTGACTGGAGTATTTCTCAACTGGATGTCAAGAATGCCTTCTTGTATGGAGATCTGCAGGAGGAAGTCTACATGCAGCAACCACCAGGGTTTACTGCTGAGGGGGAGAAGCATATGGTGTGTAGACTTCACAAGGCAATTTATGGCCTCAAACAGAGTCCAAGAGCATGGTTCCAGAAGCTTTCCAATCTGATTGAAAGACAGGGATTCAAGAGGTCGAATGCAGACCACTCGTTGTTTGTTCAGAAGTCATCAGCAGGTACGGTTGTTATCATGGTCTATGTTGATGATATTCTGGTTACAGGAGATGATATTCAGGGCATTGAAAGGGAGAAGGCATTCCTAGGCCGTCAGTTCGTCACGAAGGATCTTGGAACCCTAAGATACTTTCTGGGGTTGGAATTTGCCAGGAATGCACAGGGTCTGGTGATGACCCAAAGGAAGTACATTAAAGATTTTTTTACTGAAACAAGCATGGCTGGATGCAAACCATCAAGTATTCCCATGGATCCAAGCATGAAGCTGTATGATAATGACACTGCTGAAGTGGACAAGAGGAGATATAGAGAAATGGTGGGTAAGCTCCTTTATATTACCATAACTCGACGAGTCAAATTCCTATGTAGTACCTGGGAATTACTTAAATACCCAGGTACTACTTAATGTTTTTTTTTACTTGAAAACTACAGAGGTGTCGCATGTTGAACATGCGACACCCCTTAAGTTTTTTTTTACCCAGGAACTACGTATGTGTCGCATGTTAGATATGCGTTATAGATAACGCATATTCAACATGCGATATTGAGCCTAAATAAGCCCCGCGCCCAGCGGCCTTCCCATTTCCCGACCCTTGCCCTCGTGCCCTTCGTTCTCCAGCACCCCAGCCGCCCCCGACGCCAACCTCAGCACCCGCATCTTGAGATCTCCTCCTCTCTCAAAAACCCCCATTTTGGTCACTCCTAGCCCCGCGGAACACTCCTTTTCCGTGTTTTCACTGATTGGCACCGTCCTAGCCGTCCCCGCTTCTCATTAGGGCTAATCACTTGTTGCGAACAATTGGACTTGGTAAAACGTTTTCTTTAGTTATTGTTTGTATCATATGCATGTTATTTTCATTTCTCGAATGTATGACGTTTGCTTGTACGTTGTGTCACGTATTAGGTTAGAATGGAGCAGTTGTATTGTATGTGTCATTTGAGTAGTACACTCATGTGCGGATCGTCAACCAACGTGAGGGGGTTTGTGTTGACTCCTAATATGACGTTCGATGAGATCTTGAACTTGGTTTACCGTAAGTTCAACTTGGATGTTGACAGTCAAAAAATCTGATTATTACATCGCATCCCTCGAGGCCCAGGGGAGGAACCGTCATTTTCATCTATTGTCGATGATGATGATGTGCAGGCAGTTCTTGTGTACTCGAACTATAATTTTTTTGGTAAATTAATTAAGAAAACTGTTTCAAATTTACATCTACGTCTTTTCCTTGGATGCAGCTCGCTTTGTGGAGCCGTGTCTACGACATTGGACACGAGGAATGCCGCGAGATTGTGGCACAAGCGAAGGCGGAAATGACGGAGTGGCTGTCATTGCAATTTGCAGATGCGGTCACGTTACATGACGAGCGTGCAGATGTGGCTAGGGAGGAGGCAAGGCGAGGAAGGGCAAGAGGACGGGGAAGAGGAAGAGGTCGAGGTAGGGCGCGTGAACAAGTCGCGGAACCCATGGACTATGAAGAAGCCGCTGCGGAAGATGATAACATTGCGCAAGGAGACTACTTCACACCTGCCACCGAGCGACCACGAGAGGACTTGCCAACGCCTCAGGCACCGTTGAGGCATGGATTGGACGCCAGCCAGACACGACCAACTTACTGCACACTAACGCCGCCGTCGATGCCAACGTTCGAGGAAGATGTCCCAGGACCCTCTCAAATCCACATGATAGACGAAGCGAACTGTCTATTACCGTTCCATCCTCCAGATTCTACGACTACATACCAGCGGAGGAAAAAACGTTGACTTGTAATCATTGTAATTTTTAATATGATGCAAAAAATGTAATGTATATTCATGAACAAGTCTACTTATATTAAATATTTGGAATGTCTTCTTTGGGTCATACATCTTTCATTAGAAACATTTGATGTTTGGAATGTCTGGAATGTTTGCAATGTCTGGAATGTTTGCAAAAAGATGTCTATTTACATTAGAAACATGGAATTGGCATGCTTTTTCAAGGGTTTTTAGAAACATGAAATTCCATAGCCCACACCTGGCCAGCCATTTTCGAGGGAAATTTCCTGTAAGGATGACGCATATTGAAAATGCGTTATATGTTGAAATATCAAAGCCCACACCTGGCCAACCATTTTCGAGGGAAATTTCCTGTAAGGATGACGCATATTGAAAATGCGTTATCAGTATACTCTACAGGCTATCGGACCATTGGACGAGACGAGTCATTTTCGAGGGAAATTCCCTGGAAAAATGTCGCATATGCAACATGCGATACCTGTACAGAACATTTCGAGACCAAGCATCTTCGAGGGGAATTCCCTGGATATATGTCGCATGTTGAATATGCGTTATCTATAGCGCATATCCAACATGCGACACATACGTAGTTCCTGGGTAAAAAAAACTTAAGGGGTGTCGCATGTTCAACATGCGACACCTCTGTAGTTTTTAAGTAAAAAAAACATTAAGTAGTACCTGGGTATTTAAGTAATTCCCAGGTACTACTTAGGAATTTGACTCTAACTCGACCCGATATTGCCTTTGCAGTAAGCCGGGTGAGCCAATTTATGGAGCAGCCAAGACAAGTTCATATGGATGCCATATACATGATACTGAGGTATCTGAAGTCTTCTCCAGGTTCAGAGTTGCTGTTTCGAAAGGGCACACATTTATCCATTTCAGCATGTGCAGATGCTGATTATGCAGGATGCTCTAAGGATCGAAAATCGACCTCAGGATTTGCAGTTTTTGTTGGGAGCTCTCTGGTTTCTTGGAAAAGCAAGAAACAAACTGTTATGACGAGGTCTAGTAATGAATCCGAATATAGGGCCATGGCGCAAGCAAGCACGGAGATGATGTGGGTTCGATATGTACTAGAGGATCTACATGTAGCCGTACCTCTACCCATGCAGCTTCAGTGTGACAATCAGGCAGCCTTGTTTATTGCCAACAATCCAGCATTTCATGAAAGAATAAAGCATATTGAAGTTGACTGCCACTACACTAGAGACTTGATCCAGAGAGGATTGATATCTACAGCTCACATGAGCTCAAGGGATCAGACTGCTGACGTACTCACCAAGCCGTTGCTCAGGGGACCTTTCCAGAGATGTTCTTCCAAGCTGAGCATGATAGACATCTATGCTCCACCTTGAGGGGGAGTGTAGAGATAGATATTATTATATGCTATGTACCTGTTCGTCATTTTTATTTTTCTCTGGACTACTATGTATTTTACCCTTGAGGTCTCTCCCTATATAAGAGAGCCTAGGGTTCCCTTGAATAATAGATTGCTCATTTTTCACAACAGTATTGATTGATCAGATAAAAAAAGTAATCGACCAATCAAGTGATTGTTTGATCTTTCATGTTTAGTGAAGGAAGCAAGTCAAAACTTGACTTGAATCGAATAACACTTAAATGTGATCCATCCAAAGGGCAAGTTGATCGATTAATAGTTAAACAAGTTAAAACAGTTTTAGATTGATCGATCACAAGGAGGAGGTTGATTAATCACAAGGAAAAGATGATCAATCAAATTTGAACAAAAAAAAGATAATCAATCATGACAAAAGGCTAATTTATCAGTTTGGTGATTCAGAAACAAACTTAAAAGGTGACCAATCAAAGAAAAAGAGTGAGTAATCCATCAAACACTTTGAATCAGAACTGAAAAATGTAATCTTAGATGCTTAGAAATGATGTGCATAATTTCATGGGTTTACAACACATTCTACAACAGAGGAATTAACAAAATACACAGTGCTTCAGATGCATTGGATAGTTCAATGATCTTTTTATCGAGAATAACCCTCCTAGCTATAGTTAATGAAAAAGGAGAACCAACAAAATTTAATATGATGAATTCACTCACGGAGGTCTCCAAAAGAGAGCCTACTTTTGTTTCTGTATCCAAAGCATTTCAAATTCCAAGAGCCAGGCGACAAGTACGATAAGATGTAGTTTATAATTTGAGGGTTTTGTTTGATAAATGGTATTCGCTTGAATGTCTCCGTCCTGCAGGGGTCCATGTTAAGTGTTCCATGCCCTAATGTGAAGAAGTGTTGAAAGAATTGAGAAATTATGCCATATGTGGGATTTGTGTTTAGTCTCATATTTGTTGGAGTTCAAACTTGGTTATGTTGGTGGGGCTATATAAAGAGTCACATATCTCTTAAGAATGCTAATAACCAAATTCGACCATAGAGGGCCTCCTCCAATGGAGTCGAGGGGTCATTCGGGATCATCTCAAACCATGTAAAACTTTTTTTATTGTTCACGATGCTGCACATTTTTTATATTTTTTTTCAGGTCCTAGGATCAGAACCTAGGTTTGATACCATGTGAAAATATGTATATGTAAAGCGCAAGCAAATCATGAAATAACAAGACAATCAAAACAATAATATTGTGTAGAACGCTTGGATTTACATACAACCCTGCTCCATAGCAGTGGAACTAAACCACACAAAAAAGCTATAAAGGGCAAGATATTACATTATGCTTCTCAAAGAAGACAAAGGTATGCGGTTCTCTATATAGTCCCATCAACACAACTAGGTCCAATTCAATCCATGTTGAACTAAACACAACTCCCACACATGTGGTCCAATTTCTCAGTTTCTCAACAAGAATTAATCCTATCATCACCACCGTTTCATGTGAGACTGGAGATGGATGGATGTATGTGGGTGCGGTCAAATAATAGTTGGCTAAGATTCTCTATGGATCCGACTTTGAATTGGATGCCCTCATGGTTCTTGATAAACCTCATCCTGAACCAAGATTCTCTGATCAAAGAAAGTAAGCTTCCTGTCTGTCTGAGGTAAGACCTGACAGAGAATCTAGTCATATTGCTAATACCTTGAGAAGATCCATTGAATCATCTGGTCGTCTACCATTATGAATAATTCATGCTGTCTCCAACTTAGTGTACTCAAAGACTCCAACAAGGGAAGATCCTCAGAGAACAAACAAAGTAAATTTGGAACAAATTCCCAAAAACATCTGAATGTAATTGTTGCTTGGATAATCCTACTTGAGGTGAATGGCCTTATTTAGAGCAAGTTGAAAAGATTCATGATTCAAATTCTCTTTTCTAAAAAATCATTGACATAAATGTGTATTATTTCCCATGAACATGATTCAAATGCTGTTTGCTAAAAAAATCATTGACGTAAATATGAAATATTGCCCAAGTTCAATGAACTTCCTTGGAGTTCTGGATTTGGAGGATGCATAAGTTCTCGGTGTCCTGCCTTAATGGTGAACTTAAATGAATGTTCGAGACCATAAAACATAAACTAAACAATTGAAGACAAAATAGTGGAAATAAGGAATGCCATATTTACCGGCTTGATCCTCTGTCAAAAGGACAACCACCTCAGACTGCAAGAGATTGGATATTTTAACTGTGGGGAAAACATAAAACTCTTTCTGTACTTGAAACACAATAGGTTCAGATGAATCTCCCACATGTTGAGGTGGCATAACAGGAACATCTCTTCCAACATAATGAATCAGAAAATACAAGTTGGAAGCATGAACACCTTCAATGGTGACAGGACACTGTATTGTACTGAAGACTGATTTCACAGATCTCTTACCTAGAGCCCTTCTAAATTTATAGTTCAATTTATCGAAGATACCAGAAACACGAACTGCTTTTCCTCCTTTTAAGTCATCAGACCATTGTACTGAAGCAGCACTAGTGGTCTTATCAAAAGATTCAATGTCAGGTTTGATGGATAAGAGAAAGTTTCCTGCAGATATAGATTTCCATATCATCTCAAAAGACAACATATAAAAACCAATAGAAAGAGCAATATGTTTCACTAAAGTTTCATAAAATTTAGGGGTCAAGGAGAAATAAATGGAATAGAATAGACAAGATCGTCACTCCCCATGCCAATATAAATGTTATTAATTTCGAATTAATTGCATCTAAATTAAAAAATATATTGGAAATATCTCAGCACAACAAGATAAATAGTGGATGGACTCCAGTCCAGGCAAATGTATCGGTTCATTGCTAGAGAAGACCATAACTCATTTGAGATATTAGAATTGGCTAAAAAATCTTAAAGAAGAAAAAGTTAACTTCTAGGGTTTGTCTGGTTACTGGGTTGAGTTGGCGTAACCTCCTGTGAAAAGTACCGGTTTGGATGGTTAGGAGGGTTGGAGAAGGCTGGAATGTTAAATGTGATGTGATTTCACATTGATTATGTGTTATACTAACTTTTTTATGATTATAATATGTTTTTATAATATTTTTTAACGTGATTACAAAATATTATAACAAAGAAATTGTAGGGTCCATACAACTAATTCCAACCAAGGAATGCAAGGGTAGAGCTGTGGGGTAGCTACGTGACCCTGAGGTAAAGTGATGCCCACCCAGAACTTCATATAATCACAGAGAATAGATAATAACTCATAAAGGACCATGACATTCTTCATAACCCTCTCAACATAGAATTTCTCCCGACCTAAAAATAACCACATTTCTAGCTAGTCAAATAGTCCACATATTAGCTGGGATCATGATTATCTTTTGGTGTCCTGACCAAGCTGGAGATGGACCTTTGAAAATTCACGCCATAATGGAAGTCAACCTTGACCCATGACAAACAGCTATGGAGATCAAGCAATTGAAGAAAAAGTGGTCCAGACCTTCACTAGCCTCTGAACAACGAGCACATCTAGAGGAAGCCCTCTGAAAAATCTCACACGATGAGTATCTGACATCATAGGCCCCACCATATAAGACAAAAGAATATCTTGATACACCTTGCAATCCTCCCACGATATAGAATCGAACACAAAAGATGCAATTAAGGTCTCGCAGGCCTTCTTGATCGAGAATTCACCCTCAAACTGAGGCCGTCAATACTTGCCATCTGAGCGCCCATCCAAAGAACCTGGATCTCCGTAAGCCCTAAAAAACTCTTCTACTCTTTGCTAGAAAATACTTGAAGAAAAAACGACGTTGACATGCCATTAGACCAAGCCTCCACCATACAAACATCATGGTTATATGTTTATATATACAAATGCAGGAAATGATGGTACATTGCTGCCTCCTAAGACCAGTCATCACATGAAAAATTTAAACTTCCCTCATTGCTTGGAATTGACTGTAGAAAAGGCATCATCTCAGGAAGAATATTGTTGAAAACATTCCAACAGGTAGTTGGAGAGGAAACGACACCCATCGTGGCATGGTGGCAGACAAACTAGGTCTAATCCCATGCTCCATGAGATAAAGCAAGTCAAATCCATCAACACTGATAGGCAGCATCTACCTCTCTAGTAGAAACATGTTCATCTCCTTAAGCCAAAGAACATCCATGCCAGCATTATCAATTGGTTACATCAGGGAGACCAAATCCACAAGAGGAATGCCCATGGTATCACGACCCAATCCCCACCAGAAGAACTACTTAATAAGGGATTCCATAAGGTTACACACCCAATCAAAACCCGAATAGAGACGAAAAATAATGGTGGCTGATAACACAGGCTTGAGACACACCAAGGGACAACCATGGACAAACAACAGGACTTCTAGGACGCAAGTTTCTTTTCTGTATTCTCCATCAGAGGCAGTTAGTAAGAAACCACAATCTACAACAAGAAAAAAGTAACCACATGTAAGTCAATGGCAGACACCATCAAGGGGTACCTAGTGCAACACCACATACACCCATCTCATGTTGCGGAAAGCCAAAGAAAATGAACAAAGACTTGGATCCGTTTATTCTAAGACCTAAAATATCACCAAAAATGCCAAACATCATTGAGATCACACTCTGCCTCCTTTTGCGTGCCTTCCCCAAATAAAATTGTACCATTGCATATTAAAGAATATATATTTAAATGCCCTTCATGATACCCCCCAGTAAAGTGTCATGAATAACACAATCAACCATTATGAACACAGCATTGACAGCCGCAATAAATAAAAGGGAGACATGAAGAAAACCCTGTCGGATCCCCTCCCCCTCTAAAGCTGAAAAACCCACCTTCCAACTGTATATTGATCAAAATCAAACAAGAGATCCTCGACCTACAGATTTAACTCAGCAAGACCGATCCATAAGGAGCAAGACGCACCAGCAGCTAGAACCCTCTCCTTTAGATGAGAACAATTGTGGCCCCCACAATGGAACCCGATGCCATTTAATCAGACAGAGAAAACCTCTAGCACCAGTCCGAGATCTCTGGGTGCTGCTCCTAGTGACGTCAGATTCATAGAGGGGATTAGAACTCCTCGAATTTGAACCACCCTACTCTGTTCCATTTCCACCTAATTCCCATCAATAAAACATGTGTGTCCATTGACTCCTTCCCTTCGCTTGACCTTCAGAGAGGAGCTTCAGTGCTTCCACACTACATAGGTCATGCACGCACACCGAACAACACTCCAGAGAGACATTGCCCGAGAACACCTCCCCCAGGATGTTTCTTACCTCAAACTCGACAACAAACAGATCGGGGTTTCCCATCAGACTTGCACTAATGAGAATGAAATCAAGCTTTCTTCTTCTCTAGATGGAACGGACTGAAGGGAAACAACCTCTGCAAACAAACAGATGGTGCTTCTTCCATTAACGGCCACCACCACAGGCCTCTCCTGCTTAGCGAGAAGGTCCTCCCGAGTCACAGCTCGGGTAAATTACATCATCTTGAGAAAGCCTCCCAACAGGGACCCTTCCCATCGCAAGCAAAGTAGCGGATTACCCAGACACATGTTTTAGCCAAATAACCGTATATGTCGCAATGACAACACTACAACCCTTGCCTTGGCCTATTTTGATGACTTACCAAACTCCATTCCTCCTCTTCCTCACCCTCCCTCTGCTTTGTGGCCCTCATCACCCTCCAAACCCTTCTGCTCGTACTTCATCAAAGCTGAGAAGGCCCTCCCGACTCCTACCCTTGTCACGTTGTTGCCCTCTCTGACCATCCTCTCAGTTGAATTTCTTTTGTTGGTGTGTTGTTCAGTCTACGTAAACTCTGACTACTAGCCTGGCATTGTATTTCTACACTCAACCATTCACTTTAAAGACCTATCAAGATCCAACCATTGTGCTACATGTAGGTCGATCCACAAATTATCATGTAACATGTAACCATCAAGAGTCCTGTAATACGTCAACATGACTCCTAGGTTTTGTGGTTGTTCAGGCCTCAATGAATTTCTTGTAGGAATGTCCAAACGGAGAATGAAACAACTACAAAGATGGGATGCATAGTGCATTGTCGCATCCCCTTTGTGAGGGCAATAGGAATATTTGAGATATCAGTAGATGAGCCTGCTCCTCTAGTCATCCGTGCTAGTATGAGAAGTATTTATAAATGTATCACTAGAAAAAGAGCCAGCACATGCTAAATCATGTGTCAAGGTACTCACCTTTCCAAGAGACATAGGTGCTGGCTCAGGAATGGCCTATCTCCATTGATACTCAAGTATGAACCAAATATCTTATAGCTCAGAATGAGGAACAATGAACAGGTATTGGGAAACATCAAAGATAGTGGGAGGCGAAGATATATGCATACTCGTACTGGAAAAGAAGGGAATAGACTCAAAGAAAGTGATATTCACAATGATGTAGTGCCATCAGGTCTTAGGATTATAACAGTGGCATCCCTTCTTATTCCTAACATACCTTAAAAAACATTTAACTGCCCTTGCAACCAGGTTATCTCTCCAAGGATCAAGTACGTAATCAAAAGCAACACATTCAATACCTTGTGAAGGACAAGAAAAATAGATCTTCATGAGGTATTTGCTCTTTGTTGGAGTATTTAGTTGTGCACCATATGTATGGGAGATGGGTAAATGGATCTCTTCAGGATCCATTTACCCCATCACAGTCTTTAGTTCCACATCTACCAGTGGTGGGACTTGGAGGCTCTGTGGAGGCTATATAAGGAGCCAAAGACCTCCTGTATCTATTGAGAAAACGGAATACAATATCCACCACTTTGAGGGCTTCTCCCGTGATTTCATCCCGCTCCTTAGGGAGTAGGGTTCCAAGTAAAAATCCTTGTGTTCATCAATTTCTTTATCTTTATTTCTGATTCTGCTTCCGCTTCCTATTTTCTAACATGGTATCAGAGCAGGTCGATTCTCGAGGATTTCAAGTTGTTCTTCGATTATATTTTATAATTGGTTTGAGAATCGATTTTTGATTTTTCTTGAAGATCTGAGTTTGAAGATTATTATTCTCATGTTCAAAGTATTTAAAGATTGTCATCAAGTTGCAGAGATTGGAGGGCTTCCAACAAAACCCAACTCTGAGCGACGACAATATCTAGGGTTTACTCACGAAACCCTAGATCCAATTCTATGCAGCATGTCTTCTCCCCAGGCGGCAGATCTGCAACTCTTGTCCAACCTATGCAAAGGCATCATGTGGGAAAGCTGCAGCCCCAGGCTCTTGTCCAATCTATGTAATATACACGCACATCTGGAGCACACCTACAGGCGCAACCCCGCACGCCTACGACTCCACGCATCAGGCGCTCATCACGCGAATCATCCGGGCTCCCATCTCTAGGTCTCGCACTGGCGCCTAACCATCTAACCAGGCTATGGCATCCAGCTTCATCGCGATCAAGGCGGCGAGACATAGCCGCAACCACTCCGTGCGGCGGCACGTGAGCCCCAGCTCTCAAGAGGAGCCCCCTCTCCCGCAACTGCACCTCCATCGGGGGCGGCATCACCAACCCATCCCCCTCCTCTAAGGAAGCACCGACCTCCAGACCATGAGGTCCAGATCATTGGCACACCTCACGCGGGCGCGCAAGGCTCGTGCAACCTCGCGCAACATCGCCTCTCGCGAAGGCGAAACCAAGCGGCGCCGCCTTTCTTCAGTTCCCCTTCGACGTCGGCCCAATCCATCTCACGTAGGGCAGCACGCATCTCCAGGCCGATTCCATCTCGCGTGGAGCAGCACGCACCCCTTGGCGAAGAACTCCTGGAAGTCGCGGTCCTTCAGGAAGGACACCGTGAAGAGGAGGAATCCGATGGCGAAGAGCAGGATACTGCTGCTACCGACGGAAGTTCTTTCTAGAGTTCGGATGGCAACAAGCCCCACCCTTTCTGGCAGCGGCATCCTTCGAAATCAGGGCGGGGCCCCATAAGGGCGGCAAGCTTTTGTAACAAGGGTTCCCAGGCTGGGAACCCTAGCGCCGTTTAAAAAAAAGGTAAAACGGATGGTGTTTGACTGTGTATTTGAAAAGGGGGGGTAGCAAATAAAATAAGGGGAACTGCTAGGTCGATGTTCTGAAAAAAAAGAGAGATTTCAAAAGAGAGAGATTAAAAAAAGGGAGAGAGATTTCAAAAAAAATGTGTTTTTTTAAGAAAGAAAGAGGGAGAAGTTAGAAAAAAGGGCGTTTAAAAAAAATGGTTGAACGGTTTAAAAAAATTACCGTAAAAAAATAAACGGCCAAATGTTATCCATGTTTTCAGAAGCCGAAAACTTTGTGATTAGCTTATTGGTTTTTTGTTTTTCCCCATATTTTTGTCTTCTCCCAACTTGGTCACTATTTATTATTTTCCGACAAGTATGGGAGAACGGGGAGTATTGTATAGAGTACTACATGCCATACTCATCAGATTCAGATTATCAGATTCAGATCGTCAGATTCTTCAGTCTCGATGGCCAGATGAATTTTCTAGACTCTACAGATGATCAGATATTCAGACTCGACGATCAGATTCCGAGTCTCCAGTTTCAAGACACGCACGAGTATGCAGTCTTTTCATCATTTTTCAGTGGTCCCCATCTTTTCTTGTTTTGTCGACCGTAGTTTTCATGTGAGCCATGTGGACTCCATAGTAGAGGACCATTCCCTATGCCATGTTGGCTAGGGTTTTCATGTTGTATGATAGGTACTCCAGAGTAGTGTACCATTCTCTGTGCCAGATGGGAGAGACCCAGTTCTCGACGAGGAGACTTTTCAGACTCCATTCTCCAGCAACCGTGGACTCCAACGAGGATTGCACTTCCACGGCCTTTTCGGTTCGACTCTTTTCAGAGATGGAGCAGTAGTCTACATGTTGTGGCGGGCCAGAGTACTCCGACGAGGAGACTCATTTTCAGTTGCAATGACTCTGACAGGCACAGTTCAGAGCACGTGCTCTCCGACGAGGAGATTCAGTTGACTTACACTCCAGCCCGTTCGTCCTCCTCACCTGCAAGGCATGAGAAGCAACATCCTCGACAACAACCGACAGTTGTGCGCGTTGAGTTGATAGTGTCTGTAGTGACTTGTATTGTGAGTTGAGTTTCTTTATGTTTGTCCAAGCTGAGCATTGCATGCTCCAGCTTGAGGGGGAATGTTGGAGTATTTAGTTGTGCACCATATGTATGGAGGATGGGTAAATGGATCTCTCTAGGATCCATTTACCCCATCACAGTGTTTAGTCCCACATTTACCACTGGTGGGACTTGGAGGCTCTGTAGAGGCTATATAAGGAGCCCCAGACCTCCTGTATCCATTGAGAAAAAGGAATACAATATCCGCCCCTTTGAGGGCTTCTCCTGTGGTGGTTTCATCCCGCTCCTTAGGGAGTAGGATTCCACGTAAAAATCCTTATGTTCATCAATTTCTTTATCTTTATTTCTGATTCCGCTTCTGTTTCCTATTTTCTAACACTCTTCAATTGAGGTGGATGGCATATGTTGATTACGAAGGAAATGGTGAGAACAACAACCCCTAAATATGAACCAGGGACATAAAATTGAATAATCAAAGTACGGACAATCTGAAGAATATGCTGATGTTTATGTTTTGCAACCTCATTCTGGGGTGATGTGTGGGCACAAGTAGTATGATGAACAATCCCTTGAAAAGAAAAAAAGGTCAACATATCAAGAAAGAGAAATTCCCAAGCATTATCAGAACGAATGGTTTTTGATAGTGGCACCAAACCGAGTTTTCATTTTTAAAAAACTTGACAATAATAGCATAGATATCAGACTTGTTCATCAAAAACAACCACGAGACACGAGAAAAATCATCAACATTGACCAAATAAAAATGATTTATCAGACAAGTAGGATATCTACTAGGATCCCAAATACCGAGATTAACTAATTCAAACAAAGCAACTGAATGGACAACATTTGAAAGAGGAAAAGAACTCATGTGATGCTTCTCAAATTGGCAGGATTCAAACTCTATAGAAGTGGTAGGAGGAAGACCCAATGAAATTCTAAAGGGCTGGATGACCAAGAGGCTAGGGCCACATAAAACCAGATGAAGGAGAAAATTAAAACGCCAGATGAAGGAGAAAATTAAACCATGAAGCAAGCAGTAGTGACGAAAGACTGAACCAAGTGGTAGACTCCTTCGCAAATTACACCAATCATCTTCCTAGTTAAGATGTCATGAAACATCATTAAAATGCAACAAAGTTCCTTGCAAATCTGAATGACCGATAATAAACTGATGGAAAATTGAGGGACAAATAGAATATTATTGAGTATGATGTTCGAGGTAAGGGGGTAACCTTTCCTTTGCTTTCTGTTGGTAGAAAAACTTAGATTATACATTCAGAGAAACCCTAGGCTCTCTTATATAGGGAGAGACCTTAAGGGTAAAGTACACAGTAGTCCATAAACGACAAAGAAATAACGAAGAGGTACATAACATAATAATAATAATAACTATCTCTACACTCCCCCTCAAGGTGGAGCATAGATGTCTATCATGCTCAGCTTGGATGAACATCTCTGAAAAGGTCCTCTGAGCAATGGCTTGGTGAATACATCTGCAGTCTGATCTCCTGAGCTCACATGCGTAGTAGATATAAATCCTCTCTGGATCAAGTCTCTAGTGTAATGGCAGTCAACTTCAATATGCTTGGTTCTTTCATGAAAAGCTAGATTGTTGGCAATGAACAAGGCTGCCTGATTGTCACACTGAAGCTTCATGGGTAGAGGCACAGCTACATGTAGATCTTCTAGTACGGATCGAACCCACATCATTTCCGTGCTGGCTTGAGCCATGGCCCTATATTCGGATTCGGCACTGGACCTTGCCACAAAAGTTTGTTTCTTGCTTTTCCAAGAAACCAGGGGGCCTCCAACAAAAACTGCGAATCCTGAGGTTGATTTTCGATCCTTAGGGCATCCTGCATAATCGGCATCTGCACACGCGGAGATAGATAAATCTGTGCCCTTTCTGAACAGCAACCCTGAACCTGGAGAAGACTTCAGATACCTCAGTATCATGTATATAGCATCCATGTGAACTTGTCTTGGCTGCTCCATAAATGGACTCACCCTGCTTACTGCAAATGCAATATCCGGACGAGTTATGGTAATATAAAGGAGTTTCCCTACCATTTCTCTATATCTCCTCTTATCCACTTCATCAGCATCACCATCATACAACTTTATGCTAGAGTCCATGGGAATACTTGATGGTTTGCATCCATATGCATGTCTCAATCAGGAAGTCAGTAATGTACTTCCGTTGGGTCATCACCAAGCCCTGTGCATTCCTTGCAAATTCCAACCCAGAAAATATCTTAGGGTTCCAAGATCCTTTGTAACAAACTGACGGCCTAGGAATGCCTTCGCCCTTTCTATGCCCTGAACATTATCTCCTGTAACAAGAATATCACCAACATAGACCATGATAACAACCGTACCTGCCGATGACTTCTGGACAAACAACGAGTGGTCTGTATTTGATCTCTTTAATCCATGTTGCTCAATAAGATTGGAAAGCTTCTGGAACCATGCTCTTGGACTATGTTTGAGGCCATATATTGCCTTGTGAAGTCTACATACCATATGCTTCTCCCCCTCAGTAGTAAACCCAGGTGGCTGCTGCATGTAGACTTCCTCCTGTAAATCCCCATACAGGAATGCATTCTTGACATCCAGTTGAGATATACTCCATTCACGAACCACTGCCACATATAAGAGAATGCGAAGGGTAGAATGTCTAGCCACTGGAGAGAAAGTATCCATGTAGTCTACGCCATAGGTCTGTGTAAAAACACGCGCGACCAAACGTGCTTTGTACCGATCCAAAGTGCCATCAGCATGATATTTAACTGTGAAGACCCACTTACAGCTCACAATAGATGCATCAGGAGGAGCAAGAACCAAAGACCATGTGCCACGGGACTGCAATGCACGCATCTCTTCTTCCATAGCTAATCTCTAGCAATCAATCTTCAAAGCTTCCTGGTAGGTCCGTGGTATATCCACGGAAGACAAGGCTGAAGCAAATCTCTGAAAGTCACCAGTGAGACGGTGAAACGAAACCTGTGACGCAAATGGATAAGAGGCACACATCCGCTTCTGCTTCCGAATAGCAATCGGAATATCAAGATCATCATCTGCTGCACTGGATGGTCTAGTGTCTTCCTGTACTGAAGAATCCTGCACATGTACCAAATCTGACCCGTCAGTAGTAATGCCATCTGAACATACCTGAGGCGTGATGGGTGGCTGACGTGTAGCCTGAGCAGGACCTGACCCACGCGTATAGAATTTTGGTAGAGGTGAAATGGGAGGTCGTGGAAGAGGTGGAAAAGGAGGTGGTGGTGGTGGAGCTGACGTGGAGACAGGAACAGGAGGAGACTCAGGTGAACTCCAAGTAGGTGGTGGAGGAACATAGACATCATCATTGGTAGTGGATGGTACCAGTCTGTCACCTGCAGGAGAAAAATACATGACAGACTCAAAGAAAGTGACATCAGCACTCACGAAGTACTTCTTATTTATAGGATCATAACACCGGTAGCCCTTCTGAGTCCTGGAATAACCAACAAAGACACACTTGACTGCTCTAGGAGAGAGTTTGTCAAGTCCGGGAGACAGAAGCTGAACAAATGCCACAGTACCAAAGACACGTGGAGTCAGTGAGAATAATTCTTTATCAGGAAAAATGAGAGAAATAGGTATCTTCTCACCAAGAACAGAGGATGGCATTCGATTGATCAGATAACATGCAGTAAGAACAGCATCCCCCCAGAAAGAAATACGAGCACAACTCGGAATCAACAGGGTTCGAGTAATATCCAGGAGATGGCGATGTTTTCTTTCTGCCACACCATTCTGCTGAGATGTATATGTACAAGTGGTTTGGTGAATAATGCCCTTTGATGAAAGAAATTGAGAAAGTGACCGTGTGCAAAATTCTAGGGCATTATCCGTACGAACATATTTGACTGAGGAAGAGAAAACATTGTGCACTTCATTAATTAAATTCTTGATCACATCTCCTGCTTCAGATTTATTCTTCAATAGAAAGACCCATGATACACGAGAGAAATCATCCACTACCACAAGATAAAATTTGTGCCCCTGATGATCGGATACACGACTCGGACCCCATATATATATATGCAACAACTCGAATGTGGAGCTACTGCTCCGACTCTGATGACTAGGAAAGCTCGACCGATGATGCTTTCCCAACTGACATGCTTCACAGCGAAAGTACGAACTAGGAGAGATCTGGAGCAGAAGATGGCGCATTTTCTGGAGCGGAAGGTGACCAAAACGGAGATGCCAGATGTACGGAGAAACTAGTCCGGCAGAATGAGAGGAGACACCAGCATAGGAATCCCGAACCAGCCGATATAGACCATTCTGCTCAGAGCCACAACCAATCACCCTGCCCGTTAGTATGTCCTGAAAAATAAGAGAAGACGGGTCAAATATAGCACGACAATGCAAATCCTTCGTAATCTGATAATAGATAACAGATTCATCGAGAACTCAGGAGCATGTAGGACATTCTGTAGATGCATAGTGGAGGATAGGAAGACCTCCCCCTGTCCAACAAGAGGGGAATGAGTACCATCTGCGATCTGCACTGAGCGACCGTGAGGAATGTCCCTGTATGACTGTAGTCTGTCTCTATCTCGACAGAGATGATGTGTGGCTCCCGAATCTATAACCCAATCAGAGATATCGTGAGACGGTGTAAATGCAGTAGATCTACCTGAGGTACTAGCAGCAGCAGATGAACTGGCAGAGGCTGTAGCAGCAACATCTGAAGGTCCACCAGACGAATCACCAGATGAATGTGGCATAATATCTCGGAGACGTGCCACAAGTTCCTTAAAACAATTATCTGCAGTAGATGGCAACGGGGACTGAGAATGCTCTGCAATACGTACCGATGCTGGGAACCCATGCTTAGAATAGCATGTCTCCTCCGAGTGTCCTGTGCGATGACAATAGGAACATGTCTGACTAAAGAGACCACCCCTTCCCTGGGGTCCACGTCCACGTCCAGAAGACGTCCACGTCCAGAAGATCGGCGGCGGGGACTTGTGGCAGCGGGGGGATCCCGCTGGGGACTGAGAGCGGCTGGGGGGGTCCGCTGGTGGGTAGTTGGCGACGGGGAGGAGCCTGCTGGAGAGGGAGGGGCCCGCCTAAAGGGTGGGAAGGCCGGGGATCGAGCCGGCGGCGCGGGTACGGCGAGAGGAGAGGGCGGCGGGTGGGGAGAGGGAGAGAGCCCTAGGGCGGCTCTGATACCATGTTGGTAGAAAAACTTAGATTATACATTCAGAGAAACCCTAGGCTCTCTTATATAAGGAGAGACCTTAAGGGTAAAGTACACAGTAGTCCATAAACGACAAAGAAATAACGAAGAGGTACATAACATAATAATAATAATAACTATCTCTACACTTTCAATAGGAGAAAATCTTCCATCAACAACATGTATTGTTTGTCCTAGGCGCACTGGATTTAATTGTCTACTAAGACCCTTGACTTTCTAAAGTTGTGTAGATGCCACAATATCAATCAACCAACATCCATTAGATATGTGATTAGATGAGTGACCATATAGATACATGTTGGGAAAAGAGTCTTCAATCTTATTCAGAAAAACCCTAGGCTCTCTTATATAGGGAGAGACCTTAAGGGTAAATTACAGAGAGGTCTATCAAAGATAAGGAAATAAGAAAACGTTACATAAAGAGATAATAATAATACTACGAACTATCTCTACACTCCCCCTCAAGGTGGAGCATAGATATCTATCATGCTCAGCTTGGATGAACATCTCTGAAAAGGTCCTCTGAGCAGTGGCTTGGTGAACACATCTGCAGTCTGATCTCCAGAACTCACATGTGTAGTAGATATCAATCCTCTCTGGATCAAGTCCCTAGTATAATGGCAGTCAACTTCAATATGCTTGGTCCTTTCATGGAAAGCTGGATTATTGGCAATGAACAGTGCAACCTGATTGTCACACTGAAGCTTCATAGGTACGGGCACCACTACATGTAGATCTTCTAGTACTGAACAAAACCACATCATTTCCGTGCTGGCTTGAGCCATGGCCCTATATTCGGATTCAGCACTGGACCTTGCCACAACAGTTTGTTTCTTGCTTTTCCAAGAAACCAACGAGCCTCCAACAAAGACTGCAAACCCTGAGGTTGATTTTCGATCCTTAGGGCATCCTGCGTAATCTGCATCTGCACATGCTGAGATGGATAAGTCTGTGCCCTTTCTGAATAGCAGCCCTGACCCTGAAGAAGACTTCAGATACCTCAGTATCATGTGTATAGCATCCATGTGAACCTGTCTTGGCTGTTCTATAAATTGGCTCACCCTGCTAACTGCAAATGCAATGTCTGGACGAGTAATGGTAATGTAGAGGAGCTTTCCCACCATTTCTCTATATCTCCTCTTATCTACTTCATCCGTATCACCATCGTACAACTTCATGCTAGGGTCCATGAGAATACTTGATGGTTTGCACCCATCCATGCCAGTCTCAATCAGGAAGTCTGTAATATACTTCCGTTGTGTCATCACCAAGCCTTGTGCATTCCTTGCAAATTCCAACCCCAGAAAGTATCTTAGGGTTCCAAGATCCTTTGTAACGAACTGTCGGCCTAGGAATGCCTTCGCCCTCTCTATGCCCTAAACATCATCTCCTGTAACAAGAATATCATCCACATAGACCATAATGACTACCGTACCTGCCGATGTCTTCTGCACAAACAATGAGTGATCGGCATTTGACCTCTTGAAACCTTGTTGCTCAATCAGGTTGGACAGCTTCTGGAACCATACTCTCGGACTCTGTTTGAGGCCGTATATAGCCTTGTGAAGCCTACAGACCATCTGATTCCCCCCCTCAGCAGTAAACCCAGGTGGCTGCTGCATGTAGACTTCCTCCTGTAGGTCCCCGTACAAAAAGGCATTCTTGACATCTAGTTGAGATATACTCCAATCACGGACCACAGCCACTGATAAGAGAATACGAAGTGTAGAGTGTCTCGCCACTGGAGAGAATGTATCCATGTAATCCACACCATAGGTTTGTGTAAACCCACGGGCGACCAAGCGTGCATGATATTTGACTGTGAAGACCCATTTACAGCTCACAACTGATGCATCAGAAGGTGCAGGGACCAAAGATCATGTGCCACAAGACTGTAAGGCCCTCATCTCCTCTTCCATTGCTAATCTCCAGCAATCATTCTTCAAAGCTTCCTGGTATGTCCGTGGTATATCCACGGAAGACAAGGCTGTGGCAAACCTCTGAAAATCACCAGTGAGACGGTGAAAAGAAACCTGTGAAGCAAAAGGAAAAGAGGCACATTGCCTCCTCTGCTTCCGAATGGCAATCAGAACGTCAAGATCATCATCTGTTGTACTGGATGGGCTAGTGTCTGCATGTACTGAAGGATCCTGCATATGTACCAAACCTGACACATCAGTAGTAATGCCATCTGAACATACCTGAGGCATGATGATTGGCTGCTGTGTAGTCTGAGCAGGACCTGACCGACGTGTATAGAATTTAGGTAACGGTGATACGATAGGCCGTGGATTGGGTGGTGGAGGTGGAGGTGGAGGTGGTGGTGCTGGCGTGGAGACAGGTACAGGAGACAAATCAGATGTACTCAATGTAGGTGGTGGAGGAACATAGATATCATCAGTGGTAGTGGATGGTACCATTCTGTCACCTGCAGGAGAAAAATGCATGACCGACTCGAAGAAAGTGACATCAGCACTCACGAAGTACCTCTTAGTCGCAAGATCATAACATCGGTAGCCCTTCTGAGTTCTGGAATAACCAACAAAGACGCACTTGACTGCTCTAGGAGAGAGTTTGTCAAGTCCGGGAGACAGACGATGAACGAAGGCCACAGTACCAAAGACACGTGGAGTCAGTGAAAATAACTCCTTGTCTGGGAAAATAACAGAGATAGGTATCTTATCACCAAGAACTGAGGATGGCATTCGGTTAACCAGATAACATGCAGTAAGAACAGCATCGCCCCAGAATGAAATAGGGGCACAACTCTGAATCAACAGTGTACGAGTAATATCCAAGAGATGGCGATGCTTTCTTTCCGCCACACCATTTTGTTGTGAGGTATACGCACAAGTGGTTTGATGAATAATACCCTTTGATGAAAGGAATAGAGACAGTGAGCGTGTGCAAAATTCAAGGGCATTATCCGTCCGAACATATTTAACAGAGGAAGAAAAAACATTATGCATTTCAATAAGCAAGTTCTTGATCACATCTCCTGCTTCAGATTTATTTTTCAAAAGGAAGACCCACGACACGCGCGAGAAATCATCCACTACCACAAGATAAAACCTGTGCCCCTGATGATCAGGAACACGACTCGGACCCCATATATCTATATGTAACAACTCAAAAGGGGAGCTACTGCTCCGACTCGGACGACTTGGGAAGCTCGACCTGTGATGCTTTCCCAACTGACACGCTTCGCATCGGAACGACGAACTAGAGAGATCTGAGGCAGAAGATGGCGCATTTTCTGGAGCGGAAGGTGACCAAACCGGAGATGCCAAATGTACGGTGAGACTGGTCCAACAGGAAGAGAGGAGACACCAGCATAGGAATCCCGAACCAGTCGATATAAACCATTCTGCTCAGAGCCACAACCAATCACCTTGCCCGTGAGTATATCCTGAAAAATGAGAGAAGACGGGTCAAATATAGCACGACAATTCAAATCCTTCGTAATCTGACTAATAGATAGCAAATTCAATGAGAACTCAGGAGCATGCAGAACGTTCTGTAGCTGCATAGTGGAGGATAGAAAAACCTCCCCCTGTCCAACAAGGGGCGAATATGTACCATCTGCAATCTGTACTGAACGACCGGGAGGAATGTCCCTGTAGGCCTGTAATCTACCTCTATCTCGACAGAGATGATGTGTTGCACCGAAATCTATAACCCAGTCAGATATATCATGAGGTGTTGTGAATGCATTAGATCTACCTGAGGTGCTCGCAGCGGCTGATGAACTGGCAGAAGCAGTGGCAGCAATATCTGAAGAGCCACCAGACGAATCAGCAGATGACTGTGGCATAATATCTCGGAGACGGGCCACAAGTTCGTCAAATCGACTATTTGCAGCAGAGGATAATGGAGACTGAGAGTGCTCTGCAACACGTGCTGATGCTGGGAAGCCGTGCTTAGAATAGCATGTCTCCTCTGAGTGTCCTGTGCGGTGACAATAGGAGCATGTCTGACTGAAGCGACCACCCCTTCCCTGGGGTCCACGGCCACGTCCACGACCGCGGCCATAATGCAGTCCACCTCTCCCACGTGAGACTACCATCGCTGATGGGGGTGGAGTAGAAGAGCTGGAAGGGACTGGAATGCGACTGAGCCTTCTATAAACATCCTCCACTGGAGGAATAACTGCATCAGCTAGAATCTGGGACCGGGCGGCATCATACTCAGGATCAAGAGCCGCAAGTAGAACACCAACCATGGTGGCGTTCCGAAACGTCTTCTGTTGTTCAGGAGTAGCATTGAGAGGAATGGTACTGTATAGCTTCTCAAACATCCCTCTTAGGGATGTGTATAGGGAATGGAGAGGTCTGCCGCTATGCTTCATTGTGAAGATGTCATGCTGAAGCTGTAACATCTTTATCTCATTTCGCACTTGCGAATAAGTAGCGGCAAGAATGTCCCACATTGCCTTGGCAGTGGGCTGATGGAGGACGTCGTTAGCAATCTCCATCGTCAGTGTACCAGACAACCAGACCTTTGCGTAGGCATCGTCAGCCTCCCATGAGGCATAGATCCCTGTCTTCTCTGCAGGCTCATCCTCGGTAAGAATGTGTTTCTTACCAGTAGACTTCATGAGGCTCATGAACTGCATCGCCCAGAGCTCATAGTTAGACCCATCCATCTTCACTATCGGCGCCGGACCTTTGAATGCGCCGGTGGAGGGCATATCGGCTTTTGATTCTGACATACTGCTGCTTGGAGAAGAACAAGGGTATATAGACACTGTGATGAATGTCTACACCAACTGCATTGGATTTGAGTGCGTATGTAGACGTTACGCACTCAAACCCATATCTCGATCGAAGAGAGAACTAGGGCACGCCTTAGAGAAGGCTTACAGCCCTTGAACCGGTTGTTAGGTGCCGCCTGGGGTCACCAAGGTATCTGCGTAACTTGCTGGGAGAGCCGGGACCTACAGCGGTGACTTGGACCGCCTGGGAGAGGGCACAAGGCGCCTGGTGGCTACTGGCGGTGCTGGGGAATACCGCCTGGGGCTGGCTGGCGGTGGCTGGGGCCTACTGCAGCAGTCAGGGACTGCTGGCGGCGACTGTGAGCGCCGTGGAGCCGCTGGAGGCGGCTAGGATCGGTGGGGAAGACCGCCTGGCGCCCGCTGGCAGTGGGGGTGGGCCTAGGGCAGGGCGCGGGAACGAGAGAAAGGCGGCGGTGAAGGGCGTGTCGAGAAGAGGGCGGCGGGTGGGGAGAGGGAGGCGGCGGGTGGAGAGCCCTAGGGTGGCTTTGATACCATGTTGGGAAAAGAGTCTTCAATCTTATTCAGAAAAACCCTAGGCTCTCTTATATAGGGAGAGACCTTAAGGGTAAATTACAGAGAGGTCTATCAAAGATAAGGAAATAAGAAAACGTTACATAAAGAGATAATAATAATACTACGAACTATCTCTACAATACATAATCATGAAAAATCCATTGTTTCTTGATGATGGGATGAAGTGGTACTGGTAGGCGTCAATAGGCTAAGACATCGCATCAAATCATCAAAATCTCCTTTACAGACCATCACAAACTGCCCACCTTCATCAGTGGTGAAATCTCAAGTAGTGGTAAGATGCCCATTCTGAGCTTAGCAATAGTTGTCAGAAAGGCCAAACTTTCTCCAAAATGTGCATTGAGTATATCTTCCTCCTTATAAGGTATGTCATGACTCATGACCACAACTACGTCCATGATGTGATCCTTGATTTTCTCGCCCTAAGAAAGCTGTAAGCACCAAGGTCATGCCAAGTTTATCTGAAGAGGTCATGTTGTGAGGAGTTGAAAGACAACTCAACTTCCTATATGCCTCCTCAAGAGATGGAAACAAATCATCTGGTCTATTGCAACTGCATAGAATGAGTCTAAAACTGCAAGAGACACCATGACCTCCATAGGCTTCTATATTCAATCTATTGGATACATTTTCATCCGAGGATGCATACATTATGTTTTTTTACACATCCGGGGAGGTGGAGAAAAGGTGGGGAGGGGAGTGGCGGTGGAGGAGAAAAGGTGGAGAGGGAGGCGATTATAGTGAAGGAGGGGGAGGCTTTAAACCAAGTTGAGTGTTGTTTCTTGATGCTAAATAATGGTACCCTAGACCTCCATATATAGGATAAATTATGATTAGGATTACATTGTAGAGCCACCAAAGAAAATAAAAAATGATAAAAAAGAATAGTACCCCTAGGGGGGGTTACACCATATATATACCACTCAACAATATCTAATTAGCACATAAAAAACCTATTGAACAAAATTTACATCCGAGGCTTTGATGACTATGAGATGATGCATTGATGACTTAGCAGGCAATGACCAACGGCTAGCGCAACGATGATGATAGTAGATTAAAGATCGCAGAGAAAGAAGAAAGAAATCAAAGTTTAAAAAGCAACCAAATCAAATACCAACCAACCAAATCTAAGATGATTAAGGAATAACACCGTCTGTGTCAGGGGACTCTCGACTCTCGACTGAGGAAAGGGGGAGCAAAAGGGGTTGCGATGAAGATGATGTGTTTTTGGACGACACCACCTCTAGAGGACTCTCGGTTGAGGAGGCGACACGTTTTCTGGTGGATGGACAGAGGGTGGCGCATATTAATGTTAGGATGCGGAGGCCGCGATTGAGTGATGGAGCAACTCGGGAACCCGAACGGTGCTCTATCTCCACTAGATGGCTCCCCCTGAGATGCATGGAGCTTTCTATGGTGGTGGAGGCCCTCCAATCGGTGGTTGATGTCGTGTAGATTCGTCAAGATGGGCTAGTTCTAGGGGAGCCCCTCTTCATCGTGGTTGAGGTGGAAAAGATCGCGGTCAAGGTCCCATCTTCGATGTTATTTCAGGATGGTAAAGGCATCTTCCAACTCTTGAAGGTCCTCCCAGGACGCCCAGCTGGAGAGAAAGCGGTGTTGCAGTGGCCACCATTGCAACTGACGTCGGAGATGCAAAACGAAGGTTCCGGGCATGTTGTTGGGAGGGGCAAGTTCGAGCCCTAGTTTTTCGGGGAGAGAGGGGCGAACCCTGTGGAAGTGTTAGCTCCTTTGGTGGGTGGTTTTTTTACCAGATCTTTTAGTGATGTGGTTAGTAAGGGTCTGTTTTGAATGGCAGTAGTCGAGTCAGTTCTAAGGACCCAATTATCTTTGGTCAGTTCACACCTCATGGGGTATCCAAGGACCCGATTACCCCTGATCTTTATTCGGGGGATCCTAAACCGGTACCTTTGGGTCACAGATTTGAGGACCCAGTTATCTCGAAGCACTTGAAAAAGCCTTCTGCAGTTGGCTCTCCAGCCGTAAAGACCGCAGATTAGCCATTGGTGGTGTATGCGACATCTGGGGAGGCTAATGAGTTTCCGTTCGAAAGCCTTATCTTGTTTTCTCGCAACAATTGGTTGTTTCGATCTCAGTCGGAGGTTCAGGGCTTGTGGGCAGTGCCCCTCCAGGTCAAATGAGCGACTTGAGTGATCTGTATGCGCATCATATGGGAGACATGGAGAAGAAAAGTGTTTTCAACATGGATGTTGATGTTTTGACCAATCAGCCCTCCAAAACCAATGCATCACTGCCACCTTTGTTAGGAGGGGGTGCTGACGTGTACGAAGAGTCCGAGCTCTCGCATTCTCATGCGATGGATGTCTCAGATGGCAGTGATTTTGATGTCATTCTTGCTTGGTTTTTTTTAAGATGGATGAGGAGAGGGAGCCCCCTAGCAAACGAGATGGCGGTGAGGTTGCCATTTGAGCTATTAGGGCTAACAGGGGTAAGGCGAAGGAGCAGGTGCAGAGAAGTAGAGGCAAAGGTACCAAAAAAGACCTCATTTTGGTCTTCCCACGTAAGAGAAGGAAACCAAATGCCATGGAGTGGCTGGAGCGGGAGCTTGCCGATGACTCGCAGTTGGTGGTTTCAGCAAACATTACAGTCCATAATGCAGCAGCCAGTTATGAAAATGGCAGGCCAGTCAGCGATGCACTTGTGGATTCAGGAGACATAGATGGAACCACGTTGATTTTACATCACAACGTGTGTAGGAGTGGTTGTTCCCAAGGGGGGATTAGAGGTATCTCAATAAAGGTTGTCTCATGGAATGCCTGTGGATGAGAGGATCGGGAGAAGAGGTCCTTTGTGGGGAATCTGTTTGGTTCGTAGCATGCAAAAGTGGTTTTCATACAGGAGTCGAAGATCGGGTCATGGGATGATGCTTTGTGGAAGTCAGTTTCTGGTCCCAGACCATCAGCTTTCAGGGCGGTCCGAATTGTTGGGAGTGTCGGTGGTGTGGTGCTTGCCTGAAATAGGGATCTTTTTTATCTGTTGGAGGAAAGATTGGGCCTTAGTTCGGTCTCAGTCTTCTTAAAGTACAACTCTGGGGCAGGAAGTGTGCTGCTCTCGTCGATCTACGGGACGATTATTGGCCTACAGAGCATGGTATGTTTGGGATGAGCTTTGGTTTCTGAGGGAGGACTTCTCTCATATTCATTGTCTTATTGGTGTAGATTTTAATGTGAAGTTTGCTTCAGATCAACCTGGTGATGGGGGTGGTCAGGACCCTAGTTCGGCAGCTTTCTTGGATTTCGTCAGGGAATCTGCGTTGAAGATCATAGATGGCACAAATAGTCGATTCACCTGGAGGAGTTGTTCCTCTAGGTCTCAATTGGATCGTTTATTAGCATCGATGGAGCTGCTGGAAATGTTTACTTTGCCCTCGTCTTGGATTCTGCCAAGATCCGGATCGGATTATACGTCTATTTGTTGGGATTCTGGTGAGGGTTTGATTCCTCGCTCTCTGTTCAGATTTGAGAGATCCTGGATGAGGGAAGAGGGCTTTAAAGATTTGACCAAAGAGTTTTGGGGTTCATTTCAGGCCACTGGTTCTGTCGTGCAAAAGATAGCTCAGAAGATCCTTGGGTTGCGAGAGATGTTGAAGAAGTACAAGTGGGAGCTGCGGCGAATCCGAGATGACAGGAGGCAAGAGGCGGAGGGGAAGATTACTCGTCTTGATGGCGTGGAAGATGAGAGGGAGCTTAACACAGAGCAGTTGGCTAGAGTCGAGCATCAGAAGGTGGTTATCGAGGAGGATAAAAAGAAAGTTATGGAGTGGAGGCAGAGGTCAAGGCATAAATGGCTGAAGGTGGGTGACACGAACACTAGATACTTTCATGGTGTGGCCAGTGGTGGGTCTTGAGCAGGCTGAAAGAATTATCTCTGGTTTCTTCGGGGAGGAGATGCGTAGAGCAGTTTTTGATCTTAATGCAGATAGTTGTCCAGGTGCAGATGGTATTTCAATCTTCTAAAGGAAGTTTTGGGACGTGTAGAGAAAGATGTCATGGACTTAATTACTGTTGGAAGAAAAATAAGAGATGTTCATTTCTGAGAACTCTAGGCTCTCTTATAAGAGACCTATGGGTAAATTACATAAGAAGGAAAAACAAAAATACAAATAAGCGAACGATACTTATAGAATATAGAAATAAACAATATCTCGACACTTCCCCTCAAGATGGAGCATAGATATCAATCATGCTCAGCTTGGATGAACACTTCTGGAATGATCCTCTGAGTAATGGCTTGGTAAGGATATCTGTTGTTTGCTCCCCAGAACCAACATGAGAAGTGGAAATCAAATCCTTCAGAATCATATCTCTGGTATAGTGACAATCTACCTCGATATGTTTTGTTCTCTCATGGAACGCATGATTGTTTGCAATAAGTAGGGCAGCCTGGTTAACACAATGTAACTCCATGGGTAGAGGAACCTCTATATGCAAGTCAACTAAAGCTGCTCGAACCCACATCATTTCTGTACTAGCTTGCGCCATAGACCTGTATTCGGATTCAGCACTTGATCTTGCTACAACTGTTTGTTTCTTGCTTTTCCAAGAAACAAGGGAACTGCCAACAAATACTGCAAAACCCGAAGTCGATTTTCTATCTTTAGGACAACCTGCATAGTCTATGTCAGCGTATGCGGATACAGAGAGAGTTTCTCCTTTCTTGAAGAATAATCCTGCTCTTGGACACGACTTTAGATACCTCAATATCATGTATACAACATCCATATGTACTTGTCGAGGCTGCTCCATGAACTGACTTACTCGGCTCACTGCAAAGGCAATATCTGATTTGGTGATTGTAACATAAAGAAGTTTTCCCACCATCTCTCTGTATCTTTTATTGTCGACTTCATCTGTATCATCATCAAATAACTTCATGCTAGGATCCATAGGGGTAGTAGAAGGTCGACACCCAATCATGCCTATCTCTGGAAGCATGTCTGTAACATACTTTCTTTGGGTCATCACAAGACCCTGTGCATTCCTACCAAATTCCAACCCTAAGAAATACCTTAGGGTACCCAGGTCCTTAGTTACAAATTTGCTGCCCAGAAAATCTTTTGCCATCTTGATTCCCTGCTCATCATCTCCTGTAAATAACTATATCATCAACATAAACCAAGATAGCAACTGTACCTCTGGATGTTCTCTGCACAAACAAGGAGTGATCTGCATTTGACCTCTTGAACTCCTGTCCTTCAATCAGATCTGAAAGCTTTTGGAACCATGCCCTAAGGCTCTGTTTAAGGCCATATATTGTCTTATGGAGCCAGCAAACCTGTTGACACTCCCCCTCAGCAGCAAACCCCGAAGGCTGCTGCATATAGACCTCTTCTTGTAGGTCTCCATATAAAATGCATTTTTAACATCAAGTTGGAATAAGGGCCAGTCACGTACCACAACAACTGAAAGGAGAACACGTAAAGTGGAATGTCTAGCAACCGGGGAGAACGTGTCCATGTAATCAATTCCATAGGTCTGCTAAAACCATGTGCGACCAACCTTGCTTTGTAACGATCAATGCTCCCATCTGCATGGTGTTTAACAGTAAACACCCATTTGCAACTGACAACAGACGCTCCAGGAGGAGGAGAAACTAGACTCCATGTACCACGGGATTGTAAAGCGGCCATTCCCTCTTCCATAGCAAGACGCCGCCTGCTATCTCTCAATGCATTCTGGTAAGTCCGTGGAATTTCCACGGCAGATAGAGCAACTGCAAATTTCTGGAAGTCCCCTGTAAGACGATGAAAGGAAACCTGAGAAGCAAGTGGATAGGTCGCACAAGTACGCCTCTGCTTTCTAACGGTGATAGGTACGTCTAGATCGTCAGGAACCTCATCCTGCATGATCCCTGTATAGAAACATCTCCAAAGCTATCGTTAAAAACCATGTTATCAGGACAAACTTGGGGCATGCTAGTTGATTGGCAATGACCATGAGCAGAAGATGGACGACGGGTATAGAATTTTGGTAATGGCAGGCCTCGGAGGTGGTAGAGGTGGTGGTGGTGGTGGAGGTGGTGGTGGAGGTGTTGGATGTATGACTGGTACCGGAGATAACTGACTCGTAGGAGGAGGTGACATGTAAACCTCACTATTAGATTCGAGAGTGGTCATTCTGTCACCTGTAGAAGAGAAAAACATCACAGATTCAAAAAATGTGACATCAGCACTAACAACATATTTTCCACGAACATGATCAAAGCAACGATAACCCTTCTGAGTTCTGGAGTACCCTACAAATACGCATTTGATAGCCCTGGGAGAGAGCTTATCAAGACCTGGAGCCGACTGGTGGAAAAACGCGATACAACCAAAAACACGCGGCGTAAGAGAGAACAACTCCTTCTCAGGAAAGGCTATAGAGAAAGGAGTTTTCTCACCCAAGACAAACGAGGGCATGCGGTTGACTAGATAACAAGCTGTGAGGACTGCATCACCCCAAAAGGAATGCGGAGCACAACTCTGAATAAGTAGGGTCTGAGTAATATCCAATAGATGACGATGTTTCCGCTCTGCAACACCATTTTGTTGTGAAGTGTAAGCACATGATGTTTGATGAATTATACCACGGGAGGAAAGGAACAAGGAAAGAGTATGAGTACAAAACTCCTTAGCATTGTCAGAGCGCACAATTTTCACAATAGAAGAGAAAACATTTTGAACTTCACTGATGAACGTTTGGATCACATTTCCTGCTTCAGATTTATTCTGTAATAAATACACCCAAGATAAGCGAGAAAAATCATCGACTGCAACAAGATAAAACATGTGTCCCTGATGATCAGGTACACGAATGGGACCCCAAATATCAATATGGACTAACTCAAAAAGAGAGCTACCGCTCCGACTCAGACGACTCGGGAAAGTGGACCGATGATGCTTTCCCAACTGACACGACTCGCACTGGAACGACGTCCTTGGAGAAATATGTGGCAGAACACGACTCATCTTCTGAAGAGGTAGATGACCAAAACGGAGATGCCAGGTGTATGGAGAGGCTGATCCTGTAGAGTGAAGAGATGCGCCGACATAGGGAGTACGGACCAGACGATAGAGTCCATTCTACTCACAGCCACCCCCAATCACGTTGCCCGTGAGTATGTCCTAAAAAACAAGAGACGATGGATCAAAAATGGCTCGACAGTTCAAATCCCTTGTAATCTTGCTAATGGACAGTAAATTCATAGAGAAATCAGGAGCATATAACACATTCTGTAATCTCATGGAGGGCGTTAAAGTAATCTCCCCCTGTCTTGTAATCGGGGAATGTGTCCCATTAGCTATCACCACAGTCCGCCCTGGAGGAACCTCTCTATATGCAGTAAGCTGCTCTTTGCCCCCACATAGGTGATGTGTCGCTCCAGAGTCCATAATCCATTCTGTAAGCATAGAGCTATCACAAGAGGTGAGAGCATAAGAACTACCTGACGTATTGCTATAGCGGATGTACTGGTAGAAATAGAGGTTGCCACATCTGGTTGGCCGCCTGAAGCTGGTTCATGAGGCATAATGTTCCTCAGTCTGGCAACGAGATCATCGAAACGCTGGTCCAAAGAAGAAGGTGCCGGTGACTCAACTTGTGCTGCTACCTGGGCCAAAGCTGGAAACCCATGCTTAGAGTAGCATGTATCCTCGGAATGTCCAGGGCGGTGACAGTACGTACAGGGCTGACGGATCTGACCCCCACGGCCACGAGGACCACGTCCACGAAAGGTAGATGAGCCACCTCGTCCTCTGGAAGCAACCATCGCTGAAGGTGTCTGAGTCGTAGTGGAGCTCGGGACGGTGATTCGACTAAGTCGACGGAAAGCTTCCTCCATGGAAGGAATAGTGGCGTCAGCAAGAATCTGAGAGCGGGCAGCATCGTACTCTGGATCAAGTGCAGCCAGAAATACACCCACCATGGTAGCATTCCTGTATGCCTTTTGCTGCTCGGGAGTGGCCGTCAAAGGCATGAAGCTATGTAGCTTCTCAAACATTCCTCGCAGAGATGTATACAGTGAGTGAAGAGGACGTACATTATGTTTGACCGTGAAAATATCATGCTGTAACTGTAATATCTTGGTCTCATTCCGTGCCTGAGAATATGTTGCGGTTAGAATATCCCACATTGCCTTTGCTGTGGGCTGATGCATTACATCGTTGGCGATCTCTATCGTCAACGTCCCAGATAACCAGACTTTGGCATACGCGTTGTCCGCCTCCCATGTCGCGTGAATCCTTGTTTTCTCCGTTGGCTCATCATCTATAAGAATATGTTTCTTACCATTGGACTTCATGAGACTCATGAACTGCATAGCCCAGAGCTCATAGTTCGTCCCGTCCATCTTGACAATCGGTGCCGGACCTCTGAAGGCACCTGTGGCAGGTACGTCGACTTTGTTTTCTGACATGATGCCGAATGAAGATCACAGGGCATGTAGACTAAGAGAGATTATGTCTATAATGACATATGAGAATTTGATTGCATATGTAGACCTATGCAATCTAATCCATAATCCGAGATGTGCGAAGAAGACGAAGGTCAACAACAGAAACCGGCGGCACTTCAAAGGCTCCTCGGCCTAGGCGAGAGACCACCTAGGGCTGGGCGATGGTAGCGGTATGCCGCCAAGAATTGGGCGGGGTTGTGGTGCCTCCCTGGCGGCGGTGGCGAGATGCCCTCGAAGGCTGGGCGGCACAGGCGAGATGCCGCCAAGGGCTGGGCAAGGCGGCGAGAGAGGGGAGGCCTTGGCGGCAGCCGACGAGTGGCCGGGGTGACCTCGGCGGCCGGGTGGAGAGAGAAACGGGGTGGGGGCCGGCGGGTGGGGAACTAGGGTTATGGTATAGGAGCTCCGGTCTAGGACCGCCGCTCTGATATCATATTGGAAGAAAAATAAGAGATGTTCATTTCTGAGAACCCTAGGCTCTCTTATATAGAGGAGAGACCTATGGGTAAATTACATAAGAAGGAAAAACAAAAATACAAATAAGCGAATGATACTTATAGAATATAGAAATAAACAATATCTCGACAATTACGTAGTTGAGAAGTGCAAACCGGGGGTTGGAGAAGTTGAATAGGTCTTTGATATTCCTGCTCTCGAAGAAAGAGGATGTTGAACGGGTCGAGGATTTCAGACCCATCGCTCTCTCCAATACTATCTACCTCATTGTATCAAAAGTCCTGGCTAATCAACTCAGGGGAGTTTTTGATGGGCTTGTTTTGCCAGCCCAGACTGCCTTCATCCCAAGGTGTTAGTTGTTAGACGGGGTCGTTATGGCTTCAGAGATTGTTTCAGATTGGAGGAGAAAAGTGGTGGCCAAATTTCATTGGAAGGTGGATTTCTCGAAGGCCTATGATTGTATGAACTGGAATTTATTTGGGCATCTCTAGTCCGTAGAGTCTTCCCGGATTCGTAGGTGAGCTGGATGAAGAGGTGTATCATTACTTTGTCTTGCTCGGTCTTGGTGAATGGCAGACAAGAGGGTGACTTTTCCAGCTACAACGTGGAGTAAAGCAGGGATGCCCATTGGCCCCCAGCTGTTTGTGTTAACAACGAATGATTTGGCATTTATGGCAGGGCTTGTAGAGGAAGGCAGTTTTATAAAGGAATACACAAGTGATGACATCTCTTTCCCGGTGTTGCAGTATGCCGACGATACCATTTTTTAAATCGAATGTTGAGCAGAGGAGTGTAAGGTGGTCAAGACGATCCTGAACATTTTTGGAAGTCTATCAGGGTTGAGGGTCAACAGTGTGAAGTCAGCTTTTTTCCCTTCAATATATTTCTGGAACTGGTGCACAAGTGTGAGGAAAGGTTGGCAGCTTCGTGGAAGAGCTTGCCTATAACTTATCTTGGCTTGCCTTTGATGAGTGGGAGACTTAGACATGTGGATTGGTTGCATGCGGTCGAGAAGATGGAGAAGAAGTTGACATCTTGGAAAGTTTCGTACTTATCGAGAGAAGGGAGATTGGTCTTGATGAAGATTGTTTTGTCTGTAATTCTTGTTTTTTTCTGTCAACGCGGATGGTACTTGTAGGCATCCGCAAGAGACCGGAAGCGCTGATAAGGTGTTTTCTCTAGAGGTTGTCCGATGAAGGCAAGGGCCTTGCATTGGTTGGTTGGGATGTGGTGACGTGCCCCACTAGGGTGGGAGCTCTTGGGATTATATGTCTTGGAGATATGAATAAGGCGCTACTTTCGAAGAGGATTATGAGGATCTGAGGTGAGGGGAATGACCTACTACCCAGGTTGATCCAAGGTATTTATGACTTCTCATCCGTACTTTGGGCTAGCATGGATGTGGTGGCATCGCCATCTATCTTCTAGAGGGGCATTTATTCGATTGTACCTGAGATAGCTTCCTCTCTTCGACATGTTTTAGGTAATGGAAGAGGGTTTTCTTTCTAGAAGGGTGATTGGATAGAAGAAGGGGGCTCTGTGTAACCTGTTTCCAAGGCTTTTTGCTTTGGCTACAAACAAGGACACAAAGGTTGCTTATGTTTAAGATGGTGGATCGTGGACGCCTACTTTCTTGACAGAGCTGTTAAAGTAGAGATTAGAAGATTTTTTAGCTCTTTTAGGAATGCTAGAGAGAGTGGAGGAGCAATCAGTTGGGAGGGACTCATGGTGGTGGTGTGATGACTTTTTCTCTGTTAAGAAGGAGTACGAGGTGTTCTCCAACCATGGAGTGACATATGAAAATGAGGTATCAAGGGATTGTGCCATAATTTGGGGCTGGAAAATCCCCATAAGGATTAAGGTGTTCTTGTAGCTTTTGAGAAGAGACCGAATTGTGACAGTGTTAGCGAAAATCTTTCTAGGCTGCGATGAAACTAGCGGACATTGCGGTGAAGCGACCGAGTACGTAGAGCACTTATTCTTTAGATGCCCCGGGTCAAGGGAGGTCTGGGAATCAACAAGCATTCTAGGTGTTCAGTGGGATGGGGTGGCCTCATTCTGGTGTTCTTTGGGCAGTAACTGGAGTGGTTATATTGAAGGCAGAATCAAGGTGTGTGCACATGTATGGGCCATTTGGTTGGCTAGAAACAATTTTATTTTTAAAAGAGAGAGTGTTTATGAGTAATGTTCCTTAGTAGTGCAGTTGAAGAACATAATTCCTCGAATATGGTCCAAAAAATGTTAATTCCCTGAGTACTGTAGTGAAATCGCATGGAATCTATGTGATATACATGTCACACATCTAAAATGCGAGACTTGTATAATAATAAATCAAAGTTGACATTTTTTGACATTTAATAATAATGAAACTCGATGGAATCTATGTGATATAGCTAAAAATATGAAAAATGCATTTTTCTATACATTATAGGTTTTTGTAGAGATTTATATTATGTTATGTTATGTTATTCTGTACCGTTTCATATTTTCTTTTTCCTTTTGGACTCTTATGTAATTTACCCATGGATCCTCTCTATATAAGAGAGCCTAGGGTTCTATGGAATAAACAGATCACTCATTTCCTCCAACATGGTATCAGAGCCAAAACCCTAACCCTAAAAGCCTCATCTTACAGCCGCCCCTCTCTCTCTCTAACCCTCGGCGGCGCCGCCAGTCCCTCCTCGCCTCCGAGACTCTCCACCGCCGCTGCCGGCCCTTCAACGCCGTTGTAGGGAACCCTCACCGCCGGGTTCTCTCTCCAGAGCCGACACCCCTTCCTCCGTCGGCCACTATCTCTCCTTGGATTTGAGTGCATAAAAGTCTACATATGCACTCAAATCCAATCAAGTTTATGTAGACACCGGTTTCTCATCTACAATCACAAGTTTTCGCCTCCGGCAACATGTCAGAAAGTAAAGTCGATATGCCCTACATAGGCGTATTCAAAGGTCCAACGCCAATAGTCAAGATGGATGGAATGAACTATGAGCTCTGGGCGATGCAGTTCATGAAGTCGAACAGTAATAAGCATATACTTACCGATAATGAGCTGGCAGAGAAGACTGGGATCTATGCCTCCTGGGAGGCCGATGATTCTTATGCCAAGGTTTGGCTATCAGGAACACTGTCGATGGAGATTGCCAACGATGTCCTCCATCAGCCCATCGCCAAGGCGATGTGGGATATATTGGCTGCCACATATTCACAGGTACGGAACGAGACTAAGATGTTACAGCTCCAGCATGACATTTTCACGATAAAGCAGAATGGGCGGCCGCTCCATTCTTTGTATACGTCCCTGCGGGGGATGTTTGAGAAACTATATAGCACTATACCCCTCACGGCTACTCCTGAACAGCAGAAGACCTTCCGGAATGTTACCATGGTTGGAGTTCTACTAGCAGCACTTGATCCTCAGTATGAGGCCGCCCGCTCTCAGATACTTTCCAATGCTATTATTCCTCCTATGGAGGAAGTTTACCGGAGGCTCAACCACATCTCTATTTCTTCCAGCACATCTACTCCACCCCCTTCGGCAATGGCTGTATCGATAGGAAGAGGTGGCCAGTCTTCCTTTCTTGGACGTAGACCTCGTGGCCGAGGAGGCCATTTTCGCCAATCGTGCACCTTCTGTCATCGCACGGGTCACTCCGAGGATACATGTTATTCTAAGCATGGGTTTCCAGCATCGGCGCGTGTAGCCGAGAATGCTACATCTCCGTCGGCATCCACTTCAGATCACCGGTTCGAAGAGCTTGTGGCGCACCTGTGTGATATTATGCCTCAATCTTCTACTGATTCTCTAGGTGGATCTTCAGATATTGCCACTTTAGCATCTGCCAATACTTCTGCCGTTGCCAGTACCTCAGGTAGTGCTACTGCTTTTACATCCTGTCATGATCACTCAGATTGGATTATGGATTCCGACACCACCCATCACCTCTGCTGTGATCGGGATAGACTTGAGTCATACAGAGACATTCCACCTGGACGCTCAGTGCCCATAGCCGATGGAACTCATTCCCCCATCGTTGGACAGGGGGAGATCACCTTGTCATCGTCTATGCATTTACAGAATGTCTAACATGCTCCTGAGTTTTCCATGAATCTATTATCTATTAGTCAGATTACGAAGGATTTGCACTGCCGCGCTATATTTGACCCATCTTCTCTCATTTTTCAGGACATACTAACGGGCAGGGTGATTGGCTGTGGCTCTGAGCAGAATGGTCTCTATCGTCTGGTCCGAAATTCATATGCTGGCGTCTCTTCCCACTCAGCGGATCAGTCTCTCCGTACACCTGGCATCTACGCTTTGGTCACCTCCTGCTTCAGAAGATGCGCCATCTTTTGCCTCAGATATCTCCGAGTTTGTCGTTTCGTTGTAAATCTTGTCAGTTGGGAAAGCATCATCGTTCTAGCTTCCCTAGTCGTCAGAGTCGGAGCAGCAGCTCCCCATTTGAGTTGTTTTATATTGATATTTGGGGTCCGAGTCGTGTGCCTGATCATCAGGGATACATGTTCTATCTGGTTGTAGTGGATGACTTTTCTCGTGTATCTTGGATTTTTATTTTAAAGAATAAATCTGAAGCAGGGAATGTTATTAAAAATCTTATCATCGAAGTGCTGAATGTTTTTTCTTCTTCTGTCAAATATGTTCATACGGATAATGCATTGGAATTCTGCACTCGCTCTCTCTCCCATTTCTTTTTGTCCAAAGGTATTATTCATCAAACCACCTGTGCTTACACATCTCAACAGAATGGAGTGGAAGAGACAAACCATCGCCACCTTCATGATATCACTCGAACCCTGCTTATGCAGAGTTGTACCCCTATCACTTTTTGGGGGGATGCTGTCCTTACAGCCTGCTACCTTGTCAATCGCATGCCGTCCTCTATTCTTGGTGAGAAAATTCCTCTTTCCGTTATTTTCCCAGATAAGGAATTGTTTTCACTTACCTCTCGTGTCTTTGGTACTGTTGCCTTTGTTCACCACTTGTCTCCGGGACTTGACAAACTCTCTCCTAGAGCCGTCAAGTGTGTCTTTGTAGGTTACTCTCGGACTCAGGAGGGTTATCGTTGTTATGACCCTATAAACAAGAAATATTTTTTCAGTGTTGATGTTACATTTTTTGAGTCCGTTATGTACTTCTCCCCTGCAGGCAAGGTTTTAAAAAACGTGAGGCGTATCAAGGCGTTTTCCTAGTATTGCTTCGAGGCGTATCGAGGCGTAAGCCTCAATTGTGACAGAAAATTTTTCATAAAATATATTAATTAATCGTAGTTACAATCTTTAAGTTCTAGAAATTAAATAGTTATGATTAAATGCATAACTCCATGATATTTCAAGGCTAACATCATGGTTTAAACATCCAAGTTGTTATATAACTCTCTCTTTTTAAACTCTAAATCTGCAAGGAGTCAAGTAAATATGGATATGTAAGCACAATATTGGGTAACTCTCCACAAAATTTAAAGTTTTGAATAAAATTTAACTAAAGGGACTAGATGTAACATACCATTTTCAAAATTAGGTGAGATATGTGTCATTCAATTGAGAAGGATAAGAGAGTAAGCAGTGAATCTGTGATCACTTTTTACTTACCATAATGATTGGGGAATAAAATACTTGAATATTGCATGTTATGACCATCTTTGTTCATGCATGCTTTGATGTGTATTAATTTAATCCCGATTAAATAGAAGAAAAGATGAGACATATTTACAAAAATATACTTTTTAAAATTTAGGTCAAAGTAGGGGACTTGCATTCAAACATTTTAATAAAGAAAGCATTTATGCTTGATTCATAATAAAGAGTAGAGGAATTAGACAATTTTTTGTACATGTTGATTTATATGCATAACAAAGTAAAAATAAGCTTAATATGTTAATAAATTAAAAAAATGCATTTCAGTGAATCATGAGCTTAAGGACTTAAAAATACATGTCTAAGAAAGATGAAAAACTCACAATCAAAAAGAAAAGGAAAAAAGATTGCAGAAAAAAATAAAAAACAACCCATTCATGAGGCAGCACCTCGAGGCACGCCTCGAGGCGTAAGCCTCGAGGCGCACACCTCATTGAAGCTGAATGAGGCTTTAGCCTCGAGGCGTTTTTTCTTGAAAAACGCCTCGAGGCGTATGCCTCAGCGCCTCGAGGCGCATTTTTAAAAACAATGCCTGCAGGTGACAGGTTGGCTTCTTCCACATCTAATGACGATGTCTATGTTCCTCTTAGTCTGAGTTCACCTGTGTCCATTCTTGTCCCGGTTGTCACGATGACGTCACCACCACCACCACCACAACCACCTATCCCACCATAACCTAAATTCCATAGACGTCGGTCTGGTCCTGCTCAGGCGGCACGTCAAGCATCCATCACGCCTCAGGTATGTTCAGATGCTATTACTAATGATGGGTCAGATAATGTGCATGTGCAGGATTCTTCTTTGCAGGAGGAGGGTGCACCATCGAGTATAGTGGATGGTGATCTTGATGTCCCTATTGCTATTCGGAAGCAGAAACAGACTTGTGCATCTTATCCCTTTGCTTCCCAGGTTTCCTTTCACCGTCTCACAGGTGACTTTCAGAGATTTGCTGCGGCTTTGTCTTCCGTGGAGATACCACAGACTTATCAAGAGGCTATGAAAATTGACTGCTGGAGATTGGCTATGGAAGAAGAAAAGCATGCTTTACAGTCCCGCGGTACATGGAGCCTGGTTACCGCTCCATCTGGCGCATCTATTGTTAGCTGCAAATGGGTGTTCACAGTTAAGTACTATGCAGATGGCAGTCTTGGTCGGTACAAGGCACGACTTGTTGCGAGAGGTTTCACTCAAACCTATGGTGTGGACTATTTGGATACATTCTCTCCAGTGGCTCGGCACTCTACTCTTCGCATTCTTCTATCGGTTGCTGTGGTACGTGACTGGTCCATATTTCAACTTGATGTCAAGAATGCATTCTTGTATGGAGATTTGCAGGAAGAAGTCTACATGCAGCAGCCACCAGGGTTCGCTGCTGAGGGGGAGAATCGTATAGTGTGTAAACTTCACAAGGGGATATATGGCCTTAAATAGAGTCCAAGGGTGTGGTTTCAGAAGCTCTCCCAGCTAATTGAATGACATAGATTCAAAAGATCAAATGCGGATCACTCGTTATTCATTCAGAAGACTTCTAGAGGTACGGTTGTCATCATAGTATATGTTGATGATATTCTGGTTATAGGAGATGACGTTCAGGGAATAGAGATAGCAAAAGCATTCTTGGGCCGTCAGTTTGTCACGAAGGATCTTGGTACCCTAAGATATTTTCTGGGGTTGGAATTCGCCATGAATGCATAGGGTCTGGTGATGACTAAAAGGAAATATATTACAGATTTGCTGGTTGAAATAGGCATGATTGGATCTAGACCATCGAGCACTCCTATGGATCCAAGTATGAAATTGTATGACAATGATACTGAAGAGGTGGACAGGAGAAGATATAGAGAGATAGTGGGTAAGCTTCTTTATATCACTATAACTCGACCCGATATTGCTTTTGCAGTGAGTCGGGTGAGTCAATTTATGGAGCAGCCGAGACAGGTTCATATGGATGCCATATACATGATACTAAGGTATTTAAAGTCTTCTCCAGGCTCATGGTTGATGTTTAGAAAGAACACAGATTTATCTATTTCAGCTTGTGCAGACGCAGATTAAGCACGGTGTCCTAAGGATCGTAAGTCTACTTCAGGCTTTGCAGTTTTTGTGGGGAGCTCTCTAGTTTTTTGGAAAAGCAAGAAACAAACTGTTGTGGCGAGATCCAACGTTGAATCTGATTATAGGGCCATGGCGCAAGCGAGCACAGAGATAATGTGGGTTCGAGCCGTATTAGAAGACTTACACGTAGATGTACCTTTACCCATGCAGCTTCAGTGTGACAATCAAGCAGCTTTGTTTATTGCCGACAATCCAGCATTTCACGAAAGAACAAAGCATATCGAAGTAGACTGCCACTACACTAGAGATATGATCCATAAGGGCTTGATTTCTACTTCACATGTTAGTTCAGAGGATCAGACTGCCGACATATTTACCAAGCCATTGCTCAGAGGACCCTTTCAGAGATGTTCTTCCAAGCTGAGCATGATTGATATATCTATGCTCCATCTTGAGGGGGAGTGTAGAGATTTATGTTATGTTATGTTATTCGGTACCGTTTCATATTTTCTTTTTCCTTCTGGACTCTTATGTAATTTACCCATGGGTCCTCTCTATATAAGAGAGCCTAGGGTTCTATGAAATAAACAAATCACTCATTTCCTCCAAAAGTTTTTTTACGGTCAATAATATATGAATGTCGCATGGCTTATATGTGATATACATAACACATAGATTCCATGCGTTTTCACTACATTACTCAGGGAATTAACATTTTTGGGACCATATTCAAGGAATTATGTTCTTCAACTGTACTACTAAGGAACATTACTCCAAGTTCTATTGTGAGAATGTAATTGAGCATGCCAAAGCCCTTGCAACAAACTGACTCATGTAAATTGTGTTTATAGTGATTAAATAATTTTTTGGATGAGTCGCTATTGGAGGTTCATCCCATCATTTCTAAAAAACAAAACAAAACAATAATCTTGAATATTGAGAAGAAATCGAGATGAAAGCAAATATTCAAAGAAAAAAAGAAGAAAGAACCCTCCAACTGGAAGAAAGACAACATAACTTAGGGTTTGGAGAAAGAAAAATGATTACGGAACACCATAATAAGAATCTTCAACAAAATTGAGTAATGGAAGGAAAGATTCAAAGAACAAAAAAACTTTCCAATTGAGAAGAGAGCATACCTTAGGGTTTGGAAAAAGAACGATGGGAAATGGCTAGAATAGGTGCAATGAACAAGCAAATAGGGAAATAATAGTAGCCAACCAACCACATTGGTGGCATGCCCCTCTTACACATGCAAACGTACCGATACTTTGGAATTTTTATGAACGTAAATATCGCACATACCGCCAATACGATCCCATATCATGTGGCATGCCAAGCAACATCTGAGAGCAATGGTACTCCACCCATATCGATACAGGTGCGGCTAGGAACATGGCATGAAACGATGGCATGCCATGGACATCTCGTGGCACCTTGAACTATATTTGCGAGAGAGATGTTAGAATGTAACACACAAGACAAATGGTGTGAATAAGATAGGAAAGAGCTCAAAAAGGTTGAAAGCCCTAGGTCACATACTTTAAAGCCTTGGATATATGCATCCCTCCACCTTAAAGTATTGAGTGGAACAATTTGCATGGAGGGGATAAAGATCTTGTTTTTGGTTAGCTCTATTGCAAAGGACTTAGTCGATCCTACAAGGATTATCACATGAGAGGAGGTGCTTTGCTTACATCATAGTGATGCAATGGAGAAACCAATCAAGGAAGAAAAACACATCCACTGCCCCTCTCGAATATCATGTTAAAAAACTTAGATTCATTTTTTTAAATAAAAAATGGGGTAACACTCGCTGGTGGCTGAACACATCCTCTACCGCTCTTTCTTCTCGCCGGTGCTGGGCGATGGCAGCTCCTTTCGCTTCTGGACTGACAACTGGTGCGGAAGGGGTCCTCTCGCGGATTTGTTTTCGAGGCTTTTTGCCTTGGTTAATGATAAAGAGGGCTCGGTGGCTTCTTGCTGGGATTCTGGTGGCTGGAATCCCCCGATCGCTGCCTCCTTATCCGATCAGCGGATGCATGACTTCCTCTCCCTTATGGCTTTCCTTGGTGACTCTCCTCGCCCATCTGCTGGGCGCGATCATTGGACTTGGAAGGAGGGGCCCTTCACTACTCATAAGGCTTACAATGCTCTCGCTCTCCCTTTCATTGATGAGGATGCTATTTTGGTGCGTGATTATCGATTCCTATGGGGACTCAAGCTTCCTGATCGCATCGGGTTTTTTCTATGGCTTCTGCGGCGGGGGCGGCTTTTGACTCGCGATAGATGTGTTGTGCTTTTCCCGAATGTTGGGCCATTGTGCGGGCTTTGTCAGGAGGAACAGGAAACTGCTACACACCTTTTCTTCGAGTGCTACCATGTTTGCTCGGTTTGGGCGGATATCCAGTGGATCAATCCCGTTTCCTTTCCAGCGGTGTGCGACAGTTTGATCAATTCTAGGGGCAGGGCGAGGAAATTTCTTCTTGATCCAATCGCTAGGCTGTGGAGTATCTGGTTGGGGAAGAACGAGGCTATCTTCTCCGCGCAGCGTTTTTACAAGGAAAACATCTTGCTTCGCGCTCAACGACTTATCACGGATTGGGACCACGGTTAGTTGTCAGATGGTCTTTTGGGGGTCCCTCCTTTAGTGGCCACTCTACTTGGTGGCACGTGCCTGTACAGTTTCTTTTTTTTCTCTTTTGTAATTTTTAACCGTTTTCAATATATTGGGGCGATCACCTACGAGTGACTCCCCCTTTTCTGAGGCTTCAAAAAAAAAAACACTCGCTGGTGTACGCCCCATGAAATTTATTTATCTAAAAAAAAAGGAGATACAAACTTTAAGAATTACATAAGCCAAGTTTCAAGAGCCCCCCTTGAATGGTTACTGACATTTTCACAATAAAAACTTTGACCCGAAAAGAGCGGAGTGTTTCTAGCAATCTAGATAACCCAGATAGAAGCCAAGGGCCTGAGCAGTTCTTCCTCGTGCGTCGGCGAGCAAGCATTAAGGAGATCCAGAATGATTCAAGGCTCTGAATACAAACCCAATCAAGATCAGGGTCTACCCAGACATGGGCGGAGAAGGGACAGAGGAAGAAGAGGTGGTCAATAGTTTCAATTGCATTCCCTCATAGAGTGCAGCTGTCTGTAATCTCTCAGAAAAGTCTGGCACATCGGTCTCTCGTCATTATTCTCTTTCTCCTGAGAAGCCATAGGAAAAAACGGATTCTTTCCGGTAACCCAAGCGTCCAAATAAAATTGCAATCTCTAATCAAGTCGTCGGTCTTCGATGGAGGAGGCATGCAGATCGCCCCATAGGCCTTTTTGACTGAGAAAGAACTAACTCTCCAACCCCAGCAGTCATGCCCCACAGACGCCCCCCAACATGTCACAGAGAATCCAACAACAACATGAACTCCTTCAGTCGTTGATCATAGAAGTTTGCCGAGAACAAGGGCATCCAGTTCCCATCACTCCATCAATTAGCGACCCGCAACTCACGATCAAAAGCCAAGGCAAACAACTGTGGAAACCGATAGCGAATCGGGCCGTCACCTGTCCAGTCGTTGGTCCAGAACGCAAAGGACTCGCCATTTCCCAGTAAGGGGTGAAAGAGCTCACCAAAGCGTGGTAAAACCTTCAGAATCCCTCTATGGAAAGCAAAAGGCCGCATGCTCGCAGAGTCAGCCTGCGCCGACGAACGGGATATACCATAGATTCGTTGATCTAAAAATAAATCATAAATGCCTTCGAATAGTGAGACACCAAGGAAAATATACAGTGTAACACATGAAATATTAGTAAGGTAAAAGAACAAGAACATCATTACTTCGTTCTACCCTAACAAACAAAAACATCAAGTTGTGAATGGATGAAAGTAAGACTCTTGAAGTGGTTACATGGAACAAAATGGAAAAATCATACAATTATCATAACTGGGATTTGTACATATGAGTGAAGCAAAAAGAAGCTGATATTGTTCCTCATGGTAGGAAAAAAATGGTAGGAAAAAGTTACCCTTTGGATTTCACTAGATTACGATTTGTACAATGTCACAGTGATGTGCTCATGGGAAAGAAAGAGAAGGTGCAGAAGAAATGTGAGAGAGAAGAACATGGCAAGGGTGGAGGAATACCCATACTGTCTACACTTCGTTCCTTAGCACAATGCTAAAAGTGCAATCATAAATTAGAAAGATGGTTATTAATGTTAAATAAAAATGAGCATCGCAGCGTATTTTCGAGAGGGTGATGACAGACAAATCTACATACTCATCATATAAAATATCATTGAAAGATCGATTTACCATTACAAAAATGAAAACTAAGTTGATAATAGGGATCATAAACAAGATGTTTTAGCTTAGGGATTGCATAGAAACCTGATTCATAGTTCATTAAAAGGATCCATTTTCACATCTAATAAAAAGGAATGAAAACTCACCTAAACTTAAAGACATTAATGTTCTTTTTAAGCCTCCTGAAAAGCTCAAGGCATCAAAGGCAGCTCTGGAATCATCGATTGTATCACCATCTCTCAGCAGAACAGAAGCCGCTTCTGAATCAGTTTCATTGGGGCGCTGAAAACGCAGTCTTAAAGAAAAACCACTCTCATTATGAATATGCAACAATGAACACACTGAAATGGATAGTCCCTCCTGCAAATGATCCAAAATAATGACAGTTATAAAATCAAAACATTAAGCACTTAAAATAGACAAGATAAGCCACTATGAAAGAAAATTTCGTAATACCTCAGTTTTCTTAGAAACCTCAACCACGACAAATGGACCAGGGAATGTTTTCGAATCTGTTCCTCGTGAAAAATATCAGGAATATGTTAACTATGGAATTAAGAAAAAATATAAACAAGTTCTGAGAATAACCTACAAACCCAAAAGTAGGATTCCCTACAGAATTAGAACGTAGAAAGAAAACAACGGAATACATGCAAGGTAACATAGAACTAAGTAGAATATATGCTTATTTTAGTGTTTGGACACAGATATTACATATATCACTTCACTTGTGCCCTTCTTAGATATTGCAATATCAGTTGTGCCCCTCCTTTTTTGAAATATTGCACCTACCTTCTTGCAGTTTTATCACTTGTGTCCCTTGGATTAGTTGTCGTCCATCCACCTCCTAAACAGCGTTAACTTTTGAACATACGGGTAATAAGAAAAGAAAACTTAGGGTAGAAATGTAACTTTTTGTAGACCTTCTTCCCCCTCCTCTGTAGACCCACCACCTCCTCCTTTGACCCCTCCGCCACGGCGAACCCAATTTGACGATGCTTCTGTTGCTCTGATGGTGGTGGTGGGCGGACTATATAGGGGTTGAAGCTTCAACTGAAGCGCAACTGAGAGAGGAAAGTTGGCTCAATGAAAATGAATCTCCGATTATGGATGGTTCAATGTTGGTTCCTTCTTCGGCTACAAATGGGCCCCATTTCCCATTTGTGATTTCTAATGACAGAACACGACCTTTCTTCCCCAACGAAAGCTATCCCCTCTCCCTTAGAAGCCTTTGTGACCACTTCTTCCCACCAAGGGTCGACCTTTAAACGACGTGTCAGTCGTGCAATGGTTACGCGCTTCCCAGCCTTCCTCTTCTCGCAGATGACGGTAACCACACTCTATAAGAGGAGAAGGGTAGCCATCAACGGATCTAAAACCCATTTTGGGGCTTCTGAGCCCTAGCGATCACTAGACCCAATAAGGGGCACAACCCCAAACTACCGACACCATGTCGATCACCACGACAACCACCTCTTATGCATTGTTGCTCCGCCATAAGGCCTTCCTCCTTCGATTATCTAACAACAGCTCTCTGTTGCCGTCATTAGCCCATGTGGATCCATGCTCCAGGACTTCCTCCTCCACATCAGATCCACACTCAATCGATCATCGTCACCTCCTTTCCAGTGCTTCTCAACCACAAGAAACGAAGGTTCCACCATCGTGAATTGTCGGCAATCTGAACCCACCAACAGGAGGACGGGGGCCTGCAATTGGTGAAGGAGGCAAAGGAGCAGTAGACAACAGAGGGGCTAGGGAGAGACATATGTTAGTTGCTGTGGGACTGGGGGAGAAGGAGGTGAGGGTTTCCAATTATGACACTTTTATTGACACTTTGGTTTGAATAAACATGGTTTAGTTCAATTCATTGATGGTCAAACTAACGGAAGCGCACAAGTGATAACAGAGCAAGAAGTCAGGGGCACAACTGATCTTCTAAAAAAGAGGGTCATAACTGATATTGCAAAATCTAAGAGGGGGCACAAGTGATGAAAAATCTAATTTATTTATGTTGAAAAGAGTGACTTGCATTTATACTCGATTTAAGAATGTTTAAGATTTTTTCATAATATAATTTGCTGACTTCTTTAAACATGGTATTATTTTATTTTTCTCTTTTTCTTTTGGTCTATCACGAGCACCATTATCTACAACTGCCACTTCGAGGTATGTCTAAATTATAGACATGAGGTGAATGCATACAAGCCCAAATTCCATATGTTCTTTAATACCACCATCATAGGCAGCAAAATATTAATCATAACTGCTTTGCATTCATGAAACCATTTTAATAATCATGAAGAAAAATGTATCAAAAATTAATTCTATTTTTGGGAAATTACAATCATAGCCATATTTATGCTCTTACAATTTATCATTTCCCTCGTGGGGATTACGTTAGGTAACTGACAACCGGCGTAAAAAATTCAGAGATGACCATAGCCAGCTTTGGGAAAGACCACAATCTGCCCAGAGATAACTAACATCAGCCCAAGACTAAACTAAGAGAAAGGTTTTCACGCTGAAAAATAAAGGCAATTAAAAAATAGGTCTCCCATCTAGATAGGGACTTGGTCGGCACTGTAGTATAGAAAAAAGCATGCATGATGCCATGCCAGATATTGGTAAAAGAATCAGAACTTTGTTTGTGGGGGATGTTATCGATTGAATGGCCATTGGGTTCAACACCACAAAAAGTGATAGTTAGTACTCGGACGGTCGGGTCACAGAAAAAGGATTAATCGGTATGCAGGCGACTAATTAAATTCAGCTGGCCTTTAGTCGGATACGAATTTTATTTTAAATATATAAATCATTTATTATACATATATTCTTATATATTTACGTATATTTGTATATTTTCTATACTATCATACAACAACAAAGCCTTTTCCCACAATTAAGTAGGGTCGGCTACATGGATTCTTCGCCTCCATTCAGATCTATCTTGGGTCAATCTCGGACTTATATCCAAAAAACTAAGATCTCTTCGTATAGTCTCTTTCCAACACTTCTTGGGTCGTCCTCGACCTCTCTTAGCCGGCTCAACATCCCAACACTCGCATCTCCTAACCGGTGCATCAGTTGACCTTCTTTGCAAATGACCAAACCATCTTAAGCGGTTTTCTCGCATCTTATCCTCGATCGGAGCTACACCAACTTTCTTTCTGATTGCATCATTCAGAATCCGATCTTTACGTGTATGTCCACACATCCATCTTAGCATTTTCATTTCTGCTACAGCCATTCTCTGCACATGTCTATGGTTCACAGGCCAACATTCAAAACCATAAAGCATAGCAGGTCTCACGGCTGCTTTGTAAAACTTTCCTTTAATTTTTAAAGGAATTTTCATATCACAGAGAATAGTGGAGGCTCCTCTCCACTTTAGCCAACCTGCATTTATTCTATTAGTAACATCTCCATCAATTTCTGTTGACGCATATAGAATAACTGTACCTCTTCGTTATTTTATTTTTTCTGTTGTTCTCTTTATGTAATTTACCCATAGGCTTCTCTCCTATATAAGAGAGCCTAGGGCTTATGGAATAGATCATCTCATTCACTTTTCCCAACATGGTATCAGAGCGACGGTCCTAGATCGGAGTTCTCGAAACCCTAGCCCTAACCCACCCCACCCACCGGCCCTATCTCTCTCCTCTCTCTCTCTCGATCGGCGCGCCTTCAACGCCGCTGCTTCTCCTTCTTCGCGTGCCGGTGCTCGCACGCGATCCTCCAGCGCATCTTCTTGCGCACGAGTGCGTGCACCTGCACCTACGCCACGCGCGCATCATTTCCAGCGTGCAATCCTCCAGCGCGCGATCCTCCAGCGCGCCTGCGCATCATCTCCAGTGTGCCTGTGCATGAAGGGCACCATCTCCAGTGCGCCTGCGCGATCCTCCAGTGCGCCAGCGCGCCATCTCCAGTGCGCGATTGCGCACCTGCGCGTGAAGGGCTCCAGCGCATAGCATCAGCGCGTGAAGGCTACCAGCGCGCGTGAAGGGCATCAGACCGTTGTGCGCATACCGCGTGCATCTTCGTTATTCCTGCGCGTGTGCAGACCGTAGCACGCGCGCATTCATGGGGATAGTTGCTTGAGGTCTACACATGCAACTAATCCCGTCTATGTCATTGTAGACAAAAGTTATCGTCTGTCATTCGCTCCAGTCTTCCGTCTCCAGTATGTCAGAAAGCAAGGCAGATATCCCGTCTATTGGCGCATTTCGTGGTCCAGCGCCCATTGTCAAGATGGATGGTACGAACTATGAACTGTGGGCAATGCAGTTCATGAGTATGATGAAGTCTACAGGTAAGAAGCACATTCTTACCGAACCTGAGCCTGCGGAGAAGACTGGAGTCCATGCCTCATGGGAGGCCGATGATGCATATGCCAAGGTGTGGCTATCTGGCACATTGGCTATTGAAATTGCCAATGACATTCTACATCAACCCACAGCCAAAGACATGTGGGATATCCTGGCAGCGACATATTCTCAAACGAAGAATGAAACGAAGATCCTGCAACTACAACATGATATATTCACAATAAAGCAGAATGGCTGTCCTTTACATTCTCTCTACACATCACTGAGAGGGATGTTCGAGAAGCTCTACAGCTTCATGCCTCTCACTGCCACGCCAGAACAGCAAAAGACATACAGGAATGCGACGATGGTGGGTGTGTTTCTCGCTGCACTTGATCCAGAGTATGAGGCAGCACGGTCTCAGATTTTGGCAGACTCGACTATTCCTCCCATGGAGGAAGCTTTTCACAGATTGAGTAGGATCACAGTGCCTTCAGCAGCTGCGAGTCAGAATTCCTCAGCTACGGCGGCAAACAGAGGCCGCGGTTTTCATCAACAGGGCTGTGGACGTGGACCTCGTGGAAGGGGTGGCCGCACTAGGCCAACATGCACATATTGTCACCGAGTCGGACATAATGAAGACACATGTTATTCGAAGCATGGATTCCCTGCATCTGCACGAGCCGCTGAGCAGATAGAGCCCCCATCTGCTGCTACCTTGGATCAACGATTTGATGATCTAGTTCCCCGCCTCAGGGGCATTATCCCACCATCTGGTCCAGCACCGACTACAGAGAGTCATACTGATGCTGCTGCTTCTGCCTCTGCATCTACTAGTACTTCAGGTAGTACACTTGCACTCCACAGTAGTATATCTGATACACTGCCATGGATCATGGACTCGGGCGCTACACATCATCTATGTGGCGACCAGAGTCTACTTACAGGATACACTCAGATCCCTCCAGGACGGACAGTAGTGATTGCTAATGGCACGCATTCCCCTATCAGTGGTCAGGGGGAGATTAGATTGACATCTTCTATGCAGCTTAAGAATGTCCTACATGCACCGCATTTTTCTATGAATCTGTTGTCAATTAGTCAGATTACGAAGGATCTCCATTGTCGAGCTATTTTTGATCCATCTTCTTTGATTTTTCAGGACATCTGTACGGGCAACGTGATTGGTCATGGCTATGAGCAAGGAGGCCTTTACCGTCTCAACCAGACCCCATTTGCTGGAACCACATCCTCTCCTGCTGGACAAGTATCTCCTCTCCTGTGGCATCTGCGTTTTGGTCATTTACCGCTTCAGAAGTTGTGTCGAGTTCTACCATATAGTCTCTCTCACACACCTATCCAGTGTGAGGCATGTCAGTTGGGAAAGCATCACAGGTCGTCCTTTCCCAGTCGTCCAGGTCGGAGTAGTAACTCCAAATTTGAGTTGTTTCATATAGATGTCTGGGGTCCGAGTCGTGTTCCCGATCATCAGGGACACAGGTTTTATATTGTATTTGTGGATGATTTCTCGAGAGTGTCATGGGTGTTTCTTATGAAAAATAAATCTGAAGCAGGAAATATTATTATCCATTTTCTAAATGAAATTCACAATGTTTTCTCCACATCTGTGAAAATTGTGAGAAGTGATAATGCTTTAGAGTTATGCACCCACACTTTGGCCAATTACTACTCCTCAAAAGGGATTATTCACCAAACCTCTTGTGCTCATACATCTCAACAGAATGGGATTGCTGAAAGAAAACACCGTCACCTTCTTGATGTCACAAGGTCTCTTCTTATACAGAGTCATGCTCCCTACTCCTACTGGGGTGATGCAGTTCTTACTGCATGTTACCTAATCAACCGTATGCCCTCGTCTGTCTTGAATGAACAGATTCCTGTTTCACTCATTTATCCAGACAAGGACTTGTTCGCTCTTACTCCTCGTGTATTTGGGCCAGTCGCATTCGTCCATCAGTTGTCGCCTGGTACTGACAAGCTCTCTCCTAGGGCTGTCAAGTGTGTCTTTATGGGGTACTCCAGAACTCAAAGGGGGTACAAGTGTTTTGATCCAGTGCGTCGGCGGTATATGATCAGTGCAGATGTTACATTTTTTGAATCTGTTATGTATTTTTCAGCATCTGGAGACATGCAGCTACCACCTATACCTCCTGATGCCATATTAATGGCACCACCACCATCGCCTCAAACAACACCACCACCACCACCACCGCCACCGCCACCACCAGCACCACCGCTAGTATCTCCACTACCATTCCATTACACCCGCAGGCCTCCTCCAGCTCATGGTCCTGGCCCATCAACTAGCTCGCCTATGGTATGTAATGAAAATATTAATGTTGATGGATCTGACGACATTTCACAGCAGGATGTATTGCAGGAGACTACAGATGATTTGGATGTTCCAATTGCTCTACGCAAGCCGAAGAGAAGCTGTGCCAAATATCCATTATCAGCAGCCGTGTCTTTTGAGAGGCTATCTGGAGACTTCAGGACGTTTGCATTGGCACTTTCAGCTACAGACATTCCACGGAATCATCATGATGCTTTGCAGGATGCTAGATGGCGGCTAGCAATGGAAGAAGAAATGGCGGCACTTCAATCCAGAGGAACCTGGAGCTTGGTTCCAAAACCTCCAGATGTCAGTCTGGTGAGTTGCAAATGGGTGTTTACAGTGAAGCACAATGCAGATGGTTCCATTGACAGGTACAAGGCACGCCTTGTTGCACGTGGCTTCACACAGACATACGGGGTAGATTACCTTGACACGTTCTCCCCTGTGGCGCGTCATTCCACACTACGGATCCTGTTATCAGTTGCAGTTGCTAGAGATTGGCCGCTTTATCAACTGGACGTGAAGAATGCATTTCTGTATGGCGACTTGCAGGAGGAAGTCTATATGCAACAACCACCTGGTTTTGCTGTTGAGGGGGAGTGTTCCAAGGTATGCAGATTACATAAGGCCATCTATGGCCTTAAGCAGAGCCCCAAAGCATGGTTTCAGAAGCTTTCAGATCTTTTTGAGAAACAAGGATATAAACGCTCCAATGCTGATCATTCCTTGTTTGTACAGAATACGGCTAGAGGTATCATTGTAATCATGGTTTATGTTGATGATATCTTGATTACAGGTGATGATGAGCAGGGCATTAAGCAGGCAAAGGAAAGGCTGGGGACCGAGTTTGTCACCAAGGACTTGGGAGTCCTTAGATATTTTCTGGGGCTGGAGTTTGCTAGAAATCCATATGGAATAGTAATGTCACAGAGGAAGTATGTTACAGATCTATTGAGTGAGACAGGTATGCTAGGGTGTCGACCTGCTACGACACCAATGGATCCTAGCATGAAGCTTTATGATGATGACACAGAAGAGGTGGACAAGAGAAGGTACAGAGAACTGGTAGGCAAACTACTGTATGTCACGATCACTAGACCTGATATATCATTTGTAGTGAGTCGTGTGAGCCAGTTCATGGAGCAACCACGTCAGGCCCATATGGATGCAATACACATGATTCTGAGATATTTAAAATCATCTCCTGGTGCAGGCTTGCTATTTAAGAAAGGAAAGGAGATCTCTATCACGGCATGGGCGGATGCAGACTATGCAGGATGCCCCAAGGACAGGAAGTCCACATCAGGATTTGCAGTCTATGTTGGAGATGCTCTAGTTTCGTGGAGGAGCAAGAAACAGACAGTGGTAGCTAGATCCAGTGCTGAATCCGAATACAGGGCTATGGCCCAGGCTAGCACAGAAATGATGTGGGTGAAATCTTTACTTGCAGATCTATGTCTTGATATACCTCTTCCTATGATGTTGGAATGTGACAATCAGGCCGCCTTGTTTATTGCAAATAACCCAGCCTTTCATGAGGACCAAGCACATTGAGGTTGACTGTCACTACATACGTGACATGGTTCAGAAGGGGTTCATTGCTACATCTCACGTCACATCAGAGAATCAGACTGCTGATATTTTCACCTAGGCATTACTTCGAGGCCCATTCCAGAAATGTGCGTCCAAGCTGAGCATGATTGATATCTATGCTCCATCTTGAGGGGGAGTGTTGACGCATATAGAATAACTGTACCTCTTCGTTATTTTATGTTTTCTGTTGTTCTCTTTATGTAATTTACCCATAGGCTTCTCTCCTATATAAGAGAGCCTAGGGCTTATGGAATAGATCATCTCATTCACTTTTCCCAACAATTTCCCCATCATGTTGCAAAATAGATCCCCGATATCTAAAAGAATCTCTCTTCTGAATGTTATCGTCACCAATCTTCACCTCGATTCCTTCACCATTGCTTCCATCAAAGGTGCATTCCATATATTCCGTCTTAGCCCTACTTATACGAAAACCTTTAGTCTCCAATGCATGTCTCCAAAACTCAAGCTTCTCATTTACTCCATCTCTAGTCTCGTCAATCAACACAATATCATCAGCAAATAACATACACCAAGATAACTCATCCTGAATGTGACTTGTCAACTCGTCCATAATCAAAGTAAAAAGAAATGGACTCAACGCTGAACCTTGATGTAAACCAATGTTGATATCAAAATAGTCAGTCTTCCCCGTTGGGGTCCTTACACAAGATAAAGCCCTATCATACATATCCTTTATGAGATTAATGTATAGGACAGGTATTTGTCTCTTCTCCAAAACTCTCCACAGTATCTCTCGTGGGACGGAATCATAAGCCTTTTCCAAATCAATAAAGATCATATGGAGATTCTTCCTTTTAGCTCTATAAATCTCCATTGTTCTCCTCAGCAAATGGATGGTTTCAATAGTTGAGCGACCTGGCATGAATCCGAATTGGTTTTCTTTTACTTGGGAAACTTGCCTCAACCTTCTTTCGATCACACGTTCCCAAATTTTCATAGTGTGACTCATCAGCTTAATACCTCTGTAATTTGAACAATTTTGAATGTCTCCTTTGTTCTTATAAAGAGGCACCACAATACTCCTCCTCTAATCTTCAGGCATTTTCTTGCTTCGCCAAATAACATTGAATAAATTCGTGAGCCAAGTCAAACCACGCTCACCTAAAACTTTCCATACTTTTACAGGGATGTCATCTGGTCCAACACCTTTCCCAGGTCTCGTTACCTTCAAAGCCTCCTCTACTTCTTTTATTTGTATTCGTCTATAGCATGCACGATTCAAGTAACTTTCACTACTAGCTAGATCACCTAAAGTGATCTCTTTATTTCCTTCTCCAATGAAAAGTTTATGGAAGTACTGCTCCCATCTAGTCTCTATATCCTTCTGAGTAACAAGCACGTGACCTTCCTCGTCCTTAATGCATCTCACTTGAGAAAGGTCTTTGGTCTTTCTTTCTCTTGCTTTGGCCAACCTGAATATATCCTTCTGGCCCTCCTTAGAGTTGAGATTTTTATACAAAACCTCATAAGCTTTTGACTTAGCTTCGCTTACAGCCTTCTTTGCTTCCTTCTTCGCTATTTTATAGTCTGTGACAGTTTCCTCTGTTCTATCCTTATACATAGCTTTAAAGCAAGCTCTTTTAATTTTTAGCTTCTCTTGCACCCCTTCACTCCACCACCAAGCCTCCTTTTGACCCGGAGCTCCTCCTTTTGACTCGCCTAGCATCTCTTTGGCTACCTTTCGGATACAAGATGCTACTGCCTCCCACATCTCGTTTGCACTACCGCTACAATCCCAAGGTAAGTCTTCTAAAACCTTCTCCCTGAAGCTTGATTGCTTCAGCGGAAGATTCCACCACCTAGTTCTAGTGATCTTAGGAACCTTCCTTTTCTTTAGCAGCCCTTTTATTTGTAAATCCAAGACTAACAAGCGATGTTGGGTTGTCAAACTCTCTCCAGGATTACTTTGCAATCTTTGCAACACAACCAATCTCTTCTCCTCAACGCAAAGTAATCTATCTGTGTTCTAGTTGAGCCACTCTTATAAGTAATTAAACGTTCCTTCCTCTTCTTGAAAAGCCTCATTTACCCGAGCTTGGGACCGGCCATGGCTGAGTTACTTCTTTTATTTTATTATGATAGTATTTTCTATACTATCATAATAAAATAAAAGAAGTAATTGATTTTAAAGAATATACTAGGCATTTTAGAATAAGTTTACTTTTTTAAAAGCAAAAAAAAATCATGATGTAAAAATCGATCGATTAATCGGTTGACTAGTCAACACGATTAGTCATCTTGACCGATTGTTGGCCGATCAGGCCTAGTCAAATTGGCGACCTCTCCCCCCCCCACCCAACTCGACTAGTTAGGCAGACTAGTCGATCTAATTGGTTGATTTTATTTCGAGATGATGCATCTTATACCGATTTAGTACTAAATTCTTACTCTCAAAGGTGTGCCAATTGGGATGAAAACAAATATGAATATATTCGTATCTGATTCCCTAACGTATTCTACAGAGTTGGACATTTGTATTTGCATTCCTTTAATAGTAGACGCGGATATGGGTATCATTTTAACATTCACGAATAGTCGTATTTATATATCCATTTTAGTACATAAATATAGTCGTATATTTATTTATAACTATGTATAGCAAAATTTTATAATTGCATTCACTATTGTTGATATAATTTTTATTAAATGAATATATTAGTATAATTATTTCACGTATAAATCATTCTGAACATGTATATTTTAGTTAATCTATAAAATATTTCTTTTATTGGTTGTATCCGATTCGTATTCATTTATATTGTATTTAAGGATATGACAACATATTTTTCATATCCATTAATATGTGGATCCACATTTGTATTCGTACTTTAAAATGGATATGGACATGGCTATACTTATAGTTGTATTTGTATCCGATCATTTTCATCCCTATATGCCACTCAGGGTGTGATACTGCGGAATGCTAGAGAAGGTGATAATTGATTGTGGCAAGGTCATCTCCATTTCGGATGGCCAATTGAAGGGCTCAGAGCATCATGTGGTTATCAAGGTGGCGATATGGTGTTCGACATTGCCCTCTCGTGCTCTGCCTTACTTGGGGTGCTCATGCTTTCACATTGAAACTGAATCAACCCCATTGGTCAGAGGGGAGTCATAGAGGTGAACTCACAAGATGTTTGACCTACTAATCGATGGATAGTAGGGTCGCTTCGAATTCCCAAATGGAAGCTTCGAAAAGACAATATAACCTTGCCTAAAATTGTCATCTAGGTATTCAGAGCTAGATAATCATTGTACCTTTCGAAGAAAATTTCCCTATATGTTCCTTCAAGAGGCTCTCATGGGGCGCAAAAAAAACATTCTCAGTTGGCATGCCTTTTAGTGAAGCCCAGAGATTTTTAACACTTGAGTTTGCAATATTGAATCGGGTAAGGAGAGTAGATGGGCTTCAAATATGGATTTGAGTAACCATCTAAGTCTGCATAATGATAACTTAATGGATCTGATTTTAGCTACTCTCTATTTAGATAAGTGAAACTCAACAAGAAGAGTCAGATCCTCTACTTACCAAGACATGAGAAAGGAATATGGGATGCATCACAGGCACATCATGATTATCAAAACAATCCATGCATACTGAAGTGGCCTACATGTACGAGAACTATAGCACAGGTGCCTCCCGTGGCAACTCATCACATGTACGAAACGATTATCAAAACAAGCCCGATGCATGCTGAAGTGCCCCACAAGTACGAGAACTATAACACGTGTGATAAATTAATGGATCTGATTTCATCTACTCTCGCAACAAGAAGAGTTAGATCCTCTCCTTACCAAGACATGAGAAAGGAATATGGGAGGCATCACATGCATGACATGATTATCAAAACAAGCACGATGCACGTTGAAGTGCCCCACACGTACGAGAACTATAAGCACAGGCAATTCCCATGGAAATGGAGATTTGGAGCTGCTGTGCTCGAGAGACCTCTTCCTTCCACCAAATCACAAAAAATGACATGCATCATTAGACTCCATTTAGGGGGCAACCCTCTCAAACCCTAGTGCACCACCTAACCGCTCAACACAATCAGATTTAACCATCTGCTTTGACATAGTGGCATTACCACTGGCGAGGTCAGGATATGGTGAAAAGAGCATGATGCGGAAAGATATGCTAGGGACCGCATTAATGTGCTTATAAGATGTTTCTCGCAAAAAGTGGTGCTTAACCGCTTCAAGGAGTTGGTTACTTGGGGAAGACACATTGGCTCTGTAAGCACCGAGTAGTACACAAGCTACTCCAAGTAGAAACTCATTGCAAACTTATTCACGATGGAGGATGCACCTTAAAGGGAACCGATCTCACATGCTTGCCATTAAATTGGGTTCCCCTCGGATTCTGAACTTCTTGGTTAGTAAACCATGTGCTGAAGTGTCTTCTAACACAAGTACCCCATTCTGAAGGAATCGAAGAATAGCAAGTTTCGTGCTAGTAGCTCAAATATGAAATACTCAAATGTTTATCTTGAGAAGTTGGGATATATGCACAATTCAAGTTCGTCGAGAGATACAATATGCAATGCATAGGAATGGATAAACACAATAAGGCGGTTGTAGAATGTGCAGGGATGGTCCCATCGCGAAGGGGAAAACTAGGTTCCAAATAAAATTGCTCACACGGAACATGAGGGGTTGGGCAAGCACGAAAGGAGGGTGGTGCGAGATCTTTTACACAAGTAGAACGTAAATTTAGTCATGTTCCATGAAACAAAAATTGCATCGTGGATTGAGAACTTATGGCGTAATATGGATCGTACCCGCCTTGACTGCTTTAAAGCAATTGACTATTAGGCCTCTTTGGAGGTCTGGTATTGGGTTGAAATGGCGATAAATTCTAGCTAAACGACTTCAAATTTTGAAGAAAGCACTCTATCGTAAGTTTAGAATCTAATTCTACCTCTCAACATCACGTTACTACTACATATTAACATTTCTTGATTATGATAATAATACAACTTCAAAACTTATATTTGCATATCTATTTTACAAAACTACTTATATTCTGTTTATCGTTTTAGGAACATTAAAAGCCTTAATTTGTTAAAAAATGATTTTACAGTCGTTTCCTGGCACGGGTGATTTGCACGTACAGACTGAGGTGCAGAGTGCATATACTATCTCTATTACTCCTGCTAAGCATCTGGATATGCCTATTGCACTTCGGCATCAGAAAAGAGCATGCACTATGCACCCTATTGGTTCTCATGTTTCCTTGGAGCGTCAATCCAAGGATTTTCAGCACTTTGTTGTGGGGTTGTCTGCTATAGAGATACCACAGTCATATCAGGAGGCACTGCAAAGCAGTCAGTGGCGTCTGGCTATGGAGGAGATGGCAGCACAAAGTACGTGGAGTGTGGTCCATGCTCCACTAGGTGCGTTTGTTGTTGGCAGCAAGTGAATATTTACTGTTAAGCATAGGGTTGATGGTACCGTAGACAGATACAAGGTCAGGTTGGTTGCTCGTGGGTTCAGTCAGACCTATGGAGTGGACTATCAGGATACTTTTTCTCCTATGGCGCGTCATTCTACCTTGTGTATTCTTATTGTTGTGGCGGTGGTATGTGATTGGCCTCTTTTCCAATTGGATGTCAAGAATGCTTTCTTGTATGGTGATCTGTAGGAAGAGGTTTACATGCAGCAGCGACCTGGGTTTGTTGTTGAGGGGGAGTCCAGTATGGTGTGATGTCTTCATAAGGCTATATATGGCCTTAAGCAGAGTTTGAGGGCTTGGTTTTAAAAGCTCTCAGAATTGATTGAACAAAAGGGGTTTGTCAGATCTACTGCAGATCATACCCTCTTTGTAAAGAGAAACCAGAGAGGTATTGTAGTCATTTTGGTTTATATTGATGATATTGTTATCACTGTAAGCGATGAACATGGCATTCAAGCAGCTAAGGATTTCCTTGGAGAGCAGTTTGTTACCAAGGAACTTGGCACGCTTCGCTACTTTCTTGGCCTGGAGTTTGCATGGAATCAGCAGGGTATGGTTATGACAAGTATGTTACTGATCTTCTATCTGAGACAGGTATGACAGGATGTAGACCAGCTACTACCCCGATGGATCCTAATACGAAGCTCCATGATGACGGATTTGAGGAGGTGGACAAGAGACGGTACAAAGAGCTGGTAGGAAAATTATTGTACGTTACCATTACCAGGCCTGATATATCTTTCGTTGTGAGTAGAGTAAGTCAGTTCATGGAGCAACCCAGTCAGGCGCGCATGGATGCAGTATTCATGAACATGAGATATCTGAAGTCATCTCCAGGCGCAGGCCTTCTGTTTAGAAGGGATACGTCTCTCTCAATTACAGGATGTGCAGATGCAGATTATGATGGATGTCCTAAGGATAGGAAGTCTACTTCAGGCTTCATTGTGTTTGTTGGCAGCTCACTTGTCTCATGGAAGAGTAAGAAACAAACTGTTGTTGCTCCATCTAGTGTAGAATCAGAATATAGGGCAATGGCCCAAGGTAGCACGGAGATGATGTGGGTCAAATCTGTCTTGACTGATTTAATGATTGAAGTGTGTCTTCCTATGCATCTCAAATGCGACAATCAGGCAGCCTTGTTTATAGTTAATAATCTAGCATTCCATGAAAAGACAAAGCACATTGAGGTGGACTGTCATTACACTCGTGATTTGATCCAAAAGGGGTTTATTTCAACATCTTAAGTAGCATCAGGAGATCAGATTGCAGACATGTTTACTAAAGCCTTGGCTAGAGGTCCTTTTCATCATTGTTGTTCCAAGCTGAGCATGATAGATATATATGCTCCAGCTTGAGGGGGACTATTAAGATATTTATGTTATTTTGTCCTTTTTCCATATTGTTTATTCTATTATTTGGTTTCTGTAATTTACCCTTAGAGCTTTTCTCCTATATAAGAGAGCTCTAGGGTTAAATGGAATACAACTTTTCGTTTCCCTTTTCCATACTTGCAGCAGTTTATTTCTGATGAGTATGGTTACATGGTGAGTCATAAGAGCATATGGGATGCCAGGAGAAAGGGAATAGAGACAGTATACGGTGATTGGTTGCATCATACAATGAATTGCCATATTTGTTTCGTGCATTGGAGACATCAATTCCAGGAACCGTGACCGAAATCTCTACGGGGATCCTGTTGGTGGGTACGAGAAAGTTTTCAAGTGGGCTTTCTGGGCATTTGGTCCATGTATCAGTGTTAGAAAATCGGAAGCGGAAGCGTAACATGGAATAAAGATAAATAACAAAGAAAAGAAGAACGGGATTTTTACGTGGAACCCTACTCCGTGAGGAGCGGGATGAAACCACGGGAGAAGCCCTCAACGGGGCGTGTTTGTCTATTGACTTTCTCAATGAGTACGGGAGGTCTGGGGCTCTTTATATAGCCTCTCCAGAGCCTCCAAATCCCACCGTTGGACGATGTGGGACTAAACACTGGATGGGGTAAATGGATCTCCTCCAGGATCCATTTACCCTGCTACAACTCAATAGGCGCACACAACTTCATTCTCCAACACTCCCCCTCAAGCTGGAGCATGCAATGCTCAGCTTGGACAAACAGAAAATAAACTCAACTCAACGCTACAGGACACTACGGACAATATCAACCCAACGCGCACATGCTGCAGTCGAGGACGTTGCTTCTCATGCCGTGCAGGTGAGGAGGACGAACGGGCTGGAGTGTGAGTCAACTGAAGACTCGGAATCTGACCGTCGAGTCTGAACTTGCGCCTGAAGTCTCCTCGTCGGAGAACTGGGTCTCTCCCATCTGACTCAGAGAATGGTGCACTGCTCTGGTGTACCTATGATACCACATGAAAACCCTTGCCCTCAAGGGAATGGTCCTCTGCTCTGGAGTCCCTATGGCTCACATGAAAACTCTGGCCTGATAACTAGAAGAATGATGGGGACCTCTGACAATGATGGCAACATATGCACATCTGACAATGATGGCAACATATGCACATCTGACAATGACCGCACACTTGTGCGTGTCTGAAACTGGAGACTCGGAATCTTCTGACGTCGAGTCTGAACACCTGTAGAGTCTGATCAACTGGCTGGTCTGTAATATGGAGTCTGGAAAATCTGGATCTGACTCGGACCTGTGACTCTACACAACACTCCCCCTTTCTCCCATACTTGTCGGAACATGAACATCGACAAAGTTGGGAGAAGACAAGATAAATAGGGGGTGAAAACATCCAAAAAAAATTTCTCGCGGCTTTTCTTTCTTTCTTTTTTTAAGCCGTCACATTTTTTTTGTCCATAAGCCGTTCATTTTTTTTTCGGCTTTGCATTTTTTTTGAATTTGCGTACAGCTTTTTCTAGATGTACGTGCCTTTTTTTCTGATTTTTTTTTTTGAAAAAAAACTTGCAACCTCCTCCTACTTCTTCCCCCTTTTTTTTTTAAAACAGCCATACACCCCCTCCCCCTTTTTTTTATTTGTTTTTCTGCCCCTCTCTCCTTTTGTTTTTTTTACAAACTCTTTTTCCCCCTTTTTTTAGCAACTTCCGGCCCAAATTTCGGGCCCAACGAAATGCACAACTCATTTTTAAAAAAAATTGACCGAACATCTCGGCCCACGTTTTGTCTGACGTTGAGGTTCCATTTTGGAAACCCCCTCTTTTAGGGTTACCCGATGGAACCCTTTATTCTTGCGATGCCGCCGCCCCCATCTTCTGCACTTGCGGCAAGGGCACGCCGCCAGGAAGACGCAAGCTCGCGCGATGGGAGAGGAGTTGCACCACCGACTTGGGGGTTGCGCCATGCCTGGGGGCTTTGCTGCGACTGGGAGGAGGGCGCGCACGACTGGAAGGAGCCTCCTGGGAGGAGGGAGGGCGAGGGCGCCAGGAGTGCGCGCCTGGAGAACAACCGCGCAGGGGGGGGGGGGTCGCGTCCCGATATATCGCTGCCTGCCGAGGAGGGGAGCCGCCTGAATCTGATGCTGCGAGGGCCTTCGACGGGAGCTCGGTGCTTGGGAGAGGAGCAGGCGTAGGCGGGGCTCGCCACCGGGATTGCTTGGAAGTTGAAGGGATGTGCGCGTGCTGCTTCAGAGTGCGAGGCTTCGAAGTTTGAGGCGGCGAGGAGCATCATGGAGGAAGGAGATCGGGAACCACAGCAAGGTGGAGGCGTTGGCGGTGGGGCCTCGCCGCCTGGAACTCTTTACGGGCGCGCGGTTAGGGCGCGCGGCTGGGAGGTGCTTCGCGCCTGGGCTGTCCCTCGTGCTTCGTCAGAACTGCGGCTGCCCGGAGGGCTTTCGAGCTGTTGCGGTCGGAGATCGTACACCTATGCAGACCTGGAGATAGAGGGACACGCCTGCTGGACCTGGCGATGCCGTACGGACTTGGAGGTGATACCTCATGGAAATCTGGAGACCGATCTGGAAGCGGTACCCTCATGCAGATCTGGAGAGGAGGGCGCGCTTCTGTTGGAGGGTCTTGGAGCATCGCTCGCCGCTGGCGGGCATCAAAACAGGGAGGCGATGCCGAGGGCTGCGGGGTCTTGCGTAACAAGGAACCCTAACTTTTCTCAACGAAGAACAGGACAGATCTTGGCCAAAAGATATTCGAACATATAATCTTCAACAATAACCAACCAAAAACGATTCTCAAATCGATCGCAAAATATAATAGAAGAACATGATAAAATCCTCGAGAATCGACCCGCTCTGAAACCATGTTAGAAAATCGGAAGCGGAAGCGTAACATGGAATAAAGATAAATAACAAAGAAAAGAAGAACGGGATTTTTACGTGGAACCCTACTCCGTGAGGAGCGGGATGAAACCACGGGAGAAGCCCTCAACGGGGCGTGTTTGTCTATTGACTTTCTCAATGAGTACGGGAGGTCTGGGGCTCTTTATATAGCCTCTCCAGAGCCTCCAAATCCCACCGTTGGACGATGTGGGACTAAACACTGGATGGGGTAAATGGATCTCCTCCAGGATCCATTTACCCTGCTACAACTCAATAGGCGCACACAACTTCATTCTCCAACAATCAGTGCATGGAGACATTATAGGTATGTTATTAGCGTCGATGGCACTCATATGTATGGTAGATACAAGCAGAAGGTGCTCATTACATGTGGCGTCGATGCAGTAAACCATATCCTACCTCTTGCATTTGCCTTCGTGAACGAGGAGGATGAAGATAGTTGGAGTTGGTTTTTGGAGAGAGTTCGGCTTCATATTTTTGGGGATCGTATTAATCCAATTTGTGTCGTATCAGATCGCGCACCTGGAATTCGATGTGCCATGCGTCGCCCAGAAGTGCGGTTTCAACCGTCCTATATGTATTGGTGTTTCTGCCTATGTCACGTTGCTAGTAACTTCAATGATGTTATGAAAAATCGGGCAATGAAGAGCATGGTAATGAGAACTGGGAAGCCTATCTGGCATGGCCTTTGCGACAGGCTTCTTGGAGTGAGGCCTGAGAAGCCTAACATTGATGGTGCACGTATTCGCATGACATGACTTGTGGAGCATTTCTCCGTATTTCCAGAGTATGCTGATGAGGAAACCATTTTACAGCATACCCGTGCATTTATACTAAAGCTCTTGGGAGGGGTTGTCTTTCCAGACAAGTCTGGCAATGAGGTGTCCATGATTTACCTTCCAATGTTGGAAGATATTGAGGCATGTGGACAGTTATCCTGGGGATCTGATTGCCTTGCTTTCCTTTACAGGCAGTTGTGCATCGAATCCAAAGCAGAAGCAATAGAGATCTGTGGCCCTTTGGTGTTACTGCAGTTGTGGGCATGGTAACATTTTCCTCACATAGCACCCACAATACACCGGAGGCCCGATTGGCGGGGGAACCCCTTAGGATGTCGTTGACATGCAGATTTTGATGTCACTACTAAGCCAACACACGTGGTGCGCTCATATCGAGATGCATTTGACCGTTAGACAACGTTACAGGTATAGAAGTAAATCTAACATGTTGTTACACTACGAGTAGTTATCCATAATTCTAATATAATTCTATCTATTTTTTGTTGGACATACAAGCCCACGGCGAGCCATTATGTAATAAATGTTATTACGAATATCATTCCCTGATCTGAAATGAAGAATAACTAATTTGCATATAAGGTCCCTCTGTACAATTAGGGTTATGTACCATGGCCATCTTAATAATCATACAGCTGTTGATTCAATTATTGAATCATAGAGGCTGGTGCTTGGATGAATATCTAAAGAGTTAGATTGAAGACTCATCACGCACCGTCAAATGATTGTTAAGAGATGATCTCCAACCTGAGTAGGAGATGGCAATACTTTCTAACATAGGTTGATATCTGACCGACCTCTTGATGCAGGTCCTCTGCATGGGAATAGAGATTCGAAAGTGTTAGATTAGTTAGGTCAAAGAGTTGACTTAACGAGATAACCAAAGCCCTATTTCGTTTGCTGTCACGATATAGGCACTCATCCTCTGACCGGAGACAGATGTGTTACTATATGTCTGAGTATGTACATTTGACAGACCAATAGGTTGATGACCTAACCAAGGTCTATACACCGGCGAGCTGGTGTGCATATAAGGGCATATGAGTAATACGATTTCTCAAAGGGATCATACAGGTTCACTTCTGAACTGGAAGACATGAGCTCACTCATGAGGTATTGGGATCGATAAATTCCATGCATGATCATCTCGCTTATGAAGCTTGACAGAATTTACATGTATGATATATGCTTTTGGAAAGCATATGATCGATACCAAATTCCAATGATCAAATGAGAATCTTAATGATAAAATCCTCAAGGTGACAGTCTAAAAGAGATCTATAACTTCGGGTTTATTAGAAGGTCTTCCAGTATGCAGGATGTACAGGTATTGGGAATACCTGAGGGTGATATGATCGTAAACGATTGTATAACCATGACGCTTCCATTCCGAGGGAGTAATGAGACAGGTCTGGGTTTCAGTGACTCCTCTCAGTAGAGAAGTAACTTGATCTTAGTCCAAGTGTTGGACATTGATCTGAATGAGATTCAGATGCAATGAGAAGATTAACTTTACGGACTTGATTTAATCAAGCGTCTATGGGAGGTCCGTAAGATCTGGAATTGAGATATGATCTCAATGTCCAAGTCACTATATGTGGAACAATACAATCGCCATGTCCTTATCTCCAAATATCTACGGAGAAAGCACACTATTCTTGAAGGAGTTCAAGAATAATTCCTTTGATGAATTATGTATCCAAGCAACATGATATTGATGATTAAATGAGATTTAATTATCAAGAATAATATGAATGAGATTCATATAGTGAGAATGATTATCCAAGATAATTAAATGAGATCTAATTATCAAGGAAATGCAGAATGTGGATTGTATTATCCATGCTATCCATAATATCAATATATATTATAAATATGATTTATAATATTGGAGAGAGCACCTTTGTAAATAATATTTGCTGATTGATTGTTGATGTGAATTGGATTCACATTGGATAATTAATTAGAAATATAACTTACATTTTGTTTTGGGTTGTGAATATGATTCACTATTTTTCAATGGCATGATTGAAATGTTCACTAATTAATTTGGAATTAATTTAGTGAATATATATGCAATAAATGTTGTTGCAAATAATAAAAAGGATAACGAGATGATAACCACCTTAAGAGGTGACGTCACCCTTGACTTTTTCAAGGGTGATGCCACCCCTTTAGGAGATGATCATCATCTCCTTTATTATCCTTTGTTGATTAATTTTATTAAGTTAAATTATGTTGATGATAATGCAACGTATATTTAATTTAATATAAATCAATAGTTGTTGCTTTATTAAACAACAAATGATCATGGCCATTGATTAAAAACACAAATCATCCTATCGTTGATTTTGTGTGTCCATGGATTGTGATCCATGGACTCCCAAACCACTATTTAAGAAGGGGCAATCCTAGCCCTTGAAGTACACGTATGAAGTGCTCTCTCTCCTTCTCTCATTCTCACGCCCCATCTCTCTCTAAGAGTGCACGTCCACTCTGAGTTCTTGAGAGAACTATAGTCCTCGCTACGCCGTCGCGTTGTCGGATCTGCGTCTTCATTGGTGCTTCTCGCACAAGTAGAAGACGACGGATTTCGTTGGACGAAATCAGGAGATTCAAGGCTTGGATCTTCATCTTGGATTGCGGGAAGCACGCATCTCATCATCGCACCCGCAAGTGCCATCTTCGTGGATCGGACTTGAGTTAGGAGGATCTCTTACTTTAAAGATCAAGTGATCGCAACCACGCTTCAAGAGATATTTCGAATACTTTGTGGTTAGATGAAACGATCCAAGAAATGTTCTTGGATCATGTGGTTTCATCTTATGATTTAATTTTTTTAAAATTCCGCTGCTCCGAGCAAATGAGAAGCAATGGTGAGAAGCTTGAGGTTTGGAGACATGCATTGGAGACTAAAGGTTTTCGTATAAGTAGGGCTAAGACGGAATATATGGAATGCACCTTTGATGGAAGCAATGGTGAAGGAATCAAGGTGAAGATTGGAGACGATAACATTCAGAAGAGAGATTCTTTTAGATATCTGGGATCTATTTTGCAACATGATGGGGAAATTGATGGAGATGTTACTAATAGAATAAATGCAGGCTCGCTAAAGTGGAGAAGAGCCTCCGTTGTTCTTTGTGATAAGAAAATTCCTTTACAAATTAAAGGAAAGTTTTACAAAGCAGCCGTGAGACCTGCTATGCTTTATGGTTCTGAATGTTGCCTTGTAAACCATAGACATTTCCAGAGAATGGCTATAGCAGAAATGAAAATGCTAAGATGGATGTGTGGACATACACGTAAAGATCGGATTTGGAATGATGCAATCAGAAAGAAAGTTGGTGTAGCTCCAATCGAGGATAAGATGCGAGAAAACCGCTTAAGATGGTTTGGTCATTTGCAAAGAAGGTTAACTGATGCACCGGTTAGGAGATGCGAGTGTTGGGATGTTGAGCCGGCTAAGAGAGGGCGAGGACGTCCCAAGAAGTGTTGGAAAGAGACTATACGAAGGGATCTTACTTTTTTGGATATAAGTCCGAGATTGACCCAAGATAGATCTGAATGGAGGCGAAGAATCCATGTAGCCGACCCTACTTAATTGTGGGAAAAGGCTTTGTTGTTGTTGTTGTCCGCTGCTCCGAGCAACTAGTATGACTAGTCGCTCTTGATCGTATATGATACAATCATCACGCTTCCGTGATGCGCTTAAGGATCCTCTCGTATCCTTTAAGTGGTATCAGAGCCAGGTTGACAGAGGACATAGATATGATCCACGAACTTACGAAAATTTGGGCTCATTTGGGTTCGTGAAGATTTTAGCATTCAATTTTCGCAGCCCTGTCATGTGATAATTTTTTGACCCTGTTTAAAATGTTTAAACATGAATTTATCACTTAGATAATGTTCCCCATTAAATAAGGAAAATGTTGAATTTGAGTTTGCTTAATTTGGATTCCGTTTGCTCAAGATATGATCGTTTTATTGACCATATGTCCACTGTTTCGGGGATGGCGATTAGAGGCGTAATTAAGATGTTAGTTACGGTTTTAAAACGCTTGGAAATGCGTGTTTATCACATGATTTCTGTTTTAAATAAAATTATCAATCTTTGGAATTGATTTTGCTTAATTTGGATTTAAAATGAATGAGATATGCTAATTTTAGTTAGTGAGGGTCACTGCTGGAAATTGCATGTTTATCTAGAAACCTCGTGATTGTCATTTAAGAAATTTACGAAATTAATAGTTATTTCCTGGAATAATTGTGGATAATATTTGTGAAATATTAGAACAATAATTATTCCCTTAAATGACATTGCCTCAACCAATGAATGATTAGATTAGATCTAGATCACCAATTGGTTACTTTATACTCTTTCATCAAACTTGTTGCTTGAATAGGTTTTGGGAATTTGTTTAGCAAATTTCCTTATAATCAAAATGGTTTTGATTATTACTATATGGTATAATTTCGGTTGAAAAAACGATGATCATCTCAAGTACAAAGTGATTGGCTCGGCATTATTTTTTCTCAAGGCGGATATGGTGTCTAGTCGGGGAACGTTGGGGTAGCAGGTTGCACCGTATGTGGTCTGTCCCACTCCCGCCAGTACCGGCCATGACAGCAGGTAGGGAACGAATGATGCATGAGAGATCATGATGTATTTTCTAATTATTAAAATTCGAATAATACGTACTTTGAGATAATACCACTAATTCAAGTAACAATCAAGTTTGATGATTGAATTGGATTGATAATTGATTTAATGAGATTAGATTAATTACATCCAATTGAAAAACTCTATCATGAATAGATGTGTATTTCCCTTGGAAGAATTAATTGCATGAATATGATTCATGATAATTAATTAAAATTTGAATATGAGGTGGAGGATCACATAAGTGACATCCATGGTCTCCCGTCAAAGCGAAGGGTTCCGTCGCCAAATATTGTATGTAGGAGATGCATGTCCGAAGTGACAGCTCCTGCATACGATCTATTTGGATCGGGCTATTCGCTTCTCAAAAGAGTAAGGGCATATGCGTAGTGACCCCAATATTAAGTCCTCATATTATTGGGACGATATTGGATTGCGCATAGCGAGTTATATTCCTATTGACGGTTGGTTCAATTAACAACGGATCAACGTCACCTTAGGGGTAGTGGGCCCGGGTGTTAAAGACCGAATTGAGAATGTAAGTTGGACTTGCAAGGCGGAATATGTTCCCGCTTCTTTTTATCCGAGTTGCAAGTGCTCATATTATTGGGTTTTAACAAGGATAAGAAAGGAGATCCCAGATCTTGCTTGAGATATATTGGTAAGTATATCTCTTACATTGAAAGTGATTAAGGGAATGAACTTTCAGTGTTGACAAGGCAAGACAACTTTGATATAATATTCCTAAATTAAAGTAAAATGTGTACATATATTTTTATATATTTATGCAAATTTCTTATTTCAGATAATCCTCATTAAACCCACTCAATACTATACTCAATAATAACCAGTAAAGTATCATGGATTGGATCCACAACAACAACAACAACAAAGCCTTTTCCCATAATTAAGTAGGGTCGGCTACATGGATTCTTCGCCTCCATTCAGATCTATCTTGGGTCAATCCCAGGCTTATATCCACAAAACAAAGATCCATTCGTATGGTCTCTTTCCAACACTTCTTGGGCCTTCCCCGCCCTTTCTTAGCCGGCTCAACATCCCAACACTCACATCTTCTAACTGGTGCATCAGCCGGTCTTCTTTGCAAATGACCAAACCATCTTAATTTCATTAATGAAGTTCGTAATGTTTTTTTCTGCATCTGAAAAATTGTGAGAAGTTTGCCTTGGAATTTTGTACTCGTACTCTCTCCAATTATTTTTCATCTCAAGGGATTATCCACCAAACGTTCTGTGTCTATACTTCCCAACAAAATGAGGTTGCAGAAAGGAAACATCGTCATTTACTTGATGTCACCAGGTCGCTTCTTATACAGAGTCATGCCCCTCATTCTTTCTGGGGTGATGTTGTTCTTACGGCATGTTATCTCATTAATCGTATGCCATCGTCTGTCTTAGGTGAGAAGATTCCTTTCTCTCTTGTTTTTCCTGATAAATAATTGTTCTCCCTCACCCCTCGTGTGTTTGGATCGGTTGTCTTTGTCCACCAGTTGTTTACAGGGATTGACAAGATCTCTCCTAGGGCTGTCAAGTGTGTTTTCGTCGGGTACTCCAGAACACAGAAGGGGTACAAGTGTTATGATCCATTGCGCAGGAGGTATCTCGTTAGTGCTGATATTACCTTTTTCGAGTCTGTTATGTACTTCTCATCTACAGGTGATCAGTTGGGATCCTCTGGCACTACTGAAGCTATATATATGCCACCACTACCATCCCCACCTGCCCAATCACCACTACCACCTCGACCACTACTGTCACACCCCCAAATTCCGTGATCGAGAATGATCGTGCAGACCCGGTAGCGGATGCTCGAGAATGATCGATGGAGCTAGGACTTCAGGAGGAGTCCACAATGCATGGATATCAGGGAGGTTATCCATGAGAGTCTGGAGGCTCTAACGTACGTGATGGAGAAGCGTAACAGGACATTGGCTCGGTAGCAGAGTGTCGTGGTGCTAATAGCAGTGCGAGCAGCGAGTACAGCAACAGTGCAAGACATGACGGTGGATGCACGCAGCGGGTACGTATGCGAGCGCAGACGGGCGATACGTAGTGAAGCAGTACGCATCGAGGAGCAATGCGGTACGGTCACATAGGCGTACGCACGAAGGCGCACGGTATCGGTATTGATGCATGGCGATCCAAGGAGGCATGGAGCGTTGCAGGTGCTGAGTACGAGCATTGTCGAGTATGCTCGGTATTATGCGTACGAGAGTGGTCTGGAGGCCACGATAGCGAAGTTCTGGAGGACTTCTCCTTAGCATGCAGAACGCTAAGGAAGGGTTTACCGCACGAGGGTCTGGAGGCCGCGGGTTCCCTTATAGCACAAGACCAATTGTTTGGTGGCACTTGGTGAATTACGGCAAAGCTGCATCAGCAGGGCGTTGGAGCGCATGCGTGCTGGTGACTGGGCGGTTGACTGGGCGTCGACCGTGCAGGAAGACGAAAGGACAACAAGGGAGTCGAAGAGACGAGCAGACGAAGAGTTGCTGAGGAACGCGAAGGGTTACCAAAGAACTCAAAGGGTCTCTTGTGTCTTTATGTGTCATTATTGTAAAGGTAATAATGAGTGTCCCTTGGGTTGCCTTGAGTCTTGTATAAAAGGAGAGGTGGTGGCTCATTTGTAAACACAACACAAGTGTAGAGTGACACCCACTCCAGAGAGAGAGTTCCCCTTCTAATAAGAGAAGAGCTTTGTGCCCGTGCTTGTGTGATTGTTTGGTTGAGTTCTTGAGCATTCTTGAGCGTGTTCTTGAGAGTGTGTTGGGAAACGTGAATGAGATAATCTATTCCATAGCCCTAGGCTCTCTTATATAGGAGAGTAGCCTATGGGTAAATTACATAAAGAGAATAACAAGAAAATAAAATAACAAAGAGATACAATTATCTTATATGCGTCAACACTCCCCCTCAAGATGGAGCATAGATATCAATCATGCTCAGCTTGGACGCACACTTCTGGAATGGGCCTCTAAGTAATGCCTTGGTGAAAATATCAGCAGTCTGATTCTCTGATGTGACGTGAGATGTAGCAATGAACCCCTTCTGAATCATGTCACGTATGTAGTGACAGTCAACCTCAATGTGCTTGGTCCTCTCATGAAAGGCTGGGTTATTTGCAATGAACAAGGCGGCCTGATTGTCACATTCCAACATCATAGGAAGAGGTATATCAAGACATAGATCTGCAAGTAAGGATTTCACCCACATCATTTATGTGCTAGCCTGGGCCATAGCCCTGTATTCAGATTCAGCACTGGATCTAGCTACCTGCAAATCCTGATGTTGACTTCCTGTCCTTGGGGCATCCTGCATAGTCTGCATCCGCACATGCTGTGATAGAGATCTCCTTTCCTTTCTTAAATAGCAAGCCTGCACCTGGAGATGATTTTAAATATCTCAGAATCATGTGTATTGCATCCATATGGGTCTGACGTGGTTGCTCCATGAACTGGCTCACACGACTCACTGCAAATGATATATCAGGTCTAGTGATCGTGACATACAGTAGTTTGCCTACCAGTTCTCTGTACCTTCTCTTATCCACCTCTTCTGTGTCATCATCATACAGCTTCATGCTAGGATCCATTGGTGTCGTAGCAGGTCGACACCCTAGCATACTTGTCTCACTCAGTAGATCTGTAACATACTTCCTCTGTGACATGACTAATCCATATGGATTTCTAGCAAACTCCAGCCCCAGAAAATATCTAAGGACTCCCAAGTCCTTGGTGACAAACTCGGTCCCCAGCCTTTCCTTTGCCTGTTTAATGCCCTGGTTATCATCACCTGTAATCAAGATATCATCAACATAAACCATGATTACAATGATACCTCTCGCCGTCTTCTGTACAAACAAGGAGTGATCAGCATTGGAGCGTTTATATCCTTGTTTCTCAAAGAGGTCTGAAAGCTTCTGAAACCATGCTCTGGGGCTCTGCTTAAGGCCATAGATGGCCTTATGTAATCTGCAAACCTTGGAACACTCCCCCTCAACAGCAAAACCAGGTGGTTGTTGCATATAGACTTCCTCCTGCAAGTCTCCATACAGAAATGCATTCTTCACGTCCAGTTGATAGAGTGGCCAGTCTCTAGCAACTGCAACAGACAACAGGATGCGTAGAGTGGAATGACGCGCCACAGGGGAGAACGTGTCAAGGTAATCTACCCCATATGTCTGTGTGAAGCCCCGTGCAACTAGGCATGCCTTGTACCTGTCAATGGAACCATCTGCATTGTGCTTAACTGTAAACACCCATTTGCAACTCACCGGGCTAACATCTGGAGGTAAAGGAACCAAACTCCAGGTTCCTCTAGACTGAAGTGCCGCCATCTCTTCTTCCATTGCTAGCCTCCATCTAGCATCCTGCAGAGCATCATGGTGGTTCCGTGGAATGTCTGTAGCTGAGAGTGCCAATGCAAACGTCCTGAAGTCTCCAGATAGCCTCTCAAAAGACACAGCTGCTGATAATGGATATTTGGCACAGCTTCTCTTCGACTTGCGTAGAGCGATTGGAACATCCAGATCATCTGTGTTATCACCATGCTCCTGTAATGCATCCTGCTGAGAAATGTCGTCAGATCCATCAACATTAATATTTTCATTACATACCATAGGCGAGCTAGTTGACGGGTCAGGACCATGAGCTGGAGGAGGCCTGCGGGTGTAATGGAATGGTAGCGGGGATACTAGTGATGGTGGTGGTGGTGGTGGCGGTGGTGGTGGCGGTGGCGGTGGCGGTGGCGGTGGTGGTGACGGTGGTGTTGTTTGTGGCAATGGTGATGGTGGTTCCATGAATACGGCATCAGGAGATATAGGTGGTGGCTGCATGTTTCCGGATTCTGAAAAGTACATAACAGATTCAAAAAATGTAACATATGCACTAATCATATACCGCCGACGCACAGGATCAAAACACTTGTACCCCTTTTGAGTTCTGGAGTACCCCACAAAGACGTACTTGACAGCCCTAGGAGAGAGCTTGTCAGTACCAGGCGACAACTGATGGACAAATGCGACTGACCCAAACACACGAGGGGTAAGAATGAACAAATCCTTGTCAGGGTAAATGAGTGAAAAAGGAATTTGTTCATTCAAGACAGACGAAGGCATACGGTTGATAAGGTAACATGCAGTAAGGACTGCATCACCCCAGTAGGAGTACGGAACATGACTCTGAATAAGAAGTGACCTTGTGACATCAAGAAGGTGACGGTGTTTTCTTTCAGCAACCCCATTCTATTGAGACGTATGAGCACAAGATGTTTGGTGAATAATTCCTTTTGAGGAGTAGTAATTGGCTAGAATGTTGGTGCACAACTATAAGGCATTATCACTTCTCACAATCTTGACAGATGTGGAAAAAATATTTTGAATTTCATTTAGAAAGTGGATAATAATATTTCCTGCTTCAGATTTATTTTTCATTAGAAAGACCCATGACGCTCTAGCGAAATCATCCACAAATACAATATAAAACCTGTGTCCCTGATGACCGGGAACACGACTCGGACCCCAGACATCGACATGAAACAACTCAAACTTGGAGTTACTACTCCGACGCTGACTACTGGGAAAAGACGACCTGTGATGCTTTCCCAACTGACATGCCTCACACTGGATAGGTGTGTGAGAGAGACCATAGGGTAGAACTAGACGCAACTTCTGAAGCGGTAAATGACCAAAACGCAGATGCCACAGGAGAGGAGATACTTGTCCAGCAGGAGAAGATGTGGTTCCGGCAAATGGCGTCTGGTTCAGACGATAAAGGCCTCCTTGCTCATAGCCATGACCAATCACGTTGCCCGTACGGATGTCCTGAAAAATCAAAGAAGATTGATCAAAAATAGCTCGACAATGGAGATCCTTCGTAATCTGACTAATTGACAACAGATTCATAGAAAAATGCGGTGCATGTAGGACATTCTTGAGCTGCATAGAAGATGTCAATCTAATCTCCCCCTGACCCGTGATAGGGGAGTGCGTGCCATTGGCAATCACTACTGTCCGTCCTGGAGGAATCTGAGTGTATCATGTAAGTAGACTCTGGTCGCCACATAGATGATGTGTAGCGCCCGAGTCCATGATCCATGGCAATGTATCAGATCTACTACTGTGGAGTGCAAGTGTACTACCTGAAGTACTAGTAGAGGCAGAGGCAGAAGCAGCAGCATCAGTATGACTCTCTGTAGTCGGTGCTGGACCAGATGGTGGGATAATTCCCCTGAGGCGGGCAACTAGATCATCAAATCGTTGATCCATTGTAGCAGCAGACGGGGGCTCTATCTGCTCAGCGGCTCGTGCAGATGCAGGGAATCCATGCTTCGAGTAGCATGTGTCTTCAGTATGTCCGACTCGGTGACAATATGAGCATGTTGGCCTAATGCGGCCACCCCTTCCACGAGGAGTACGTCCACGGCCCTGGTGATGGAAACCGCGGCCTCTGTTGGCCGCCATAGCTGAGGGATTCTGACTCGCCGCTGCTGAAGGCACTATGATCATACTCAATCTGTGAAAAGCTTCCTCCATGGGAGGAATAGTCGAGTCCGCCAAAATCTGTGAACGTGCTGCCTCATACTCTAGATCAAGTGCAGCGAGAAATACACCCACCATCGTCGCATTCCTGTGTGTCTTCTGCTGTTCAAGCGTGGCGGTAAGAGGCATGAAGCTATAGAGCTTCTCGAACATCCCTCTCAATGATGTATAGAGAGAATGTAAAGGACGGTCGTTCTGCTTTATTGTGAATATATCATGTTGTAGTTGCATGATCTTCGTCTCGTTCTTTGCCTGAGAATATGTCGCTGCCAGGATATCCCACATGTCTTTGGCTGTAGGTTGATGTAGAATGTCATTGGCGATTTCAATAGCCAATGTGGCAGATAGCCACACCTTGGCATATGCATCATCGGCCTCCCATGAGGCATGGACTCCAGTCTTCTCTGCAGGCTCGGGCTCGGTAAGAATGTGCTTCTTACCTGTAGACTTCATCATACTCATGAACTGCATTGCCCACAGTTCATAGTTCGTACCATCCATCTTGACAATGGGCGTTGGACCACGAAATGCGCCAATAGATGGGATATCTGCCTTGCTTTCTGACATACTGGAGACAGAAGACTGGAGCGACTGAGAGAAGATAATCTTTGTCTACAATGACATAGACGGGATTAGTTGCGTGTGTAGACGTCAAGCAACTAACCCCGTGTAGATCAAGATGTGTGTGTGCCCTAGGGTTTGGGGCTTAGGGCACGTAGGCACGTGCAAGGAGCACGCGCGCACGCAACTGGAGGTGCACAGGAGATTAGGCAGGCGTCGGGGCTGGCGCAGGCGCTATCGCGTGCACTGGCGCACGCTGTCGCACAGCGCGCAGAGGTTCGAGGCGCAGATGCGCTGAAGGGAGCGTGCAGCAGTGCGCGTAGGAGTGCGCACAGTCGCGCAGAGGAGATGCGCGAGAGGCACGCAGAGGCGCGCTAGGCGCGCAAGGCGCACAGAGGCGCGCAGAGACGCGCGAGGCGCGCTAAGCGCGAGAGGCGCGCTAGGCGCGAGATGCGCTATGCGCGAGGCGCAAGGCGCGCGCGATGCGCGAGGCGCGCAGGGGCACCGCAGGTCGGAGAAGACCGCCGATCGGCTGAGGTGGGCGGCGCCGAGTAGAGAGAGAGAGAGAGAGAAGAGAGGCCGGCGGGTCGGGTGGGTTAGGGTTAGGGTTTCGAGAACTCCGGTCTAGGACCGTCGCTCTGATACCATGTTGGGAAACGTGAATGAGATAATCTATTCCATAGCCCTAGGCTATCTTATATAGGAGAGTAGCCTATGGGTAAATTACATAAAGAGAATAACAAGAAAATAAAATAACAAAGAGATACAATTATCTTATATGCGGCAACAGAGTGTTCTTGAGCGATCCGGAGTTCGTGCTCGTGTTTGTGTTGGAAGCGTCGGTGCGCTAGCAAGCAGGAGTATCGAGAAGAGTTGGAGCGCGTCCGTGACCGTTCTACTCGGGAGGGCTGGTTAGCTACGGGTTAGCTAACGCCGCACAGGTACGGTCGAAATCGGTAGCGGGATTTTGACCCTGTGACAATTGGTATCAGAGCTGAAGGTGATACCATTCGTTGGTACGAATTGGTATCAGAGCTTGGTTGGTGCCAAGAAGCGGGCAAAGCTACGAGCGGTTGTTGGTGCAGACGATCGCGGGAACAGAGGATACTTGTTGATGCAAGTACATCTTCAACCAGCGGAGCGAAGATGGTGGGCGATACCGATCGCGTAGCAGCACTGGAGCAAGCGATGGCAGAAGTGGAGTCCACCATTGGGACTCATGTGCATCGCATCGCCGTCTTGGAGGACCGTTCTTCAGAAGGATCGGATGTTGGGGACGAGACCCAACGCTCAGCGGAGCAGATCAAGTCCTTGGAGGACAAGCTGGAGGCGTTCAACACGATGATGGAGGATCTACGCAGCGAGATCTCCCTCATTAAGAAGGCATTGGCGAATAGCGGGAGCTCCACGGAGGTGCAACGACGCAAGGTACCCGAACCCAAACCCTTCACAGGTACGCGGAGTGCCAAGGATTTGGAGAACTTCCTATAGGATATGGAAGTTTACTTCGAGGCGACCAAGACGAGGGAAGCCGAGAAGGTCGGCTTGGCATCGATGTACATGTCGAGCGACGCCAAGCTATGGTGGAGGAGTCGTGCAGCAGATGAGGCAAGACCGAAGATATCCAGATGGGATGATCTAGTCACGGAACTGAAGGCGTAGTTCCTGCCGAAGAACACTACGTGGATTGCACGGGAGGCTCTTCGACGCCTGAAGCAGACAGGCACTGTTCGTGAATACGTCAAGCAGTTTACATCCTTGCTGCTGGACATCAAGGGAATGTCAGAGGAGGACAAGCTGTTCAACTTCACGATCGGGTTGCAAAGCTGGGCGCAAGCCGAACTGCGGAGGCAGGGCGTGAAGGACCTGAATTCAGCGATCGTGGTGGCAGATGCGTTGGTCGATTATGGGGCAGTCCAACCAGGCTACAACGCTGAAGAGAGGGAGTTCACCGGCAAGCAGAAGGCGCGGTCGAAGGACAAGGGCAAAGGCGTTGCCCATGATCCACCAATGGAGGAACGGGAGTACTCCAAGAAGGAGCAACCCAAGAGCAAGGGATGCTTCATATGCGACGGACCGCATCGGGCGCGGGAGTGCCCAAAGAAGGAGATGCTCAACACTCTTCGTACGGACGAGGAGGATGAAGAAGAAGGTGAGGTACGCTTGGGAGCAATCGGTGCTATGTGCAAGGTACGCCTCACAACACTTCGGGCTGGAGCTTCGAATTCGGTGGAGGGAGGGAACTCCACAACAAAGAGCTTTGGAGGCGCCAAGGCTCGATCGAGGATGCACAGGAGTGCGCAGGTGCGTGCGGAGCACCAAGGTGTGCAATGGAGGCACACAACCGAAGCCGCGGATGGAAGAAGATCCGTGTATGAGAAGCCGATGCAGAGCTCAGGAGGGCGATGCAGCATGGACAAGGAGCTACGCGTCCATGGGGGTGGAGTGGTGACGAACCACACTACCAACGGTCTTGCCGGAGGCAAGAAACCAAAGACGCTCGGAGCACAGGAGGTGCTCATTTCCCAGGATGCGGGGATGTCCACAGGGAACGATCGGGATCGTCAACAAGCAAGCGTGGAGATGAGTACTCCACATGTGGAGCTGGAGCTGCCACACACCAGCGCTAGAGCTGCTGTATCCAGGAGGGATACATCGAGAACAGGAGCTGCCGAGGAAGCTCCATTTCTCACGACGAAGAGCAAGTCATGGAGGGATGCGGTTCGTGAGAAGACAAGGTGCAGGAAGGGAGGCGGTGCACACTTGCACCACCCTTCCAATTGAGCAGCATCAGGAGGTGCATAGTGGATGGAGGATCGTGACGGGACGCCAGCTGAAGTGGGAATGCTCGGTTGAGGACAACCGATTCTTCAGGTGGGGGAGGCTTGTCACACCCCCACATTCCGTGATCGAGAATGATCGTGCAGACCCGATAGCGGATGCTCAAGAATGATCGATGGAGCTAGGACTTCAGGAGGAGTCCAAAATGCATGGATATCAGGGAGGTTATCCATGAGAGTCTGGAGGCTCTACCGTACGTGATGGAGAAGCGTCACAGGACACTGGCTCGGTAGCAGTGTCGTGGTGCTAATAGCAGTGCGAGCAGCGAGTACAGCAGCAGTGCAAGACATGACGGTGGATGCACGCAGCGGGAACGTACGCGAGCGCAGACGGGCGGTACGTAGTGAAGCAGTACGCATCGAGGAGCAATGCGGTACGGTCACATAGGCGTACGCACGAAGGCGCACGGTATCAGTATTGATGCATGGCGATCCATGGAGGCATGGAGCGTTGCAGGTGCTGAGTACGAGCATTGTCGAGCATGCTCGGTATTACGCGTACGAGAGTGGTCTGGAGGCCACGATAGCGAAGTTCTGGAGGACTTCCCCTTAGCATGCAGAACGCTAAGGAAGGGTTTACCGCACGAGGGTCTGGAGGCCGCGGGTTCCCTTATGGCACAAGACCAAGTGTTTGGTGGCACTTGGTGAATTACGGCAAAGCTGCATCAGCAGGGCGTTGGAGCGCATGCGTGCTGGTGATTGGGCGATTAACTGGGCGTCGACCGTGCGGGAAGACGAAAGGACAACAAAAGAGTCGACGAGACGAGCAGACGAAGAGTTGCTGAGGAACGCGAAGGGTTGCCAAAGAACTCGAAGGGTCTCTTGTGTCTTTATGTGTCATTATTGTAAATGTAATAATGAGTGTCCCTTGGGTTGCCTTGAGTCTTGTATAAAAGGAGAGGTGGTGGCTCATTTGTAAACACAACACAAGTGTAGAGTGACACCCACTCCAGAGAGAGAGTTCCCCTTCTAATAAGAGAAGAGCTTTGTGCCCGTGCTTGTGTGATTGTTTGGTTGAGTTCTTGAGCGTTCTTGAGCGTGTTCTTGAGAGTGTTCTTGAGCGATCCGGAGTTCGTGCTCGTGTTTGTGTTGGAAGCGTCGGTGCGCTAGCAAGCAGGAGTATCGAGAAGAGTTGGAGCGCGTCCGTGACCGTTCTACTCAGGAGGGCTGGTTAGCTACGGGTTAGCTAACGCCGCACAGGTACGGTCGAAATCGGTAGCGGGATTTTGACCCTGTGACAACTACCATCTCCTACACCTCCTGTTACTGTTCCTGTTTTCCCATTGCCATTCCACTATACCTGTAGGCCTGCTTCTGCTCATGGTCACCGCTCATCATCTAGCTCGCCTGAGGTATGTTATGAGAATATTATTCATATTGATGGATCTGATGATTTCCCTGAGCAGGATGTGTTACAGAGGCCAGATGAGGAGGCAGGTGATTTGGATCTATCTATTGCACTTCGGAAGCAGAAGCGCAGCTGTGCGTCATATCCTATAGCATCTACAGTTTCTTTTGATCGTTTAACTGGAGATTTCAGGAGCTTTGTCATTGCACTATCGGCGGTGGATATTCCACGGAATTACCAAGATGCGTTGAAGGATAGTCGATGGTGTTTAGCCATGGAAGAAGAAATGGTTGCTCTTCAGTTAAGAGGCACCTGGAGCCTTATTACTACACCTACTTATGTGTCTACAGTGAGCTGCAAGTGGGTCTTTACAGTTAAGCAGAATGCAGAAGGCAGCATTGACAGATACAAGGCATGACTGGTTGCTTGTGGCTTTACACAGACATATGGGGTGGATTATCTTGATACATTCTCGTCGGTTGCTCGCCATTCCACCATGTGGATCCTCCTCTGTTGCGGTTACTCGTGATTGGCCACTATACCAATTAGATGTGAAGAATGCATTCTTATACGGTGACTTACAGGAGGAAGTCTACATGCAACAACCACCGGGGTTTGTTGTTGAGGGGAGTATTCTAAGGTATGTAGACTTCATAAGGCTATCTATGGCCTTAAGCAGAGCCCCAGAGCTTGGTTCCAGAAGCTCTCAAACCGGTTTGAGAAACAGGGGTACAGACGTTCCAATGCAAATCATTCCCTATTCATACAGAAGACATCCAGAGGTATTATTGCAATTATGGTGTATGTAGATGATATCTTGATTACAAGTGATGATGAACAGGGAATTCAGAGGGCGAAAGAAATGTTGGGTCGAGAATTTGTCACCAAGGACCTTGGAGTTCTTAGATATTTTATGGGACTGGAATTCGCCAGAAATTCTCATGGGCTGGTAATGACCCAGAGGAAATATGTCACTGACCTGTTGAGTGAAACAGGAATGCTTGGTTGCCGACCTGCCACTACACCCATGGATCCCAATATGAAATTATATGATGACGACACTGATGAGGTGGATAGGAGAAGATACAGAGAACTGGTAGGCAAGCTTCTCTATGTTACTATTACCAGACATGATATCTCCTTTACTGTGAGTCGGGTGAGCAAGTTCATGGAGCAACCACATCAGGTACATATGGATTCTATACATATGATACTCAGGTACATTAGGTCATCTCCAGGTGCAGGTCTGTTGTTAAAGAAAGACAAGGAGATTACTATCTCAACATGTGCAGATGCAGATTACGCAGGATGTCCTAAGGATAGAAAGTCCACCACTGGATTTGTTGTGTATGTCAGAGACTCTCTGGTCTCATGGCGAAGCAAGAAGCAAACAATTGTAGCAAGATCTAGTGATGAGTCTGAATATAGGGCTATGGCCCAGGTCAGTACAGAAATGATGTGGGTGAAGGCTGTGCTTACAGATCTATATATAAAAGTCCGGCTTCCTATGGCTCTGGAATGTGACAATCAAGCTGCTCTATTCATTGCAAATAATCCAGCATTTCATGAACGAACCAAGCACATTGAGGTTGATTGTCACTCCATACGAGATATGATTCAGAAGGGGTTTATTTCTACATCCCATGTTAGCTCAGGGGACCAAACTGCAGAAATTTTCACCAAGGCATTACTTCAAGGGTCATTCCAGAAGTGTTCGTCCAAGCTGAGCATGATGGACATCTATGCTCCACCTTGAGGGGGAGTGTAGAGATATATGTTATTCTCGTCTCTACCTTTTCGCATTTTCTTTTTCCCGTTGGACTCTTTATGTATTTTACCCATAGGCTACTCTCCTATATAAGAGAGCCTAGGGCGTATGGAATAAACAACTTTCTCATTTTTCCCAACAGTATGTATTTGAAAAAAAGGAGAGAGTTATTTTGTAAAGCTCAATTGGGCTAAGGTATCTTTGGGCCCAAATGGGCCACATTTATATTGTTAAAAAAAGCAAAAAAATAATATGAAGAAAAAAGAGGCACGTACAAAAGAAAAGCTGTACGCAATAAAAAAGGTTGGCTACATAGACTATATTCTTCTCAGTTCCTACAAAGGTTAGCTCCTCTAGTCTCAACTTTTGGATTGGCAATGCTTCCCAAGATAACTAATCAAACTTTTAACGAAGCAACATGCTGTAGAAATCAAAAGTTATAGTGGTCGCCAACTCCTTCCCCTAACTCCCGCCCGTTTTCTCCCACAACATTATTAATCACTACTATAACTTCTCTATCAGCCTCTATATGCCCTCCATCTCCATCCACTGCTACCCTTATGTCGAGTGTGGCCACACCTTATATCAATGTGTTCTACTTCTTTAAGTCCTCTATGGACCTTGACCTCTCCCCTGCCTCTACAACCTCCCCCGTGCTCTCTTTGGTCATGCCAAAAATAGTGTTGACATAATCCATCCTGCCATGCACTATTGACGTATCGAGAAAGCAGTCGCCATGAGAAAGGTCCAGATCGATAGAATTAATGGCAGTATTTCCTTCCCTCACTAGAGAGAGAAGTGGGGATTCTCGTGGGAGTTCAGTAGGGTAATTAGCCCCTTAGGGTACTTGAGATACTAGATTCGTAATTTCATCGCAATTAAATAGTTCAAATATGGAACAAAGCCTATAATTGCATTTCCCAGAACTTTTTAACTTGCCTAGTTTTCAAATTTCTGATCAATTCCAGTCAAATACAAAGGATAGCATCTATAGAACAATTGAGTCTAAAATCTCACCAATATGAATTGATTATTAATACACACTTTTATATCATGTAGAAAATAAAAAAAAACATGCATGATATACATACAAATCTATCTGAAAGTAGGATATACCACGAAGAGATGTCACTCTCGTCCTCCACACAAATAAATTTTCTCTGGACACTGGGATCTGGATGGGAGAACTTGACCACTGTCCCATGTCAGAAAGAGAGAGAGATAATGAAAATTCCTTTTCTGAAAGATCATCTGCTGTGGAACTCCCTCTAAAAAATGAACCATTGTGCTACAATCAGATATCTACAAATCCCCTTTAGTTTTTAAAAAACCTACTAAAAGGAACTAAATAAAGATTAGTGCAAAGTTATTTCAGCCCATAAAAAGCCGTACTAGTCATCCGCATACCCATGCAAAAATAATTGTTCGTGCTTACATAAAAATTGATGGTGTTAATTGGCCGATGAAAATTAAACAAACAATAAATTTCCAAGTAGCATCGAATTGGGAACATAAATTTCAAATGGTAATATAGTAAAAATGATTACTAGAATCAATTTTTATCATGAGATCGTCATATATTGATGCAAGAAAAACACAACCAAAACTTTTTCCGCATCAAAAACTGAATGTAGAAGTTTCAAAATTTAAATCTTTCTGGATGGTAACTTTTGTTTGACAAACATAAAAAAGCACTGTAAATTTGCATTGGAAAATTTACTGCCTGAGATGTATGCAGAAGTAGCAATTCAGCTTTACAAAAAAATTGATGGTTTTAACACAAACCAAGCAATAAATCATCTTGAAATAGTGAAATGTTTAATTGGGTAATTGGATCTTGTGAAAGGTCCATCTAGAGTATGATGGGGTCATGTCGTCAGTCTCTCATTCACTAGTGTCAGAGAGTTGGGTGCAAACGGGACCTATGTATCGAGCCTTAAAACAACTTGTATCTGCTTCTCCCATGGAATACTGCAGACATCATAACCATTCGAACCATGCAAATCAATTTTTTGATATTAATGTTCTTCCGATTCTCTTTATTTCTGTTTTCAACACGGTATTGTAGCATTGTAGCAAGTCGATTTGGGAACTTTTATTTAGAGGTATGTGGTCATTTCAAATATTTTATTCATATACTAAAAGTTGGTGAATTCGCTCCAGTGGATAAATGCAGTTGTAATTATTCGCCGTGATCAGCACGAATTAGGTCATGCAAGCTATGAACTGCAAGTCCCCAGACAACATACTAATAGGAAAGTATGGGACAAGTAAGACCTTTGTTGGTCCAATATTGTCCGAGACCATCACCTTCCCCCGGTGGGATAGAATGTATTCTTATTAATCTAGCTTTTGCCTACATGGAAGACAAGATTCTCTAGAATCAACAAGCTAGTTTGACTAAACAACATGCTTACATATATAGATATTTTACACCAGAAGTCTAAGGTTGCAGAAACCAATAGTCAGTACTCAATCGGTCAGGTCACTAAGGACCAACTGATAGTCTAACGGCGATTCAAATTTAGTCAAGCTTTCATCGACTTTGAATTTTTCATTATTTTAAATATAGTAAATCAATTTTCATTATTTTAAATATAGTAAATCAATTTTTATACATACATATGTGTGTATTTTCATATATGTGTATGTGTGTTGTGTTCATTTATATGTATATGTATGTACTTATAGTTCTTAGAACTAATATGTATGTACAAATGTAGAGGTATATGTAACATTAAGAACTAATATATGAATGCATATGTATGCGTATATGTAATGGAAGTGTGTATGTAAATTACGCATACATGTGTGTATAAGTATGTGTGTTAGTTATGCTTAATAATATATATCTAATATAATGACCTAAGAATGGATAAACATCATTTTGCCTAAGGCACTCACCTTGAGCGCCCAAAGCCTCAAGCCAGACACTCGCCTGGGCCATGCCCAAGGCAAAATGCCTCTCCTAGAGCGAGGCCAGACCATAAGGCCTCGCCTCACTTGGGCACCTAGACGAGCGCCCAAAGGGCTTTTGACATCACTGCCTTAATTGTTTGCAATTCCTTCACTTGTCTGAGGAGAACATCAATCTCATCTTAACTTTTTTCCTCCAAAATTCTTACAAGCATGAGGAAAGTTGTTGCTAAGCTTGTTTGTGTGTACACACCCTTCAAGAATAGTCATGGTCTTATAGACTCTACCAAAAGTCTAGACGAATTTGTTGCTTCATCCAAATGTGTAAAAGGCCAATGTCGCAACTTTTTGTTCAATTTCCTGTGGAGTCAAATTCCCATCAGTATGAGTCAAGGGAATAGCTCCCCGGCATCTAATTTCGATATAAAGAACATGACGAGAATAAAGACCTCTTTCGCATTAAGATTAGAATATTTGTGTGAGCATATATGACACCCGTGAGTGTTTTAGCCTTTGTAATTACACTCTTCACCTTTGTTTCTTTGCTTATAAGCCAAATCTGGAATAAGTGGCACATGAAGTCTGTGATATTTAAGGATATTTTGTGAGAAGCAATCTTCCCACTGCTACATTTAGCAAAGTATTATCCGCCACAATTTGAACAACACTTTCCATTCCGATTTCATTAATGTAATCAAAAACCAAATGAAAGATATGCTCTACATTGTGTATCTCATATGATGCATCTACGAACTTTAAAAAAAGTCCCAAGGAGCAATTGACACAAAGTTCATGATATTCCTTCCCCGCATATATGTCTACGCATCGGTCAGCAACATCTTGTCGTCTTCCACATTGCTCGATGAAATTGCATGTCATTGGATATTCTCTTCATTGCCTTTTTTATGTATGGCCACCTATCTCATACCTAGTGGGAGGCTTGAGACTAGGATCATAATGCCCAAGTGCCTCCAACATTTAGCAAAATGGTTTCGTAGTCGATGCATTGATAGGAATTGCTAACGTATATGCCCAGTTGCATATATAAGAAATTACCCTTTCTCAATGCTTATTAGAGAAAGCATTCTTTATGGTCATTTGATGTGAAGTCCTTACATGCCAACTTCTTCTCCTTGGACTTCGATAATTGAGATCTTTTCACTGATGCCAACATATCCAGTGATATCAATCATCTCGCATCTCCTCAATTGATGTTGCTTTCTTAATCTTCTTTCACTTTCAGGAGACATTTTTCAAATATGATATCATTTCCTTTGTATCTCTTCATCAACCTTGGGACATGCGGATACGTTACTTTTTCGATGCACAAGATGTTTAAACCTATAAATCCCTCCTTTTACCACCTTCTTGCAGCTTGCATGTAACCGTATATGAAGCGACACGATTTGAAAGAGAGACGAATTACCATTTAGGATCGCATGATCCTTGCAGCACATAAAATGATGAGTCGCTACTGTAAGAGACGTTCATGGAAGGTGTAGACATCTAAAATGTTATAAACTCCCAAGCTAATGACCTAATAATAACAATAGTAAACATTAATTATTTTGTAAAGTAAATAGGATGTAGTCCCTAGCTGGGACCCACTGCAAAAACTTTATACTAAAAAATCATAAGAGGCATCTTACAGACATCCAAGCCACGCAAAGGGCTCTATAATGCTCCAATACATTTTCAGAATAGAATTGTTGACCTCGAAAAATCGGCTCATTCCTAGCACACCAAATTTCCCATAAGAGCGCAAACAGAAAAGAGTTATCATCATGTGAGTCGCCACAAACTGTCCTAATGGAACTCATGAATGAAGCATCGTTGTCGACATTGAGGCACAGGATCCTTGCCTCTCCATACCATAGATGAATGACTGCATCTGAAGAAAAAATGGTACATATCCTCGGTTACATCCCCACACCTCTCACATATCAAGTCCCCAATATGAAGTAACCTGTCTTGTCGAATCATCGTAAGTAGACGATCATGTATGGCAATCCATAGGAAGACCTTATTTTTTTGTGGAATTTTACTCACTTAAATTATTCTATAGTCGCGCCTGAGATCCTCATTGAGCATGATCCGAGCACCTGTGAAAATCCAATATGCCTTCTTGATTGAGAAATTACCGCCCAACAAAAACGATCACATACCCTTGTGGGACCTTCAATCTCTGCCAACTCACTATCGTCAAGAAGTCATCCAGTCATTGCTTGAAAAACTCCGCCATGAAGGAAGGAGCCCAAGTACCTGACACCCAAACCTCGCGTAACAGCATGTTCTAATCCTCGGTAAGGGCAAAAAGTCAGTGGTAAAAATTCCCAAGAGCTCCCAATCTAGTCCAATCATCCATCTAGAAGTGAAAGACCACGCCATTGCTTAGTACCAGTCTAAGCAACTCTACCATCTCTGGAAGAATCTTCATTATACCTTGCCAGAGTGAAGATGGTGTACGTACACTGTTATCCATCAAGGATCCATGAATGTTATATATATTCTCGTAACAATTTCGCATTCAACAAGATGAATCCCCCCTTCTCCTACTTCCCATCTTCCTAGAAAAATATCATCAATGCTTTAATCCTCGTTTGCATACCTAGTGGAAGCAATCTGGTTGACTAGAAGAAAATGGGAATAGCTCATAGGTCGTACTTAAGTGGCACCATTTTTCTACCCCTAGATAATGTCGTCGCCTTTTACTCCGACATCGTGTTTCGAATCTATCCAGAAGTGGTCTCAAATCCAATAAATGAAATCTTCCCGCAACCAACTGAAGCCCCAGGTAGGTGATAGGAAGGTCCCCATTCAGACACCGCAATAGCAAGCTTGCCTCTTGAATCTTCCTATGGAAGAGACCAAAAGGCATGAAAATCGACTTCCCTTTGAACTGGGGTCCCAAAATGTCACCAAAGATCTCCATAATCTGAGATGCTCTCCTAATCTGTTCAACTCCCCCTCCAAAAAAAACATCATGTTGCCAGCATGCTATAAAAAAGGGATTGAAATGCCACCATTATAGTACCTTGAGTACCATCCTCCATCAAAGCGAATCTCATCATAACTGCCAAGGCATCTCCCACGAACACAATTAGAAGAGGCGCCAGCATGCACCCCCGACGCACACCTTGTTGTATTTGGAAGTATCTCCCTTTATGACATTCATTAACAAGCACATTATATGATGTCATCGTAATGCATCATTTAATCCACAAGATCCAAAGGTCTGGGAAGTCCCTCTAATGCAACGACGGCCAAAGGAAATGGCAATCCATGTAATCATGTGGTTTGGAGAAATCCACTTTTCAAAGCAATACTTCCCTCCGATTTCATTTCCAATACAAGATCAACTCTGATGCAAAAAAGCACCAGACCATCCGTCATTAGCCAACCAGGTATAAATGTAGTCTATAAAGGGGGGATAATAGAATTCAGAACACCATGCAAGCAATTAGCAAGAACTGGGGCAATGATTAAATAGGTTGCATTAGAGAGCGTGATCGGCAAGTAGCCTTCCAACCAATTTGGTATCTTCCGCTTTGACAAAACAAAGAGGAGAGCCTTAATCAGTCATTCAAACCCCAAGTTGTCCCTCCTGAATTCCTGTAACATAGCCAAGACATCTTCCTTGATTACATCCCAAAATTCCTTGTAGAAGAAAACCGTGAATTAATGTGGGCCCAGGGGCACCATCTGCATTCAACTAAAAAACAACCTTCTTGACCTCTACTCATAAAAGTAACCACCAAATCATCCACTTGAGACGTGGAAACCCCTTCGACACCTCTGACATGTCACCCCTAACCAGCATGATTAGTTCTCATGTTAAATGCGTGAAAGTGCGAACGAAGTGCCCTAGCTCATGCATGCTCACCATTGAATTATACTCCATCAACGATGAAGGTCTATATAATATTCGTGTGCCTTTTCCCACTAGCCTTGGAGCGAAAGAAACTTGTATTGCATCCCTTCCTTAAGCTAGCGCAACCGAGAACTTTGTCTCCATTCAACCTCCACATTCATGTACTCCAGGTGAATATCATGTAGTTGTTTGGTTCTCTTGCACTCTCCTCCCACATCAAGTCATGCTTGTCTTCTACTCTGCCTAGCCTACACACCTATTCATGTGCATGTGTTCTTCTGCTATGATGTTGGTCTGAATCTTCTTGTGTCTCGACGTGGCTGATCCATCTGGATGGAATCCACACCAAAAATCTCGGACCGTCTCACAAAACCCGTCCTCCAAGAGCCATCCACACTCGAATCTAAAGAAAGTCCTTGGTCTATGTTGGAGAAAAGTAGAATACTTGATTAAACATGGGACCCTAGGGCTCTCTTATATAGGAGAAAGACCCTGGGTTAATTACATTAGAGGTATATAAATAAAATAAAATAAGAAACAATTATAAAAGTTAATACTATCTCAACACTCCCCCTCAAGATGGAGCATATATGCCTATTATGCTCAGCTTGGAATAGCATTTCTGAAAAGGGCATCTAGTGAGGGCTTTGCTAAATATATCTGTCGTCTGATCTCCAGTAGAGGCATGAGAGGTGGATATGAATCCCCTTCTGGATCATATCTCGGGTATAGTGGCAATCCACCTCTATATGATTGGTCCGCTCATGGAATGCAGGATTATTTTCAATAAAAAGCATTGCTTGGTTGTCACATAGAAGCTGCATAGGAAGAGGTACATCAACTGTAAGATCATTCAAAATAGACCTAACCCACATCATCTCTGTGCTTCCCTGAGCCATGGCCATGTATTCAGACTCTGCACTAGATCTAGCAACCACTGTCTGCTTCTTACTTTTCCGTGACACAAGTGAGCTACTAACAAAAATAGAAAAGCCTGATGTAGACTTTCTGTACCTAGGGCATCCTGCATAATCTGCATCTGCACAAGCTGTCACCTCAAGAGGAGTGCCTTTGCCGAATATAAGACCAATACCAGGTGAAGATTTCAAATATCTCAAGATCATGTAGATAGCATCCATATGAACCTTCCTGGGTTGCTCCATGAACTGGCTCAACTTGCTTACATCAAAGGTTGTATGGCCGAGTGATAGTGGTATAGAGGAGCTTGCCAACCAACTGCCTATATCTCCTCTTATCTACTTCCTTTGTATCTTCATCATATAACCTTATGCTCGGATCCATGGGAGTAGTAGCAGGTTTGCACCATGTCATTCTTGTTTCAATTAGAAGATCTGTCACAAACTTTCTTTGGGTCATTACAAGACCCCTCTGGTTCCTGGTAAATTATAGTCCAAGAAAAGCGAAGATTTCTCAGATCCTTGGTCACAAACTGTTGACCTAGAAATTCCTTAGCATCCTTAATGCCATGCTCATTATCACCCGTAATAATAATGTCATCAACATAAACCAGAATCACAACAGTACCTCTCTGCACCTTCTGGACAACAACGAATGAAATGCAATGGATTGCACAAACCCCTGGTTCTCAATCAATTCTGATAGCTTCTGGTACGAGGCTCTCGGACTCTACTTCAGGTCGTAAGTTGCCTTACGGAGTCTACAAACCTTCTGAGACTCCCCCTCACTAGCAAACCTTGGTGGTTGCTGCATGTACGCCTCTTCTTATATATCTCCATAGAGGAACGCATTCTTGACATCAAGCTGGAAGAGAGGGCAATCTCTAGCTACAGTAACTGACAGAAGTATGCGCAATGTGGAATGCCTGGCTACAGGTGAAAAGGTATCATGGTAGTCAATTCCATAGGTCTGAGTGAACCCCCTTGCTACCAGCCTTGCTTTGTAACGATCCACCGTGCCATCCTCCTAATGTTTGACCGTAAATATCCATTTGCATCCAACAAACGAAGCACCTGGAGGAGCAGATACAACACTCCAGGTACCTCGAGATTGTAAAGATGCCATCTCTTCTTCCATTGCAAGACGCCAACTACTATTCTGCATGGCTTCCTGGTAACTGTGTGGTATATTAACAGCAGATAGACCCATGACAAACCTCCTGTAATCCTCTGACAGATGATTCAAAGAAACATGAGCATCTAGTGGATAGGTGGCACATTTGCGACGCTGCTTCCGCATAACAATAGGAACATCAAGATCATCCTCCTCTGTTATCACCTCCTCATGTTCAGTCACCAGTGCCATTAGTAGAAACAACGTGATCAGTACATACCTGAGGCATGTTGGATGATGGGGAAGGCGCATGAGCAGAAAGGTGAGTGGAGGACCTGTGAATGTAGAAACGTGGTAGGAACTGAGTCATGGAAGATGAAGGTGGAGGAGGAAGTGGGGTGGTGGTGACGGTGGAGGTGGAGGAGGTGGTGGTGGCGGCGATGGTGATGGTGGTGGTGGAACCAAAATATCATCACCAGAGTTGGCATTCGACAACCTGTAGGACAGAAATACATAATGGACTCAAAAAATGTGACATCAACACTCACATAATATTTTCATCATACAGGATCATAACATCTATATCATTTTTTAGAACGGGAATAGCCCACAAATATACATTTAACAGCTCGAGGAGAGAGCTTGTCATGACCAGGGGTGAAATTGTGAACAAAGGCTACAGAACCAAAGACCCTGGGAGTAAGAGAGAATAGCTCCTTCTCGGGAAACACAATCAAGAAAGGAACATTTTCTCCAAGAATTGTGGACGACTTGCGATTCACAAGGAAACATGCAGCCAGAACTGCATCGCCTCAGAAAGAATGTAGAGCCCGACTCTGAATCAAAAGGGCCCGCGTGACATCAAGAAGATGACGGTGTTTGCGTTCAGCAACACCATTCTGTTGCAATGTATAAGCACATGATGTTTAATGAACAATACCAAGAGATTTTAGAAATTCATATAAATGCAAAGTAGAGAATTCTAAGGCAATGTCTGTGCGAATAAACTTCACATTAGCCGAAAAATATTATTAACTTCAACAAGAAATGTTCGAATGATAGAACCAGCTTCTGACTTGTTCTTTAACAGAAAGACCCAAGATAATCTAGAAAAATCATCCACGGCAACCATATAGAATCTATCCCTGATGATCAGGAACACGACTAGGACCCCAAATATCGAAGTGAAACAATTCAAACGGCTGACTACTATGACTATTTTGGCTACTCGGAAAAGAAGACTGATGGTGCTTCCCAAGCTGGCACGCCTCACAGACTAAGGTGGTGCGAGTAGAGATTTGAGGAAGAACATGACACAGCTTCTGTAGAAAAAGGTGTCCAAAACGGAGATGCCACATATAAGGGGAAACAGATCCAGACGGAATGATAGCAGCACTGGACCAGTCTGTAGAGTCCTTTATGCTCACGGCCACATTCAATCACCCTGCCCGTTAGTATGACCTGAAATACAAGAGACGAGGGATCAGATATGGCATGACAATGTAAATCTTTGTAATCTGACTAATAGACAAAAGATTCATCTGAAATGCAAGGGCGTGTAAAATGTTCTGTAGACGATCGAGGGAGCTAGGACAATCCCCCTGACCAACAATGGGCAGATGGACCCCATTAGCAATCACCACTGATCTATCAAGAGGGATAGCCTTGTAAGAGCTAAACTGATAGCGATCGCCACACATATGATGAGAGGCTTCGGAGTCGACGATCTATCAGAACTGCTACAACTGGTAAGAGCATAAGACATACCTGACGTACTCGAATAGTCTCTGGCAGTTGTTGCAATATCAGACAATCTAGCAGTAGGGGTGGTCGGTGTAGTCACCATCTCTCTCAACCTAGTAACAATATCATCAAATCGTGCATCATGATTCGAAGATGGAGCTGGCTCGGTCTGCCCAGCCACACGAGCGGACGTAGGGTACCCATGCTTCTGATAGCATGTCTCCTCATAGTAACTTGGGTGGTGGCAGTGGGAACATGGGCAACGGTGATGTCCTCCTCCTCAACCACGAGGTCCTCGCCTCGAAACAGTAAAGCACCCCCTCTGCCACGAGAAGTAGCCATAGCAGAGGGAGTCGGGGCTGCGGTCGTAGATGATGTAGTAATCCTGCTCAGTCTCTTGTACACCTCCTCCATTGGAGGTACCGTCTCTCCAGAAAGAAGTTGAGTATGTGTTGCATCGTACTCAGAGTCCAATGATGACAGAAAGACACCAGTCATTGTGGCATTATTGTGCGCATGCTGCTGCTCTGTGTAAGTAGTAATAGGCATAAAACTATGCAAGCGCTCAAACATGCCACGAAGATGTATGAAGTGAGTATGAAGCGGACGACCATTCTGCTCGGTTGAGAAGATGTCATACTTTAGCTATAGAATACCGCTCTCATTTCTGGCTTGGCCATATGTTGCAGCCAAAATATCCCACATAGCCTTAGTCGTGGGATGATTGACAATATCACTTGCAATATCCGTGTTGAGTGTCCCAGATAACCATATCCTCGCATAAGCATCTTGCTTCCAAGAAGCATTAGCCCCGGTCTTGTCTGTTGGCTCTGGTTCTATCAGAATGTGCTCCTTGGTATGGCACTGCATAAGGGTGTGAAACTGCATGGACCACAACTCGTAGTTGGTCACATCCATCTTGATGATTGGTGCTGGGCCCTTAAAGGCACCGGACGATGAGAAAACGTCACCCTTTTTGTCTGACACAATAAAGGAAATAAGAATCGAGCCGAACAAATCCGAACAAAGACCGAATAGAAGACAATCGTGAATGTGTCTGCACAATCATTTGGAGGATTGGTTATATGGGTAGACTTATACAACTATTCCTTTCACTCGGTGAAGTCTGAGGACTAGAAAACCTTGCTTTAAGCGCCCAATGTTACAAGAATTCTAACAAAATCAGATTGTAACGGGCACCCCATTGCAGCCTTGTGACGTGAATAAAGCGCCACACGGTCTCACTGTCCCAGACTGTAGCCCTAGGGCTGCAGGCGGTGGTAGGAGGCTATAGGGGGGGTTAGGAGGCCACGGCGCGGTGGCTGGGGGTTGTGGTGCCTCCGTAAGGTTGCAGCGGCAGGGCTGGCGACCTGTGGTGGTGCCAGGAAGGTGTTGCGGCGTTGTTGGCGACTCGGGAAGGCTCCGCCAGGCGGGGCAGTATGCGGGAAGGGTGGGCTGACAGCGCGCGACGAGGGGGGGTCGACGTAGGGTTAGGGTTAGGGTTGGTGGGATATGGAATCCCGGTCTAAGAACGTTGCTCAGATACCATGTTGGAGAAAATGAGAATACTTGATAAACATGAGACATTAGGGCTCTCTTATATAGGAAAAAGGCCTTGGGTTAATTACAAGAGAGGTACATTTAAAAAATAAAATAAGAAACAATTATAAAAGTTTTGACTATCTCAACAGTCTAACATCCTCCTCAAAAAGCCTAGAGGAGAGGGGTATGATCTGAGTGCGCCCATAAAAACGCACATGCCCTAACTAGTGGGAAAAGTTGCATTGCCTTAGTAGACACTAGGACCTGTCAATACGCAACCTCAGCCTAGAGTTTCTCAATGTATACAGACAATAATTTGCATCAACAATCTGCAGCTCGTAGTCACAAATCAAAAGAGACAGATCCTTCGATGAATCATCTGTCCCGACACGTAGCCTCGGTCTATCCTCTGGTCGGAGTGTCACATTGAAGTCAACACCAATTATCTATGCATCTGATGGGAATTTTGCCCGTACAAGTCGAAGATCACCAAGCATATTGATATGTTCACACCACTGGACGGACCATACACGTTTTTTTAGGCTCAAAAAAGGGGGACGCACTCAACGGTGCTCGCCCCAATGCGACGGACCATACACGTTGGTAATAAGAATTCATGATTCATTTGCCTTCCATCGCAGCAAGGCGGAATTCAAGTGATTGCCCCTTGTTTCCTCCTCAAATACAAATGTATCAGTGTTCCATCTAGTAGCAATACACCTCGATGCCCTTGTTGATTCAATAGCTCCATATTTCACTAAAAAGTGCCACTAATGTCTCTCCAAGTAGTATCAAATACCTGAGAATTTTTGTATCCTGTAGCATTACAATATTCTCCCACACCTCCTAGAATATATCCCGCGCTGCGAACTTCTTTTCCAGCCTTCCCATGCCCCTTACATTCCAGGTTAGTATGTCCATTAAGAGACAATCGTAATACCATATGTCGCGGCACGACCCCTTAGCATTCTGCCAGACCTCTATCAATCAAGTTTCAAAATATCGGCATCGATATGGTATCGATTCGTCTGAAAAGGATATATCAGGGTATGTCGACAATATTGGTGGAAATCTCAAAAATGACGCAAAAAATGTGATTTTTCACGAATTAGGATCATTCTAGTTAATAAATAACATACACAGACACTTATATACAAGAATGAGGTGTATTTAACTCACCAATACACATTATATCGCACATATTAATGGTTGTCAATGTTGACATTTGATTGTTGAAATATATTCCGAACATGTAATTCTAACTTGATCAACATTAGAGTATTTCATCTTCATTTCCCAAAGGAGGCTAATTCCAACAGTTGTTGAACCGTCGTATGCACCTCCCTTATCCATACCCTACCAGACGAAGGTCTTGCTGCCCGATAAATGAGCATGGCGGTCTAGAGGAGCAGATGCGATCAAGCTTACATGGGTAATATCATTGACATACAGAGAAATCGACGATATCAGTTGATATCCGAGAAATTTTGTACTTAAGAATATCCTTTTTGAGCGATATGCCTCGATATAGTGATATATCGTTGATATCTCGCAAGATAATGGTCAATATCCTAGAAAAGGATATATATATATATATATCGGTACCTCCATCTCGTCGATATCGATATATCGACGATATATCGTGGATATATCGTGATACCTTAAACCATGCTATAGATTGCGCCCTCAATCTGACTTAACTAACCATTAATCATTCATGAATTGTTCTCCTTAAAAAATTAATTCATAGATCATAATAATCCATGAATCAAAACATTCAAAAACTAAATATATCAATTAGAAACATTCAATTACAATCTCAATGGATAAAGTCTAAGACATTCATTTGCATTATCCCTATACGCTTTGGGAAGTGTACTCGAGTTCAAGGTAATGGAAAATAAAGTTTGATATATTACCGCATTATAAGGAAATTGCGTCATATGAGTGAAATATTTGCTGATGCATACTAATTTTATTAAGGAATCAAAATGAGTTTCATTTAGTAAATATTGTGGAAAGAAATGAATAAGTTGTTTAATCTGAGGCCACAAGGTTCCTTCATATAGAGGAATAACCCTAGAGGACAAATAACCAATTGAGAAATTGGATAAGAGGGAAAAAACAAACACACAAGTATTATTTTCTATAACACCCCCCTTAAACTAAAGCATAGATATATCGTTCATGCTCAACTTGACAGAACACTTCCAGAATGCTCCCCTAGCTAAGGCGTTGATGAAAATGTTTGTAGTGAGATAACATGGGAAGTAGAGATGAAGGCCTATTATATCATATCTCTAGTGTAGTGACAATCCATCTCACTGTGTCTGGTCCCTCATGGAAAGATGGATTGTTGAGAAAGAATAATGCAACATGATTATCATATATTAGTTATCTGGGAAGAGGATTATCAATAGCTAGGTCAGTCAGAACAAACGTAACATGCATTATCCCAATGCTTCCTTACGCCGAGGCTCTACATTCAGATTAAGCGCTTGACCTAGCAATATCAATTTGCTTCTTTTCATGAGACTAATGAGTTTCCAATGAACACTGCAAATCCAATGGTGGACTTCCTGACGTTTGGCCATCCTACATAGCCAACATCTGCAGGAGGCATGATGACAAGAGATTATCATTTTGTTGAAAAGCAACCCCATACCCAGAGAAGACTTCTGATACCTTAAGATCATGGAGATGGCATCCATGTGATCATGTCATGACTCATAGTTGCTCCATAAACTGGCTAACTTTGCTTACTACAAAGGAGATCTATCCTGGTGAGTCAAAGAGATGTTTCCCAACGAACTCCTTGTATCTCCTTTTGTCTACCTCATTATGTATCACCATCACTGAGCTTCATGTTAGGATCCATAGGAGTAGTGGTAGGTATGCAATCTTGCAACATTTATTGCACCTCCACTAATAAGGATCCACAACCACCTCCCACACCAGATAACAAGTTCTGATAAAATCCCTACAACTCACCCCTCCCCCACCGTGCTTTATGCACCCACTCCCCCTGCTAGATGATCCTCGTGTTGCCTCCATACGCCAAGGCCACAACCACCCACCTTTAAAAAGCAACCTAAAGATGACCAACTTCCTAGCATAGTAGGCACAAGATCAGGTCGCAACACTCCCTCCCCTGATGCACACTTCCTTTACAATGGAAGCAAACATCATATGACTTACCCCTACACTCACTCGCCCAATCACACCTCGATCTAAATATGCTAATGTTACGAAGTTGTCATTTCTCAATGTTCCTATGATTGCTTCATCATGGTCCTTTAGCCAAATGTTTGTCTTCAACCCCCACTCCTCTTGCGGTAAGAACCATCAAGCATGAAGTCACGATTGAACCTCTTAAATAAAGGCAAGAGCACTTCCTAAAAAATCCTCAGCCTCGTAACAATCAGGAGCAGCCAACTCCATCATATTCAACCTTTGCCTCATCGCCTTTGAAACATATATCTTTAGGAAGGAACAAATACCATCAGTGTACAAGATCCCCATCTCTATAGCTCAACCAAACAAAGAGTCCAACAATTCCTTTTTTTTTTGACACTCCAAAAAAGGGGGAGACACCCGTAGGTGTTCGCCCCAGTTTATTAAGGCTTATGAAAAGAAAATACTTACAGAGGGAACAGAAAATGGAGGAAAGGGGAAATGATATCAATAATGATACCAATCGCCCCCTAAGAGAAAAAGTTACACAGATGACCAGTCCATACAAAAGCGATTCGCATCAATGCTGATATTTTCAATATAGAATCTCTGTCCCGCGAAGATAGCTTTGTTTCTTCCCAGCCAGATACTCCAAATGCGCGCGATGGGGATCAGTTTCTCCGACCTCGGACGATTTGCAGCAGTTGCAAGGCTATCCCAGAAAGACTCCATCGACGAATGATTCAACCAGGCAACGTCATCCCATATGGGCCGCACAAGGTCGCAGTGAAGAAATAGATGGTCGGCCGTCTCCACCGCCGAATCGCACAACCCGCAAAGATTGGGAAGGTTTGGGAAGAGAGACACCATACGATCGCGAGTAAGAAGACGACCACGCCTAAGGATCCACAGAAATATACCAATCCTTTCCGGAAGCCTGAGACCCCATATGAGATTGCAGTGACCAATAAAAGATGCCTCCGTATGTACAGCGATGGGGAGAAGAGCAGAATATGCCTTCTTCGAAGAAAAGGACCCCTCACCCCACGTGAAGTGATCACGACCCCCCGATGGAGTAGGGGCGTCGACGAGTAAGGTCATCAGAGAGTTGAAGTCCATAAGTCGCTGAGTAGAGAGAGAGTCGACCAAGATCGGGCACCAAGATCCATTGGTCCAGCATGAAACCACCGAAGCAAATTTGTCCCTTGCCAGCGCAAAAAGTCTCGGAAAAAGGTTCATGAAGATGCCCTTACCAGACCAATCCGTAGTCCAAAAGCGGAAGGAGGTCCCATCGCCGAGAGACGGCCGAAACAAGGACCGATTGCGGTTGAAGATAGCGAAGGCCTCGCGCCAAAAGAGGGGAGAATGATCGTGAGATCGTCCGTCAAAAGCGGAAAGAAAGGCATTACCCGCCGCCGTGCGAAGGCATCGCACAAGGAAACCATCATCCCTGCTAACAAGCCTCCATTCCTTTTGAAGCCATCCATTCAACGAGTTTATAGATCTAAACAAGTGAGACTAGCCAAATCTCAATAAAATTCCAAACAACCAGATCCAAACTCATATCTAAACTTATCAAAAGTCTCCATTTAACAATATACTCGTCAATTGTAGATAGGCTTTGCAGTTCATCAGCTTCAGTAACAACTGCCTTCTAGTATCCCCCTGCTTCAAGAGTTGTAGATCCTGAAGATTTGACCATGTACTTGAATTCAGAAATGGCACTTATATGTAGATGCAATGTGTGGATGTTAGCGAAAACAAGTACCATAAACAATAATGAAAGCCAAATGGTTAGGAATTACCCACTTCAATAGCCCGGTGATAGTGCAGTCTGCACTACCACCCAAAAGACCAGGATTCAAATCCCTCCTTGTGAGGGTTGCCGACAGCCAACGTAAAAAATAGTTGGATCTTTCAACATAGATTAGAGCAAGGATCCATGCAGCCTACCCTACTTAAAGTGGGAGAAGGCTTCGCCATTTTCTTAGTAGATAACCCAATCCAAGATAACAAAATGCATGCATTAATCATTCGTGAAAAATTGAGTTACATGCATTGACATGAGTTATACAGGAGATTGTACAATATTATATGTGACCACTGCTGTATAAACATAGGGAACTGAAATGTTGATAGAAGCATTGGTAAAATATGTCGCGACTACTAGGAACTACTACAACTAGAGCTTAACCACTTTGGCCAAAGGTCCATATTGGTAGCCGACTATGATGCCAAGAGGTACTCCTGGGGACATCTTCTACTTGCATCCATGTCTCTTAAGATGTGCATATTTATGATCAAAGAAGACAAAAACAGAGGACATGATACTGTATTACATGTGACAACTTTTTGTAAAACACACGTGAAACTAAAATCCAAATAGAGGCATGGTAAAATATATCACATGCCCAGAAACTACCAAAACTAGTACCTAAACCACTTCAGCCTAATGTTGATATCGTTTCGCCGACTAACAAACCACAAGATTTCTCAGAGACATCTTTTACTTGCATCTTTGTCTTAAGAAGAGCGCACATATGACCAAAATTGACAAAACAAGCAACATATCTCTCGGTCATGAAGTGGAATCTCAATCCTACTTGGTGCTATAGCATGTCGTAATTCAAGGAGTAGCTACCATCCACGGAATAAGACACACAGAAACAAATCTTTAGATCTCAAATCCCCTTGGCCCCACAAGCTACAAATGTCTGACAAAACCAGCTCTGCAAGGAGTAATGTATGTTGACAGATATCAAAACCTTAGCAATGTAGAAAGCATTGGAAAATGTGTACCTCAGAAATTCGAATACGTCTGACAAAAACAGCTCCGAATGAAGTAATGTATGTTCAAAGACAGCAAAACTTTAGCAGTATAGAAAGCAGTCGAAAATGTGTACCTCAGTAAAAGGGAAGTAGATTGCTTTCCAGCAATAATAACTTCATCATTGCCAAAATGGCAAACAAGATTACACCCACATAAATTTTCAACCTGTCATTACCAAGTGTACATTCAGCTGACACTAATACAATTTGAAAAAAAAGTAAACAATAAAGTACCTCACATGCAAGACAAAAAAAATAGTGCCAATTGGCCTTCATTTTTAATATTAAATAAAAATAGCAAATAACAGTGAACTTCATTTCCAGAACAAATAACAAAATAAGCTTAACTACATGCGCACAATATTTTAAATATTCTGAATAGATCTCCTTATAGTAATTACAGATCTGTGAATACCTAAATTTTGATTAAGAAAGGCCTATTTTACCTATTTGGACTAGGATCTTGTTAACTGAAGTGCATACGTACAGCAAACATGAGAATGACAGATTTTTCTTATCCACATAAAAGACATGAATGTAAATCATAACCAAATACAATATCCAACACTTCCCCTTAAGTTGGGAAGGTATTTCGATCATTCCCAACTTACGGGTATTTAACATATGTTGGGAGGTAGAAAGGCCTTCAGTACTTGATCTTCAAACTAGATGGAAAAATATGGTAAAGCCTTCTCCCACTATAAGTAGGGTCGGCTACATGGATTCTCGCTCAAATCCATGTTGAAAGATTCAACTATTTTTTTTATGATTACCGTTGACTACCTAACGCAACCCCCATTGAACCCTGATTTTTTGGGTGGTATACACATTGCACTTCCACCAGACCATTTATGTGGGTACATCTTCGGACTTGATGAAGCGCAAACAAAATTGTACTTGATCAACCTTCTCTTGAATGAAATACTATTGATTTCTATATGCTTGGCTTGATCATGTTTGAAAGGTTAACGACTATTTTTGTGGAAAGAAAATGATGAATTAAATTATCCTAACCCCATAAAGCTCTTTTATATAGTGAGGGGAATCCTAGAGGGTAAATTAAATAAGATATGAAATTACAAAATAACTCTCAGCAGTAGGGGTGCGCATGGATCGGATTGGATCGGATTTTAGCTTAATCCGTGTCCAATACAATCTTAATGGATTTTCATATTTCGAATCCAATCCAATCCATCAAATACTTCAATCCAATCCGATCCAATCCATCGGATTACGGATTGGATCGGATTGGATCGGATTTTTATACTCATTTTCTCGCTCAATAATCTACTTTATCTTGTTTGTATTTTATAGCCCACTAACCTTCAACATTTGAATGATATATAAAAATCAATAAAATGAACATATGTAAAATGATAAAGACCTAATATAATGAAGTTGAAGGAGTCCATTAGTCCATTATAAAAATTTGTCAAACTAAATGATTACATTGAATCTGAAAATCAATTTTCTTCTTATAATTGATACATTAATTTGTTTTTTTTACAATTAATTTTCAATAGATGATTCAAATAAGAATAATACAAGTTATCAAATAAGGATACATAGACAACTTAAATAAATAAAAAATGTGATCTCTATTGTTGGATATTGATGAAGTCCATGATTAACCTAACTACTTCCAAGAACACCTTTCAGAGCTCTATAATATATCATTAACAAATAATCAAATAACAATGATACTTGTTTGAATATCCAAGACAAAACTAACTTAAATATAGCGTACCATTGAGATATATATCTCTCATTTAAATTAGACTTGAAATATACTCTGTTTGTAAGATTATACCTATACTAAAAATATACTTATTTTTACGGAAAAATATGATAAAAACGTACATAAATTTAAAAATGAAAGGAATTGAAATAATGCTTATTTGTTCTTAGATGGGAGTTGTACATTTGATCATGTAACTGATCTAGTTTCATCCATGCAATAAGGTTTCAAGCTAGAGCAAGAAAAAGATAAGAAGCAAAGGGGTCAAGATTAACTAATAAATGTACTAGGAAACTATTCCAAAATCATATTTCTTTTAATGAAGATCAGAAGAGTGGCATTATGCTTAGGACAAATGGTGTCTCATGGGAGGGGGTGGCGTTGTATGAGGCAGGTGATGACATCACGAGGGAAGGGGTGGTGGGTTGTGCTAAGGGGAATAACATTATGCAAGGCATGCAACGTCGAAATAGACTGAGAAAGAACTAAGAGGAATATTAGTAGTCAAGAGTGAAATGAGGGGGTGGACTAGGAGGAGAATAACTGAACACAGTTTACAATTTTACAATTTATAGTCATACTTTATTATTTTGAAGATTTAACATTTGATTTTCAAGAGATAAGAAAAGGCGATAGCAGGAGGACTTGTATCTAAGATTAATACAAGACAAAATGAGATGAATGACAATGATTATGGTCATACAGGAATTCGAAATGGGCACACATAGATATTATATGTATGTATGTATGTATGTTTATTTGTTTGTATGTATGTATATGTGTATATATATGTATATTTGTGTATTAACGGAATATCGGATTGGATCGGATCGGATTTTAGAAAAGATCCGATCCAATCCATGCTTGAACGGATTTGAAAATTTTCAATCCGATCCAATCCATTAGAATGATAAAACCAAACCAGTCCAATCCAATAGCATCGGATTGGATCGGATTATGGATTTTATCCGATCCATGTGCACCCCTACTCAGCACCCCCCTCAAGATGGAGCATAGATGTCAATCATGCTTAGCTTGGAACTACATCTCTGGAATGCCTCCCTGGTTAGGGTCTTGGTGAAAACAACTGTCATCTGCTCCCTTGAACTAACGTGGGAAGTAGAGATAAAATCATTTTGTATCATATTTCATGTGTAATGGCAATTTACCTCAATGTATTTGGCCAACTCATAAAAAGCAGATCTCTGGCAATGAATAGAGGGCATGATTGTCTCAAAGCAACTGTATAAGAAGAGGTGTGTCAATAACTAAGTCTGTCAAAACAGATATGACCCATATCATCTCAGTGCTACCGATGCCATAGCTCTCAGTGTCTTATGTACAAAGAGCGAGTGATTTATAGTGGATACCTTGAAGTGCTATTGCTCTATCAAGTCTGAGAGCCTCTGGAACTAGATTCTAGACTCTGCTTAAGGCCATAAATAACCTTATAGAGTCCGTGTATCTTTTGGCATTCCCCCTCAGCAGCAAACCAGGTGGTTGCAACATATAGACCTCCTCCAACATCTCCATACAAGAAAACATTCTTGATATCAAACTGCTAAAGTGACCGGTCCCATACCACTGCAACAGAGAGGGGGATCCTGAGTGTAGAATGACGACTTGTGGGGAAAAAGTGTCATGATAGTCTACCTCATATATCTAAGTGAACCCATGTGCCATAGGTCTAGCTTTATATATAATGCAATATGTTATTTCCTTCATTGTAAAGACCCATTTACAACCAACCACAGAAACTCCTTCTTGGGCAGAAACCAATCTCAATGTGCCACATGACTAGAGTGTAACAATCTCCTCCTCTACAGCAAGACACCAATGACCATCTCGCATAACCTCGTGATATGTGCATAGAATCTCTACAGTCAACAGTCCAACAACAAACTTCCTGAAATCCTCTGAAAGATGCCCCAAAGGAATATGCATTGCAAGTGATACGTAACACACATAGCCTCCGCTTTAGAAGAGCAATGGGACGGTCAAGATCCTCCTTATGATGTGTCTCCTCTATAGTAGTCTCTTGAGGTATTGCATGCTCAACATGTAAAGTTTCATGTTGTATAGATAAATTACTAGTGGAATCAATAGAAACCAAGTGCTCAGAAATCCCTAGGACATGTTGGATGACAGGAAAGGTACAGGAACAAGGGGTACCGTAAGCGGCCTGCGAATTTAGTAATCAGGAAAAGTCTGAGCCACAGGTGGAGGAGATGAAGGATATATAAAAGGAGGGACCAAAGGAGGAGAGGGTGGAGGTCGTGGTGGAGGCGAAGGAGGTGGAATGTAATCCTCCTCACTAGACTCAAATGGGGTTATCATATCACCTATAGGAGAAAATTACAGTACACACTTAAAAAATGTGACATCAATACTGTTGAGATATTTGTATCTCGTTATATATGTTTCTTATTTCTTTATATTTCATGTACCTATTATATAATTTACCTAGGATTTTTCTCCTATATAAGATAGCCCTAGGGTCTATATATTAGACAAGCAATTATATTCTCTCCACATGGTATCGGAGCGATGGTCCTAGACCGGAGTTCCCGTATCCCACCAAACACTAACACTACCCGCATCCCCCATCCCTCGGCTGCCACCCCCTATGGGTCGCCGTCATTCGGCTGCTGCCCCCAGCCCCCCCTCCCCCACGGGTGGTCACACCGCTCAGCACCGCCTACAAGCCATCCCCCCAGACCGTCACCGCTCGGGATCCTTTTACACGCCTTCACGCTCCTTCGTGCTCTCCAGTGATTCGAAGCAGTCTAAAACAGTCTGATTTTGAAAGGAAAACGTGATTTCGGACCTACAAATCGTGTTTACCTTAGTGTACATTAAGCATTGAAGATGATGGTTGTATGAGTCTACACGTACAACCACTCCTCCGTTGATTGCGTAGACTCACTCAGAATAGACTACTCCCCAGTCGAGTTCTGGTTTTTCGGCTATTTTTTATCATGTTAGAGAACAAGAGTGATATATTTTCGTCGTCTGGTGCCTCAAGGGCCCGGTTCACATCGTAAAGATGGATGGGACCAATTACGAGTTGTGGTCCATACAGTGTCGCACCCTCATGCAGTGCAATAACAAGGAGCACATTTTGACTGATTTAGAGCCGACGGACAAGACTCGGATTAATACTTCTTGGAAGCAAAATGATGCTTATGCACGGATTTGGCTCCCGGAACGCGCACTATGGAAATTGCCAACGATATCATCAATCAGCCAATAGCTAAGGCTATATGGGACATTCTAGCTGCCATATATGGGAAAGCTAAGAATGAGAGCAAGATCCTCCAGTTGCAGTATGACATATTCTCGACCAAGCAGAATGGTTGGCCTCTTCATGCCCACTTCTCGCATCTTCGAGGCATGTTTGAGCGACCTCATTGCTTTATGCCCATTGCAGTTGCTAGCAGAGCATCTACGAGCCCGTCATGTATAGCTTATGCACTTACAAGTTGTAGCAGCTTAGATTTGACAGATTGGATCATGGACTCCGATGCATCTCATCATATGTGCGGAGATTGAGCACAGTTTAGTTCTTACATATCTATCCCTCATGGTAGATCAATGGTGATTGCAAATGGGGTTCATTTATATATTGTTGGTCAGGAGAAGATTGTCCTAGCACCCTCGATGCGCATGCAGAATGTCTTACAAGCTCCAGCATTTCAGATGAATCATTTGACTACTAGTCAGATTACAAAAGATTTACATTGTCATACCATATTTGACCCATCTTCTCTTGTGTTTCAGGACATACTCACGAGCAGGGTGATTGGATGTGGACGTGAGCAGAGAGGGTTTTACAGACTGATCCAACCTCCTTTTGTTGGCGCTGCTACTATTCCTACCGGGTCAGTCTCTCCATTCTTGTGGCACCTTCGCTTTGGGCATCTTCCTCTACAGAAACTATGTCATGTCCTTCCTTTACATATGCAGGCCCTCTACTCGTTCCTCTGCTCATGCGCCTTCCTCGTCATCCACCAGGCATTAGGTATGTACTGAACACATTATTTCTACTGATGGCAATAGTGACATGCTTGTACCACAGGGCACTGTACAGGAAGAGCTGGTACCAGAGAACAGAGAGGCTGATGATCTTGATGTGCCTATTGCGTTGAGGAAGCAGCGTCGTACATGTGCCACTTATCCCTTAGTTGCCCATGTTTTCTTGGATCATCTTTTAGTAGAGTACAGGAGGTTTGTAGTGGGACTCTCTGTTGTCACTATCCTACGAACATACCAGCAGACAGTACAGGACAGTAGCTGGCGACTTGCTATGGAAGAAGAGATGGCAGCTTTACAGTCTCGTGGTACATGGAGCATTGTTTCTGCTCCGCCAGGTGCCTCTGTTGTGGTGTACAAATGGATCTTTACGGTGAAGCAACGGGCAGATGGCAACATAGATCGTTACAAGGAAAGGCTAATAGCGTGAGGGTTCACCTAGACATATGGGGTGGACTACCAAGATACCTTCTCACTAGTGGCTATTCGACATTGTGCATTCTTCGTTCGATTGTTGTGGCTCGAGACCTGCCTCTTTACCAACTTGATGCGAAGAATGTGTTTCTATATGGAGATCTACAGGAGGAGGTATACATGCAGCAACCACCAAGTTCTGCTGCTAAGGGAGAGTCTCAAAAGATGTGCATGCTCCACAAGGCGATTTACGGCATGAAGCAGAGCCCAAAACTTGGTACCATAAGTTATCCGAGTTGATAAAGCACCAGGGGTTTGTGCAATCCACTGCGGATCATTCACTTTTTGTTCAGAGAATACAGAGAGGTACAGCTGTCATTCTGGTTTACCTTGACGATATTATTGTCACAGGTAATGATGAGCAGCGTATTCAGGCTGATAAGGAGTTCCTAGGTCAGTAGTTTGTGACTAAGGATCTTGGCAGTCTACGTTACTTCCTTGGATTAGAGTTCGCCAGGAACCAGCGTGGTCTTGTGAGAGGAAGTTTGTGACTGAACTTCTATTAGAGACATGTATGATAGGGTGCAAGCATGCTACTAAACCTACGGATCCGAACATGAGATTATATGATGATGACACTAAGAAGGTAGATAAGAGGAGATACAGGGAGCTTGTTGGGAACCTCATCTATGCTATTATCACTAGGCCGGACATATCCTTTGCTGTGAGCAAGGTGAGCCAGCTCATGGAGCAGCCCAGGAAGGTACATATGGATATTGTCTATATGATTTTAAGATATTGAAGACTTCACCAGGTACTGGCCTTATATTCAACAAAGGTACATCTCTTGAGGTGACAGCCAGTGCAGATATAGATTATGCAGGATGTCCTAGAGATAGGAAGTCTACGTCTGGCTTTGCTTTTTTTGTTGGGAGCTCACTCGTGTCATGGAAAAGCAAGAAGCAGACAATGGTTGCTAGGTCCGGTGCAGAGTTTGAATACAGAACCATAAAATAGAGGAGCACGGAGATGATATGGGTTAGACCAGTCTTGACCGATCTTGCAGTTGAGGCACCTCTTCCCATGTAGCTTATATACAACAATCAAGCAGCTCTTTCTATTGTTAATAATCCGGCATTTCATGAACGAACCAAGCATATAGAGGAGGATTGCCACTATACTAGAGACATGATCCAGAAAGGACTCATATCCACCTCTAATATCGCTACCGGAGATCAGATTGCCAATATATTCACCAAAGGACTTGCTAGAGGTCCATTTCAGAGGTGTTGTTCCAAGCTGATCCTGATAAACATATATGCTCCATCTTGAGGGGAGTGTTGAGATATCTGTAACCCGTTATATATGTTTCTTATTTCTATATCTTTCATGTAGCTCTTATGTAATTTATCCAGGGAATTTCTCCAATATAAGAGAGCCCTAGGGTCTCTATGTTAGACAAGCAATTATATTCTTTCCAAAAATACTAACATAGAATTTTCTTATGATAGGATCAAAGTACTGGTATCCTTTCTAGGTCCAAGAGTAGCACACAAAAATACACTTGACGGCTCTGAATAGAGCTTGTCATGATCAGGAGTCAGATGATAAAAAATCATAGAGCTAAAGACACAAGATGTCAGAGAGAAAAGGTCCTAATCGCGAAACACAACCGAAAACGGAACGTTTCTCCTAACACACAGGATAGCGTACGGTTGACCATGTAGTAGACAGTAAGGACAGCATCAGCCTAGCATAATTGTGGATAAGAAGAGTCCCAATAACATCAAAAAGGTGATAGTATTTGCCCTTAATAACATTGTTCTATTGAGAAGTGTATGCACAAGAGGTATGATGTATAATGCTAAGCAACCAGAAGAACTGAGAGAGTTAAATAATACAAAACTTCAAGGCATTGTCAGAGCGAACATACATAATCGTAGCAAAAAAATGTTCTTCATATCAGTAATGAAGGTTTGAATAACAGAACTAGCCTCAAATTTGTTTTTTAGAAGAAAAACCTAAGGAATGCTAAAATAATCATCGACAACAACAAGATAGAACATGTGCATCTGATGCTCAAGAACACGATCGGGACCTCAAATATCAAATAAACTAACTCAAGTAAAGAATAGCTACTACGACTCTGACAACCACGAAAATCAGAACGATGATGCTTCCCAAACTGGTAAGCATCGCTCTCAAACGTAGAGTGAAACAGGATCAATAGGAGAACTCTATTCAGCTTTTGTAGAGGAAGGTGACCAAACCAAAGATGTCACATATACAGAGAGATTAATCCAGTGGGAATGGGCATGTGTAAGGAGACTAGACCAGTCTGTGGGGAATCCCTTGCTCACAGTCACATCCAATCTCCATGCCCATGAGTATATCCTAAAACACAATAGTAAATGTTACAAAATAGGAAGCGGAAGCAAAAACATGGAAAAAGATAAAGAACAATAAGAACAGCGGGATTTAACGTGGAACCCTACTACCTAAGGAGCGGGATGAAACCACGAGAGAATGCCTCAGAGGGTTGGTGTGTCTATTGCACTATTCTCATCTGATACAGGAGGTCTGGGGCTCCTTATATAGCCTCCACAGAGCCTCCAAGTCCTACCACTGGTAAATTTGCGACTAAACACATGGATGGGGTAAATGGATCCTGGAGAGATCTATTTATCAACTCAACGCGCACAATTGCTCTGTCGAGGATGTTGCTTCTCATGCCGTGCTGGTGAGGAGGACGAACGGGCTGGAGTGTGAGTCTGCTGAATCTCCTCATCGTAGAGCATGTGCTCTGAACCGCGCCTGCCAGAGTCACTGCAACTGAAATGAGTCTCCTCGTCGGAGTACTCTGGCCCGCAACAATATGTGGACAACTGCTCCATCTCTGAAAAAAAGGGCCAAACTGAAAAGGCCGTGGAAGTACAATCCTCGTCGGAGTCCAGGGTTGCTGGAGAATGGAGTCTGAATGAAGTCTCCTTGTCGGAGAACTAGGTCTCTCCCATTTGGCACAGAGAATGGTACTCTACTCTGGAGTCCCTATGATACCACATGAAAACCCTTGCCAACATGGCATAGGAAACGGTCCTCTACTATGGAGTCCCTATGGCTCACATGAAAACTCTGGCCGAAACAACAAGAAAAGATGGGGACCACTACAAAAGATGGCAAACACATGCTCATCTGAAAAGACCGCATACTCGTGCGTGTCTGAAATTGGGGACTTGGAATCAATCTTCGAGTCTGAAACTGGAATCTGTAGAGTCCGATCAACTGGCTGGTATGGAGACTGACATCCGAATCTGGAATCTGGATCAAGACCTGTGACTCTACATATACTCCCCCTTTCTCCCATACTAGTCGGAATATCATGACATCGACTATGTTGGGAGAAGATAAGATAATATGGGGGGTAAAACATGAACATTCTAAAAAAACTCGTGGCTTTCTTCATCATTTTTTTAAGCCGTCATACATTTTTTTTTGAAAACACGTATTTTTTTAAAGCCGTTTCAACATTTTTTCGGCTTTTCCTTTTCTTTCTTTTTTTTTGAAAATTGCGTACGGCTTCTCTTGTACGCACCACTTTTCTTCTCTTTTTTTTCTTGAAAAACAACATACGGCCCAAACTCTTCTCTCTCAAAACTTCTCTCTCCGCTTTTTTTATATAACACTCCTCATAGCCCATACAGTTGGGCCTCAAATATGCAGAAAAAAAATTTTTTACTTGCCTCTCTCCAATTTTTTTTAAATCCACGGCCCAAATAAACCCCCCCCCCCTTTTTATTTGTAACGCCAACGGTCTGTGGGAGGTTTTTTTATATAATGGGGCCCGCTACCCTAGGGTTCCCAACGTGGAAACCCTCTTTCTTTTGATGCTTGTTTCCCCCAGATCGGGGCTTCATTGGATGTCATCGTCGCAGTTGCCGCTGAAGAGATGAAGACGGAGGAGCGGATGTGCGCAAGAGAGGTTCTGAGATGCGCCGCTATGCAAGGAGGACCGCCGCCTCCGAGATCGGGTTCACGCCGCCTGGATCTAGAAGCTTCGGCTGGAAGAGAGCGCACGCCGCCTGATGTGATTGATGCGCAAGAAAAGGGGGAGTCGCCGCCGCGCGAGGAAGTGCGCCTGCGCTTGGAGCCCTATCTTGGGTCTTGAGAGGAGTGCACATGGAGATGTCTCGTGCCTCCAGAAGGAGATGGAGCCCTGCCTTGGATCCTGGACAGATGGAGCTCGGCCGCCAAGGGTGAGCGGGAGGCGCACAGAGGGTTCCCTCGCGCTAGGGTTGCGCGAGGAGCAGCTTCATCGCCGCCAGCCGCCAAGGGGGAGAATCCATCAGCCCTGGCTTGGGTTGCGTCGATGGGAACGCGAGTTGACGAGCTGGGAATCTGGAGGTGCGCCGCCTAGGGCTTTCTGCATGGAAGATGCGTGAGGAAGAACCCTAGGATCTTGGAGGTTGCTTGGCAGCGCCGCCAAAGGCTTAAGATACGGCCGCAATACGAAGTTAGGGTTCGTGGGAACCCTTGCAAACAGATCTTCCAATCGATGCCTTCAACAGAAACCGCAGCAATACATACAATCTTGGACTAAAAAAATCTCAGAATAATTTTCCTCTCGAACAATCTTCAATATCGAGTCTCGAATAAAAATTAAGAACATGAAAACCTCGAGAATCGACCCGCTCTGATACCATGTTACAAAATAGGAAGCGGAAGCGAAAACCATGGCCTCAAATTTCAGCGAAATTCGGTCGAATTTCTGTCGAATATCGATATCCAGTCGAAACCGAAATTCGACCGAAATGACCGAAATGACCAAAATATGGGGGTTCTAGTACAAAAAATGACCGAAATGACCGAAATTTCGGTCGAAATTCCACCGAAATTCCATCGAAATTCTGTTTTGGTCGATACCGAAATGGTGACCGAAACCGACATTTAAGGCCTTGGCGAAAACATGGAAAAAGATAAAGAACAATAAGAATAGCGGGATTTAACGTGGAACCCTACTCCGTAAGGAGCGGGATGAAACCACGGGAGAATGCCTCAGAGGGTTGGTGTGTCTATTGCACTTTTCTCATCTGATACAAGAGGTTTGGGGCTCCTTATATAGCTTCCACAGAGCCTCCAAGTCCCACCACTGGTAGATGTGGGACTAAACACATGGATGGGGTAAATGGATCCTGGAGAGATATATTTACCCATCTCCCTCAAGTGATGCATACAACCAATTACTCCAACAGTAAAGAGGTCAAAATATGCATGATAATGCAGATACTTGGTAATATGACTAATAGATAACAAGATCATTGAGAAATCAAGTGCATGAAGCACGTTCCGTAGGCATATAGACAGTGTCAAACAAGTCCCCCATGTCATGCAATAGCAGAATGTGTCTCATCTATAATGACAACAGATCTACCTGGATGTACTTGTATGTAGGAAGCAAATTGCGCTCTGCCTCTGCAAAGATGATGAGATGCTCAAGAGTCCATAATCCACTATGAAATGTCTGCCCTATGACAATTTTTTTTTTGAAGCCTCAAAAAAAAGGGGAGTCACTCGTAGGTGATCGCCCCAATATATTGAAAACGATTAAAAATTACAAAAGAGAAATAAAAAAAAAGAAACTGTACAGGCACGGGCCACCAAGTAGAGTGGCCACTAAAGGAGGGACCCCCAAAAGACCAGCCGGCAACTAACCGTGGTCCCAATCCGTGATAAGTCGTTGAGCGCGAAGCAAGATGTTTTCCTTGTAAAAACGCTGCGCGGAGAAGATAGCCTCGTTCCTCCCCAACCAGATACTCCACAGCCTAGCGATTGGATCAAGAAGAAACTTCCTCGCCCTGCCCCTAGAATTGATCAAACTGTCGCACACCGCTGGAAAGGAAACGGGATTGATCCACTGGATATCCGCCCAAACCGAGCAAACATGGCAGCACTCGAAGAAAAGGTGTGTAGCAGTTTCCTGTTCCTCCTGACAAAGCCCGCACAATGGCCCAACATTCGGGAAAAGCACAGCACATCTATCGCGAGTCAAAAGCCGCCCCCGCCGCAGAAGCCATAGAAAAAACCCGATGCGTTTAGGAAGCTTGAGTCCCCATAGATATCGACAATCACGCACCAAAATAGCATCCTCATCAATGAAAGGGAGAGCGAGAGCATTATAAGCCTTACGAGTAGTGAAGGGCCCCTCCTTCCAAGTCCAATGATCGCGCCCAGCAGATGGGCGAGGAGAGTCACCAAGGAAAGCCATAAGGGAGAGGAAGTCATGCATCCGCTGATCGGATAAGGAGGCAGCGATCGGGGGATTCCAGCCACCAGAATCCCAGCAAGAAGCCACCGAGCCCTCTTTATCATTAACCAAGGCAAGAAGCCACCGAGCCCTATGACAATTAATTGTGAGTTCTTACATAAGTGGAGAGATTATTAGTACATGGGCATGCATATTTTAATGATAACAAAATTCAAGCTTGCAAAAATCGGCCGACTAGTCGGTCCGACTAGTCGAGTCGGTGGGGTAGCCGACTCGACTAGGCCTAGTCGGCCATTAATCGGGCCGACTAGTCTGCCTAGTTAGCCGACTAATCGTCCGATTTTTACATAAAGCTTTTATAATTTTTTTTCTTTTTTGATTTTTTTAACAACAAACTTATTCTAATATGCTTCATGTTATATTTAATGTTAATTACTTCTTTTGTTTCATTATGTAAGTATAGAAAATGTACAAATCTTTGCTAATACATAAGTAAACTTATTCTAATATGCAATAATGTTATATTTAAAGTCAATTACTTCTTTTATTTCATTATGAAAGTATAGAAAATGTACAAATCTATGTATAAAAATGATTTATATATTTAAAATAATTAAAAAATCCAAAACCGACTAATGGCCGACTAAATCCGACTAGTCGCCCGACTGCTGATTAATTCTTAGTCAGTGACCCCGCCGACCGAGTACCGACTACCGCTTTCTGCAACCTTGACAAAATTTGTGCAGATAGGCAAAACCTGTGCATAAAGCTTGTAGCTAGGTCAAGAGCATGAAGCTACTGGACTAGGAAGAAGCTCAAGCTTAAGTAAAGAAGAAGCTAATAAGCTCAAAGGAGTTCACAGCCAAGGAACTTCACCTCAAGTTCAAGGACAAATCTCAAGCTCAAGAAGAAGACAAAGTCTTTTCTTCTATTGAGTCCTTCATTTTGTAATTATCTTAGAATATAAAAGACCTCAAGAATCAAGCATATTGAATTTCATCCTTTTGACTTTGACTTTGAGGTCAAAGAGTCAAGCTGATCGATCAACCATTCTGACCTGATCAAGCACACATGATCAATTAACCTTGTTTTATGATAAATCAATATTTGAATTATAATGGCTATTCCTGATCGATCAATTTTGATCTCTAGCATGGTTCGAAAAAACTAGCCTCGAGGCGGTCGAGGCGTACGCCTCGAGGCGAGGCGGTCCAATTTAGCCTCGAGGCTTGCGCCTCGGTCCAGCCCAGTGAGGCGCGCGCCTCAGGTAGCCGAGGCGTAGCCTCGAGGCGTTCCGCCTCGAGGCGGTCGGGGCGTTTGCCGAGGCGTTTTGACTTTTTGAAGCATTTTTTTATGATTTTAATGGTTTAATTGTTAGTTTGAGAAGCTTATAAATATCTATTTGTTTAGGATAATGCTTATACAAGATAAATGCCTAAATATGATGTTTCTTTCGTGTCCATAACTTCATATTTACTATTAGTTGTGTCTAACTATTTCTGCAAACTCTTACTATTTCACTCTTAATGAATGAATCCATAAATATCAAATCCAACAATGCTCGTAAAATTAACGAGCTTTGCAATATATCAAGCAAAACGAAATGGATATGATTCATGATTTCTCATAATGCCATATATTATACATTAGACACATAACATAAATTTCTTCGACTATATTTAATCGTACTTTTAATTAGAACAATATTTCAAATATTTGCTAGATATAGATACGATTAACAGTTTCTCGTGCGGCTATATATTATATGGTAGACACATAACATAAATTTCTTCAACGTATATTTAATCGTACGTTTAATTACAACAATATTTCAAAGATAGATATGTATTGTTTAATGCTTTCACAACATTCAAATACAATGAATTCCTTTTTGATTAGATGGAAATGTGTAGAAAGGGATATGACGTTGTTATATCTTCTATTTTAGGGTTCTTATCTATATTATTTCATCATATCTTATAGTGTTAAGTATTATATGTTGGGCAGATGACATATAATTACATTGACATATATATATTTTTTTTGCCTATTTTTCTCTATAAACTGAGGCTTACGCCTCGACCGCCTCGAGGCTACGCCTCGCCTCGATTCCGATGAAAACGCCTCGTTCCGCCTTTCGTTTTTTCAAACCTTGATCTCTAGTAGATCATCTTCCGATATTGATCGATCAAATTTTTCTGATCGATCATCCTTTGTATCATGATTGATCATATTTCATTTCAAAAATATTTTTAAAGGTGATTTCATTCCTGATTTGTTCGCAACAGCTATACTTTTTCAAAGCCAATGGCTATAGAGACTTTAGACCTGTAAATAGAACCGCATACCTCATTTTACAACACACCAAGAGCAACAAGGTCTCTTCTCTCTGTTTTCCATTCTATACTATGAGAGAAATATCGAAGAGTTAGTTTACACTCTATTCTTCATGCTTACAGCTCCGAAACTCAGTGATTAATCTTACGAGCATGCTCCTCGCTCTGTAAGATCGTTCTACTTTTGCCTCATACTATTCTTTACATATTTACTGTGACATTGAGGTTATTAGGTTTATTACTTGACTGTAATATGGTTAAGTTGATTGCGTAATCAATTTAGGTTGCAATACAGTTGGGTTGCCGACATAAGCAACTCAGTTTAGTGGAAGTCTCGTGTGAGTCAGGTTGAAAGCCTGAGCCGGGAGACTATGACCGTGACTTCTACGCAGAAGGGCTTCCACATTAAATTTCATTGCACTAGTGATTAATTGCTTATCTTGTGATTAACAAGTGCTATGTGACGGAGTTGTCTGAGTTTATTATTTGCAGAGATTCACGTCATATTGACCGATCTAGCCACATAAATCAAACTGTGTTCTAGAGGTAAAAAAACAATTGGTATCAAAGCCTCATTCTTCTAACGGAAATCAACCTCCTATACACACATGGCCAGCATTTCAGGATCGCGATTGGAGAGAAGCTTCGTAGTCCGTTCACCATTCTTCAATGGGACAAACTACTCCAGTTGGAAGACAAATATGATGATCTTCCTTCAGTCATCAGATTGCTCAATCTGGAACATGACGATGATTGAATTCAAATTTAATGATGATAAGGAGACAGGCTACACCCGATGCCGAGTTAGCACATACGACTTTGAATTCAAAAGCAATAAATTCTATATATTGCGATATGTTTGAGGCTGAGTTTGATCAAATTTGCATATGAAGATAGCCTATGATATATGCAAGTGCTTGGAGATGACCCATAAAGGTACATTCAAGATAAAACAATCTCGCTCCAGAATGCTTACATTAAAGTATGAAACATTCAAGATGCAGAAAGAGGAGACCATCAAGGACATGAATGTTAGATTCACTGCCTTGGTGAATCAACTAAGGAATCTTAGAAGAACCTTTCTACCTAGAGAACTTCCCAAAAGATTGTCATCTCTATCAGATGACTAGGAACACAAGGTCATTGCTATCGAAGAGTCCACAAACTTCAACGCGACCTCATTACAAGCTCACATAGATAAACTTCTTGCTTATGAATTGAAAAAGGAGTACAAGAAGAAAGGAGAAGAGAATCCATTAAAAAATCTTGCCCTCGCAGCCAAGAAGGAAGCCTAAGAAGAATCTGATTGTGATGATGATATCGCATTTATGACCAAGCAATTCAAGTCCTTTCTCAAGAAGAGAAATGGAGAAAGAGAAATCAAATGCATCCAATGTGACAAGGTGGGGCACGTGAAGGATTGTCCTCAGTTACAGAAGAACTTCAGACAGAAAAGAAGTTCGAAAAGAAGTCTAACAAGAAAGCTATGCAAGCTTCATGGGATGAAGATTTGAGTATCAGTGACGAAGAAAGCGAAAGCTCATGTTTGGGATTTATTCGAATAGTTGAATCTGAATCAACTGACTCAGATTCCATTAAGGTAAGTAAACTTTCTTATTCTAAATTGTACAGCACCTCTCAAGATCTTTTTATAGAAAATATGAAGATTGAAAAGGTTAACAAGAAGTTACAAGAAAATTTTCTTTTGTTTAATGACTTGGATGTTTTGAGAAAAGAAAATGAACTGCTTAAAAATGATCCAAGTAGTTTTAAAGTTAAAATTACTTGCTTAGAAAAAAATTGCTAAGCTTAAAAAATATTATTTTTGTGCCGACTAATGAAAAAGAGAAAGAGAAAGTAGAAAATCATGTTTCTAGCTCTAGTTCTTTCGAAAAAAATTGGTTTCGAAAAAGAATCGTACAGTGATATATAATCTCGAAGGACCCGAATAAGAAATGGTATGAAATCAAAATCTTTGAAGTAACGAAAGACCAGGAAAAAGGAGATGGAGAAGGCCAAAAAACATCAAAGGTAAACCTCGCTAAGGCCAAACAAATTTGAGAACCATGGATGTTACTAAGAATGGAGAACTTCGCAACCAAGGACACTGTGTGACTTCCTATCTTTTTTGTTTAGTTGATCATATGCATATCATGCATTAGTGAGGAGCCCTCGACTCTTAGCGTTAAGAGGGAGCCTTTAAGTAAAGATTAAGGGGAAGTTTAGATTCAAAAGAATGTTTTCAAAAGGGGGAGAAATATTATCTCTTTAAACAACAATTGATTTTTATTCAACTTTTAGTATAACTTTAGATCTTTTTTATTATGTCAAAAAGGGGAGAAATGTTGTTTACAAAATTTGTTTACTCATACACACATTGTTTTTGCAAACACATCAAATATTTTTCATCATCAAAAAAGTGGGAGATTGTGAGTTCTTGAAGTGAGGAGATTCAGTACATGAGCATGCATATATTGATGACAACAAAACTTGTGCAGATAGACAAAACCCGTATGTAAAGCTTGTAGCTAGTGCAAGCGCCAGAGAGCTACTATACCAGGATGAAGCTCAAGCCCGAGGAGCTCAAGCTTAAGTGAAGAAGAAGCTAAGAAGCTCAAAGGAGTTCACAGTAAAGAAAATTCATTTAAAGCTCAAGGAAAGAAACAAAGCTTTTTCTTCTATTGAGCCATGCATTTTGTATTCGTCTTAGAATGAAAAAGACCTCAAGAATCATGCATATTGCAATTCGTCCCTTTGACTTTGACTTTCTGGTCAAAGAGTCAAACTGATCGATCAGCCATTCTGACCCGATCAATCACACATGATCGATCAACCTTGTTTTCTGATCGATATATATATATATATGAATTATAATAGTTATATTTCTTATCGATCAATTTTGATATCTGATGGATCATCTTTTGATCTTGATCAATCATCTAGATCCATATGATCGATCATTTGATTATGATCCATCATCTTTTGTATCATGATCAATCATATTCCATTTCAGGAAGATTTTTGAAGGTGATTTCATTCCCGATTTGTTCACAACAACTACTTTTTCAAAGCCAACAGCTATCAGGACTCCAGACATATAAATAGGACGACGCACATCATTCTACAACAAACAACAAGAGTAACAAGTTTTCTCTTCTCTTTGCTTTCCATTCTATATTCTGAGGGAAAGATCGGATAGTTATTTTCTACTCCGTTCTTCACGCTTACAACTCTGAAGCTCTGTGATTAATCTTACGAGCCCGCTCCTCACTCGGTCATATCGTTTTAGTTTTTGTCTTATATTATTCTTTATATATTTACTTTGAGATTGAGGTCATTTGGTTTGTTACTTACCTGTAATGCAATTTAGTTGATGGCATAACCAACTCATGTTGTCATACAGTTGGGTTGCCCGCATAAGCAATCAGGTTAGTGGAAGTCTCGTGCGGGTCAGGTTGAAAGCACGAGTCGACAGACTCTTGTCATGGTTTTTACCTATGATTGCACATCAAATTCATGTGAAATTGTGATTAATTTCTTATCATGTGATTCAAAGTGCTATGTGATGTGGTGGTTATTTGAATTTATTATCTGCAGTGATCCAGTTCATACAATCCGATCAACATATATCCATCAACCGACGTCCGCGGGGTAAAACCAATATTAGTAAGAACATAAGCTATACTTGAGGTACAGGCAAAGGCAGAGGAAGCAATGTCAGAATGGCCCGATGAAGCACTAGTAGCGCCTTTGGCAAGAGTTATCATCTCCCTCATATGGGAAACAAGATCATCGAACTTCTGATCAGCAGGAAGTGGCGGTAGTCTCAACCTGCTCGACAACACGTGCAGATGTGTGATAACCATGTTTCTGATAGCAAGAGTCCTCAGACTATGGTTGCATCAAAATGTGCTCCTTGTCGTTGCATTCCATAATGCTCATGAACTGCATGAAATAACTCATAATTAGTCGCATCCATCTTGGCGATTGTCACCGAGCCTTTGAAGGCATCAAAGGAGGATAAGTCAACCTTGCTCTATGACATCATGACAGAGCCGTGAAAGGACCCGATTGGGGTTGTAGACCACGATCTGAAGATGTCTACACAATCATATGGAGAACTGGTTGTACGTGCAGACTCAAGCCACAACTGTCCTCATCAATTTTATAGACATTCTAGGAAGGATGGGGCGATTTTATAGGTCTGAAATCACCACAAAAAATTCCAAATCAGACTTTGAGCACCCTAAACCATGCTTGACGGCAACCACAGAAACACGATTCGCTAAGGTTGTCAGCCTTCTTGTCGCGCAAAAGGGGCAGTTGATGGATGCTAGAGGGTCGAGGAGCCTTGCTAGAGATGCCATGGTGCCGCAAGATGCGACTGTAACTGTCGGTAATGTCGCGGAGGTAGCTATAGCAGCAAGCAGGGTTGCAAGCCAGTGGCTAACAACAGTGGTACAAATAGCTGACGATGAGAGACAAATAGAGAGAGAGAGAGAAAGAAACGGCAGGTGGGGCTAGGGTCCGAGGGCACATGACTTCAGTCTAGGACCATCTCTAATACCATGGGGAAAAATAATGAATTAAAATATTCTGAAGGTCATAGGCTCTCTTATATTGAGGAGAACCATATATTGAAAATTACATAATATATATAAAATAAATATGAAAAAACAAAATAACTCTTTATAGTTTTGATGTCACAATAAATCTTCACTGGAAAATTGATTAAAATCCCTATGTCTTGATGCATAATCCAAACAAAGCATCCTTGTTATACCACGAGACATAGCATGGTATTTAGCCTCAACATTAGACCAGACACACACGGTTGTTACCAAGTGCACCATATAATGAGATTGTTGAAATATTTGTGTAGCTGGGCCTCTATGTCTAGAGAGTTGTTTAGTCTTACATTGTTAGGTAGTGGTACTTGGTTGAGCTCGTGGGAATAGAAAGCCCCAAAATTTTGAGGTCTTCAACAGGATCTTTAGATCACTTGTGGATCCAGAGTCTTTAAGAAAGATGGGTTCTCGAGCGGGGAGGACAATAGTCAAGCAGCACCTGCAGCAACCGCATGCACCACAGGAGCTTCATCGGGAGAAGGCCTCGAATGAGGGTAGGAAGAGGTTCGCGGGGATGTGTTTGCGGTGTACATGGACACCTTGCGAGTTCTTTTCTTGATCCCCTCAATGTTTTGCCTACAATAAAAACGGACGTTGTTGGTTCAATTGCACGGAGGGCCGAGTATGGAAATGCAAGAATAGCAGTGTAGGAACAATGGAGGAGGCCAAGGTTGAGGCCATCATAGGGATTTGTAGAAGAGAAGAAAACATCCTTGTTGATGCCATGGGAAGATATTGTAAGACTGTTGGAAAATCATTTGCTGGAGACGTCACCAAGATGGAGGGCCATGTTGTTTGTGTGCGAGGACTCGTAGAGCGATATGTGGAGAGGTTGTTGACGTTCAGCCACAAAGCAATTGGTAAGCCCCATTGGAGAAAGCCCAGACCACGTTTTCAAAGGTTCCAGAATTGAAGATCAGTCGCATCATGGGAATATCGTTAGTGCTCAGAAGTTGAGAGTATGTACGGAAGGCAATGGAGGTCGTAGGTTGGGTGTAAGACCTTGACTCTAATTTGTTGCATCCAGGACAGCCGCAGGATGTGGTGGCTTCAGCTTTAGAGTTGGTTCGAATGTTGCCATGCTTGTCTGAGGCTAGTGTTGATGGTTGGTGCTTCAGATTTGAGATGCGGATGACTACTCTTCGACGTTGATTAGGGTGTCGGCATCTCCACATATCAACGAATGCGTGGAGGAACATATCGGGAGGATGCAGTCCATGTCGCCGATGACTGGAGAACGGCGAGGGGAACTGAAGAGTCGCCAAGATTAGCAGAAGTTGAAACGACCCCAAGATTTTCGGGCTTTATTGGGGAAGATTCTAGAGGGGCAAGTGGTTGTTCCCAAGGAGGATATTTGGGTGTGTTACAAGGAAGGTGTCTCGTACGCGGATATAATTCAAGCGCTTCCTAGTTTTGGAGAGTTTCATGCATGTCGAGACGGGTACTCCGACCCACGACATTAGTGATCACAATTTGGATTCAGACGATTTTGCGAACCCGATTATAAATCGAGTGAAGCGTTGTGGAATACAAATCGAGTGAAGGTGCAGGTGAATAGGACTTCGGGCGCGGTAGCTTCTAGGGCGATGCTCCAGCTAGGGGCACTGGGGAGGTCGAGTAAGTGTAGGGTGGCCGAAATGGCATCTCCATCGCACCAAGGTGCAGCGGCGGTGGAGAGCGTTTCGTTGGTCAGTGGTGCAGCAGTAGAGAGAAGCTTGTCGATGGTTATGATTGAAACATCAAGGCGCCTGGGCAGGGAGGTGGCTAGTTTAGTTTTCTTTGGCTCGGAGGAGGGGAGATTCGAGAAGAACTATGTGAGGAAGAACTTGAAGGAGAAAAAGGAAGAGAAGGTGCTTTGAGATCTATAAGTCGTTGGAAGGGTTCGTACCTCGGGGTGGGATGGTTGCAGTCAGGGAGATCTATGATGGGTAAGGAACTGTTGTTGTGAATCCATTCAAGAGGGGGTTGTGGGGGTGGATTTTCATCAAGAGAGAGATGTTGAGACCTTGGTGGCAAAACAACGCGATGTGAACACAGATGTTTCACAAGACGTGCCTGGGAATGGGTTGGAAAAGGAGGTATTGGAGTACAAGGGAGTGGTGCCTCCAAAGGGGTTTAATGCCCACTTAAATCAATATTGTAACGTGGAATGTGAGAGGCTTCGGAAAGCCAAAAAAGAGGGCCGAAGAGCAGGAGCTTTTGAGGGATGCCAGGGTGGATGTGGTTTTGCTGCAAGAAACAAAGATTTTTAGAGACGTTGAAATGATTTGGAAGGATATAGGGGGTACATGGGACTACAGAGCTATTTCATCTAAGGGGGCGTCTGAGGGACTATTGATAGGGTGGAATTTTAATGATGACAAGGTGGTGTTGTAGGAGGTGGTGGGAAGACACTTATAATATGTTTTGCCGCAGAGAAGGGCGGATGAAGACAGGTTGGTTATCACCAAAGTGTACGGACCCACGAATGGGGTGAACGTTTATGAGCTGATTGAGGACTCAAACTTGGTGCGAATGAGGAATCCCCCCAGCGCTTGTATCATTACCAGGGACTTCAACATTATACTCCTCTCGAAAGATAGGTTGAGAATGCGGGTCGAGGTGGATGCTGGCTAGGTGGAGTTGTCTTATTTGATTGGGCAGGCTTGGCCTTCATATTGTAGATGCGGCTAGTTGTTGGTATGAGAAACGTCGGGTCTAGATCGCGTAGTAATCGGTTCTTGGTGTCTACTAAGACATTGCACCTTTTTTTGCTGGCGAGGGCATGCGTGTTGCGTAGGGCTCATTCGGATCACACAACCCTTATATGGTCTTGCAAGGAAGGTGTGCATCCTCGGATTTTCTTCTAGTTTGAATGTGCATGGCTCTTAAAGGAAGGTTTTCGGAATTGGGTTGCTAATTTATGGAGGGAGTGTTGCCTGGCTAGGTTGGCCACGATGAGTTTGGCAGTCAAGCTAACGAAATTGCAAAAGCGTTTGGGAGGGAGGATGGCGGGGTGGAAGGCAGTGACACTGTCGAAAGGAGGTAATTAGGTGACTTTTGAAGCATGTTTTATCAGTTATTCCCACTTTTTTCTGCTCCACAAGATTACTTTTTGTTTATATTTATAGTAGGCTAGAATCCATGATAAGAAGATTATTCTGATCGAATGGGAAGCATGCGAAGAGATGTTTTCACTTGATACCTTGGGATATGATCACAAGGTCAAAGAAGAGTGGGGGGTTGGGGGTTTTAAGAGTGGAGGGAATGAACAAAGCTTTATTGGCAAAGTGGGTGATGAGGTTGTAGGGAGGTCTAAAGAGGTCTGAAGATTTGGTGTGGAGATTCCTGTGAAGGATACATAGGCTCTGTGGTTCTTTGGTGCCCTGTCACATCCACACTCCTTCCTTATACATGGTATTTGCAGAATTTTCCCTGAGATGGCGACAAAATTGCGACCATTCCTTGGTGATGAAGAATGATTTAGATTTTGACTTGATGATTGGACAGACAGTAGTGCTACTGGGGAGCGATTTCATAAACTCGTGGCGCTTCATGCGATCGGAATGTATCAGTGCATGCAATTTCGCAGAATGGGACATGGACCCTTTTGTTTGTGATCGAGCTGTCCTTGGACGAGATTTTGGAGGATGCACGGCGAATTAACTGAGCTTAATGCTCACAGTGGTAGGGACCATTTTGTTTCTAGGGAAGGGAGGTTCGCGGTGAAAAAAGCTTATCGAATTTTGAGAGGAACCAAGTAATCATGCAAGAGGATGTAAATCCTAATAGCATAATCATCTGGAAAAGAAAGATAGCGTAAAGAGTCAAGGTCTTCATGTGGTTTGTCAAGCATGGGAGGGGACTTTCCAAGGAGCAACGGGGCAGGATATTGCAAGGTGTTCTGTATGACAGATGTGAAGTCTATATGGAGGATTTGGATCATCTTTTCTTCATCTGCATTCATTCGGCCCATGTTTGGAGGAAGTCAGGGATCCCTTGGATTGATGCAGTCGACGGAACAGGTTCTAGAGCTCCATTCATGTAGTTTAACGCAACAGGCACGGGGATAGCTATTTTTTCTTTGATCTCCTTTGGGTGATTTGGTATGGTAGAAATGAATGCATCTTTCGTGGTTAGGTTTTCTATTCGGAGAATATGTTGGACCACTATAGGGCTATTTCTGCAGCCTGGACTCATCACTCATGTAACATGATGTGTTACATGAGTGACACATAAGGTGGCATAATAAATCATCACTTCCGTCGTATAATGTAACAACCAATGTCGCTATTAAAGCCTTATTCATGCGTTGGAGTTTCAATCTTTGGTCCAGATTATCAAGAGCCCATCAACATTAGTTGCTAATTACCCATATTACAGAAACAAAAAGATGTAGTTGAATGTTTGAGATCTATCTTTGATATATGTAAATGGGTTGTGTGTTGAGTTTTGTATTATCCAAGCTGAGCATTCCATAATCTAGCGCAAAAGGAGTGTTGTTGTGTATCAGGGCCTCTATGTACGGAGAGTTGTTTAGTCCCACGTTATTAAGTACCGGGATTTGGTTGAGTTGGTTGGATTATAAATAGAGCCCCGAAACACATGTACTCATTGAGAGAAATCTATAAAAAAAACACAATTAGGTTCTCCCACGATTTCTCCTTATATAGTTGGGTTCCACGTAAATTAAAGTTTTCCTCGTGTTTCTTGATTTCGCATTTTATCTTTGAGCATTCATACATCCATACCTTAAAAAACTTTCTCTCCACATTGTTAGTCAAAGCAATGAGCCGAGAGTAGTGATCAGTTGGAGACTGGACCAATCATCACAATAGAACAAAAACCATGGCCATCACCACAACCGACTTTAGGAAGTGGGTCTCGAGTAAAATCAATGTCACACCTCTCTGGAATGTGGATAACATCCTACTTCGAATTGCCTTGTTTAAACTGCAAGATAACCAAGAGATTCTCTGCACAAGTTAGCAAAGAAGATCATCCACTTCCACTGAACTCTCACCACTCGCTTCGATGTCGGACCCTCATTTATCTCATTCAACTCAGAAAGATTAATCTCCGTATTTTTTCCAAAGCAAAATGCCGAGTGTATCGGTCTGAGGAAGACAGAACCAATCATCACACCAAAATCAAAAAAACATTATCATCCCCCACAATAAACTTTAGGAAGTGAATTTTTTTTTATGCAAGTTTGGGTTTTTTTTTAGGAAGTGAATTCTCAAGTAAAACCAATAGTACACCTCTCCAGAATGTAGGCAATAGCCTAATTCCCATTCACTAGTTTAAATTATAATTATAAGATACCACAACAAATCTATCCACATGTTGGCAAATAAGATCATACCCTTTCCTCCAAATTCTCTCCACCCACTTGAACAACAGGGCCTTGTTCATCTAATTTAAATGAAGTGCCCTCAATCCACCTACCTCATTAGATCGGGTACTATTGAGATACTTATATCTCTATGTCTTTATTTATGTTTTTCTATTTCTCCAGTCTATTTTATATATTTTTCCCTTAAAGCTTTTCTCCTATATAAGAGAGCTAGAGGAATACATCTTTTTCATTTCAACCTGTTCACATGGTATCAGAGCGACGGTCCTAGATCGAAGTATGGACCCTAGTTCCCTACCAAATCAAAACCCTAGCCCCTTTTCTAGCGTGGCCGCCGCGCCACCCACAGCCGGCAGCAGCGGCGGCGGCCGGCTGTGGGTGGCGCGGCGGACCCGCAGCAGACAGTCGTCGCTGCCACTGCCTGCAAGCAGCCGCCAGCCGCCCAAGAGCAGAAGTAGCGGCTCCAGCCACCGTTGTTGTCGTCTCTTATAGGTTGCCTTCTCTCTCTCTTCCACGTCGATCGTGAATTAGAGCTCTGATTTGGTTCCTAGAGTTTAGTTTTTGATCCCCTAAAGCCATCCTAGGCACCTAAAGAAGCCTCACATGGATGGGAGAGGTTGTGGTATGAGTCTACACCCACAACCATCTTCCCTACTTTGTGGCGCGGGAGAGCAGCTAAATATGTTTGTGTCGACATTATTCTTCCAGTTTGCAACCCCAGTCTAAAGAGATTGTTGTCATCATGTCAGACAACAAAGCAGATATTCCATCTCTGGGTGCCATCAAAGGTCCAGCACCAATTGTGAAGATGGATGGAATGAATTATGAATTGTGGGTCATGCAGTTCCAGAGCCTAATGCAATGTAATGGCAAGAAGCATATCCTTACACATGAAGAGCATGTTGACAAGAATGGGGTTAACACCTCATGGGAGGCAGACGACGCTTATGCACGTGTATGGCTTTCTGGAACGGTATCCATGGATATAGCGAATGACATATTGATTCAGCCCACAGCAAAGGCTATGTGGGACATTCTAGCCGCTACATATTCTCCAGCGAAGAACGAGCCCAAGATTCTGCAACTTCAGCACGACGTCTTCACTTCGAAGCAGAATGGTCATCATCTCCATACCCTTTACACTTCTCTAAGGGGTATGTTTGAGAAGTTAAAAGGTTACATTCCCTTGACTGCCACAACAGAGCAGCTCAAGGCATATAGGGATTCAGTGATGACGGGAGTTTTTCTAACGACATTTGATCCTAAGTATGATGCAGCAAGAGCACAGATTTGTATTGATGCCACCATACCTCCGATGGAGGAGGCATATCGCAGGTTGAGTAGGCTCTCCATATCTTCTAATGGTACTCAGTTGTCTTAAACGTCCTCAGCCATGGCAGCATCCTGTGGTAGGAGGGGGCCCTACACAGTTTCGTGGTCGAGGTGGTCGTGGCAGGGAGGGGGTAGTCGACCCCTCGTCATCCTTGTACTTACTATCACAAGCCAGGTCACTCTGAGGAAACATGCTATTCCGAGCATGGGTTCCCAGCTTCAGCCCGTGTGGCAGAGCAAATCCAGCAGGTTAGTAGTTCTTCACCTACATCTGATCAGAGATTTGACGAACTAGTGGCGAGGCTCAGGGAGATTATGCCTACTCCTGGGTCAACCAACTCTCCTTCAGAATCCTTAGAGTTAGTTGCCTCCGTATCAACATCTACATCAGGTACAGCATATGCCTTTACTAGTTGTTACAGGGCATATTTGTCAGAATGGATCATGGATTCAGGAGCATCCCATCATCTCTGTGGTGACAGAGAACAGTTTAGTGTTTTCATTCCGACCCAGCCCGGACGATCTGTTGTGATAGCAGATGAGATACACTCTCCCCATTACTAGTCAGGGGGATGTGCGGTTAACTCCTGCAATGCGGCAGCAGAATGTTCTTTATGCCCATGAGTTTTCTATGAATTTACTATCTATTAGTCAAATCACCAAGGATTTATATTGTCGCACCATATTTGATCCATCTGCTCATGTGTTCCATTCGTGTCTAAATCATCAGGGGCATAGATTGTATCTTGTTGCAGTTGATGAGTTTTCAAGATTGTCTTGGTTCTTTATTCTTAAGAACGAGTCTAATGTTGGTCATGTTATTCAGTCCTTTATTAATGAATAAGGAATATTTTTTAAGCAAAAGTCAAGTTTATACGTCCAGACAATGTACTAGAATTTTGCAGTACTCATCTTTCTCAATTTCTTGTGCCCATGGTATTGTGCATCAAACATCTTGTGCGTATACTTCCCAACAGAATGGGGTGGTTGAACGAAAACAACGCCATCTTTTGGATGTTACCAGACTCTTTGATTCAGAGCCATGCTCCTCATTTGTACTGGGGGGATACGGTTCTAACTACATATTACCTGGTAAATCGTATGCCCTCTTCGGTTCTGGGGAAAAAGATTTTTCTCTTGATTGCATTTCCCGAGACGGATCTTTTCCCACTTACATCTCGTGTCTTCGGTTCAGTGGCTTTTATTCATCACTTGAGTATATGATCCAGAATGGTGTTACTGAATGAAAACATCGTCATCTTCTGGATGTCACGAGGACTCTTTTGATTAAGAGTCGAGTTCCTCATTCGTTCTGGGTGATGTTGTTCTCACTGCTTGCTACTTGGTGAACCGCATGCCGTCTACTATTCTTGGAAAAAAGATTCCCTTCTTGATTATGTTTCCCGAGAAGACATATTCCCCCTTACTCCCACGGTTTTTGGGTCCGTGGTTTTTGTCCACAATTTCACCCATTGTCGTGACAAGCTCTCATCTAGAGTTGTCAAACGTGTATTTGCTAGTTATTCTCGTACCCAGAAAGGGTATGGATGTTTTGATCCTGTATGAAGAAAATATTATGTTAGTGCTGATGTCACATTTTTTGAGCCTATTATGTATTTTTCTCCTACAGGTGACAGGTTGTCTAGCGCTAATTTTGGGGATGATGTTATTGTTCCTCCACCTCCGTTATCTCCACAATCTGCACCCCATGTTGAGTCTCAGTCATCTCCACCTCCACCACCTCCACCTCTGCCTACCCTGACGCAATTCCTACCAGGTTTTACATTTGCAGGTCCTCCACTCCCTCTGCTCAAGTGCCTTCCCCATCATCCAGCACGCCACAGGTATGCAATGAACACATTGTTTCTACTGACGGCACTGGAGATTTGAATGTTCCACGAAATACTGCACAGGATGAGTTGATATAGCAAACAGAGATGTTGATGACCTGGATGTGCTTATTGCCTTGATGAAGCCATGTCGCCAATGTGCTAGTTATCCTCTAGTTGCGCATGTTTCATTGGACTAATTTTCATAAGAGTACATGAGGTTTGTTGTGGGACTCATTGATGTTACTATCCCACGAACATATCAGGAGGCCATACCGGATAGTAGGTGGTGACTTGCCATGGAGGAGGAAATGGTCGCTTTGCAGTCACGTGGTACTTGGAGCATTGTTACTGCTCCTCCATATGCCTCTATGGTGGGATGCAAATGGATCTTTACAGTGAAGCAACGGGCAGATGGCAGTGTGGATCGCTACAAGGCAAGGCTTGTGGCACATGGGTTCACCCAAACTTATGGGGTGGACTATCATTATACCTTCACTTCAGTGGCCAGACATTCGACACTTCGCATTCTTCTATCATTTGTTGTTTCACAGGACTGGTCTCTTTACCAACTTGATGTGAAGAATGCATTTCTATATGCTATTGAAGGGGAGTCTCAGAAGGTGTGTAGGCTCCATAAGGCGATTTACGACCTGAAGTAGAGTCCGAGAGCTTGGTACCATAAGCTATCGGAGGTGATAGAGCGACAGGGGTTTGTGCGGTCTACTGTGGATCACTCACTTTTTGTTCAGAGGACACAGAGATAGAAAGGTATTGTTGTTATTCTTCTCTATGTTGATGATATTATTGTCACAGGGGATGATGAGCAGGGCATTCAGGCTGCCAAGGAGCTCCTAGGTTAGCAGTTTGTGACTAAAGACCTTGGCAATCTTTGATATTTCCTTCGATTAGAGTTCACGAGGAACCAGTGTGGTCTTGTGATGACCTAGAGGAAGTTTGTGACGGATCTTCTTTTAGAGACAGGTATGACAGGGTGCAAGCCTGCTACTACCCCTATATATCTGAATATGAGACTATGTGATGATGACATTGAGGAGGTAAATGGGAGGAGATATAGAGAGCTCGTTGAGAAGCTCTTATATGCTACCATCACCAGGCCAGATATATTTTTTTGTGCACAAGGTTAGCCAGTTTATGGAGCGGCCCAGGAAGGTTCATATGGATGCAGTCCATATGATCTTAAGATATTTGAAGACTTCACCTGGTTCTGGTTTTATATTCAACAGAGGTACATCTCTTGAGGTGGCAGCTTGTGCATATGCAGATTTTGCAGGTTGCCCTAGAGACAGGTAAGTCTACTTCTGGCTTTGCTATTTTCATTGGGAGCTCGCTCGTATCATGGAAAAGCAAGAAGCAGACAGTGGTTGCTAGATCTAGTGCAGAATCTGAGGACATGGCCATGCCACACGGAAGCAAAGAGATGATGTGGGTTAGATCTGTGTTGACTGACCTTGCGGCTGAGGTTTCTCTTCCCATGCAGCTTTATGTGACAATCAAGCACCTCTATTTATTGCCAACAATCCTGCATTTCATGAACAGACCAAGCATATAGAGGTGGATTGCCATTATACTAGAGACATGATCCAGAAGGGTCTCATATCCCCCTCCCATGTTTCTATTGTAGATCAGACAGCTGATATTTTCACCAAGCTCTTGCTGGAGGTCCATTTCAGAGGCGTTGCTCCAAGCTGAGCATGATAGACATATATGCTCCAGCTTGAGGGGGAGTGTTGAGATATTTGTATCTCGCATTTTCTTTTTCTCGTTTCTATTTTCTTTATGTACCTCTCATGTAATTAACCTAGGACTTTTCTCCTATATAAGAGAGCCCTAGGGTCTCATCTAATTCATTAACTTCTTTTCTCCTAACATTTACATAAGTATTTGTTATGTGCATCACTTGAGTAGATGGGTAAATGGATGTCTCCACGATCCATTTACAACATCCTGTGGTTTAGTCCTACATTTATCATCTGTGGGATGTGGAGATTCGGTGAGGGCTATATAAGAAGCCCCTCACCCCATGTATCCAGTGAGAAAATCAATAGAAGCATCAATACTTTGTGACGTTCTTCCATCATCTCGCTCCTTAGGAGTAGGGTTCCACGTTAAAATACAGTGTTCTTCCAAGTTTATTATTTTATCTCTGATTTTGCTTCCGCATTCTTATTTTCTAGCATGGTATCAGAGCGGGTTCGATTCTCGAGAATTTATTTTTACGAGATTCGATTTTTTTGTGTTGTATTCTTGAAAATTATTGTTCATGATATGAGAGAAGAGTTCTTGAAATTTCAGCATTTGAAGATTGATTCTTTTTCTGGGATCGTGCGAACTGGGTTCAGAATAGGAAACCTAATCTTGGTTCTCCAAGTCCCAGGCAGGGTGGCGCTTCATAGGTGTCACGGTCATCGGCATCAGGGTTCCAACTGGGAACCCTAGCGGTTACGCATCACCCAGTGCGAGCCACCATCTCCAGGCAGCAGGCGGAGGCAGTGCATCCTCCTTGCGCAGCCCATCTCTCGCGCAGGAGGTGCCGAGGTGGATTGCAGGCGTCGTGCCCCCAAGCGGCGCTCTTGTCAGACCCCCATCTCATGCCATCGGCGGTGCAAGATCCGATCTCCTGGCGACAGCGAAGCCTCCCCTTCAACCCTCGTGAGACCCCCATCGCAGGCGGTTGCTCCAGCGATCCTCTCCTCCATACGGCATCCCCACGCTGCGGCGGCTCAAGCAGCAAGCGCTGCCATCACTCTCGACTCCAGACCCCCAACAAGCAGAGCAGCGGCAGCGCCTCTTCCGCTAAAGGTGACCTCCATCGCCTTTGCTCCATCTCCAGGGGCGGCAGCCGAGAAGCAGGTGCCCATATCGGGGCGACATCTTTTGAAGAGAAGGGTTCCCTTGGGAACCCTAAATAGTTGTAAGGGCCCTTTAGGTCGTGATTAAAAAAAGGGGGGAGGTCGAGAGGTTATAAAAAAAAGGAAAATAATGAGAGCATGGGTTGTTTTGTGAAAAAAAAAAGTGGATGCCCAAGTGGGCGGGAAAAGGTGAATCGAATATATTAAAAAAATAATATGGATTAGCTGGAAAAATGTTTAAAAAGATGATGAGTTGGCTATTAAAAAAAGGAGGAAAATAGTGGGAAAAAATTTGCAAAAAATGAAAACGAAAGACAAAGAAAATGTGATCGGCTTATTGATTTTGTTCTCCTCATTTTATTGTCTTCTCCCAACTTTGTCAATGTCACTATTTTCCAACAAGTATGGGAGAAAGGGGGAGTATTGTGTAGAGTCAAAGGTCTGTTCGAGATTCAGATGCCAGATTCCATACCAGCCAGATGTTCAGACTCTACAGTTCAGATATTCAGACTCGACATCATATTGGTTCCGAGTCTTCAATTCAGATACGCACATGTATTTGGTCTTCTTTTCAGATGTGCACATGTATGCCATCATTGTTTGTGGCCTCCATCTTTTGTGTTTCGGCCAGGGTTTACATGTGACCCAAAGGGACTTCAGAGTAGAGATCGCATTCCCTATGCCATATGGTCTAGTGTTTTCATGTGGTTTCATAGGTACTCCAGAGTAGAGATCCCATTCTCTGAGCCAGTATGGGAGAGACCAGTTCTCCGACGATGAGACTTTCAGACTCCATTCTCCAGTGTTCGTGAACAGTACAGATCAATTTGAGGTTCCTATGAGAGAGAACCCACTTTGAGGTCCCTATGAGAGAGACCCATCTTCAGAGATCTACGTATGGATAATTAGCGATGTTCTTTATTCGGCCCTTTCAGAGAGATGGAACAGTTGTCCACATGTTGTGGCGGGCCAGAGTTCTCCAAGTGGAGACTTATTTTCAGTTGCAGTGACTCTGACAGACGCAGTACAGAGCGCGTGCTCTCCGGCGAGGAGATTCAGTTTGACTCGTACTCCAGCCCGTTTGTTCCTTCTCATCTTCACGGCATGAGAAGCAACATCCTCGACAGCTGCCGACAGTTGTGCGTGTTGAGTTGATATTGTCTGTAGTATCATGTAGCGTAAGTTGAGATTTCTTTCTGATTGTCTAAGCTGAGCATTACATGCTCCAGCTTGAGGGGGAGTGTTGGAGTATTTGTTATATGTGTCACTTGAGGAGATAGGTAAATGATCCCAAATGGATGCCACCAGGATCCATTTACCACATCCTGTGGTTTAGTCACACATCTACTATCTGTGGGATGTGGAGACTCAATGAAGGCTATATAAGAAGCCCTTCACCCCATGCATCCAGTGAGAAAAGCAATCGAAGCATCAGCCCTTTGTGGCATTCTCCCATGATTTCATCCCGCTCCTTAAGGAGTAGCGTTCTATGTTAAAATCATGTGTTCTTCCAAGTTTATTATTTTAGCTTAGATTTCGAAGAAAAATTCGTCCGGGAGGTATATTTCCAAACATATTGGCCATATACGGTCGCATTTTTTTGTTATGTACCGTAGGTAAGCCGCCTCTTCAAGAGGTGGCTTTGTCCTTAAAGTTTTCATGTGTTACATACAAGTGAAAGCCGCCTCTTGAAGAGGCGGCTTTGGTCCCCTTGGAGTTTTTGTGGCGTATACCTATGAGAGCCGCTTCTTGAAGAGACGGCTTTTGCTAAAATCAAAGCCGCCTCTTCAAAAGGCAGCTTACATACAGTACATAACAAAAAAAAATATTGCCTACCGTATAGAGCCAATATGTTTCATAACATACCTCCCAGAGGAATTTTCCTCTCAGATTTTGCTTCCGCGTTCTTATTTTCTAACATCAAGTTTATACATTCAGATAATGCTTTAGAATTTTGCAGTACTCAGCTCTCTCAGTTTCTTGCGTCCCATGGTGTTGTGCATCAAACATCTTGTGTGTATACTTCCCAACGGAATGGGGTGGCTGAACGAAAACACCGCTATCTTCTGGATGTTAGCAGGACTATTTTGATTCAGAGGCGTGCTCCTAATTCGCACTGGGGGGATACGGTTCTAACTGCTTGTTACCTGGTAAATCGTATGCCCTCTTCAGTTCTGGGGGGGAAAGATTTTGTTCTTGATTGTGTTTCCCAAGGTGGATCTTTTCTCACTTACACCTCCTATCTTCGATTCAATGGCTTTTGTTCATCAGATGTCTCCTGATCTCGACAAGCTCTCTCATAGAGCTGTCAAATGTCTGTTTGTTGGATACTTTAAGACCCAAAAGGGATATCGTTGCTTCGATCATGTTCGACGAAGGTACTATGTTAGTGCAGATGTCACTTTTTTGAGTCTATTATGTATTTCTCTCCTATAGGTGACAAGCTCATTCCTTCAGAGGATGGGGAAGAGACCTATATGCCTCTACCTTCGATTTCCACTTCACCGTCATCGTCACCACCACCTCCTCCACCACCACCTCCACTACCATCTACCACACCTACTTTCTTTCCCCAGGTTTACCAACACCGACCTCGTGCTTATGTGCCTCCGCCATCATCCATCACGCCCAAGGTATGTTCTGAGCATTTGAGTTCTTCTAATGGCACTGGTGATTTGCATATACAGCTTGAGGTGCAGGATGTCCCAGATGATATACCTTCTGCGACTACTGAGGACCTGGATGTACCTATTGCTCTATGGAAGCAGAGGCGTGCATGCACTACGCATCCTCTTGTTTCGCATGATTCCTTGGATCGTCTCTTCGAGGATTTTCAGAGGTTTGTTGTGGGTCTGTCAGCCGTGGAGATACCACGGTCCTATCAGGAGGCATTGCAGAGCAGTCAATGGCATCTGGCGATGGAGGAGATGACAGCTTTACAGTCTCGGGGTATGTGGAGTGTTGTACGGGCTCCTCCAAGTGCGTCGGTTTTGGCAGCAAGTGGGTGTTTACTGTGAAACACCGAGCTGATGGTACTGTGGACAGATATAAGGCCAGATTGGTTGCTCTTGGGTTCATCCAAACTTAAGGGGTATACTATCATGATACTTTTTTCCATGTTGCGTGTCACTCTACGCTGCGGATTCTAATTGTTGTTGATGTGGTATGTGACTGGCCACTTTTCCAATTAGATGTCAAGAATGCATTTTTGTATGGAGACTTGTAGGAGGAAGTTTACATGCAGCAGCCACTAGGGTTTGTGGGGGAGTCCATGATGGTATGTCGTCTCCACAACGACATATATGGCCTTAAGCAGAGTCCGAAGGCTTGGTTTCAGAAGCTCTCAAAGTTGATTGAACAGAACGGTGTCAGATCTATTGCAGATCACTCTCTTTGTAAAGAGAACTCAGCGAGGTACAGTTATTGTTCTAGTTTATGTTAGTGACATCATTGCTACTAGCAGCGATGAAAAGGGCATTCAGGAAGTTAAGTATTTCCTTGGACGGCAGTTTGTGACCAAGGACCTTGGCAAGCTAAGTTACTTCCTTGGCTTGGAGTTTGCACCAAATCAGCAGGGTATGGTTATGACGCAAAGGAAGTATGTTACTGACCTTCTATCTGAGACAAGCATGGCAGGATGTAGACCTGCCACTACACCAAGGGATCCCAATGCTAGGCTCTATGATGATGACTCTTCCTATGCATCTCAAATGTGATAATCAAGCAGCTCTGTTCATTGCTAATAAGCCGGCCCTCCATGAGAGAACGAAGCACATTGAAGTAGATTGTCATCAAACCCGTGATTTGATCCAAAAGGGGTTTATTTCCACTTCTCATGTTGCATCAGGCGGTCAGATTGCAGACATGTTTACCAAGTTCTTGTGAGGGGTCATTTTCGCCGTTGTGGTTCCAAGTTGAGTATGATAAACATATATGCTCCAGCTTGAGGGGGAGCATTGAGATACTTATATCTCTACGTCTTTATTTATGTTTTTCTATTTCTCCAGTCTATTTTATGTAATTTTCCCTTAGAGTTTTTCTCATGTATAAGAGAGCTCTAAGGCTATGAGGAATACATCTTTTTCATTCCAACCCTTTTCACAGGTACGACATCCCAATTAACCAACTATATGCCCACCTTCTCCAAGGAATCAACCCATTCCATAAAGTAGACTCTAGTCGCTTTCGAAGGCCAACAAGTAACAGGTTGTGAGGAAGAAAATTGGAATATCTGATAGAACATCCATTACAAGAATAGTGGATAAAATAGGTACGAAACTTTTCACTCAACAAGATTTCTTTCAAGCTTCTAAATCAACGATAAGCAATCCTCCTGACATAATCTTCCATGGACTAAAAGAAGACCCAAGTAAGTAATTGGGACTGATATAAACTTCCATTGATTAAAGGAAGACCCAAGTAAGTAATTGGTAACACTGCCTATGGGGTGGAAAGCTCCCATACTCGTCAATTTCATCAGCCTTCAGACCAAATGGATAAAAGCATACTTAAAGCGATCTATGCAGTCCCAAGATGTCTCTGAAAAAGTCCAACAATACAAATATAGCACAAGGCTCCGATGCACACCCCCCCCCAAGAAAGATAGTTCCATTTGTATATTATAACATTATTATAAATATATCCTTCCTTCTGTAGACATCAAAGAACTACCCCTGAATCGTCCTAAATACCAATAAATCATCTACCACAATCACAAAAGGAAAAGAAGCCAAGTGTGCCCCTATTGCACACACCCCCCCAACAGTTAGAAGAAGCCTCACTCCAGATGACCATTCACCAACATCGAAAAAGAAGATCAGTAATGAATCTCTTCATCCATGCAATCCATAGCTCTGGAAAGCCTCTCCATTACAAGGATGCCCAAACGAATTTCCAATCTACACAATCATATACCTTCTTGAAGTCCACTTTCCATAGCAACCCATGTACCTTTCTTCGGAGAGAAGAGAGGGGAACCTTGAGCAAGGATGGAAGCAAAAGACAAGGAGGAGATAGATAAAGGGAAGATAGGGATAGGAGAAAGAAGCTTTTTCAGTCGAAATGTCTTCTTTTTATCCTTGGTGGTTCCCCAAAGTGCCCTATTTATATTTTTTTTGAATGAAAGTTTAGATGGCCTCCCAGAGAGGGAGCCACCTCAAAGGAAGTAAATATTCATAAAAAAAAGGGAAAACCAAAAAGGATTTACATGTACCCGACACTATATACCACAATTTTTACACAACGCCTTACAATGTTGAAGCACACTTTCCGAGTGAAAAGGAACCTCCCAAAGAAGACATTGTTTCACGCCGACCAAATGGCCCAAATCACAGCAAACGGGAGAGTGCAATCCTCATGCCCTACGCCACAAACATTCCCATAACTCGCCAAAAACCTTCAAAATCCAGAGGGATAAGCCATAGAACGCCAATCTTCGCCCATACATCCGTAGAAGGCGGGCACGAGAAGAACAAGTGGTCCAAGTCCTCCGACGTCAGGCCCCACCTATCACATGAAGTGTCAACCACCCCGAAAATCCGGCCCCGTCGCTCCTTCGTGAGAACCCTTCTAAGCCTGAACAACCACAGAAAACTTTGATCCTAGTCGATACCCTGCTTCTCCAAATCATGCGCAGATCCACACCCTCCTCTTCCGTCACACCACGCGCCTCCCCGATGAAATGCAAGTAAGCCTTATTGACGCAAAATCTACCATGTCCCTAAACCAGATGATCCATGCCCATCGATGGTGGTCACTCAAGCGCCAGAGCAGCTTGCATCTCCAAAAATTCCACCACCCTCTGGTCCGACAGCTCTGCTACAAATAATGGGGACCAAGCCCCTTCCCCCCAGACCCCCCCCCCAACCACCACCTCCTTATCCACTGCCCGTTGCATCAGCCTTGAGTAGCGGTCCCCCCAAGGCCCCCTCACCCGTCCAATCATCCAACCAGAACCAGAAGGCATCCCCGCTTCCAAAGCAATCCTTAAATTTGCATGCTAGCTCCGGCACAGTCATCACCACCCCCTTCCACAGAGAAGAAGGGAAGCGTCCAATCTCAACCTCCAATGATACCGACACCTTATAAATTTTCCTCAACAGTTTGCATACCAAATCCTCAGAATTTCCCCAAATCCGAACAACCCACTTAACCAAAAGCGTATTATTCATCTCCCCCAGTCTCTTGACCCCAAGCCCCCCCCCCTCTTTTTAGACGATGTAATCATGTCCCATCCAATCAAGTGACAGCCACCTCGTGCCTGCTTCCATCCGATCAAGAGAACATTCGCGTGATTACCCCAATCTCGCAACGAACCCCGTTGGGCATGACCCTAGTAGAGCAGAAGAAAATCGGGATTGTCGAAAGGACATGGTTGAGCAGGACCAGCTTCCCCCCTTGGATAACAGCTTTGCCTTCCACCCGAACAGCATCCCCATTATTCGATCCACCACATGCCGTCAATCCACCGCCTTCACCCTACCAGCCACCAAAGGTAGCCTCAAGTATGGAATCGGCAGCGCCACCATCGAGCATTGCAACGCCCATGCAGCCAACCTCACCTCCACCTCCGAAAGGCCGAATAGGACCACAGCAGACTTGTCTCGGTTCACCCTAAGACCTGAAATATCACCAAAAGTCTCCATTATTGCCCTTTCTCTTCGCAACCCTTCCTCCTCCGCCCCCAAGAAGATAATAGTGTCATCGGCGTACTACAACAAAGGGATAGAGATGTCCTTTCTCCTGTAGCATGCTCACCACCCCTCAGACGTTGCCAACCTCATCATAACCGCCAACGTATCCGCCGCCAAAATGAACAAAAGCGGCGCCAATGGGCAACCCTACCTGAGGCCCCTCTGTGGCTGGAAAAAACCCCCCTCGGGGCGACCGTTGACAAGCACCGCCATCGAGGTCGTCGTGATGCACCGCTTGATCCAAGCGACCCACCTACGCGGAAAACCTATCCACTGCAAAGAGCTCTACAGGAACCGACAGTCCACACAGTCAAACGCCTTTGAGAAGTCCACCTTCCACAGAACTCCCGTCGAATTCGATCTATTCTAATCTGTCACCACCTCCGAAGTCGTGCCCTATTTATAAACGGGTCAGACAATGCGGTAGAATGTAACATTATTCTAGAATATTCCACGCATGGAGAAAATGAAAAAAGGAGAAACTTCTAGACTCCTAAACCTAGAGAAAGAGGATTCCATATCCTCGCCTCACTATTAACTAAAAAATTACAAATTTCAACAAGACCGCTAATATTTGAGACTTTACATATTGGACCAAATCTAGATTCTTCTACTGGTAGAAAATTGGAGAATCAATGGTGCGCATCAATTCTCCCTAAGATGAATGATTCAAAGTGGTCTGTTATGGGGGATGGTAGTTCCTTTAGGTTTTGGCTTAATGATCGAATCGGAAACAGTGCTAATTGCTATCGCTTTGTGAGGCTCTGTGTTGGCATCCAAAAGTGACATAAGGGTTTTGGAGGTTGGGGTAGGAGGAGCATGGTGCCCCACTTTTTTCTATGACTTCTCTAAAGCAAAAAGTGCAGGATTTAATGAAGTTGATTGAGGAGCTTGACTCCAATGGGGGCCCTCACCTAACAGGGACCATTTACGCTAAACGAATGGTAACTTCTCGATCAAGAAGGCCTACAAGGACATGCCCACCCACACTATTTCCTATTTTGGTGATATGCAACAAGATTGCGATGTCGATTGGGAGCTCCAAAGCGCCTCTAAGAGTAGAGTGTTTCTTTATCTATTAAGACAATGGTGGATTACGATGAAGACTCATATAGCAAACTTCTCCAATGATGTAGATGTGGCATGTGCTACATGTATTGAAATTCGAAAAGAAATTTTACTCCCATGTTCAATACTTGTGAGCAGGCTAGGGTCGTTCAGAGGGAGACTTTTATCAGGTGGCTCGATTTCTCATCAGTGGAGAGTTTTTAGAGTTCCCTTTAAGTGGTTCAGGTCAAATCTTTTAACGAAACAGTTGAACCACTCTCGATTATATAATCACTTTGATTGGTTTGTAATGGTGTCACTTTTCATAATGAGAAGTCCTATGTAGAGAATTGTATACATCATGTAAAGGCTCTTCTTAGCTCATGATTTTTATGCCGGTTAATTTATTTTATTAATGTATATTAGGGTAGGCATCAATCTAGGTATACCATTTTTTCATTCAAAAAAAACGTATTAAGTTCCACATTTGACATATTCACACATTAAGTTTTTAGCACTTCAATGATTCAACCAAGAAGGATCCATCCACCGCCAAATCTCCCCCAAACACTGACACTTTAAGAATAGATTCTAAATAGTTTCCAAAGCAACCTCGCATTTCGGATAAAAAATTTCTCAAGTGTCCACATGGCTTGGAAGTACATTCATCAGCAATCGGCCCTTCCATATTTGCGGCAAGAAAATCTTTACCTACGTGGGTAATTAAGAGTGTCATATCAGACTGTAGTCCTTGGTCTCAATACCCGATCTCAAGTTCATGCTTGAGATGAGACACATATACGCCTTCTTCAAGTAGAACTTTCAATTTGCCCAAATCCAATGGTCACTACCCCTGGAGGGGCCCACCAAATCGTTGAGTTCTCTCAACAAATCCAACTACTCTTATAGTCGTTAATCCAAAAAACCTTAGATAAAGGAAGGGCACCATGCTCCATTCTTCCAAGCATTCGTAATCAAAAAAATCCTTATTCGTAGCTGTTGAGGGAAATGAATGACTTGATTTATGAGAGGCCCTAGGGTTCTCTTATATAGGAGAGGAACCTATTGGGAAAATTACAAGAAGAGGATAAAAGAAATAGAAAATAAGCAAAGACAATAATGATAATAACAAATATCTCAACACTCCCCCTCAAGCTGGAGCGTAGATATCGATTAGACTCGGCTTGAAACAACATCTCTGATAAGGCCCTCTGGCTAAAGCTTTAGTAAGAACATCTGTTGTCTGGTCTCCAGAGCTAATATGCGTAGTGGCGATAAGACCCTTTTGTATCATGTCACGAGTGTAGTGACAGTCCACCTCTATGTGCTTCGTCCTCTCATGAAAGGCTGGATTGTTGGCAATGAAGAGAGCAATCTGATTGTCACATTGGAGGTGCATGGGAAGAGGCACCGCTATAGTCAGGTCAGTAAGGACAGATCTAACCCACGTCATCTCTATGCTAGTCTGCACCATGGAGGTGCATGGGAAGAGGCACCGCTATAGTCAAGTCAGTAAGGACAGATCTAACCTACGCCATCTCTATGCTAGCCTGCACCATGGCCCTGTATTTTGACTCAGCACTCGATATGGCAACCACAGTTTGCTTCTTGCTTTTCCTTGAAACCAAGGAATTCCCTATGAACACAGGGAAGCATGGTGTAGACTTTCTATCCTTTGGACACCATGCATAATCTGTATCTGCACATGCGATAACTGAAAGAGATGTGCCTCTACTGAAAAGAAGTTTTGTACAAGGTAAAGTCTTCAGATATCTCAGAATCATATGTATTGCATCCATATGTGCCTATTTGGGATGCTCCATAAACTGACTCACTTTGCTCACGGCAAAGGATATGTCGGGCCTGGTAATAATCACATACAGTAGCTTGCCAACAAGCTCACTGTACCTCCTCTTGTCGACCTCCACAGTATCATCATCATAAAACTTCATACTCGGGTCAATAGGAGTAGTGGCAGGTCTGCAATTTGCCATGCATGTCTCTAAAAGAAAGTATGTAACATACTTCCTCTGCATCATCACAAGGCCACGCTAATCCTTAGCAAACTCTAGTCCAAGGAAGTAACGTAAATGTCCAAGGTCCTTGGCCAAAAACTGCTGGCCTAGGAAGTCCTTGGCACCCTGAATGCCCTGCTCATCATCTCATGTAACAATAATGTCATCAACATAAACAAGAATGATGATAGTACCTCTCTGAGTCCTCTGCACAAACAAGGATTGATCAGCAGTCGATCGCACAAACCCCTGCTGCTCTATCAAGTCCGAGAGCTTCTGGAACCATGTTCTTGGACTCTTCTTAAGACCATAGATAGCCTTATGAAGCATGCACACCTTCTAACACTCCCCCTCAACAGCAAACCCAGGTGGTTGCTGCATGTAGACCTCCTCCTGTAGATCTCCATAGAGGAAGGCATTCTTCACATCTAGCTGGTAAAGGGGCCAATCTCGTGTCACAGAAACAGAAATGAGAATACACAGAGTAGAATATCTGGCAATTGGAGAGAAAGTACATAGCAACAGAAATGAGAATACGCAGAGTAGAATGTCTGGCTACTGAAGAGAAAGTATCGTGATAGTCCACCCCATATGTCTGGGTGAACCCACAAGCCACAGGTCTCGCCTTATATCGATCCACATTGCCATCTGCATGGTGTTTCACTGTGAACACCCATTTTCATCGCACAACGAATGCACCACCTGGAGCAGAAACAAGACTCCACGTACCGCGTGACTGTAGCGCGGCCATTTCCTCTTCCATGGCTAACCTCCACTGATTGTCCTGAAGAGTCTCCTGATATGACCGTGGTATCTCCACGACTGATAATGCCACGGTAAATCTCCTGAAATCCTCTGACAGCCTGCTCAAGGACACTTGTGATGCAAGAGGATAAGTAGCACACTTACATTATGGCTTACACAGAGCAATCAGCACATCAAGATCATCAGCCAAGTCTGTAACCTGTGAGTTCCCCTCCTGAGAAGGCACGTGCTCATCCTGTCTGGAATCCTGCTGCACAAACAACTCAGTAGTGCCATCAGTAGAAACTATGTACTCATTGCATACTTGAGGCGTACTGGATGACAGGCAACGCCTATTAACAGGGGGACAGAGCGAGACCTGCGAGTAAAAACACGAGGCAAAAACTGTATCACACTAGGAGGAGCCATAGGAGCAGGTGTAGGTGATGGTGGTGGAGGAGGAGGAGGTGGTGGTGGTGGAGGTGGTAGTGGTGGTATGACAGATGGCAGAGGAGGCATATCGATCTCGGCATCAGAGTTAGACGAAGCAAGTCTATCACCTGTAGGAGAAAAATACATGACAGACTCAAAGAAAGTGACATCAGCACTAACAAAGTACTTCTGCCCGAGCGGATCAAAGCAGCGGTACCCTTTCAGGGTACGAGAGTAGCCGACAAAAACGCACTTGACAGCTCTGGGAGAGAGCTTATCACGACCAGGAGAGACATCATGTACAAAAGCAACAGACCCAAACAGACGAGGAGTAAGGGAGAAAAGATCCTTCTCGGGAAACGCAATCGAGAAAAGAATCTTCTCTCCCAAGAAAGACGAGGGCATGCGGTTAACCAGATAGCAAGCTGTGAGTACATCATCACCCCAGTAAGCATGAGGAGCACGACTCTGTATCAACAAGGTTCTGGTTACATCAAGTAAGTGACGGTGTTTGCGCTCAACAACACCGTTCTGTTGGGAAGTATAGGCACACGAGGTCTGATGAACAATTCCCAGAGATCTAAGGAACTAAGAAAGCTGTAAAGTGCAGAACTCTAAAGCATTGTCAGAAAGAATGTATTTGACTCTGCCAAAAAACTTATTCATTATTCTCATTAATAAAATACTTGATCACGGATCCAGCCTCAGACTTATTCTTCAATAAAAAGACCCACGATAGTCCAGAAAAATCATCGACGGCAACAAGATAAAAATGGTGTCCCTGGTGATCAGGAACACGACTCAGACCCCAAATACCTAAATGTAGGAGCTCAAACGAATGAGAAATGCTCCGACCCTGACGGGATGGAAAGGAGGAACGGTGATGCTTCCCAAGCTGGCATGCCTCACACTGAAAAGAGGAAATCATAGGAATCTGAGGGAGAACACACAACTTCTGCAGAGGAAGGTGGCCAAACCGAAGGTGCCACAAATATGGAGAGACTGGTCCAGTAGGTATAGTAGAAGTGCCAGCATGAGGAGGTTGGACCAGTTTGTATAGCCCCCGCTGCTCACTGCCAAATCCAATCATCCTGCTCGTGAGTATGTCCTGAAACACAAGAGACGAGGGGCCAAAAATGGCATGACAATGCAGATCCTTAGCAATCTGACTAATGGAAAGTAAATTCATCTGGAAGTCTGGAGCATAGACGGCGTCTAATGCATGCCCCCTCCTGTCCTGTAACGGGTAAGTGGTTGCCATTAGCAATGACAACCATCTGACAGGTGGTATAGTCTTGTAGGACCTCAGCTGCACTTTGTCTCCACACAAGTGGTGTGAAGCACCAAAGTCCATAATCCATTATGTCACGTATGTACCAGTACTACCAGTAAAAGCATAGACGATACTTGAGGAGCTCGAAGTGGCTCTGGTTGTGACTGCAGTGTTTGTAGTGGTATTTCCAGTGGTAGGAGTCATGCTCTCTCGAATACGAGAGACAATATCATATAGGAGAGGATCGGCTTGGGAAGCAGGAGTCTCTGAAGGCTCAACATGTTCTGTTACGCGACCTGAAACAGGATATCCATGCTTCTAGTAGCATGTATACTCTGCATGTCTCGGTCGAAGACAAAAGGTGCAGAGACCACGTGGACGCCACCACCTCTTCCACGAGGGGTGTGTCCTCTAGACTGGGTCGGCCCTCCTCGGCCACGAGAAGTGGCCATAGCAGAAGAGGGCGGAGGAGTGGCCGTAGAAGGTAAGATAATACGGCTAAAATGGCAATAGGCCTCCTCCATGGGAAGTATAGTGGCCCCAGTGAGAAGTTGGGTCCGCACTGCATCGTACTCTGTATCAAGGCCGGCCATGAAAACCCCAACAATGGTGGAGTTCCTATAAGACTTTTGCTGCTCTAGAGATGTCGTAATGGGCATATAGCTATGAAGCTTCATGAACATGCCCCGGAGTGAAGAGTATTTACACGTGCAGAGGACGACCATTCTGCTTGGCATTGTAGATGTCAAACTGTAGCTGAAGAATCTTGGCCTCATTATTCACTAGAGCATAAGTGGAAGCCAAAGTGTCCCACATCGCTTTGGCAGTGGGCTAGTTCAGGTATCATTGGCTATCTTTGTGGTGAGGGTCCCACATAGCCAAATACGCGCATACGCGTCATCTTGCTTCCAAGAAGCATTCGCCCCAGTTTTATCCATTGGCTTAGAATCTGTCGGGATGTGCTCCTTATTGGTGCATTGCATGAGGGTAAGGAACTGCATGGACCACAACTCATAGTTAGTCCCATCCATCTTAGCGATGGGAGTCGGGGCCTTGAAAGCTCCGGACGAGAAAATGGCACCCTTGTTCTCCAACATGATGGAAAAATGGTCAAAGATGGAACTCAACTGGGGAGTAGGTCGGTGCGAAGAAGTCCAAACAGACATAGAGAGGGTCAGTTGTATGTGTAGAGTCATACAACCATCCTCATCAATCGTCGTGCTCGCTAGGGCCAGACAAAAGCAATTTATGTGGCTGAAATCACGTTATCTGGTCAAAATCAAACCACGGATCAAACTTCAGAGGTGAACGGAGGCACGTGGGAGGGCCGCCGACGATCGAGGAGGGCAGGGGCCGCTGTCGGCACCCCCAAAGGGCTAGGTTGCAGCCTGCACTGTCGCATGGAGTACAGGAGGGCTGGGTGGGGATGGGCTGCCGCCGGAAGGGCTGGATGTGCCTGAGCTACAGCCTTGGCAGCCGCCTGGATGGCCGGAGAGGCCTTGATTGCAGCTTGGGTTGCTCCTTGGAGAGCCGAAGAGGCCTTGGTTGTGGCCTAAGTTGTCGCCTTGAGGGCCAGAGATGGCTACCGAAGGAAGGGAAGGGCGGCGGCAGCGTTGGCGGTGGGGGGCAGGAGGAGGTGGGGAACGGGTAGGGTTAGGGCGGGATATGGGAACTCCAGTCTAGGACCGTCGCTCCGATACCATGTTGAGGGAAATGAATGACTTGATTTATGAGAGGCCCTAGGATTCTCTTATATAGGAGAGGAACCTATTGGAAAAATTACAAGAAGAGGATAAAAGAAATAGAAAAATAAGCGAAGACAATAATGATAAGAACAAATATCTCAACGATAGCCAATGCATAGATACTCAGGAATATCTCCGTTAATAGGACAGTCGTAGACCAATCAGCCTTTAAAAATGAAACTAGTCACCCATGCCTACATGCAACTATAGCATGTGCCGAACAATGGTACCACATAGCAAATCCCTCCCCAAAATATGGAGGGTTAGGTGTATCTCACCCGACAATACAAGTTTGCGGTCACCTTGTCTATGCGACGTAATAATCAGCCCAAAGTTCCGCCCTTCTGCCCCAAATCCTATTCCTAACAATCCACTTTGACAGTAGAGCTTGAATCAATTCCTTGTGCCTATTAGCACCCAAGCCACCATTTTCTTTACGCTGAGAGACCATTACCCAATCCACCATATATATACATACATATACATATATATATCCCTTCCTATCATGCCTCGGCCCAGAGTAAAAAAATGGATGCATGAGAGTATCCAACTGCTAAATAATGCTACAAACCAAAAAATCGAGGAACAAATAACGTGTTGGAATTGATTACCCTTTTTGTATAAATTTTTCGATTAATTTGAAATGTGTATTGGATTTATGGAGCGTGTTTTAAGGACAATAACATGATGTTTTTAAAAAACTTAATTTTCCCTGAGTCTTCTAATTGTAGTGAATGTTGTTAACTTCATATCAATGATTAATGTACTCAAATGCCATAGATTGTACATATGATTTAGAAGGGATCCATATAATTCTTTTCAACTAATTAAGTCGTATCTCTTTACTAAGATCTTTCCAAGAAATAGTTCAAACAGTGTTGCTTTACGCTGAACAAGGTTGGCATCTAAATCCAGCTTGAGGAAAGTCTAACAACTCCTTTATTTTATTTTATTTTTTTGCTTGATTGTTATTATGATTCCCGTAGTTTTCCCGCTAGACTCTCTTATAGAATGGATTAAGATTACCGAAGATATGCCGTATTCTTGTTAACTATTTTATATATGCAATCAAATCCAATATTAGCACAGAAATTGCCTTAAACTGTTGAATTAGATGCAGCCAAAAAACATTGCAAAAATATTTTTGCCTTAATGATATTAATAAAATTTAAGAAAATAATAGCAATGAAGAGGTCACAGGATAAGTAGACACGAACTATGTTGTACTTTATCTATCAGTATTGCATTGGTACTGAAACTTCTGACAAAATTCACCTTGCAGAAGTTGGCAAATATTGCAGATCTTTTCACAGCATAGGGGCCCACTATATTTAGCTTCTCAGCAAAGAATATGAGAACGTCCAACGAACACTCTGAGAGAGAGATGTCCACCTGCCACCAACACACAATACCAAGAGATTGTTTTTTGAAGTGCTACTATTCAAAACCAAATACATGTGCATAGTGCTCTATACATTTACGCTTAACCTGTCTCATGCCAAGAAAGAAGCGAGTTGGAATTTCGTGCACTTTATTTTCTAAATTATGTGCAGATCTCGAACAAAAAAAGACGGAGATATCAACAGGAAAAAGAACCTCCGTCCTGCAATTTGAAAACAAATAACTTAAAAAGAATTACAGCAATAAATGCATAGCAACTTATAAGGGGGATAAAGCCATGACGATACTAACCACAGGTTTCTTTGCGCATGAAAAACATATGTTGCAATACTCAATGTGCACAAAAATCGGTACTTGGAAGGAAAGAAGTGGCCAAGTATGCTAACTTTACCCATATAACCTCGACAAATTGGAAATCTATCCTTTGCATCTTGAATTATATGAAGTATTGTCCATGTAACCTCATTAATTGTAATTGAAAGTCTATCGAAGCGTTTAATACCATAAAGCAAATCAATAACATGAGACGAATCATCATGACAATCTCCATATGAATGTGAAGCAACTGGTTGCCTAACATCAGGACATGTTTCATGTTCAAGTAGCACCTTCACCTTGAATAGATTCCCTGGCTTCTTTACAAACTCGGGGAGTCCATCATGAAATGCAACTGCACATTTGTTCTTTGAATTTACCAGGTGGAAAGCTTTTCTAACAGAAGTTCCATAAAAACTTGAACCACCATCATTTTCACCACTATCACGATGACAAGACAAAGCTTCCCAGAGAGTGGACCTTCTGTCATCACCACAAGAAACTTCAACATAACTGGAACCAGGAATGGAATGCAAGCGTAAAGGTTCTCCAAGATCATTCTTCGCGTATAATGATGTCAGTGAGAACAGTGGTACAGGTGACCACCACCGTTTCTGATGAGAGTAGACTACCTAAAACACGAAAATAACTACTTGATTATTGCAATTTGAGTCATTCAAATAAATGCATGGAACCACTTTTAAAAAAAAAGGGCATCCACCTTATAGGTGTGTGCCCAAGGAACAACTTTAAAAAGTGCCACTGAAACAAAACAAAAAAAGAGAATTGAATCAAAAAAGACAAATGCATGGACCCACTTTCAGAAGAATCTGACATCAATGATTATTACTATAAGAAACGAAACAAAAGAGAGAACCCACTTTAAAAAGTGCCTTTTCTCCGACCAAAGAATAATGCAGTACACCTATTGCACTGTACTTTCTCCCAACTTTTTCAACTGCAATATACATGTGTTGGTGAATGTCCTTGATTGCCACAATTGCTCCTGTTTTAATGAACAACCGTTTTGATCATATAAAATTGAATTCTCAAGAAAAGCTTCAGAAATAGAAAGGAATTACCATCAGGAATTCTGCGATCTAAATCGCTTTCTTCTGCATTCCCCGTTTCAGAACTCCCAATCCAATCATTATCCCTCTTCGTACTAGAAGTATTAGAAAAGGGCGCAGCTAAGGCCAAAAGCATCTGAGAGAAAATGATGACAAAAATCCAGCATGTAGTATTTCAAGTCAAGAACTGTACCCCCAGTAAAATATGCTAAAGATATGTGCCCTTGCAAACTTTTTTTGGAAGTAAAAAGGTGTCGACCCATAGTGATGCACACACAAAAAATGTATTGAAAACTAGTCGCACATTACAATTACATTTTTTGACAAAAAAGGGGTGAAATCTCGAGACGGGATTCACCACAATTCATTGATAGAACGTTCAGATTACAATACCTGGAGGACCAGAAATGGAAAAGAGCATTACAATGAGCTTTTACATTTTCTGGATAAAACCTCTGTCTCTTAAAGACAAGGGCATTCCTCCCTCCCCAGATGGCCCACAATGCTGCAAAAGACAAAACACAGACGTTCGAAGAATTATCCCCAAGGGATCTCATGGAAGCCCAGAACTCGTTAAGACCCACACTACAATTACATGGACCAAGACTCAACGAGAGCCTTAGTTTGCTCAATTATACTCTCCATAGAATCACTCCTGATCAAGACAACACCATTAGGGCTACCCACAAGGCCCGTATAATGGCCAAAGGTAACAACAGACCCTCCCCAGCAGACAGATGTTGAGAGTACCCAAAAGACATCCAAAACCCACGAACACCAGATGTATCCAAGGTTCAGAAAATCAGCCTAGGTGACTGCCACGCCGCATATACCATATATGGTGTATATGCGGTCATAGTGCATATCCAGCCCGAGTAAACCACGCATGTGGCCGATTATGTGCCTGCCTATCATGTCCATAAAATATATGATGTTTTTTTTTTACATAGAAGCCCGATATTGGGGTTTCAGTAATCCCCCTTACACATAAGCTTGAAAACTACAATCTGTCCCTTCTTGGGTTTTTACATATAAAATCAAAAGGAACTTATAGAATAGAAAGCTTAAACATATTTAATGATGAGAAGAATCCCAAGGTGGGATTGTTATGAAAGAATATCAATTGCGGCCTCATGAGGGACTATGGGGATATGGCAAATTTCCATGGAGGTGCATGTGCGCACATCAGCTAAAAGGACTTCACAAGCTAAAGACATATTGACATTTGATACTGCATAGTGATTAGAGGTGATGTTTGCACATATATAAATGTTGAAACCCGATTTTAGTTAGCAGTCAAAGATGCAGTGAATTACCAACATAAAGGAAGATCTGTATTGGGGAACAAATTTCCATAATGATCTTCTGGGAGATACAATAACCGTTCATCTTGCAGTTTTCAATAGCTGAACATAAATGGAGAATCATTGAAAGCTCAAAGGACTGCAGATAATAATGCATCCCAATTTGAGAAAGATGCTTTCTGTCTTTACAACATTCTCAGAATCAAGTCGCAAAAGATTGAATTCAACTGTCGCACATATTATCAGATTATATAGCACATGTTATGACCTTCACGTCGTTGCAAAAAAAGAGGACTAAGATTCTTCTGGACGCTATAGCTGCGGGTGACTCAAATAGAACCGCTAATTAATTCAAGGATTTCTGTTTATTTTTTTCTTGTACCGAACTTGTCATCTTTCTTTGAATTTCCCTTTCTTCACTTGTATACCCCATGAGATCCCTTGATATAAAATTCGAAATTGTTGGAATAAAAAGGTTTCCCTTTTGAATTTATTATTAAATTTGTTATTTTTTATTAAAGTATAACAAACTCAGCCATGGCCGGTCCCAAGCCCGAGTAAATGAGGGTTACGCATTAGATAGTCGACAGCTAGTGCAAAAGAGACAAATTCCTAAATGGTATTCTTTTTAAGAACACTAATTAGGAATTTGTCTCAAAACAGTTGGATCTTTTCGACATGGATTTAAGCAAACATTTGGATTTCATTGGTATGCTCCCTATGTGTTGCATCACTCGAATGCAATGAGAAGATGGCAAAGGTTGCTACATCGTTGACGGAGGTATTCAAATTTGCAAGGGTTCTCGCAAGAGGAATGTACATGAGCAAATAAACTAGTTCAATTGCATCGCCGTCCGGATGCAGTCCAAAATTTGCAAGGGTTCTCGCATGATGGACGAATGCGAGTAAAAATATTAGTCCAAAATAGGTCGCAAAAGAAGATGCGGAAAGGTAGTTATAATATTGGTACTTTGACCGGCAAATCGATGGAGATTTTAGATACGATGGGAAGAAGGAAGATTCAAGTACTAGGTTTAAAAGAGATAAAATGTGTCGGAGAGAAAGCATGGGAGATCGAGAAGACATGCTTTAATAGAATTTAGGTAAAAAGAAGGGTAGAAATGGTGTAGGAGCGGTTGTTCATAAGGATTTGAAGGATAGTGCGGTTAAGGTGCAAAGATTTGGGGATCGGATTATTGTGCTAAAATTGATGCTTGAAGAAGAAAGTCTGAATATCATCTCAGATTATGCACTGCAAGCTGGTTTACAGAAAGGATTAAACAAGTTTTTTTAGGAGGATTTAGATAAGATTATGCAAGGAACCCCACAAAGAGAGTTAATTTTCCTAGATGGAGATCTCAATGGACATGTGGGAAAGGACGCTTCCAAAGTATGCTAATATTCATGGAGGCCATGGCTTCAGTGATAGGGGAAAAAAGAGGGAAAAGTCATTCTGGATTTTATAACGGCTTATGATCGTTTTATAGAAAATATTATTCAGAATAAGGGAGGAGCATTTAATTGCATATAAGAGTAGTCTGACTTGAACAAAGATAGATTACTTTACGTTGAGGAGAAGAGATCGGTGTTGTTGCCAAGACTGCAAAGTAATCCCAGTAGAGAGTGTAACAACTCAACATCTCTTGTTAGTCATGGATGTGCAAATAAAAGGGTTGGTAAAGAAAATGATTATTTCAAAGATCATTAGAACTAGATGGTGGAAACTTCAATTGAAGCAATCAAGCTTCAGAGAGAAGGTTTTAGAAGACTTATCTTGGGATTGTAACGGAAGTGCAAACGAAATATGGGAGGTAATAGCATCTTATATCCGAAGGGTAGCCAAAAAGATGTTAGGCAAGTCAAAAGGAGGAGTTCCAAGCCAAAAGAAGTCTAGGTGGAAGGGGTGCAAGAAAAGCTTAAAATTAAAAGAACTTGCCTTAAAGCTATTTATAAAGATAGAACAGAGAAAACTGTCACAAACTACAAAATAGCAAAGAAGGATGTACATAAAACCAAGTCAAAAGCTTATGAAGTTTTGCACAAAAATCTTGACTCGAAAGAGGGCAAGAAGGATATATTCAAATTGGCTAAAGCAAGAGAAAGAAAGACCAAAGATCATTCTCAAGTGAGATGCATTACGGATGAGGAATGACACATGCTTGTCACTCAGAAGGATATATAGACTAGATGGAAGCAGTATTTCCATAAGCTTTTCATTTTGAATAGAAATAGAGAGACCAGTTTGAGATATCTAGCTAATAGTTAAAGTTACTTGAATCTTGCAAGCTATAGACAAATACAAAGGAAGTAGAGGAAGCTTTAAAGGTTATGAAACCTGGGAAAGGTGTATGACCAGATGATATTCATATAGAAGTATGGAGAGTTTTAGGTAAACGTGGTCTGCATTCGCTCGCAAATTTATTCAATGTTATTTGGCAAAGCAAGAAAATGCATGAAGAATGGAGGAGAAACATCATGCTACCTCTTTATAAGAATAAAGGATGTAGAGCTTCAAAAAAAAATAAATGATGTTGAGATATTAGTTATCTTTTGTTTCTTTTATGTATTCTCTATTCTTTCTGTCTTCTTTATGTAATTTGTCCAGCAGATTTCTCTTCTATATAAGATAAACCAAGAGTATCGAGAATAAGCAATTCATTATTTTCCCTCAACATGGTATCAGAGTCTGGTGGTAGTGCAGTGTGTCTACCAACCAAAAGACCAGGGTTCAAATCCCCCCTTATAGGGGTTGTGTTAGGTAATCGACAGCCAACGTAAAAAATAGTCGAACCTTTCTACATGGATTAAGTTGCCATTTCTTATGGTACCAAAGCAAAGATCTTAAACCGAAGTTCTTGTACCCACATGTGCCCTAGACACCACCCACGGCGTCGTAGTGCGCCTCCGCGCTGCCTCAGCGCGCTTCCGAGCTTGTTATTATGCATCACAGTGTGCATCCACATGTGATATGTGTCTGTTGGTGTGCGCCGCAGCACGTCCCGTGCACTGTCGCGGGCCTCTGTGCACCTCCATGGCCCTTCCCAACTCCGCCAACTGCCCCGTGGTCATTTTACCTACTCTTTGTCACCAAACTGCACTCGGAAACGGTCTGATTTCAAACGAAAAAAGTGATTTCAAACCTATAAATTACTTTTTCCGGCACTAACATAAATCGAGGATTGGTAAGGATGGTTGTATGAGTCTACATGTACAACCAATCCTCTATATAATCGTTTAGACTCGCTTGGATCGGTCCACTTCCCAAGTCGAGTTCCGTTACAGCTTCTTTTTCATCATGTTAGAAAATAAGGACAATATATTCTCCTTGTCCGGTGCCTTCAGGGGCCCGGCTCCCATTGTGAAGATGGATGGGACCAACTATGAGTTTTGGTCCATGTAGTTTTTGACCCTTATGCAGTGCAATAACAAGGAGCACAGTCTGACAAAACCCAAGCCGACGGATAGAACAGGGAACAATGCTTCGTGGCAGCAAGATGATATGTACGTGTGTGTTTGGCTCTCTGGGAGTCTCACCACAAAGATCACCAACGACACTGTAAACCAACCCCACCGCTAAGGCGACATAGGATTATTCTGGCAGCCACAAATGCCTAAGCAAAGAACGAGGCCAAGATTCTGCAACACCAGTTTGATATATATTCGGCCAAGCGGTATGGTCGTCCTCTACATACCTTCTACTCTTCGCTTTGAGGCATGTTTGAGAAGCTTCACACCTTCATGCATGTTACCACTTCCACAGAGCAGCATATAGCATACATGATCCAGCATGCACACAACTTCTGACAGGTGCGACCATACCTCCTATGAAGGAGGCCTACAGTCGCCTCAGCAGGCTTCTTATCCCACCCGTTGCCACCACACAAACCTCCTTATCGATGGTTACATCTCGCGGCAAGGGAGGTTCTACATAGTTCAGAGGGTGTGATCCCTGTGGCAGAGGATGTGGACGTCAGTGTAGCCAGTGTAGCCCCTGCACCTATTGTCGTCGTCCAGGTCACTCTGCGGACACATACTCTCAAAAGCATGGATACCCTTCATCTGCTCGTGTGGTCGAGTAGATTGAGCCTCCAAACAATTCAGCTCCTCAAGCAAATTCACGACTTAATGATATTGTCTCCCATATGAAGGAGATAATGACTCATGTTGGTGACGGGTTGGGACGGAGAATCCTTGGAGATGGTGAGTGAGGAGGTGCGTGGGTTGCATTCAATTTCAGTGTTCCTGCAGCGGAGATCAAATGGGGTGTCCTAACTGATCATCAATGTCTACGGTCCTAGTGGGGGGCAGGGGACACCGCGCTGATTGAGGAGTTGAGCGCAGTTAGAGATGGGCTTCCGGAGGACCCTTAGATCGTTAGTGGGGATTTCAATGTCGCATTGCACCCTAAGGAACGTCCAGGCGGTCGAGGGACAGCGGTACTGAGGAGTTGATAGGGTTGATTGAGGAGATGGGATTGGAGATTTGTGACGTGCAGGGATATCGGTACACGTGGTGGAATGCAAGATCTAGATCCCACATTGACATAGTTTTGATGTCCACTGAGGCGATGCTTCAGTTCCCGTTGGCGGAGGCCCGGGCACTGCCACGGGCACATTCAGGCCATACGCCCTTGATGTGGCTCTCTAGGGATGGTGTCCGCCAGAGATATTTCTTTCGATTTGAGAAGGCCTGACTTTTGGAGGACGGCTCTGGGAGGGGACTACGGAACTTTGGGCGGGTTATGGCTCAGAGGTGTCTGTAACGTGCAGGCTGCCCATCAAGCTTGGGGCACTCAAGGTTTTCTTCTCGGAGTTCAGCAGGTCCATTCGCGCGAAATGCTGGGAGAATAGACAAAGGGCGCAGGAGGAGATCTCTCAGCTTGACAGGATAGAGGATGAGTGGAATCTCCTAGAGGAGGAGCTGGAGATGAGAGGGATGCACCTTGAGGAGATAATTCGAGAGGACAAGAACGAGGAGGTTTCTTGGAGGCAGCGCACTAGGCAGCGTTGGGAGAAAGAGGGGGACGAGAATACTTGATACTTCCATGTTGTGGCCAGCAGGAGGAGGCGACGGAACTACATTTGCTCGATCGACATTGATGGGGAGAACTTTGAAGGGGACAAGGAGGTGGGAGTAGCCCTGAGGTCACATTTTCAGGTTTTTGGTCGGCAACGATCACAGGATGGGTGGGGATGGTGAGGGAAAGGTGTGACGTGGATTTCAGAGCAGGAAGAGGATTGTCGGTGAGGAAGTTCTCAGAGGAGGAGGCGAGGCGAGCGCTTTTTTATATGAATGCTAATGGGGTGCCCGACCAGGATGGATTCTCGATATGCTTTTACAGGGAGTTCTGGGAGGTAGTGAAGGTGGATGTGATGGAGGTGCTAACGGAGTTTCGTGAGGGTAACTGGGGCTTCGAGAGGCTTAACAAGGCCCTCATCGGTTTATTGCCAAAGAGGAATGTTCCTGTCAAAGTGGAGGACTACAGGCCCATTGCATTGTCGAATGCGTATATCTCATCATTTCCAAGATCCTGGCTAATAGGTTGAGGGGGTGATGGATCGGATTATCTCCCCCGGGCAGTCGGCTTTTGTTCCTGGGAGGGCTATGGCAGATGGCCTGATGATAGCTTCTATGGTGATCACGAATTTGAAGAGGTCCAAGACCAAGGGGGTGTTGTGGAAGGTGGACTTCTCCAAGGCATATGACCGTGTTGACTGGAGATTCTTGTGGGTGTCCTTGAAGAAAAGAGGATTTCTGCAGTTGTGGGTCGTGTGGATCAAGCGTTGCATGACAACGGCCTCGCATATTGCGTTGGTCAATGGTCGGCCAAAAGGGGGCTTCTTCTAGCCCCAAAGGGGCATCAGGAAGGGTTGCCCTTTGGCGCCGATGTTATGTCATAGTGGCAGATGCTTTGGTTGTGATGATGAAGTTGGCGATGTCTGAAGGCTGGTGCTCGGGTTAGAATAGGGAGGAGATTTCCATTCCGTTATTGCAGTATGATGACGATGCAGTCATCTTTTTGGGGGCAGACGGGGAGGGGATTGGGAGGGCGTCGCGTATCATGGATGTATTCGGAGACATATCGGGCCTTCATATAAATAGCGAGAAGTTAGTGGTGGTACCTTTTGGGTTGTCGAAGCAGGAGGTGCAGAGGGCGGCGGAGGTATTGGGTTGCCCGATAGTTGCCTTCCTAATCACATATCTTGGGCTACCCTCAGTGGCGGGCAGGCCAAAGGTGAAGGACTAGAGCTCGCTGGTGGAGAGGTTGGAGAGTAAGTTGGTTGGTTGGAAAGCGAGGGGGGAAGCTTGTTCTCTTGAAGCATGTGCTTTCGGCGAACCGATTTTCTTTTGCTCTACGAGACGGATGCCAGTGGGGTGCGCACGAGGTTGGAGGCGTTGATGAAAAGATTTTTTTGATCGGATGGGAGGCAATCGAGAGGGGGAATTCACCTGGTGGGCTAGAATAAGGTGGCATCATAGAAGAAGAGGGGAGATTTAGGATCAGGAGGTTGGGGATGATGAATAAGGCATTCATGGCTAAGGGATAATGTGTATTATGGGGGAAGTCAGAGGATCTAGTTTGTAAGCTGATTAGGAAAATTTACGGGGCATCCATGTCTTTGGAAGTGGAGCCGGGTCGCCTCTCGTCTTCTCTTTGGAGGGGGGTATCGCAGGTGGTGTCAGAGATGTCTATCAAGTTGAGGCCCATGTTGGGGAACGGAGGAGGCTTTCGTTTTAGCAGGATGATTGGATAGGAGATGGGACCTTGGGGAATCATTTCCCAAGGCTGATGCGGATGGTGGCGGATAAGGTTGTGGTGGTGCGAGAGGTATGGGGGAGGGGGCTTTGGTCTCCAATCTTATCAGTAGATTTGTCGGATCAGCGAGTAGTGGACTACTTGGCTTTGCTGGAGGAGCTGCCTAGGTGGGAGCGTCTGACAGTGGGCAGAGATCATTATGTCTGGGGAGATGGTGGATTCTCGGTCAGGAAGGCATATCGGTTCTTCGAGGAGGATCGGTCGGAGGAGGAAGAACGGGTGGGGTGGATATGCGCTTGATATGGAGAAGTAAGGTACCAGAATTAAGGTATTTATGTGGTTGCTCAGGCTCGAGAGGATCCTGACGAAGACGCGACAAGGGCATTTATTGGGAGTGGAGGACTTATCCTACGATAGATGCAGCTTGGCAAGGGGGGATTTGGATCATCTGTTTTTACGTGCCCGTCTTCGGTCGATGTTTGGAGTCGAGCGAATATCGGTTGCCTTAGTGGACAGGGTTGCTCGAGCTTCTGGATGGATATCCGTTATGTTTGTGGTTTCGAGCATGAGGGTTGCGCACTTCCATTTGTGGTGGTTTGGGCGATTCGGTGTGCGCAGAATACCACTGTTTTGGGAGGAATGGATTTTATACAAATAATGTAATTGAGCATTGTAAAGCATTGTGTAGTTCTTGGACGATGTAACAACCTGTAACAACTTGCAAGTCTTTTCAGTTTTCGTTTTAATGAATATATTCCAGAACGGAGGTGGGTCCAAATTTGGGAGGCCACCCGCATACTTATTCAAAAAATAATGATGACTCGTGTTGCTGGCACAACTACAGGTTCCCTAGATGTCGCAGCTACTGCTAGAGCTTGTTCAAGCTCCTTAGGTATAGCCTATGCTTTTACCAGTTGTAGCAGCGCAGATACGACATAGTGAATTATGAACTCCGACCATATGCGTGGAGACAAAGCGTGATTCTGTTCTTACATATCTATACCCCTTGATAGATAGGTCATCATTGCAAACGGGGTTTACTTACCCATGACAAGACAAGAGGAGGTGCATTTGAGGCCATCCATGCGCCTGTAGAATGTTTTATACGCTCGTGACTTCTAGATGAACTTGCTTTCTATTAGTCAGATCATGAAGGATATGCATTGTCGTGCCATTTTTGAAACATCTTCTATTGTGTTTTAGGACATACTCACGGGCATGGTGATTGGATGTGGTCGTAAGCAACAGGATCTCTACAGACTGATTCAGCTTCCTCATACTGGTGCCTTTACAATTCCCATTGGACCGGTCTTACCATACTTGTGGCATCTTCATTTTGCCCACCTTCCTCTGCAGAAGTTGGCATGTCCTCCCACAAATTTCCACGCAATCTTCCTTCCAATACGAGGCTTTCCATCTTGGGAAGCATCACCACTCTTCTTTCCATTGTCATCAAAGTCGTAGCAGTACTCAGTTATTTGAGAATATTTACTTAAATATTTGGGGTCCCAGACTGTTCTTGATCACCAGGGACACTGTTTTTATCTTGTTGTTGTGGATGACTACTCTAGACTTTCTTAGGTCTTTCTGTTAAAAACAAGTATGAAGCCCTGTCTTGCACCATCTCCATTACCTCCACCACCACCTCCAGTATCTACACATGCTCCTATGGCTACCCCTGGACCATCACACACTACCCATCTATGTTCATATTCTAACAATAATAAAATTCATTTCCTCACTGCCATTGGATTCCACGTGTTTCCTCAATTGTATGTGATTGAAATGCCTAGAGCCTTAGGTGATTCTTGAGACATGTTATATATGTTTTTGGTGTTGTATCGTCCATATAATCGTGAATATTGCATGTAAATGCAAGTGAAAATACATGATAGAATAGGCTAAGTATGGAAATGCATTAAAAAAAGAAAGGAAAATCAAAAATCCAACCAACACACTGAAAATGGTGAAAAGGGAGGCATACAATTGAGGGCCCAAGTTACTAGTGCACGGGTACACCAAACAAGTGCAAAAATAAATCAAGACATGGAAAATATTTTTTGTTAATCATGTACATATACACAAATAACCAGCCCTACTTGAAGTGGAAAAGGTTTTGCTGTTGTTTGTCGTTGTGTGTACATGTACACAAAACAAGTGCACAGGTACAACGAAAAACCTGAAAAATATGAAATCGATCAATGTTGCCTCGATACACCAGACCAGTACACCAGTACACCAAGGTTTTGTACCTATTACGGGTACACTAGACAAGTGCATCGATACACCAGGGTTTTGTGTGTGTGCACCGCAGACAAGTGCATCAGCACATTGAGGTTGTAAACTATGTACCGGTATGCCAAGCATGTACACATATATACCAGACTTGTGCACACGTGCAACAAACACATGTACATGTACATCAATGAGTACAGTTGTGGAAATCAATAGTAACTTCACTTATATAGAGGACTTATCTAGAGGGCTTTATGCCCAATAACATCTTGGTGAGCACCAATTCTAGGCCATACATGTGTATTAGCAATAACTATATTTCTAATTATAGGCTACCTCATATTTAACAATTACTATATTTCCTATTATACAGCGTCCTTAAAAAAGGGAAGACGGTTTTGGAAAGAAACGCTTCAAATAAATGATTTCGTGCAGATGATTAAGATCCAACGCTATTATATAAATATACTTTGGTCAAGTAAATGTTTGTTGTGAGATCGGTAATATCAAGATAATGATCAGTAATTACGTCCAAATTATTACCTTGTACAGAATTTAGTCATATGTATACAGTAGTCAAGTAAATGTGTGTTGTGAGATCGGTAATAGCATAACAAATGGTTAGTAATACCATTGTATATGTAATGCGCTTCGATTCATTTCTATAATATTTTTTCTTTTTCGTCAACGAAGCATTCCATTAATTTCACTAATTAATTTTTCCTTGTGTGCATGTGTTTAATAACTTCTTTTTCAAAATATTATTTTCATATTAATCGTATAGAAGGAGAATATGTTACGGATTATATGTTACTTTCTTATTTGAGCAATGTCCGTGCCTTACTGACCATTACTTTGTTATTACTGCTCTTATAATAGTCACTACTTGATAATCGTACACATATTACTGAACATGTGATATATGACATAGATATATATATTACTGAACACAGAACAACAATTTACCTAAAAATTGTATATATATTACTAGAGTATCGTCTCTAAATTAATGAATTATGTTCAAAATAATAATACAAATGAAAATTACTGATCATTTGTTATGGCTTTGTTATAAGTGATATGCATATATCATACAACATGATACTCATTCAAAATAATAATACAAATGAAAATGATATTTGTTATGAATGCATCAAAGTATGAATAGAATGAGTATCATGTTGTATGATATATGCATATGCTTAATGTTTCAAACTCCAAGCAAATCAATAGAGGTTTTTCTATCACGTTCTTTACGAAATTGTCATTGTCCCATGGGTGAGATTGGTAGATTAGAGTTAGACATCGCAAGAGACAAGGTGCACCATATATCCCAAGTAGAACTATAGAAGGCCATGGGTGAGATAAGCCATGCATGATATATGAGTATGCTTAATATTTCAAACTCTCAGCAGGTCGCTAGAGGTTTTTCTATCACATTCTTACGAAATTGTCATTGTCCCATCGGTGAGATTGGTAGAACAGAGTTAGGTATACCCCAGGCCTCAGGTAGAACTATAGAAGGCTCGTTGCCCCAACAGACGAGTTCATGAAACATTGACCTAGTCTCCCAGATACGCCAGTCGTCTCACTCGATAGAGTTGGCAAGTAACTAGGTTAGCATTCAAGTATTCCCACTGATACACAATATTAGTACTCAAAGTGGCATTAGGTGTGGCCACATTGAGTGTCACTTCGATTGTTAACATTGTAAAAGGTGTTCTGAGATGTAGTTGTGAAGGTGGAGATAAAGCAATTATGGCTTCCTATTCAAGCACGAATAGCTTAATGAAGGTTTTTCCTAAATACTATACAAAAACCCCTGCATAGCGGAGGCATGCAAGACTCGTACTTACATTTGCTTTTATATAAAAAAGATCCAACATCAGGTACCAAAATGTGCACCCTACATGGAGGACTTTTCCAACTTGTAGTATGCTTGAGGTAGCTACAATACATACGTAATAGCAAATCATTAGATAACTAAATATAAATGTTGGTCGTGTAATTCGGTGCGAGTTAGTTTAACCTTATCTAGGCATGTTATGCAGTACATGTGTAGATACCCTTAGATTAGTGAGTACACCTTTCCGTGTTTAGCATTACACTAGTACTTAGTGTTAGTCTCATTGCTAGGCACTATCTCATAATATTACATTGATGAGGACTCAATAGGTGCAGTTGAACAATCATCGCAATAATAGCAGGCGTGATGAGACAGCGCATTCGCAAATGCATTCCACCAACAAAGTGGGCCAGCTCAGTCCTAGTCAACCTTGGCATTGATGTACCACTTCACATGCACTTACAATGTGACAATCAGGCTGCAATATTTATTGTCAATAATCATGTTTTTCATGAAAGGACAAAGCTTATTGAGATGGATTGCCACTATACACGTGATATGATTAAGAGAGGCTTCATCTCTAACTCTCACGTCAGTTCAGGGGAGCAGACCCTTGACAGAGGCCAATTTCAAAAGTGTGGATCCAAGTCGAGCATGATTGACATCTATGTTCCATCTTGAAGGGGAGTGTAGAGATATTTCTATGTTTTCGCATTGTTTATGTATATTATATTTCTATATCAACAGTATGTAATTTACCCATTAGGACTCTCCTCCATAAAAGAGAGCCCTAGGGTCTCATGAATCAGATAGACTATTTTTCACCCAACATAGGATGTTGAGCTTGGAGAATGTAGGCGTCATGGAATGACCATTTGTCGACGTGAATGGATACGTGAGCTATGGAATCAAAAATTAACCATGTACATGAACATTGAGTTGCGAGTGGCGGTCTAAGTTGCGTAAAAATGTACCAAAATATGTTGTTTTTGATGTAAAAAATGTGCCTTACTCCTTAATTTCTATGGAATAAAGTCTTACTCCTTCCTTGCTTCGATACTCATTTGTTAATTTTCCTCTACTGTAATACTTTATAATGTGTATCTCTCCAACGGTCTTGTAGTTTTCATCTAATATTTTATTTATGGCCCCCCAACTACCAAATGTACAAGTGCAATATTACCCAAATGGTCACTTTTCCACTGATAATATCAGTTGACGCAGCTGCAAATGACCCTACATTTAATGATCGTTTGGGAGAAATTTGGACGGCAACTACCAAGAGGGGAACAATTGATATTCTATCAATTAACTAGGAGCACAAGATATTGCAAGAAAAGAGGGGCATAAATGATATTGCAAAATCTAAGAGGGGCTTAATTGGAAAAATCCCCAAAATTTATTTAAAATCATCTTAAGAATCAGAACTAAGGTTCCTATGCACCCAGCACCATGCATTATTATGTACCAGTCAGTATATAGAGTATATATCGCTCCACAAAGGAGCCAAGCTCCATTATAGACAAGTGCACATTGTGCACCAGGGTATACGGACGGAGAGTGATGGTACATCAAAAGATAAATTTCAAGTCTGAAAGGCATATTCGCAAACAGTTGTGCGGATACAACATAAAGGTTTTGGTATACCTCGCAAATTTGTACAAGAACCCCAAATATAAAGGATATAACAAAAGGGCAGTTATGCCCATGCATGTTGTACAGCGACTTTACTCGCCCAAAATTGTATAGGGGACTTTTCTAACCTGGATGTCGGATATAGTGGTAGTTATATCCATGCCTGCAACGAAACCGCTGCCAATCCAATTTTCTCTCAATTTTCGAGGGCCCTCATCATAGATAAGCTTTTCAAACATAACAGAGGCAGTTAATTGTTTTAATATGCAACCCTCACGGTCAGAGAAATATGATTCAGATTCAACAATTTCTGATGTCCTTTCAAAGTGCCAGTCAGGAGATGCGTGGCCATCATTGAATGCCAAAGGCATGCTTACAGAAGCAACACTCATATCGGGTGGCACATCAAGGGACCTGTTAGAAATGAAATGGGGAATCCCACGATCGAAGGTATTATAGTCATGACCATTCCTGCTAGCATGCAAGTGGTTAGAGAAAATAGTCAAACGTGATACATCAAATGAGAACTTTCCCGAATCCGAAAGCTTTATATTGGAATCAATTTCTATTTTGAATTCCCACATTCCTTCTGCAGTAATAAAAAGAAAGGAATACATCAAAATAAGTAGTAAATATTCACATTACCATATTTTAAAATAACTATATGGATTAAGAAAGAAATTCACCAGATTCATCAACAGAAAATGCCAGACACCAACACCGTGAGTTCATAGTCAGAGCAGGAAGAAGCTTCCGTTTGCAACTTTCTAAAGAACTGCTTACAGCAATTCCTTCCACTCCAGACTTGTTTGCAGTTGCATGATCCCGAAAACTCACATCATCTTTCTTAAGTTGTTCTAAGAAGCTTATCTTTGATAGAAGATCTGCTAAACACATTGAATATTCTGTGTAATACTGAATAAATACAGCTAATGCTGATGTTTCCAGAAAAATGCTGCCTCCCTGCTAGACAAAACATCTATAACAATTTTAAACAAAAAAGGTGCAACTAGTTAACAAAAAATTTAAGTGAAATACAAAAGATAAATATTGATCAATAGAGCATAATCCTTCTTGTAAATTTTAGGGGAAAATCCATGCATGTCCCCAGGGTTATCAAATAATATATACTTTTTGTTTTTTTATCATTTTAATTGTAATTAATAAATTATCATCAAAATCTCTATATTGAAAAATTAGGCATATTTCGGCGTCCAAGAGTTGAGGTGCCAAAATGGGACCTAATGCCCTAAATGGCATTTTCTCCCAGCACTCCCTCGATGTTGCCTCCTCCACCTCATCTAACACACAAGCTCTAGATCAAGGTCATCTATATCATCCCCCTTCCTCCTCTGCCACTTCATCCCCCCATTGCCACTGGTCGAGATGCAGTGGAGTGTTGTCGCCGCATCCCCGTCGCTTTTGGTGACATGGCAGCCCCCAGCTCAACCACAGTTCTCCTGCACGTCGCATGCCCCTTCCAAGTCATCACGTGCAGCATTGTCCTCCCCTACATGTCCCTCTCGTCTACCATCGTACCCCTTCCTCTCACCATCTCCACCACATCCTTGTAGCTACCCATTATTACTGCCTCGTGGATTGACCTCTCAATGGGATGATACCCCACCCCTACCCTATAGGATCCGCTCTGCCCTGAAAGCTGGATGTTTGAACCACAAAAGCAGTCTAGGGTTTTAGGTTTCAAGAGTTGTAAGAAAGGAGGGGAGGAACCACCGGCTATGGAGGATGCATTTGGCGATGCCGAGGACTTATGGGCTGAGATGGAGTGGCGAAAAGGAAAGGGGTACCATCATGACCTTGAGCTTGAGGTCGTGCATGGGGAGCTGGGTGTGGAAGGAGCCGAGGTTGAGGGCATGTGAGGTGGAAATGTTATTTTGAAGCCTTATGTCCCATTTCAACATATTAGGCGGTGTATATGTCTATGTATCTTATTTCAGCACCTAAGATGTTTTGGACTTAAAATCTCATTTTAGCATATGCAGTGTTGAAATACTACTACGACAACAACGAAGCCTTTTCCAACATTAAGTATCAGCTACATAGATTTTTTGCCTCCATTTAAATCTCTCCGGGTCATTCTCGAGCTTAGATCCAAATAACTAAGATCCCTTCGGATAGTCTCATTCCAACACTTCTTAGGCCTTCCTCGCCCTCTCTTAGCCATCTCAGCATCCCAAATCTCACATTTTCTAACTGACGCATCAGTCGGCCTCCTTTTCAAGTGATAAAACCATCTTAAGCGGTTTTCTCTCATCTTATCCTCTATTGGAGTAACACCAACTTTCGTTCTAATCGCATCATTACGAATTCGATTTTTTCAAGTATGACCACACATCCACCTTAGCATTTTCATTTCTGCCACTATCATTCTCTACACATGTCTATGGTGCACATGCCAACATTCAGATCCATAGAGCATAGCATGTCTCACGACTGCTTTGTAATACATTCAATTTTCAAAGTAATTTTCTTATCACATAGAACAGTAGAGGCTCAATCTCCACTTTAGCCAACCTCCATTTATTCTATGAGTAACATCTCCAATGATTTCCCCATCATGTTGTAAAAAAGATCCTAAGTATTTAAAATAATCTATCTTCTGAATGTTATTATCTCTAATCTTCCCCTCGATTCCTTCATCATTGCTTCCATCAAATCTGCACTCCATGTATTCAGTCTTAGTTCTACTTATACGAAATCCTTTAGTCTTCAAGGCATGCCTCAAAACCTCAAACTTTGCACTTACTCCATCTCTAGTCGCATCAATCAACACAATATCATCGGCGAAAAACATACACCAACATATCTCATCCTGAATGTAACTAGTCAACTCATCCATAATCAAAGTAAAAAGAAATGAACTCAAAGTTGAACCTTGGTGCAAACCAATGCTAATGTATAAATAGCCAGTCTTCACAGAGTGGATCCTTACACAAGATGAGTCCCCATCATACATATCCTTCATGAGGTTAATGTTTAGGACAGGTACTTGTCTCTTCTACAAAACATTCTACAAAATCTTTCATGTGACTAAATCATAAGCCTTCTCTAAATAAAAAAAACATATGGAGGTTCATCCTTTTCGCTCTATAAATCCCCATTATTCTCCTCAACAAATGGATATCTTCAATAGTTGTTTTTTTCTAAAGAAAAAACGGGTAGACAACCCGTATTTATGAGGGTCACCGCCAAGATATATTAACTAAAAGTAAGATATAGTACGGTATCGGACCCTAATGCAAAACCCATGAATTGTACAGCGCGTTACAATGAGCCACAAGATTCTCAAAGTAAAACCTTTTGTTGTTGAAGATCAAGTCATTCCGTCCCAACCATATAGCCGATATGACCGCAAATGCCTTCGAGCAATCATCTGTAGAGTTATCGCCGATCGACCTGATGGACGTCCAGAAATCCGACGACCCTTCGCTCACCACCCAAGCTAGGTTCACTTCCATCCAAACCTTTTTAGATTCTAAGCACTTGAAGAATAAATGATCTGAATCTTCCACCTCTTCCTTGCATCTAACACATTGTGTCTGGCATTCCGAGTAGTCGTCCCCTCCTAGCTTTATCACAAAGACCCCGTCTCATGCACCAAAGGAAAATCTTCACTCTATTTGAGATCCTTGCCGCCCAAACAATGTTCATATCTCTACACAGCTCCCCATCCTGAACCTCAGCCCGTGTCCTCAGCTCGTCATACGCCCTCTTCACAAAGAATTTGTTACCCGTCCAAAGAAAGTGATCTCTGCCAAGCGTGAGGTCCCCCGTAGGAGGGAGTTCAGCCATCATGGAAGGATACTCCTCTGAATGCTGGTCAGAGAGATCTAACGTAAATAGTAGGGACCACGCACCAGCTTCCACAATCTGAGAGAGAGTGGCCTCCCTATCAATCGCCAAAGGAAAAAGTCGTGGGTATCTGCTTTCTAACGATCCCTCTCCAGTACAGTCATCATGCCAGAATCGAAAAATGTTTCCATCTCCCAACTTGGGTCTGAGTCTGGGCGTCAACAAATGCAAGACATCACGGATCCCGGCCCAAAGAGGTGACTCGAAACGCATTCGCCTTGCCACCAGTTCTCCCATGACCCCATAAAGCTTCCTCATCAATCTAGTCGACAGAGACGAAGACGGTCCCCAGATGCGAATCACCCATTTGGCAATGAGAGCCTATTCATACATTCTACATCACGGATTCCCGGACCTCCCTCATTGCGTCCCTTCTTGATGTCATCCCAGCTCACTAGGTTGAAACCTATGCCCCGTTGATTTCCATCTGACCAAAAGAATCTCCTCATCGTGGACTCCACCTTCTTTCTAACCCATGTCGGCATCAAACGCGTAGAGAAGAAGAAAATGGGAATCGTTGAGAGGACGTGCTTCAAAAGGATCAACTTCCCCCCATCTTAATAATGTGACCGCTTTCCATCCAGCCAACCTCTGTTCCATCAGCCTAATCACGTCATCCCAATCGGCATTTTTTAGCATCCCCGCCACCAAAGGAAGGCCCAGATAGGTGATGGGAAGTTCACCCAACGAGCATTCCGTTAAGGTAGCAATGGTGTTACGTTCCAACTCATTCAGCCCGAAAGGAATAATCACGGACTTATTCCTGATGATCTCCAAGCCCGAAAAGTCACCATAGATGTCTACCAGTTGTGCAACATTAGAATTCTGCAAGTCTGTGCCTGCGAGGAAAATGATCGTGTTGTCCGCGAATCATAATATAGGGATGGAAATGTCCTCTTTACAGAAACCCTCGACAACCCTCCTCAACAGCCTTCCTGAGCAGGACCCCCAAAGCATCAGCAACCAAGACGAACAACATGGGGGCAAGCGGGCACCCCTGTCTCACACCACTTTGCAGCTGAAAGTAGCCGCCTTCTGGCCTACCGTTCACCAAGACAGCGAAAGACACAGTAGTGACGCATATTTTCATCCAATCTACCCACAATTCAGGGAAACCTCTCTTCCGCAAGGAAGTCCATAGGAATCTCCAATCAATACTGTCGTAGGCCTTCGAGTAGTGGATCTTCCAAATAGTCCTGACTCCCTCTCACCTTCGTCCGCCTCCAATAAGGCAGATCTCCGAAGCCATGACGAGGTCATCCGCCATCTGTCTATCACGAATGAATGTGGATTGCCCCTGAAGAACAATCGAGTCCAGAACACCTTTCAATCTGTTCACCAGAACCTTTTCCACAATGAGGTATATAGCGTTGGACAGCGCAATAGGCCTGAAGTCTTCCACACGCAAGGGAATCTCCTTCTTGGGCAGCAAAAACAGGAGCGCACGATTGATCTTCTCAATTCCTCTATTTCCCTCTCGGAATTCATTCAGCACATCCAACACCTTATCCTTCAACAGGTCCAAAAACTCACGATAAAACAGCACTGGGAAGCCACCTGGCCCAGGCACACCATCTGCGTTCAAAGATCATATCGCGTGCTTCACTTCCTCCTCCGAGAACGGTGCTAAGAGGCCTTCAGCTTGCCCCTCTGACAGGGACTCCATGCCAGTCCCCTGCCACCCCCATCTGCTCCATTTCTTCCTCCGCGAAGCTTGGATAAAGTATCCCCTCAATGCAGTCCCAATCGTTGCCTCTCCTGAAGAACGAATCCCTCCCGCGTCTATATTGTAAATGTAGTTCCGCCTCCGACGCCCCGATGCCATGGAATGGAAAAATCTTGTGTTAGCGTCTCCCTCTTTGAGTCACCTCTGCCTGGATCTTTGTCGCCATTCAATCTCCTCCTGTCTATCCTCTAGCAGAACCATCTCAAGAAGTTCTTGCCTCTCCTTGATCTCACTATCAAGGAGACCTCGTCCGTCATCCAAGCCGTCCAGCCGTACCACTTCAATTGGGCCTATGCCCTCTTCACTTTCCTTTTCCTCCTCACATCCTTCCCGAAGTGTGTGAGGCACGACCTCAACGCTAAGAGCTTTGCCGCTAACTTCACCAAAGTAGTTCCCTCAACGGGAAACACCCTCCATTGCTCCGCCACCATCTCCTTAAAGCCCTCCTCTGAGAGCCAACTTCGCTCAAAACGGAAGTTATGCGACCTGGCATGATCCCAAATTAATTTTATATTACTTTGGAAACTTTGCTCAACCTCCTTTCGCACACACGTTTCCAATTCATAGTGTGACTCATCAGTTTGATACCTCTGTAAAAAATATGGCAAAGCCTTCTCCCACTAAAAGTAGGGTCGGTTACATGGATTCTTACTCAAATCCATGTTGAAAGATTCGACTATTTTTTGTGTTGGTCGTCGACTACCTAATGCAACCCCTACAATGGGGGTTTGAACCCTAATCTTTTGGGTGGTACACACGCTCACTACCATCAGATCATTTAAGTGGGTACAGTTTGATACCTCTGTGATTCAAACAAGCTCATTCTTTATTCTTATAAAGAGGCACCATGATGCTTTTGCTTCCAGACATCCCTTTTCGGTTGAGTGATCAGTATCGATATTTCGAAGCTTTTGCATCTAGATAATGCCAGAAAAGAAGAGTTCTCCATAATTTGTCGAGGATGAGTATGACCAGTAGAGGTCTTGATTAGTTATAAACAGCTAAAAAGAACATGAATGGAAGGAAATGTATCATATGTGAGAAATTGGTCCTTCACAATCTAATAACAAGGATGAAGACCTGCAAGAAATGGGTATACTTGTCAATCAAATCTCTGCCATCTATTTGGTGCAACAAGCTCACGGAATGATGGAAAGTTCCTCATAGAAGCCAGTGAGATGTCGATAGTACTCCACGAGGATAGATTATCCATGAGAAGCGGCCAAAATCTGCATGTAGATGTCTGTAAATCGCGAGTTGGTAGCCTGTTGGGTATGTATCTGGACCAATTCATCCCCGATGTCCTTTATTGTGTCCTTATATAGAATATTAACAACAATATGGGATTCGATGTTATTGGTCATCCATGTCATGACATGATAGTTTTCCCCAAGCCAGGACTCAGTCTTTGCACGTTTCTTTAGAGGTTCCTTCATCGGGATCGAAATTTTCCTCTGACCACCAATGAACACCTGAACGCCTGAGACTAGAGCACAAATTATATGCGTTCTTGAGTTTAATAGAAATCTGTTGAACCATCATAGAGGACGTAGAAAACAAGGCCATGATTTAATTGGGAGTCACGGCCATCGCGGTCAGAGAGAGAGAGAGAGGGATCAACATGTGTTATAGAAACCTAATCATGTGTTCATGAGAAGTAGACACGTTAATTTGTGCGAGAAGTCCGTTGATCAAGTTAAGCCATTGAGCTTCATGAGTCGTTTGTATGTGAGGGAAAGTCCCAAATACTGTAGTGGGAGGCTAGAGACGATAATTTCAAGGACAACGCTACATCCAACGATCTCCTCATGTAAAAAAGCAAAGGCGACAAAGAAGGTTTCTCTCCCGAAATGTTAATAAAGATATCCAACATAACAGACATGCCTCAGGCCTCATCAACACCACCCTTAATAAAGAGCAATGCATGATCAGCATACTACAATGATGAAATGGGCATATCAACCATGAGTGAAACCTGAAGTGAACCCTTATGAAACTACTCTCATAGTTAAAATTGCCAAAGGGCATAGAGTTTCTCACAATTGAACAAATCAAATCAATTACGAAAAATAGTTATTAAAAAAGAAAATAGAACTCTAAGACAAGGGAAGAAAATCAAATGATTCCATCATTTTTATTTATATATTTTTATTTACATGTATATTAAATATGATACATGATGAAATTTAACAAATTAGTTGAACTAATTCTTTTTTATATATTTTATAAATTTTTATTATAGTTTTCTTTTTATATTTTTATATATTCTGTTTATATTCATATATTCATTTTATATTTCCTATATACACCGGGTCTGGAAGAAACCACCTTCTGCTTTACCATTAAGCAAGAAAGAAGTAGTTGTAATGCATTGCTTCATCCATGTTCACCAAGTGTCCGAAAAACCCTGCTTCGTAAGAACATACCACTATGAGGAAAGGGTTTTCCAGTGGGTGTACACGACCATGAACAACCAAAATATCCACTGAAGGATTCTAGCCTGGAAGGACTAAGTTTGAAAGTGAGGTGACATTACAGCAGGACTCTGACCATCCAAGATTTTGCATGTTGCCCCTATGATTGAAAAATCACCGTAACATTGTTCACTTCATATTGTAATCTATGGCCTGAGAGAGCGCGAAGCAAGCAGTGATTGCATGTTCAGATTAGTCTGAATATATGGCAATCACCCAAAACCATTACTAAGTTTATGGGGATCTGATCAACTCAAAGATCGTATTCCTATGGTTCTTAGATGCAACAACTCTATAGACATGTACATTGCAAACCGTCCATCTTTCCATAAGAGGACAAAGCATGTTGATGTACCATCAGCAAATATATCTCCAAGCTAGGCAAGTACTCTTCTGTTATATTTTATTTCTTTCTTCCGTCTTATGTAATTTACCCATAGGCTTCTCTATATAAGAGAGCCTAGGATTCTTTAGAATAAACAATTATCTCATTTCCTCCAACATGGTATCAGAGCCACCACCAAAACCCTAACCGCCCCTCCCAAACCCTAGCCGCCCCTCCACCTCCCACCGTCGGCGTCCCCTTCTCCTCTCTCCACCACCAGCGTCGCCGCCCCTCGCCTTCTCCTCTCTCCACCGCCGGCACCACTCCATCGTCGGCACCTCTCTACCGTTGGCACCTCTTCACCGTGTCGCTGCCCCCTCCCTCCACCTTCTCGCCGCCGCCGCCACCCCTCTATGGATTTGAGTGCATAAGTCTACATATGCACTCAAATCCTCGGATGTTTATGTAAACATTCGATTATTCGTCTACAAACCCTAGTTCTTCGTCTCCGGGAACCATGTCAGAAAACAAGGTTGACATGCCCTCCATAGGCGTGTTTAGAGGTCCAGCGCCCATTGTCAAGATGGATGGGACGAACTACGAGCTTTGGGCTATTCAGTTCATGAGTCTCATGAAGTCAAATGGTAAGAAGCACATTCTTACCGAATAGATGAGCCAGCAGCAAAAAGTGGGGTTTATGCCTCATGGGAGGCTGATGATTCGTATGCCAAGATTTGGCTTTCAAGCACCCTGTCGATGGAGATTGCTAATGATGTGCTCCATCAGTCCACTGCTAAGGCAATGTGGAACATTCTTGCAACGACATACTCGCAATCGCGAAATGAGACCAAGATTCTTCAACTCCAGCAAGATATATTTACGGTGAAGCAGAATGGTCGGCATCTGCATTCTCTGTATACATCCTTGCGAGGGATGTTTGAGAAGCTCTACAGTATCATTCCTCTTACAACAACTCCCGAGCAGCAGAAGACGTTTCGGAATGCTACCATGGTGGGGGTCTTACTAGAGGCGCTTGACCCTGAATATGATGTTGCACGCTCGCTGACTTTTGCAGATGCTAGTATTCCTCCAGTGGAGGAAGTGTACCGCAAGCTCAGCAGAATTACAGTCTCGTCTTCTGCTACTACTCAGCGTCCTTCGGCGATGGAAGCTTCCATAGGCAGAGAAGCCTCTTCTTCCTTTCATGATCGTGGACCTCGTGGTCAAGGTGGCCGCATTCGTTAGCCCTACACATTATGTCATCGCCCAAGACATACAGAGGAGACATGTTATTCTAAGCATGGGTTTCTGCATCGGCGCGGGTAGTCGAGCATATTGAATCTCCACAACCATCTACTTCAGACCAGCGATTTGAGGATCTTGTTGCCAGACTGCGAGATATCATGCCTCCTGCCTCTACTGATTCTCCGGGAGGCTCCTCAGATGTAGCTGCTTCAGCCTATGCTAGTACATCGGCCACCGCTAGCACCTCAGATAGTGCTTATGCCCTTAATTCATGTCATGGATCAGATGTTTCAGAATGGATTATGGACTCCGGTGAGACACAACTTTTTTGTCAAGACAAAGATAAGCTTACATCGGGGCGATCTATAGTCATAGTAGATGGGACCCATTCGCCTATTGTTGGACAGGGCGAGATCAGTCTGACACCCTCTATGTGTCTCCAGAATGTCTTGCATGCTCCAGATTTTTCGATGAATTTATTATCCATCAGTCAGATTATGAAGGATTTGCACTGTCGAGCTATTTTTGACCCATCGTCTCTTGTTTTTCAGGACATTCTTACGGGCAAGGTGATTGGTTGTGGCTGTGAGCATGACGGTCTCTATCATTTGGTCCGAACTCCATATGCTGGTGTCTCGTCTCATTCAAGTGGTCCAGTTTCTCCATTCACATGGCATATAAGATTTGGTCATCTCCCTATTCAAAAGATATGTCATATCCTGCCCCAGATTCCACCGGGTTCTTCCTTCCAGTGTGAAGCGTGTCAGTTGGGAATGCATCACAGATCTACTTTCCCTAGCAGTAGCTCCCCTTTTGAATTATTTCATGTTGACATTTGGGATCCGAGTCGTATCCCTGATCAACAGGGACACAGGTTTTATCTAGTGATGGTTGATGATTTCTCTCGTTTGTCTTGGGTGTTTTGTTGAAGAATAAATCTGAAGCAGGGGACGTTATCAAAAATCTTATAAATGAAGTGCAGAATGTTTTTTCGTCTACTGTGAAAATTGTGCGCACGGATAATGCTTTGGAATTCTGTACTCATTCTCCTTCTCATTTTTTTGTCTAGAGGCATTATCCATCAAACAACATGCGCTTACACGTCCCAACAAAATGGTGATGCAGAAAGAAAGCATCGCCATCTCTTTGATATCACTCGGACTCTTCTTATTCAGAGTTGTGCACCCATTTCCTATTGGGGTGATGCTGTGCTTACGGCATGTTATCTGGTGAATCGTATGTCATTCTCTGTCTTAGGTGAGAAAGTTCCTCTTTCACTTGTCTTCCCTGATAAGGAATTATTCTCGCTTACTCCTCGTGTCTTTGGTTCGGTTGCTTTTGTCCATCAGCTCTCTACAGGATTTGACAAGCTCTCACCTAGGGTTGTCAAGTGTGTCTTTGTTGGGTACTCTCGTACGCAGAAAGTTACTGATGCTATGATCCTTTGAACAGGAAATATTATGTCAGTACCGATGTCACATTCTTTGAGTCTATGATGTATTTCTCTCCTGCAGGTGACAGGTTGACTTCCTTCACTACTGATGATGAGATTTATGTGCTACATCCTCCTATGCGTCCGTCAGTTCCCATACCAGTTCCTGTTGTTCCCCTAACACCAACACCACCACCACCTCCTCCTCCTCCACATCCACTTGTGCCACCTTTACCACGATTCTATACCAGTTTCATGTCCCTGTTTACGGAACTCGTCAATCATCCACCACGCCTCAGGATTGTCCAGGTAACATTATTAAAAATGGGTCTGACGATGTGCATGTGCAAGGATTATCTGCAGGAGAATAGCATACCGACGAGTACGATTGTTGATGATTTGAATGTACCTATTGCCTTACATAGCAGAAGCGTACATGTGCATCCTATCCACTTGCTTCACATGTTTCTTTCCATCGCCTCACTGGAGATTTTCAACGGTTTGCTATGGCCTTATCTACCGTGGAAATACCACGGAATTATCAAGACGCATTGAAGGAGAGCTGTTGGTGTTCTGTCGTGGAGGAAGAAATGGCTACTTTGAGGTCACGAGGTACATGGAGCTTGGTTTCTGCTCCTCCAGAAGCCTCTGTTGTCAGTTGTAAATGGGTATTTACTGTCAAATATCATGCAGATGGCAGCCTTGATCGTTACAAAGCCAGGCTAGTGGCACGTGGGTTTACTCAAACCTACGGCATGGATTATATGGACACATTTTCTCCAGTTGCACGTCACTCCACTCTACGTGTCCATCTTTCAGTTGTTGTGGTACGTGGTTGACCCTCGTTTCAGCTTGACGTTAAAAATGCATTTTTGTATGGGGATCTGCAGGAAGAAGTCTACATGCAGCAGCCTCTGGGGTTTGCTGCTGAGGGGGAGAGTCAGATGGTGTGTAGACTTCACAAGGCAATATATGGTCTTAAACAAAGCCCGCAGGCATGCTTTCAGAAGCTTTCTGACCTAATTCAGAAGTAAGGGTTCAAGAGATCAAATGCAGATCATTCTTTGTTTGTTCAGAAGACTCCCAGAGGTATAGTTGTTATCATGATTTATGTTGATGATATACAGGAAATAAAGATGGCAAAAGCATTTTTAGGCCATCAGTTTGTTACCAAGGATCTTGGTACCCTACAATATTTTATGGGGTTGGAATTTGCTAGGAATGCACAGGGTCTCGTGATGACCCAAAGGAAGTATATTACAGACATGCTTGTTGAGACAGGCATGATTGGTTGTCGACCCTCGACTACTCCCATGGATCCTAGCATGAAGTTATATGATGATGATACGGATGAAGTTGACCGGAGAAGATATAGAGAGATGGTGGGAAAACTTCTCTATATTACTATCACCAGACCTGGCATCGCTTTTGCAGTAAGTCGGGTGAGTCAGTTCATGGAACAGCCCAGACAAGTACACATGGATGCCATATACATGATACTGAGATACCTGAAGTCATCTCCAAGTGCAGGACTACTGTTCAAAAAAGAAACAAATATCTCAAATTCTGCATGTGCTGGTGCGGATTATGCAGGATGCCCTAAGGATCGGAAGTCTACTTCAGGTTTTGCAGTATTTGTTGGCAGATCTTTGGATTCTTAGAAAAACAAGAAACAAACAGTGGTGACTAGATCTAGTGATGAATCTGAATACAGGGTCATGGCACAAGCAAGTACAGAGATGATGTGGGTTCGAGCTGTGTTAGAAAATATGCATATAGATGTACCTCTACCCATGCAGCTATAGTGTGACAATCAAGCAGCACTATTTATTGCTAATAATCATGCATTTCATGAAAGGACAAAGCATATTGAGGTAGACTGCCACTGCACTAGAGATATGATTCAAAAGGGCTTGATCTCTACTTCCCATGTCAGTTCAGGAGAGCAGACTACAGACATCTTTACCAAACCATTGCTCAGAGGGCCATTCCAGAAGTGTTCTTCCAAGCTGAGCATGATTGACATCTATGCTCCATCTTGAGGGGGAGTGTAGAGATATTTCCAGACTTTATGTACTCTTCTGTTATATTTTATTTCTTTCTTCTGTCTTATGTAATTTACCCATAGGCCTTCTCTGTATAAGAGAGCCTAGGGTTCTTTGGAATAAACAATTATCTCATTTCCTCCAACAAGCATGAAGGATATATGCACTTTACTTAGGGGGCATACCTTAGTTTCTAGTACTCATGTATTTTGGATGACCCTTTTCCCAACTATACAAGCTTGGGTGGCATACCTTAGTTTCTAGTACTCATGTATTTTGGCATATACCCATTTCCCAACTATACAAGGATGGGGCCCTCTCAATTGAAACAAGAGAAAACTTTCTATTATTGACAACTACCTTTATTATATCATTAAAATGGTTGCCACTAATGCATAAATACAATTTCTCCTTTCTATAAAAATAGGTTGTGGAGAAGAAGTAGAGAATGAATGTCTTGTCTTATTCAAGGGGTATACAGTTTCTTATATAGCATGAAATCCTAGAGAGCCAAAAAAAGAAATTACATAAAGAACTCCAAAGGGTTACAGGACTCAATAAATAAATAAATAAATAAATAGAAATAGTCCAATAACAAAATAACTGTAATACTCCCCCACAAGTTGGAGCATACCTATAGATCATGTCAAACATGAAAATCATCCATGAGAAGCGTTTCTTTGGTAGTACCTTCGTGAATATATCTATGAGATGAATATCCATGGAGATATGAGAGTAGTAATCTTCCCTAGTACTGCATCTCGAATGAAGTGACAAACATCTTCAATATGCTTAGCCTGCTCATGGAATACGGGATTTGTGGTAATGTATATAGCAGACTTGTTGTCACAATATAAAGGTACGGGAATAATAGCATGGGTGGAAAACCTGCGTGCAACAGGTTTGCCATAAATCTTAGTAAAGCCCTTTGCTACAAAATCGATCTTCAATATGTCAATGAAACCATTATGTGATTATTTGGTCGAGAAGACCCATCTGCATGCAACAGGTTTGCCACTAGGGGGACATAGCACAGTATTCCACATGCCCCTAAATGGGAGTGCATCCATCTCCTCATCCGTGACCTGTTTCCAACCATGGTCCTACAATGCACTATGATGATCCTGAGGAAGCCATCAGAGCATCTGTAAATTGCATGTCACAACTGGATAGACTGTCGGTGGAAGCAAAATGTAACATGGGATGTATAGTATATTGTACTTTTGTTCACTGCAAAGCTATAGGGAGTTCTGATGGAGCATTCGAGGCAGCAGTAGTGGCTACACTCGAAGATGCGTATCATCCTGCAGGTAAGGGAGAGGCAATAGTACAAGATCAGAGGAAGAAGCAAAGCTTACGGGTTGGAAGACATTGATCCTCTCTCATGGGGGCTGATTGGTGCTCATGAAGGTGGTTCTTGGCCCTCGAGAACTTCTTGCTTCTTATGGATTCCCTCAATCAGATTGCAAGGCCCATTGTTGGATGGAACCATTGGTGTGGAAGGTGAATTCTTTCTCGGTCAAGGGTGCTTACAAAGCAATCACTAGACCGACTCTGTCAAGAACAAAGGCTTTGCTTCGGGACTGTAACTCTATATGGAAACTAAAGGTTCCAATAGAATTGGTTTCTTTATGTGGCTCTTCCATAGGAAGCGCATTATGACAAGAGACCATTATGAGGGACTTTTCGAAGTCATCTCGAATAGGTGCCCTCTTCGCGAGTTGCAAATTGAGATTCTGGAGCACTTTTTTCCATTGTGAGCGCACATCCCCTATCCGACAGGATATTGAGACTGACTAGTTGTATGTGCATAACCTCGATTTGTAATGATTATGCAATGTCAAGGAGGAGGTGAAGTTTCCTTTCCACTACCCCATTTTGTTGAGAGGTATATGCCATATGAACAGAAAGTATGATGAAGTGTTCCCTGAGAGGCAAAGAAAGAGACCAAGTCACGCTGGGTAAACTTGAGCATTTTCAGTTCGTATAGTTTGCATACAAGTAGAAAAAGATGTTTTAATAAACAGAAAGGACTGGATAATTTTATTAATCTACAACCAATCCTTCAATAGATAGACCCAATAAGATCTATTATAATCAGCTACAACAAATATTTATGATCACCCAAAGTGTGGACCGGACTAGGTCCCCCCATACATCACTATGAACCAAAGTAAAAGGTAAAGTCCAACGTGGCTCAGCTCTACGAGGAAAGGAGGTATGATGATGTTAGTTGAACTGACATGCCTCGCACTCGAACGGCCTCAGAGATGAGAGTTTGGGAACCATCATGGATAGGGCTTTCGCAAAGAGGTACCCAAGATGCAAATAATATAAGAACATATCAGTGGATGGATGCAGCACCAGCAAAAGTAGAATTTGAAGCAATGTCAAGATAGTAGAGGTCATTCTTCTCATGTTCTACAAAAAATATGCATCGTCTGAATGTCCCGAAAGTAAGAAAAGAGCTCACCAAAAATCACGGAGCAATTTAGCTTAACACAAAGCTTATAAACAAGCAGTCGGCTCAAACAAAAGTCAGGCATAGTGAACCCTAGTAACTCGGATCTTGGAGAAGAACTCCACGGTCCCAACAGTGGTAACAGATGAATGAGCCTCATTGACAACCCTAACCGACTTCACGGCGGAAGAGGGCTGGGAGGAAGTCGGCAGGCCATCTTCTCCCATCAGATGAGTAGAGGCACTGAAGTCAATAATCCAAGCAGGTATTGAGACAATGGCGGAGATGGCTATGATTCTTGAAGTGGTAGTCATATGCGCAGCAGAAGTTGTCTCACCAATAGTGGTGACTGAGGCACTGGAATTCTGAAGCAGTTGCATCAAGCAGAAGTAATCAGTAGCAGTGAGTTGGATTGTTTGTCGACTAGAATCCTGATCAAAAGAAGCATCTATCCCAATTGCATCGAAGTCAAATGCAAAAGCAATATTGGCTCAAAGATATCCGAGAGGATAGCCAAACTTTATCCAATAGCAATCAGATAGATGATTCCATCGCTGGCATTGAATGCGCCGTGGACAACCAGAGCCACGGCCACAACCACGGTCTAGGTCAATACCACGACCTGAGTTACAGCTACGACCATATCTAGAGTCACAGCCATGTTATCACGAAAGTTGCATCGACCATCCCTTTCAGAGGAGGCAAGGTAAGCAGAGTTCTCTGCAAGATGTAGAGAGGTGGTATGACCCGCAGAGGTGTCAAGCTCCTGAAGTCAATCAAAAATGACCTTAACGAACAGCAAGTTATCAGATGTGAGAAACTGTTCCTTCACTATCTGATAGCGTGGATGTAATCCAGCAAGAAATCAATAAACTTGCCATTCGGATATCTCTATCACATATTTGGCGCAACATGCAGGCTAAAATATAGCAAGCTCCTCAATATAAAGCACTGAGAAAACGGTAGTATTCTACAAGAGTGAACTCCTTGAGATGAGGACCATAGTCGCATATGTATTTCGACGAGGCGAGACTTGGTCATCTGTTGGGAGTAGGTATGTCATGGCTCTTCCCAAATCTCCTTCGTCGTGTCTTGCAGAGCAAGTTCATCGTAACGTGAGGTTCAACACTATTAGTCATCCAAGTCATGACTTGATAGTTATCGCCAAGCCATGACTCGCAATCCTTATGTCTTCTTCAAAGGTTCTTTAGTCAAAATATGGATCTTTCTCTAACCACTTATGAACACCTTGAAAGCCTGAGACCATAGCATAAAAATTCCTTACGCCCTTGAGTTTGATAGAAGTTCCATTTACCATCATAGAAGACGTAGTGTACAAGTATTTGGTCTCGGTAGGAATTGACGCCATCATGGTCTGATAAAGAGTTCAAGAATTAGGGTTATCAGTTCAGTCGCGTTTAACTAGAGCAAGAATTTCAATGCTCGGGAGGGGCTAGAATCGATCTGGCAACTCATCTATAGCAAGCAAGGGCTGGAAACGCCCTAGTAGCTATAGGTGTTGGCAGCACCTAGACCTCCCGGCAATAGGTGTGGGAGTTGGCGGTATGCCTAGAGGGCCTATGTTGTGGATGCTCGTGTGCAGTCGAGAGAGGTGGCATGTACGAGGCCGAGACGGAGGCTGGCAATGGTGGTAGGTGGTCGAGTAGGATCAACAGTCTAGGATCGTTGCTTTGATATCATGTGGAGAAGAAATAGAGAATGAATGACTTGTCTTATTCAAGAGGTGTAGGGTTTCCTATATAGCGTCAAACCCTAGAGTACTAAAAAAGAGAAATTACATAAAGGACCCCATAAGTTGCAGGACTCATTAAATAAATATACAAAAATAGCCAATAGCAAAATAACTCTAACATAGGTGAAAAAAATTACAGTTTAAGCTTTGATAAATAGAAGAAATTATGAACGCAAGTACACAATCTATTTAAAAAGACAAAAAAGCCCAAACACATCTAATATTTTTATAACCGAGGGTGCATTAAGAAATACGAAATGAAAGCTGTGACGACATAAACATCAAACAGAAAGAACAAAATCACTCCACCTGGGAATCACAGCTGACTGTTGGCGGCCACCCCGTAACATTTATTATCAGCTCTACTACATTCGGTTTATGCACTGCAGTCACAAGATTTTTCGTACGATTTGTTGTTGCAATAATATCACCAAACTTCACATTGAACGAGGCCCAAGTGTCTGATGGATTCATATGAAGGTGATGATCGTCAGAACAAGAATGGATCTCTGATTCTTCACCTATTGCAGTATTTGGTGTTACCATATGGGTAGTATCGGAAGTAAAATCAGAATTAGTTCCTGCATTTCCAGAAGCTAATTGCTTTCCTTTAAAACCACCAGACATTGATAGTTTGGTCCCATAAAAGGAGAAGTAATATAATTCTTCTAATGACCGGATTTCAGAGCTCTTCCACTTCGATAGATCTCTCAATACACCATCATTTTGATTCCTGAAAATGATCGACTCCATTCCAGAGAAATCAACCAAAACTTCAAGAAATTGATTTTCCCACAATATCTGGATGTTTGACCTTTGAAAGAACATACCACAACCCAGGTCAGACAAATTACCCATGGCATCCTTATTCAAGTTCACACAGTTCAAAGTGTCAATGGTCTTCCCTGCAAACTTCATCTTTCTTGAAAGGCCAAAGATGATATCTAGAGACCTGAAGTCATAGGAGAAATCAGTTGTTAATGATGTATTTTCAAAGAAGAGGTTCTCATCCTCTTGTTGTAAAGCTGCATTATTTCCCAGATTAATCACAATATTTGGCATGTTAAATTTCATAAGGGAGACTAAGGAGTCCTCAATAGCATAATGAACCCTCTCCAAAACCTGAAAAATAGTTAATGGAAATTTTAGTCACATTCTTTTCATTATCTTAAATGAAAAGTTACAAATAACAGCTAGGTTCGATAAAAGATTAAACACTATATAAAAAATTCTCCAAAATCTACGCATGATGATAGCAGTTCCCTATCTTAGAACATCTTTTGGCAGGCAAGCACACAGTTTTCAAGAGGTGAAAAAACAGCTGCAGTTTTTTACCAGAAAAGTAATGATACCTAATGGTTAATACAGTAGGTTATCTTCAGCTGATTCACAAAGTTCATGTTTCTACCTTTTGTGATAATCTGTGGAGTTAAAGTTAAACAGGTGGAGCCAGGCAAATAAGACCCAAAGACTAATCAGGTTGTGCTTCATTTCTAGACAAACTATCATTGTCGAAAATTTACTGTTGTAAAACACAAACAACAAAACCACATGAACATGAATGATAACAATCAATGGAACGGTGTATATGCTATTTATGGATACGAGGATTAAACAGGATCCACACCCAAGATACATATAACACAAATATTACATTCAACACCCCCCTTCAAGTTGGGCATGGATTTCAATTATGCCCGATTTGGCCACGTTCATCTCATGATGTGCAGTGGAAAGGCCTCTGGTGCACACATTTGGCCAATGGATCTTCTGATTTGATAAACAGTAAGCAGATTTGGCCATCGTTGATCTTTTCCGGATAAAGTGCCGATCCACCTCAACATTCTTGGTCCGATCATATTGAAGTGGATTATAAGCAAAGATTGATCATGGCTTTATCATCACAATTAAGCTTCATTTGGAGACTGACGAAGAAACCCATATCATTGAAGCATGGTATGGACCAACAGCGTTTCTACAGTTCCGAGTTTGCCCAGACCCTTGCCAATTCCTTTACAAAAAATCCAGATTAAGTTTTTTTTTCAAACTAGCAGTATGAGCCAAAAACGGATCCGGTTGGCACATTCCTCGTGGGAGGAAGAAAGAGTACCTAGATCCATGTCTACTCTTTTTCTTATATTATCTTTGTGTAAGCTATGGTTTCTGCCCGAACTCTTTTGACCTGGTCAATTAAAAGAGGTTGTAACTTGTGATTGCACAGCAGTCAGCCTGGACACTCAGCTCTGCCACACAGAGTCTGCCTTTTGTTTCTCCATATAATTACTTCTTCAAGGTAAAATGAGTAACCAGTAAAGCGGTTATCATCCATGGATACAACCCGATCAGCATCTGTGTGAGCTTCGACAGTGGCCGCAGGAGGGGTGGGCACTGCTGCGGTGGCACCGCCTGCGTGCTAGTGATGGCTTGTCGGAAGCATCTAAGCTGAAGTGGATTCGCGTTAGGGGATCCCTTTTGCGGCACGAACTCTGGCGGAGATCCGCTTTTTGCCAAAGGGTATCGCCTCGGTGGTAGAGATGGAGTCCTCCGGTTGCAAACCGGGGGAACCTGTTGATGCGGTCCTTCGGGTAAAGAACCTTGGCTCGGAGCAGCTAGACAGATGGAGGGTCAACTCAAAGGGGCAGACGGTGCATCTGGTGCTTGATAAGGTTGAGCAATGCTCGATGGCTCCTGTTCCTTTTCGGGGGCGTGGAGGTCGGGCGGCGGCGATTTCCGATGCGGAGGCTGGTGAAGCGGCGGCTTTGTTTTATGTGCGGTGCAAGGAAGGCCAACGGTCGTGAGGCGCGCCTGTGGTGGTGACGACTTCTCGAGTTCCGCATGGTATCACTTTTGGGTCTTTCACCAAAACGAGGACGCAGGAAGGTCCAGCAGCGATGCCTTTTCGATTCCCTTCCATATATGGGGCAAGGTCTAACGTATCTGCAGGGCCCGTACCACCTCGGGCCACGAAACCTCGCTCAGATGCCATGGCTGCCCCAATTGGGGTCCGGATTCAATATCTGATTTTCGTTGTTGGGTCGGGAGCTAATCGGTCCGATCTGAACTCAGGAGCAGAACGTGTTGGAGATCCGCCTCACGGCACCTCCCCAAGCGGTCTCGTCTTGGTGGACCCGCGGTCTGCGGGGGAGAGGGGAGGGTGTCTGACTATTTCACAGGAAGTGGCCAACCTCACTCTGATCCACGGTGGACTCGGTGTATCATGCGAGATTCGCTCCGCAGGTAGCCCCTTTCGTGAGGTTGAAGATATCGAGGGGGTGCTAGGGGTCGGGGGGGCGGCGCGCGGAGGGGCCCAAGTGACGGGGAGGGTGTTGTAGGTTCAGGGAGGGAGCCGGTAAGGGAGACTCCTCGCATGGCGTTGAACGGACGGGAGGCGGAATGGGTCGCTGAGATTGGTGGGAGTGGGCCTTGCGGGTAGGTGGGCGAGGTTTCGGCTGGGAGGCTTGTCGATGCACAACAGGAGGAGGCTGGTAAGAGGTTCGGCATTGTTTATCTGCAGAGGGAAATTTCCAGATCAGCAAGGAAAAAGAGAAGAGCGGCCATCATGAACGCATCTCATGATGTGGAATCCTTTCAGCGCCCGCAGATGGGAACTTCTGGTCTAGGGGTCGTGCCCAACCTCCAGAACCGCTACAACGTGCTGGATAGGAACTATGTGGAGGTCCTTCGGTGCTGGGACTATGGATGACTTTCGTTCGATGGACGCGGTCGGCGCGTCAGGCGGTATCATTCTGGCTTGGCGCTCGACAAGGTTCTCCTTCTCTATGCGCATTGGGAGACACTCTTTGTCCGTGGTTTTGTCTCGGACTAACTCAAACGCTTCTTTGGCACTCACTTGTATTTAAGCGCCTACCTGCCATGTGACTCGGTGGGAGCTTTGAGAGGATTTACGTGAGGAGGCCTCTGCTTTTGCGGATATGCCGTGGTTACTGGGGGGCGACTTCAACGTCACCTTACTCTCTAATGACCGTCCTCGTGGCCGCGGGGGGCAGGACCCAGGTTCTTTCGACTTTATTGAATTCATTCAGGATTTGGCATTGGAGGGGCTGCTGCCCAATGACATTTCCTATACTTGGAGGAATAACGTTTCCAGATCGAGGATTGATAGATTTTTGGCGAACGTCAGATTGATGGAGGCCTTTCCGTTATGTGCGGTGTCCTCTCGACCGCGATCTTTCTCTGACCATAGCCCAATTATTTGGGATTCTGGGGAAGAGCTTCGCCCTCGGGGGCTCTTCCGTTATGAAAGGTGTTGGCTACTGGAGCCGAACTTCAAGGATTTGGTGAGGAACCATTGGGCCCAGACCACGTATGTGGGTTCTGCTGCCCGCCGCTTCGATCACAAGCTCGCGTCTCTCAGGAGACTTTTGGCGTCGTTTAAAAAGGATTCTCGCCTGGCCCGTGTGGAGGCACGTAAGGCGGCGGATGATGTTATTTTGCGGTTGGATCGTGTGGAAAACGAGAGAGAGTTGCAACCGGCGGAGTTGGCTGAGCGTGCTGCTGCCGCTGATTTGGTTAGAGCGGAGGACAAGAAGAGGGCCATTGAATGGCGTCAGCGTTCGCGGTTGCGGTGGATTAAGGAAGGCGATGCGAACACCGCTTTCTTTCACCGGGTGGCCAGTGGTAGACGGCGATACAAATCTATTACGTCTCTCATGGTCAATGGCTCCCTCATTCATGGGGAGAAGGATTTGTGCGATGCTCTGGGGGCCCATTTCAAGGGTGCTTTTGGGCGCCACGTGCAGCGCTCGTGGCGATGGTCTGGGCGTGGGGCTCCCGCTCTCTTACCATCGGATGCGGTGGCCCTGACCAGACCGTTCACTATGGCTGAGCTCAAGGAGGCCGTCTGGGACCTCAACGCGGACGCTGCCCCGGGACCTGATGGGTTCCCCGTGGCATTTTACCGCGACTTCTGGGACGTGGTAGCTGATGATGTTCTGGAGGTTGCGTGCGAATTTTGTGATGGCAATCGTGGATTTGACAAAATTAACCGGGCTCTTATTGTCTTGATTCCGAAGTCTTCTTCGACCAATCGCATTGAGGACTTCCGTCCAATATCTATTTCCAATGGGATCTATTTGATAATAGCTAAGGTTTTGGCCAAGAGGCTAGCTCCCCTTCTCGACTCGCTCATTTCGCCTTCACAGGCTGCATTCGTTCGAGGGAGGCAAATTACCGATTGCTTTGCGGTGGCTTCCGAGATTATTGAGGCTTGGAGGAAGACTTCTACAAAGGGGATTCTTTGGAAGATTGATTTTGCTAAGGCCTATGACTGCCTTGATTGGCGCTTCCTGTGGTCGGTTCTGAGGCGGAGGGGATTCCCGGAGGTTTGGATCTCTTGGGTGCGGCGTTGTGTGACCACGGCCTCCCTTTCCGTTCTTCTCAATGGGTGCCCTGTTGGGGGCTTCTTTCAGCCGAGGAGGGGGGTGCGGCAGGGATGTCCCCTCGCTCCCCTTCTATTTGTATTGGCAGTTGATGTCTTGCCTCGTATGATTGATGGAGTGGCTGCGGCGGGTCTCACACGTGGATGCTCTATTGGGCCCTTTCATGTTCCACTTATTCAGTTCGCTGACGACGCTATTTGCTTTATCGAGGGTGGTACCTCCGAGGTCTCCGGTATGGCTACTACCCTTCAGCTCTTCAGCGAGGTCTCGGGCCTATTGATCAATGGGACTAAGTCTAAGGTGGTTCCTTTCGCTATGCCGCAGGCGGAGGTTTTGGATTGCGGCCGGTTGCTGGGCTCCTCCCCTGGAGGGCTCCCACTTGATTATCTTGGCCTGCCTTTGGCTGTGGGCCGCGCTCGAATTCGAGATTGGAAGGCGGTGGTGGAAAAGATGGAGGCTCGCCTGACAGGGTGGCGCGCGGCTCTTCTGTCCAAGGGCGGACGGTTGGTTCTTCTCAAATCGGTGTTATCCTCAATCCCAATTTATTTCTTATCTGTCCGTGGTATGCCTAAGGGGATTCGGGTGCAGTTGGAAAAATGTATGCGGGGCTTCCTATGGGGAAGGAAGGGGGAGGGGAGAAGGGGGGTGCATTTGGTGGGGTGGGGTGATGTTACAAGGCCTAAGCGGGAGGGGGGTTGGGAGTGAGGCGAGTGGACGTGGTGAATGAAGCCCTCTTGCTTAAATGGGTTGCACGGGTTTGGGGGCGGGAGGAAAACTACATGTTGAATATCCTAAGGGAGACGCTGGGGGTGGAGGTGATCACCGGTTCTCGGGGGAACATCCCTGTGCAAACTTCTACTTTCTGGCGTGGCGTGGTAAATGTTTTAAACCGTAACCGATCCCTCTTTAAACCTGTGCTCGGCAAAGGGAATTCGTTTCGTTTTTGGACCGATGATTGGACGGGGAGGGGTGCTTTCAAGGACTTGTACCCTCGTTTGTACGCTTTGGTGGACGACAAAGATGCTTCCGTGGCCTCTTGCTGGGACGAGGGCTGCTGGTGCCCTACGATTACTGCGGATCAGCGTTTGGACGACTTCATCTCCCTGATGGATACGCTAGCGGGCGATTTCAAGCCCACTGATGGGCGGGACCATTGGGCTTGGAAGGATGGCCAGTTCTCTACCGGGAAGGCTTACCAGGCTCTTGTTCCCACCACGGTGGGGGATGACGCAACTCTTGTGCGCGATTGTCGATTCTTTTGGGGACTCAAGCTTCCTGAGCGCATTGGCATTTTCCTCTGGCTTTTTCGAAGAGGGAGACTCTTAACTCGCGATCGTTGTGCTATTTTGTTTCCCAATGTTCCGCACAATTGCGGTTTGTGCGACACAGAGCGAGAAACCATCGAGCACCTCTTCTTCGATTGTTGGCGTGTTCGTGCTCTTTGGGACGACCTGGGCTGGATCAATATCGCGACCTTTGCTTCCTTCTGCGAGAGCTTGGTGAATTCCAGGGGCAGGCCTAGGAAGGAATTGCTGGTCCCGATTGCACGCTTGTGGAGCATTTGGTTGGGGAGGAACGACGCCTTATTCGCAAGGCAGCGGTTCTACAAGGAAAATATATATATTATGGCGACACGTTTTGTGGTTAATTGGTCTTCTGGGTAGACTGCGATGTGTTTACGGCGGGGGGTATCTCTTCTCGGCTGCCCCCCCCCGGGTGTTGTTTTTGGCTTGAACTTTTTTCTCCTATGTAAATACTCTTTACATTTCCTTTTCAATACAATGGGGTGAACACCATTGAGTGTATCCCCTTTTTTCGAGCGTCAAAAAAAAACGTGCTGGATAGGAGAACCGCTAAGAGGTTGGGATTGATCCCACCTAAGATATCCAACCAGGTGATCATTAAATGAAGCTTCTATCGTGGAATGTACGGGGTTGGGGTCGCCCGGAAAAGCGCCTTTATGTCTGTAACCTAGTTCTGGAGGCTGGAACGGACATCTTCCTTCTGCAGGAGACGAAGATCTCTGGGAATGTTGAATCGTTAAGGCCAGGTGTGGATATTGGTGGTCGGTTCGAGCTCGCAACCTTAGAGGCCGAAGGTGCAGCGGGGGGATTACTGACAGGCTGGAAGGACAATTTTGGCATTCTGTAGGAGTCTAGATCCTTGACGTGTTTGTGCGTCTGAAGAGACGGATGGATGGACGTTGCTTCCTGATCACGAATATATACGGCCCGACGACCGGTGAGAGGGCTCTTTGGCGGTAGACTTGGAACAACATGGGACGGAAAATGCTATGGAGATTTGGGTAGCTGGCGGAGACCTGAATGTTACTCTTTTGCCCGACGACCGCCCCCAGAGGAATGGAGGCAAACAATGGTTCTGAGGAGCTAAGGAGGGTGGTGCATTGCCTGGACCTTTTGATGTTGCTCTTTTACGTGGCGCAATGTGAGATCTCGGTCGCAGTTGGATAGGTTCTTGCTTTCGCCCCAAGTCGCGGAGTTTTTCCCACTGTCGCGTGTGTGTGAGATCTCGGTCGCAGTTGGATAAGTTGTCTATCTTTATTATGTGCATAAGTCAAAAGAGAATTTTTGCTTGTTCAAGCTAAGAATTCTACACTTCGACTTGAGAAGAGTGTTTAAAAAGCAAGGTTGGATCAATTGTGTGGCAGTATCTTATGGAAATATATATATATATTATAGTAAGGAGTCATATGGATAGGTATATGGCCTACTGTGAGAGTCGAGTGTAAGTTGGATCTCTATATAGGGCTTTATACTATATGTTTCAAAAAAAGAAATCAATGCATATATACATGTTATTAAGACACTTCTCCAATGAAGTGGAATGGTCATCCTGACTGTCTCATACCATTTTTTTAAAGAACAAAGGGCCTCCATCGTCTATGGATGTGCCCAAAAACTTCACCATTTATCACCTCAATAAAAGTTATATGTCTAAGATAAGTAATAAGAAAGCAAGAAATTACAAGTTCCATCTCTCAACCTGCGCCTTAGGATGCGCCACTACATTTTCCCCATACATATGTTCCTGATGAAAGACCATGCCATTTCTGGAAATCCAAATTGCCCAGATCATTGCTAAGTACCTAGATCTCTCCTTCTATGTGCCATTCCATCCCTCCCCAATGGATTCACAGAAACCCAACACACAACCAATACGAATCGCATGATACCCGAACAGGTTCCAGGCCTCCAAAGAGCACATATACTTGAAGAACTAATTATTTCCATCCTCCACTTCCTCTTGGCATCGCAAACATGTAGGGTCAGCATTCGAAACGGAGCTCGTAAACTGTTGCCCAGTCAAGAGCATGCCCCTTCTAAAAAATCCTCAGGAAAATCTTCACACGAGTTAGACTAGTCCAATTCCATATTCTCCTGCAGCCCACCTTGCATCCTCTAGGGTCAAATCACAGAGCCCTTCGGAGCTAGGTAAGCCTCTCCCAACTAAGAAAACACCATCACGCCAGCACCAGTAGTCCGGTCCATCAATGGACCTGGCTACGCTCTCCATCTTCTCAAGCAACATCAATAACCCCCACAATCGATGACCAGAGAGCTCAAACCTAAATTGAGGGAAGAAAGAGTGTCCGCTCCAAACCTCAGCCACCGAAGCATCCTATTTAGTAGCGAACGCCATTAGCCATGGGAATCGCACTCCCAAGGCCCCTCCTTCACACCGAGCATCAGTCCAAAACTAGAATCCATTTCCGTCCCCAAGCACAGGTCTCAGGAAAGGATGAATCTTCTGCGCCATGCCACAAATGCCTCTCCAGACGTAGGAAGGTGTCGGTTCGAGCTTCCCAGAGCTAGGGAAGGTGCTATCGAACCCATAGATCTTGCGGATAATATTGCAAACCAAACTATAGCAATCCCCCCATATTCGTGCAATCCACTTGCTAAGCAGAGCCTTGTTCATCTCTTCCAACTTGCGTACCCAAGCCCCCATCATCCTTTAAGCATGTGACCGTCTTCCAGTCAACCAAAGAAAAACCATTTGTCTGACCAGAGGAGGACCAAAAAACTCCTCATGATGCCCTCAAGCCTCCGCACCCTGACAAGGAGTAGCATGGATGAGAGGAAAAAAATAGGAATCACAGATAGTACCGGCCTCAGCAACACCAACCAGCCACCTCTAAAAAACCAGATCAAATTCCACCCTACCAATCTCTACTCCAGCTTCTCATTCTCAATTACCGGAAGCCAATGTCTCGCATTCATCGCCCCCACCACCAAAGGAACACCTAGGTAACGCAGCGGTAATTGGCATTGTGGGGAGTGCAACCAACCAGTGCATCTCACAATCTCCTCCTCATCTAAGCCAAAAGGTATAGATTCCAACTTCTCCATGTCAATTCTTAGCCCCGAAACTGTCCCAAAGATGTCAAGAATTGATTACCATATCATCTACATACTGAAGGATAGATATTGAGATCTCTTTTGAAAAAGTCACTACAGAAACCCCTCATGACTACATGGTCAACTATAACCGACAGAGCATCAGTAGTAAGAATGAAAAGGAGCGGTGCCAAAGGACATCCCCTGGAAGACACCCCACTACGGCTGGAAATACCCCCCTCCCTTGGTTGATTGTTCACGAGCACCGCACATGACACGATCGTAAAAAACCTCTTCATCCATGCAATCCATTTATCTCGAAAACCATGCATATGAAGTGAATCCCAGATGAAACGCCAATCCATGCAGTCATATACCTTGGAGAAGTCCACCTTCCACATTATTCCCTTTGTTTTCCACCTATATCAGTCAGCCACAATCTCTGATATCATAGCCCACATTGTTCATAAGTTGTCTACCCGGAAGAAATGCACTTTGAACTGGTGATACGATCTTATTTAGCACCCCCCTCAAATGGCTTGCCAACATCTTTACCATAATTAGGTAGATCGCCTTCGATAGGACAATGGATCGGTATTCCTCAACCTTTATAGCAACATCTTTCTTGGTAAGCAAGAAAAGAAAGGCACGGTTGATTCTATCAAACCATAGTTTCCCTCCACAAACTCCGTCGCCACCCCCAATATCTCCTTTGCAATGAGATCCCTGAATTCCCTGTAAAAGAATATCGGAAAGCCATCCAGACCAGGGCACATGTCCGGGTTAAGGGCGAACGGAGCCTCTCAAACCTCCTATATCCCAAACGATCCCGTCAACTCCTCCGCATCAAAATCTGAGATGTTTCTCACCCGTAGACCCAGCACTCTCTCCGGTGTATGTTGCCCGCATGCTCATGCTCATAGATATTGAGATCTCTTTTGAAAAGCCACTGCAAAATACCCCTCGTGACTACACGGTCAACCATAACCAACAGAGCATCCGTAATAAGAATGAAAAGGAGCGGTGCTAAAGGGCATCTCCTGGAAGACACCCCACTACAGCTGGAAATACCCCCCTCCCCTGGATGATTGTTACGAGCACCGCACATGACACGATCGTAAAAAACCTCTTCATCCATGCAATCCATTTATCTCGAAAATCATGTATATGAAGTGAACCCCGGATGAAACGCCAATCCAAGCAGTCATATACCTTGGAGAAGTCCACCTTCACATTACTCCCTTTGTTTTCCACCCATGTCAGTCAGCCGCAATCTCTGATATCATAACCACACTGTCCATAAGTTATCTACCCGGAAGAAATGCATTTTGAACTGGTGATACGATCTTATTTAGCACCCCCCCCCCCTCAAATGGTTTGCCAACATATTTGCCATAATTAGGTAGATCGCATTCGATAGGGCAATGGATCGGTATTCCTCCACCTTTATAGCAACATCTTTCTTGGTAAGCAAGAAAAGAAAGGCACGGTTGATTCTATCAAAACCATAGTTTCCCTCCACAAACTTCGTCGCCACCTCCACTATCTCCTTTGCAATGAGATCCCTGAATTCCCTGTAAAAGAATATCGAAAAGCCATCCAGACCAGGGCACATGTCCGGGTTAAGGGCGAACGGAGCCTCACAAACCTCCTATATCCCAAACGATCCCGTCAACTCCTCCGAATCAAAATCTCATATGTTGCTCACCCGTACACCCAGCCACCTCTCTCCGATGTATGTTTCTCACATGCTCATGCTCATAGATATTGAGATCTCTTTTGAAAAGCCATTGCAAAAACCCCTCGTGACTACACGGTCGACCATAACCGACAGAGCATCAATAGTAAGAATGAAAAGGAGCGGTGCTAAAGGACATCCCTTGGAAGACACCCCACTACAGCTAGAAATACCCCCTCCCCTGGTTGATTGTTATGAGCACCGCACATGACACGATCGTAAAAAACCTCTTCATCCATGCAATCCATTTATCTCGAAAACCATGCATATGAAGTGAATCCCATATGAAACGCCAATCCACGCAGTCATATAACTTGGAGAAGTCCACCTTCCACATTACTCTCTTTGTTTTCCACTTATGTCAGTCAGCCACAATCTCTCAGCCACAATCTCTGATATCATAACCACACTGTTCAAAAGTTGTCTACCAGGAAGAAATGCACTTTGAACTGGTGACACGATCTTATTTAAACCCCCCCCCCCACTCAAATGGTTTGCCAACATCTCTGCCATAGTTAGGTAGATCGCATTTGATAGGGCAATGGATCGGTATTCCTCCACCTTTATAGCAACATCATTCTTGGTAAGCAAGAAAAGAAAGGCATGATTATTCTAACAAAACCATAGTTTTCCTCCATAAACTCCGTCGCCGCCTCCATTATCTTCTTTGCAATGAGATCCCTGAATTCCCTGTAAAAGAATATCGGAAAGCCATCCAGACCAGGGCACAAGTCCGGGTTAAGGGCGAATGGAGCCTCACAAACCTCCTATATCCCAAACGATCCCGTCAACTCCTCTGCATCAAAATTTGAGATGTTGTTCACCCGTACACCCAACCACCTCTCTCTGATATGTGTTGCTCGCATGCTCATGTTCTTCAAGTAATCTGCCACCACCCTTGTAACCTCCACCTTCCAGCGTACTTCTACACCCCCAAATTAGATCAAGCGGAACACATCCCTCGTTCTGCCATTTGCCACAATAAAAAAACTAGTATTTGCATCACCCTCCCTCAACCATTTTTGCCTTGACATTTGTCTCCACTCAAATTCCTTCTTCCTATCCTCCTCGTCCGTGATCATTTGGGCCATCCCCGACTCAAAATCTCATCCTCATCCAACTCCCTATCATCCTCCAGTAAATCCAATCTCACCAATTCTTCATGGGTCTGATTTCATCTCTAGTCACGCTCAGCCCTAATGTCCCTCCTGAAATCTAGGAGTATGTGTCGCAGTGCAGCCAACTTCAATGCTAACATCGCAATAATTGATCCCTCCACATCCAAGCTCCACCTTCAATCGGGTATATTGGAAGACCTGATTTAACCAAGCTAAGGAAGATACCCGAAACCAAGCCCTTCGTTTCCACGCATGTTAGAATCGTACTCATAATGATGGCGGCGACAATAGGGCGTTCAATCAATGCCTATGATTCACGTTCCCTAAATCACGTCGGTTCTGAGATTCCCTCCTTAAAGACCGTTGCTTGATTCACTTCAACCTCGTCGCCGCCGCCATCGCTCCGCCGCCACGGGGTTTTTCATCTAAAGGCAAAAGCAAGATTGCCACCAGTCTACGTCCAAGCCATATAGTTGCCCTCATCGAGATCGGTGGTTTGTATCCTCGCATCAGCACGACCATCTCATGATCCTCGCTCGAACGCATTCCAAAGCAAAAGATCTCATCGACCTCTCCTACATACAACGCCTCACGAAGGACCTCCACCTTCTGGCATCTCAGCAGGACGCCCAGAACCTTCATCTTCCAAGCCTCTTCGCCATTCCCCGACGCCCCATCCAGAAACTGTGGTTTTCACCACTGAATAAGCCCCCTTGATTCCAGTGGTAAGCAACCCTCCAAGGCCCCTTTCATCACCTCCTTCATGCATGATGGTGATAAGCCCCTCAGACAAAGTAGCCCTCACTGAAGACGGAGAATATCAACCCCCGCGCCACTCACAATCTCCGTCATAGGCCATCTTGTATCTTTCGCATAGACTCCTCCTCGCCTTCCCCGGTTAGGACTCCGTCGAGCAGATGTTCGATCGTCGCTCCCTCAAACAAGCACATGAATATGTTAACAAAGTCTGCTTCTGTGCACCGTCCTTCTACTTAGACGGCCACCCCTTCTCTTCTTATTCGCCTCGCTCCACAGACCCTCCCTCGCCAACTCCTCCATGACGGTGTCATCAGCTTCCTCCCCCTCGCCATCTCGCACCTCCGCGCTACTCTCTCTGATTAGGGTGGCCCTCCGCTTATCGGAATCGAAGATCTCCCTCCCACTCTCCCACCGCTCCCGCACCTACATGCACTCCCCATTCTCGGGTGTCACCATGTTCATGTCGTAGTTGAAATATCGTCTCATTATGCTTTGATACTATTGTTGACATGATTTCTCTTTATTTTAAGGTTCAGCTTTCCACAACTAATCGTGGAAGAACAATTTCAAATGCAATAAAATTTAGCACATGTTGTCATACCCCTGCCTCACATTGGAGATAGTTAATTTCAAAACCACAATTTTAAAGGAAAAGAACTACCTGAAATAAAATATTTAGCTCGTCTATGAATGGTAATGCAGTGACCCCAACAGTGGTCCCACTCAAAGCCATAGATAAGGCATTTGCAACAGTGGAAAATGAATAATAAGTATCCCTGCAAAGAAGGAAGAGTGTGAAAACAGCCACAAAAGAAACTCCACAAGTGCAATAAGCGTTTGCACCCATGTACATACTATTGCTCAGACAACAACAATAAAAATTCATAGCCATGAAGACAGAGGATCAGCCCAAAAACCAAACAAACTTGCAAGAAGAATTTGAGGCATTCAGATTCACCATTAAATCAGTAAAGTTAAATAAGACCATAATTAGCAAAAACATCCTTTCACAAAATATAAATATATATTTAACTAGTTAAGATGTTGAAATAATAATAATCAGGAGACATGACATCATCACTATAGTCAACTCATCATACCGCTCAAGTCAGCCTATTACAAGCTGTGTTTCTTCTGAACAGAAAATTGATTTTGAGGCAATAAACAATGCTGGATTGAATAAGATATTTATACTAATTGGACCATGTGGACAAAGACGAATGAATTGCTTATTCATGAGGTCCTAAGATTCTCCTATATAAGTGGAGAAACCTATTTGGGTAAATTACATAATAGAGACAGAAAGAAAAGATAATACATAGAAATATAAAAGATAAATAATATCTCAATACTCCCCATCAAGATGGAGCATAGATATCAATCATGTTGGTCTCGAAACAGCATCCTTGAAATGACCATCTGGCTAGGGCCTTGGTGAATACATATGTTGTTTGTTCCCCTGAACTGACCTGAGAGGTGGAGATAAAGTCATCCTGAATCATGTCAAGAATGTAGTGACAGTCGACCTCGATATGTTTGGTCCTCTCATGGAAGACAGGGTTGTTGGCAATGAAAAGAGCTGCCTGGTTGTCGTATAGAAGATGCATGGGAAGAGGCACGTCAATAACTAGGTCAGTTAGAACAGATCTGACCCACATCATCTCCGTACTCCATTGTACCATGACTCTGTACTCACTCTGCACTCGATATGGCGACCATTGTCTGATTCTTGCTCTTCTATGACAACAAGAGCTCCCTATGAACACTGTAAAACCTGGGGTATACTTCCTATCCTCAGGAAATCCCGCATAATTTGCATCTGTGCATACTGTAACGACAAGGGATGTTCCTTTTCTAAATAAAAGTATACTACCTTGAGAGGTCTTCAGATTCCTCAGAATCGTATGGATCACATCCATATGTGCCTATCTAGGTTGCTCCATGAACCGGATCACTCTACCCGGTGCAAAGGATAAATCTGTCCCAGTAATGGTCACATATAGGAGCTTCCCAACGAACTTCATGTACCTCATCTGTGTCATCATCATATAACTTCATGCTTGGGTCCATGGAGTAGTGGCAGGCCTACAATCTACCATGCATGTCTTAGAGAGAAGATCCGTAATGTACTTCCTCTGGGTCATAACAAAACCCCACTAGTTCCTTGCGAGCTCAAGTCCAAGAAAGTAAAGTAAATCATCAAGGTCCTTAGTTACAACTGTTAATCGAGGAAATCCTTGGTTGCACCAACGTTCTATGCATCATCCCCTATAACAATGATACCATCAACGTAGACCAGTATAGCAACTGTACCCTCTGAGTCCTCTGAACGAATAGTGAGTGATCTGCAATCGATCTCAAGAACCCATGTTGCTTTATCAAGTCCGAGAGCTTCTAAAACCATGCTTTTGAACTATACTTAAGGCTTTAGATAGCCTTATGAAGTATATACACCATATGACACCCCCCCCTAGCAGCAAACCCAGACGACGGGTGCATGTATACTTCCTCCTGCAGGACACCATAATGAAATGCATTCATTCTTCACATCGAGCTGGTATAGGGACCAATCATGTGTCGTTGCAACAGAGACCGATTCGCAATGTAGAATGTCGAGGTACAGGAGAAAAAGTATCATAATAGTCCACCTCATACGTATGAGTGAACACACAAGCCACAACCCTCACCTTCTAGTGATCCATGCTGCCATCTGCTTGGTGCTTCACTCTGAACGCCCACTTGCATCCCACGATATATGCATTGGTAGGAGCTTTAATGATGCTCCACGTGCCATGTGACTGTAACGCAACCATCTCCTCCTCCATGACAAGAAGTTACTGATTGTCCTGTATCGCCTCCTGGTATGTCTGCGGTATCTCCACGAATGATAATCCAACGATAAATAACCAAAATCCTCTGAGAGACCCCCTAAAGAGACATCGACTGCAAGAGGATAAGTAACACATGTAAGTCTCCGCTTCTGGAGAGCAATAGGCACATCAAGATCGCATGTCTTCTCCTCGACCTGAAGACTAGCCTCTTGAGAGGGTACACGCTCATCCTGGAAAGTAGCATGTTGCATGGGCGTATCACTAATACCATCAGTAGAAACAATGTGCTCAGAACATACTTGAGGTGTGCTGGATGATGGGGAAGGTCCATGAGCAGGGGGAACTGTGGGAGGCATGCGGACGTAAAAATGTGGCAACAAGTGAGCCAAGGTACTATGTGGCATAGTGGAGGAGCCATGGGAACATGTGGTGTTGATGGAGGTAGTGGTAGTGGTGGTGGCGATAGAGGTGGTGGAGGTGGAGGAGCTAGTGGGACTGGAAGTGGTGGTGTCATAGGAGGAGGCACATATACCTCCTCTCCAGAGTCAGCATATTACTTGTATGAGAGAAATACATGATAGACTCAAAAAAATGACAGCAGCCCTGACATAGTACTTATGTCTAACAGGGTCGAAGCAATGGTACCCCTTTTGGGTACAAGAGTAGCCTACAAAGACACACTTGACAGCTCTATGAGAGAGCTTGTCACGACCAGGAGTCATGTGGTAGACAAAAGCCACATAATCAAACACACGGGGAGTAAGAGAGAACAAGTCTTTCTCGAGCAACGTAATCGAGTAAGGGACCTTTTCTCCTAAAATAGATGACGGCATATAGTTTACTAAGTAATAGGCAGTGAGAACAGCATCACCCAGAAAGAGTGTGGAGCACGACTCTTGATCAAAAGTATCATGGTCACAACAAGCAAGTGATGGTGACGATGAAACCCCGTGTGCAAGGGACAATACTTATCTGATGGAGCGCTGGTGGAGAGTGAAGGCGAGTGAGAGAGCGACTGCGAAGGGGGCTGCCGGCGATCAGGGCCGAGAGGTCGGTGTGTGTGCGTCGGAGAGCTCTACATGGGGGGTTCGTGATGCGTCGGAGAGAGCTGCATGGGGGGCTCGCGATGCTGGAGGAAGGCTGAAGGAGAAGGTGGGGTTGCATGGGGGAGGCGGAGTTATCGGGGAAGGAGGGGGAGGCATCGTTGGTAGGGTTGGCGGTGAGGGGGTGGGAGGGGGGGCGGGGGTAGGGGGGTTCAGGTCTCTCACAGGAAACCGGAAAAGCGATGCTTCAGATGTGGCCTTCGTGGTCATCTGGCCTCGATCTGCGAGGTTCCTCCTAGGTGTTTTGGTTGCGGAAGGCTGGGTCACTGGAAGGCGTCGTGCGGGTTCCGATTAGGGAGCGATCGATCCTCCTCCCAGTATCCTCGACGCGTGGGCAGTGATGGGGTGACGTCTGGTGGCACCCTCTTCGGGCAGAGGTCTTTTGCTCAGGTCGCGGCGGGTGTTAGCAGAGGTACGTGTGGGGATATCTTTGGAGCTGTGGCTAAGGCGGTTTCTTCTTCCTTACCGAAAGAAGTGGCGACGAGGCGGCTGCATGCCGACGTTTTGCATGAGATGTCGTTCGTGAGGGGGTGACGAACGTGCAGAGGGCGTTGATCGTGTGGCGGTGGTCGGGGTTGCTCTGCGGAGGTGCATCTCTTAGGATAAGGTGAAGACCCATTTGCATGGTTTCTTGGGATCCCAGTTCGCTGGGGACGTGGTGGTTTTGGATGACAACCGTTGCTGTGCTCGTGGTCTGTCCCCGGAGCAATGGGAAAGGCTTATTAGAAATGGAGCGACTAAAGATGTTTCTTGAAAGGCCTTTGCGTTTCGCGGATGGGGCTTGCGCGAACGTCGAGGTGTGCGTGGCGGAAGTGCGCGGGGTCCCCTTCCTCTCTAGGTCGGTTCATTGCCTGAACAAGTCTCTCCGGCGTTGGGGTGAAGTTCTTGCGGTCGTCGACGATGGGCTGAAGCCAAACGCTGATTGGAACGTTACGCGAATTCTAATGGAGTGCAACAAGGGGCTTCTGGATGATACGGTTGGTCAGCTACTTTCTGAGACCATGGTAATCGATCGTTTCTGATGTCGGGTGGAGCTGTCATTCGTCGAGCCTCCTGCTCCGCCGGAGGCGGTGGCCTCGCGCTAGGGCGGTGTCGACGGCACGGTGGCTACGCGGTTGGACGGAGACGCTCCGTCTTCCGGGCGCCAGTTGGCCTTGCATGGTGGCGGTTCAAGTGTTTCGCCTTGCGTGTTGGGACTCGCACGTCCTTTCGGGTTCCAATCTCGGGTGGTGTGTAATGCGGCTGCTAACGACGGTTGGTTTGCTGAGGTGGCTCTTGCGGGATCTTTTCCCTTGGAGATGCGGTCCGAGGATCTGGTTCGTGGTGTTGATGCTCAATGTGCGGGTCCTTTGCTGAGCCGTGCGGATCCTTTGTCGGATCGTGCGGATGCTTTGCCGGGCCGCGCGATACTGGATACTAAGTACATTTTATTCGGTCCCGGGGGATTGGAATGGCCGGCCCGAAACCCTGTCTTTCTTCCTGCTCCCACTCCTCAAGTGGCCTTCTGGCATCGTACCAATGTTGTGGAACTCTCTTCGGGTGCAGGGGTCGACTTTGTGGGGAGGTCGAGATGTGCGCGGGACCCTCCCGGTCATGTGGTTGGGCTTCGTAGCAGTTCCTGTGTGGATCCTCTTTTCCGCGGAGATGGCGGCATTTCTGACTTCGTTGCTGCTCTGAGCTCTTCTGTGACTCTCTTGGAAGTGGAGGGTGCTAGCGATGGGGAGAGCCTCTCTGCAAAGCGTTCGGGGAAGAGATACAGGAGGAGGAACAGGTCTCGTGCGGTCGTCTCCCAGTAGCAGTCTTGTGCGACTCTTAAAGATTCTGTGGCGGGTGCAGCGGGGCTCGTGCATATCGGGGAACACCCAGACGTTTCCTTATGAAGGTCCTCTCATGGAACGTGAGGGGGTTGGGGGAGTCGGGCAAGAGAAGAACTTTGGGTTCAAGATTCTCTGAATGGGGATGTGATGTTGTTTTGTTGCAAGAAATGAAGTTGCGTGGGATCGATGATGTCCTCTGGCGCTCTTTCAGCACGAAGGGATTGGACGAATTCAGGTCTTTAGATGTGGATGGGGCGGCAGGGGGAATTCTTATTACGTGGAGATCGGCGGCTTTCACTTTCAACGCGATGCTCAGGGGGAGACATGTTTTATCTGTTCAATTGGTACGTGTGGATTCTGTCACGCCTATTGCTTTTTTTTTGTATTTATGGCCCTTACTATCACATTAAAAGGAAAGAACTATGGGATGATGTACGGGAGGCCGGCCGGCTTTTTGGAGGGATCACATGGCTCCTGGGGGGCGATTTCAATGTCACGCTCCACTCTTCGGATAGGCCCCGATCTAGGGGAGGGCACGACCCGGGTTCTCTCGATTTTGCGGAGGTTGTTGACTCGTTGGCGCTGGAGGCTCAGGTGGCGGAGGATATTACTTACACTTGGAGAAATAGTAATTCCCGCTCTCGCATTGATCGTTTCCTGGCTTTTGGGGACTTTCTTGATCTATTCCCTCTGTGTTCGGTGACGTCTCGGCCCCGTACATTGTCTGACCACTCGCCTATTTGTGGGATTCTGGGGACGCCCCACCGGTAAGGGGATTCTTTAGATACGAAAAATGCTGGTTGTTGGAGGAGGGCTTCAAGGACATGGTGATCTCTCATTGGTCTCAGACGCAGGGGGAGGGATCCGCGGTGTCCAGGTTTACGCAAAAATTAACATCGTTATGGAAGAGATTATCTCAGTTCAAGAGGGATTCTAGGGAGGCGAGGGTTGCTGCCAGGCGGGAGGCCGAGGAGATCGTTTACAACTTCGACGCCATCGAGAGCGTTAGGGAGTTGCGGCTTGAGGAGTTAAATGCGCGCTCTCTTGCGCAAAAGCGGATTAAGGATCAGAAGAGGGTAATGGAGTGGCGCCAAAGATCGAGGATGTCTTGGCTTAAGGAGGGGGACGCCAATACGGCTTTCTTTCACCGAGTCGCCAGCGGGAGGAGACGTTCTAATGTGTTACGCTCTATCTCGATCAATGGGGTTCGGGTCGAGGGGGACAGGGAGATGGGGAGAGCTATCACTGCTCATTTCAAGGAGCTCTCTGCGAAGCTATCCCCGAGGAGGTGGCGGTGGTTGGGGCGTGGGACGGCGTCCCTTCCGCCCGATATGTGCGGGGATTTGACACGGTCGGTGTCGTTGGAGGAGGCCAAGGCGGCAGTGTGGGAGTTGAACGTGGATGTGTCACCGGGGCCCGATGGTTTCCCGATCGCGTTCTATCGGGACTTTTGGGAGATGCTTGGTGATGAAGTGCTGGAGGTTATCACCGAATTTTGCAATGGTAATGCGGGTTTTGACCAGGCGAATAAAGCCATCATTGTATTGCTTCCTAAATCGTCGGCAACGGAGCGCATCGAGGATTTTCGTCCCATCTCTATTTCCAACGGCATATACCTTATTGTGGCCAAGGTGCTTGCTCTTCGCCTTGCTCGGGTCCTTGACTCGATCATCTCTCCGGTCCAGACGGCCTTTATTCACGGCAGGCAGATATCGGATTGTATAACGCTCGCATCGGAAATGATCGCGGATTGGAGGAAAGAGGGGAACATGGTATTCTTTGGAGGGTCGATTTCGCTAAAGCTTATGACTGCCTTGACTGGAAGTTCTTGTGGTCGGTTCTGCGGAGGCGTGGTTTTCCGGATGCGTGGATATCGTGGATGCGTCGTTGTGTGACTACTGCGTCTTTCACTGTGTTGGTTAATGGCCGCCCGGAGGGCGGGTTCTTTCAGCCGAGAAGGGGGGTCCGCCAGGGATGCCCCCTTGCTCCTTTACTCTTTGTTATTGCAGCGGATGTTTTGGCTCGCATGGTTGATCGTGTTGTCCAGAACGGCCTCTCAACGGGATACTCCAAGAGCGGGATGAGTGTGCCCATGCTCCAGTTTGCGGATGACACCTTTTTTTATTGAGGGAGGCCTCTATGAGGCTTCGGATATGTCGGCAACTCTGGACCTTTTTAGCGAGTTGTCGGAATTACATAAGAATGTGAACAAGTCAAAGATGGTCCCTTTTGAGCTTTCGGAGGGGGAAGCGGCTGATTGTGGGCGTGTCTTGGGGTCTCCTCCGTCTGATTTGCCTATTGAGTACCTTGGTATGCCGTTAGTGGTAGGGAGGGCCAGGATCAGGGACTGGCTTTCGAGAAGGTGGAGAAGCGGCTGGCTGGGTGGCGTTCGGCTTTTCTCTCGAAGGGGGGGTCTGGTACTCCTCAAGGCGGTTCTCTCATCGATTCCGGTATATTTCTTTTCTAATAGCCAGATGCTGGTGGGGATTCGCGCGTGCCTCGAAAAGCTTATGCGCAGATTCCTGTGGGGAAAAAATGGGGAGGCGGCGGGAGGCATACACTTGGTGGGGTGGGACGAGGTCACGCGTCGCAAGCACGATGGGGGCCTGGGCGTGCGGAGATTGGAGATTGTAAACGATGCTTTCCTTCTTAAGTGGGCCAATAGGATTTGGGGCCCTGGGGAAGACTTCTTTTCCAACATTTTGCGGGAGATTCACGGGGCTAGCGGGGCATTGGATGCCCGGGCCCAGTTAATTGGTACTCTGACTCCGTTCTGGCGGGGTGTGCTGGAGGTTTTTGAAAGAAATTTGGCGCTCTTTATGCCGGTTATGGGGAATGGAGGGTCCTTCAGATTTTGGAAGGATAATTGGACGGGAAGAGGGATCTTTGACAAGGATGCCAGCATCGCGTCGTGCTGGGCGGATGGGTGTTGGCTCCCGACCTTCAGGGCTAATTTCTCGGATCAAAGGCTTGATGACTTTCTTGCACTTATTGATGCCATTGGGGAGCTGGCAAGCCTACTGGGGGACGTGACCATTGGTTATGACGGGGTGGTCCTTTCTCGGCTCGGAAAGCTTACGGGGCAATATCTAGGCCCCCACCTGCGTGGTCGGATTTGTCGGTTCGTGATTGCGGGTTCCTTTGGGGATTGAAGCTACCTGAGCGTATTGGGTTCTTCCTTTGGCTTCTCCGGCGGCAAAGGCTGATGACGAGGGATCGTTGCGCAAGGCTCCTCGTCAATATTTCTAACAGATGTGTTTTATGTGAAGCGGCTGTGGAGACCATTGATCACCTTTTTTTCGCTTGCCCCATGGTCAATGGGGTCTGGCAGGATGCGGGCTTCAATTAGGTTTGCATGAATGACTTGACGACCTTCTGCGATTCGTTGGTGAACAATGGTAACAGGGAGAGAAGGGACATCCTTCGGCCAGTTTCGGGGCTGTGGGCGATTTGGCTGGGGAGGAACGCTGCTCTCTTCTCGGGCCAGCGTTTCTACAAGGAGAACGTTCTAATTCACTGTGAAAGGTTGTTTGATGATTGGGTCTAGGGTTTTGTTCCTTGTCAGGCGTCTTTTGTTTTTGTTGATTCCTATTGTACCTTTGTTTTCTGTTTTTTTTTCCTTTTAATATATTGGGGTGAACACCGCTGAGTGTATCCCCCTTTTTTGGCTCAAAAAAAAAAACAAGCAAGTGATGGTGTTTGTGTTCCACAATACTGTTCTACTGAGAAGTATAAGCACACGAGGTCTTGTGTATGATGCCAAGAGACTTGAAGAACTCAGAAAGATATAATGTGCAGAACGTTGACGCGTCAAAGCGAACAAACTTGACTGTAGCAGAAAAAATATTCTTTATTTCAATAATGAGAAATTTAATGACAAACACAGCTTGAGACTAGTTTTTTAAAAGAAAACGCAAAATAGTCAAGAAAAGCCATCCATAGCTACATGATAAAAATTGTATCTCCGGTGATCAGGAACACAACTAAGACCCCAAATGTCAAAATGGACAAGCTCAAATAAATGATTGCTACTACTACTCAGATGACCGAGAAAGGAAGAACGGTAATGCTTCTCAAGCTAACAAGCCTTGCATTGGAAGGTAGAACGCGTAGATATCTGTACGATGACATGACACAGCTTCTGCAAAAGGTGACTAAATCGAAGATGCCATGTGTATGGTGAGATTAATCCAGTAGTAATTAAAAAGGCACCAGCATATGGAGATTGGACCAGTCTGTAGAGCCCCCTTTGCTCACGGTCACATCCATCACCTTGCCCATGAGTATGTACTAAAACACAAAAGAAGAGGAGTCAAAAATGACACGAAAATGCAAATCCTTAGTGATTTGACTAACAGAAAGTAAATTCATCTCAATCCGGTGCATGTAGCACAATCTGCAGGCGCATGGATGGCGTAAAATGGGTATCCCCCTGTCCTGTAAGAAGTAAATGAGCTTCATTCGCAATCAAGACTGATCTGCCAGGGGGTACATATCTGTATGAAGTAAACTATGCTCTGACTCCACACAGATTGTAGAAAGCATCGGAATGCATGATCCACTCTGTCAAATCTGCCCTAGTACAAGTGGTAAAAGCATAGGCTATACCTGAGGAGTTCGAAGATGTTTTGGGGCGAACACCGATGAGTGTATCCCCCTGTTTTTTGGCCTCAAAAAAAAAGATGTTTTGGTAGAGGTTGCAACATCTGAAGGGCGTGGTATTGCCGGCAACATGGATCATTATCAGCCTCAGACAAGAGACAATATCATCTAAGCATGAATATGTAGAAGTGGTCAAACTGTCAAGAGGCTATGATTGCTCGGCTACATGTGTAGAAGCGGGATACTCATGCTTAAGATAGCATGTCTCCTCTGAATGGACAGGACGACTACAATAGATGCATAGACCACGCTGACATTCGCCTCCTCTGCTACATGGACCATGCCCTCTGAACTGAGAAGTACTTCTCAGGTCACGAGATGCAGCCATCGTTGAGGAGGTCTATGTGGTGGCAAGGGGTAAGACAATGATCATGTTGAGACGATTGTATACCTCCTCCATGAGAGGGATAGCCGCACCAGTAAGAAGTTGGGCGTGTGTTGCCTCGTACTTAAGATCTAGAGCAGCCAGAAAAACTCCAACCATCGTGACATTCATGTACGTTATTTGTTGCTCAGTAGACAAAGCCACTAGTATGAAGCTATGAAGCTTCTTGAACATACCACGGAGCAAAGAGTAGAAGTTGTGTAAGGGACGACCATTCTGGTCGGCCATGAAGATGTCAAACTACAACTGAAGAATCTTGGCTTCATTCTTCGCTTGATGATATTTTGCAACCAAAATATCCCGTATTCCCTTGGCAATGGGCTGATTCATGATATCATTGTGTTGGAGTATTCGTGTGTGCGCCCATTGAGTTGTAACAGGGTAAATGGATCATGGAGAAGATCCATTTACCCCATCCAGTGTTTAGTCCCATACCGCCTAGTGGTGGGACTTGGAGGCTCTGGAGAGGCTATATAAGGATCCCCCAGACCTCCTATACTCATTGAGAGAAAAGGAATACAATATCCGCCCCTTTGAGGGCTTCTCCCGTGGTTTCATCCCGCTCCTCACGGAGTAGGGTTCCACGTAAAATCCCGTTGTTCTTCTTGTTGTTTATCTTTTTCCATGTTACGCTTCCGCTTCTGATTTTGTAACATGGTATCAGAGCGGTTCGATTCTTGAGGAGTTTTTTGTTCGTTCATCATTTGTTCGAAGATTCGTTCGTTATTTTTTGAAGATTTATTTTCGAGATTCGATTATGCTTGAAGATCAGTTTCAAGAAGAATGATGGTGTGATCCAGCAGCTCTGATCGATGAAGAAAGGTGTCTAGGGTTTTCTGAAAACCTAGATTTATCATCCAGGCTATACGACCGCTAGGGTTAAAATAAACTCATCTTCATCAGGCGAGCCTTCACCTAGCCGCTTCATTCCAAGCATCCAGGCAGCGCGTTCGCCCGTCTCCAGGCGAAGATCGGCATTACAGCGCGATCTGGACTTAACAGCAGAGGCTGCAGCGTCATCGCCCACATCGTGCACAAAGCCCAGGCGCGCAAAAACGTGCGCTACCCTCTCTGTGTTGAAATCGATTACAGGCCGCAGGCCGCAGCCGAGCCTATCCGATCAACTCCAGGTGCGCGCTGGCGGCGCGAGTCTCCCTCTCCAGGCGGAGCCTAATGGCGGCTCCAGGCGATCCCTGCGCATCCTCCAGGCGCGCAACGCGCGTCGACTCCCACCTCTCCTAGCGGCGCTCTTTCAAGCCGCGCACCAGGCCGCAAGCGTGCCCTCGATCGCCAGGCGCATCGGCGGCGGCGAGCTTCAATTCTGCGAAGATCGCAGGGGCGGCGGCCATGTCTTCAAACCCTTTCGGGGTCGGCGGTGTTATATCCCGCATTGGCATGACACGTGAGGGCTAGGAACCCTAACGTCACGGGTGGCGCATGTTTATTCCAGGGCTCAAATGGGCCCAATAGCATTTAAAAAAATTTGGGGGCTGCAATATTTGAGGCCTAAGTCGGCGGAAAGAAAAAGGGAGAGGATATGATAAGCCCAAATGGGCTGACGTGAGTTAAAAAAAAAAGAGGTCCGCTGCAGTGTTAAAAAAAAGAAAAGAGGAGAGAAGGGAAATTTTGTTTATTGATGTAAAGGCCCAAAGTGGGTTGCTGGGGTTAAAAAAATGAATATTTAAAAAAAAAGGCGCGTACAATAAAAAAATCGTACGCAAAGTTTTTTTTGTAAAAAAAAGAGAGAGAGAGAGAGAAGAAGAAAAGTCGTAAAAAAAAGAAATGGCTTATAAAAAAAAGAATTGACGGCTTATTTAAAAAAAAATGAAAAGCCGCAAGTTTCATTTTGTTTTCCCCTTCAATCTTGTCTTCTCCCAACTGTCGATGTCTTCATTCCGACCAGTATGGGAGAAAGGGGGAGTATATATGTAGAGTCACAGGTCTTGTAGTCCAAATCCAGATTTAGATAGCAGTCTCCAGACCAGCCAGTTGATCAGACTCTACAGTTCGGTTTCAGACTCGACGATCATTGTTTTCGAGTCTCCAGTTTCAGACACGCACGAGTGTGCGGTCATTTTCAGATGAGCATATGTTGCCATCATTGTCAGAGGTCCCCATCATTCTTCTTGTTGTCAGGCCAGAGTTCTCATGTGAGCCATAGGGACTCCATAGCAGAGGACCATTCCCTATGCCATTGAGGGCAAGGGTTTTTCATGTGGTATCATAGGTACACCAGAGCAGTGCACCGTTCTCTGAGCCAGATGGGAGAGACCCAATTCTCCGAAGAGGAGACTTTTCAGACTCCATTCTCCAACGACCGTGGATTCCGACGAGGATTGCACAGCCACAGCCTTTTTAGTTCGGCCCTTTTCAGAGATGGAGCAGTTGTCCACATTATTGTGGCGGGCCAGAGTACTCCGACGAGGAGACTCATTTCCAGTTGCAGCGACTCTAACATGCGCAGTTCAGAGCGCATGCTCTCCGACGAGGAGATTCAACAGACTCACACTCCAGCCTGTTTGTCCTCCTCACCTGCACGGCATGAGAAGCAACGTCCTCGACTGCAGCAATGTGCGCGTTGGGTTGATATTGTCCGTAGTGTCCTGTAGCGTTGAGTTGAGTTTATTTCTGTTTGTCCAAGCTGAGTATTGCATGCTCCAGCTTGAGTGGGAGTGTTGGAGTATTCGTGTGTGCGCCAATTGAATTGTAACAGGGTAAATGGATCATGGAGAAGATCCATTTACCCCATCCAGTGTTTAGTCCCATACCGCCTAGTGGTGGGACTTGGAGGCTCTGGAGAGGCTATATAAGGAGCCCCAGACCTCCTGTACTCATTGAGAGAAAAGGAATACAATATCCGCCCCTTTGAGGGTTTCTCTCGTGGTTTCATCCCGCTCCTCACGGAGTAGGGTTCCACGTAAAATCCTGTTATTCTTCTTGTTGTTTATCTTTTTCCATGTTACGCTTCCGCTTCCGATTTTGTAACACATTATCTCCGTGATGAGAGTCCCAGACAGCCAGACACGCGTATACACGCCATCTTTCTTCCATATACCATTCTCCTCAGTCTTATATGCCAGCTCCGGCAGTGTCAGAATGTGCTCCTTATTATTGCACTGCATGAGGGTCAAGAACTGCATGAACCACAACTAATGGTTGGTCTCATCCATCTTAGCGATGGGAACCTAACCCTTGAAAGCATCGGACGAAGAGAAAACATCACCCTTGCTCTCTGATATGATGAAGAATAGGATCAAAATGGAACTCAACTGGGGTAGTAAATCAATCCGAACGAGTCTACACAATCATAAAGAGGATCAATTGTACATGGACTTATACAACCATCCCCTTCAATCAAAGATCCACGCGATGACCTGAGAGGTGTTCTAGAGGTTTGAAATCACCCTTCTCCGGTCAAAATCAGACCAAAAAAGGACCTTATAACAGAAAAAAAAAACTGTTGAACGAGATCATGACGGCTTTGGGTGGCGTAGGTGGGTTCTAGAGGGCTTCGGTGGCGTTCAGCAGGCTAAGGCGATGCCGACAAGGGTGTTGTGATGCAGCAGCAGGCCCTCGAGGGCTAGGGCGACGTCGGCGGCGAAGGCCCTGGTGGGGATGTTGGCGGCGATGCCAGTTAAGGCCCTGGGGTGCCTGGCGACAACGTTGTCGGCTCTAGGAGACCCTGGAGATGCTGCAACTGGCACTAGGGGGTACGGTGGTGCCGTCAAGGACCTTCTTGGTGCTTCGTACAGCATGCAGGGCTGAGAGAAAGAAAGGGGCGACGAGTGGGGATAGGGCACGAGATATGAGAACTTCATTCTAGGACCACCACTTTGATACAATGTGGAAAGAGACGAATGAATTGCTTATTCATGAGGCCCTAGGATTCTCTTATATAAGAGGAAAAACATGTTTGGCAAATTACATAAGAGACTGAAAGAAAAGATAATACATAGAAACATGAAAAGATAAATAATATCTCAAAGGACCCAACCCTCCCCACATATATACACTAATAAAGAAACTCTTAACGAAAAGTATTACGAGATATCTAAGCCATTTTTATTCCTTAAAGACATAAATGGTTATTTTTGAAAGGAAAAAAGGCATTAAGACGACGAAAAGATGCACACCCTTAAGCTTTTATGTATTCATATTTTATTTAAAAAATACATACTGGAGTTTATTTAGACTTTTTGCATGCTCAATTATATTCTCCATATACATACGCTCATCATGAAATATCGAACCATTCCGTACAAGTCACACAGACGATAGGATAGTTGCCACCTAAGCTTTGGTGAGGCTACTCCCATGTCCTAAAACATCTAGGGATTCCCAAAAGGTAACCCAAATGGAGGTAGAACCATGTCAACAAATGTCGCAGCACACACCTCTCGGCAACAAAGCACCCAAAGAATAGATATTCAATACTCTCCTCTTCTGACAAATAGCGCTCGCATGTGTTGTCACGCCTAAGAAAAAATCAAGCTCATCTCTCACTTAGACGAAAAATCAAGATCATCTCTCACTTAGACGATTCCTTCTCAACAACCAAATAAAAATTCAAACCATTAGCAAAATTATCCACCTGCATATGTTAACGAATTGATCAGAGGCAACCGCCAAACTAGAAACCGTCAACAAGTAAAAGGCCTTATAAGACTTTTGTACTGTGAATCGCCCATTAACCCAGAACCAATAGTCGACAAAGTCAATTAGTCCTTCGTGAGTCGACATAGTCTACATAAGCTGCAAGAACTCCATAAAGCATTAATCAAATAACTCGGAACGAAATAGAGGGAGCCAGTTGTCACCCTCCCAGCAATCCATCGTAAAACAACTAGCATCAGTTGCCAAAGTGAAAAGACGAGGAAAATGAGCACACAACTCCTTGTCTAGTTCAATCGTCAGACCAAAAACGGAAGCCATAGTCATCCGTTAAGACAGGCTTCATAAGGGAACAACATACGGGCTTCATAAAGGAGCCACATACGAGATCATCGAGCAAATCCCCTTCCAAAAATTGTACCTCAAAAGTACCGCAACAACCTACGAAGAGTGGTCCACTGAAATCCCATAAATCGAGAGCAAAGTTCTGCAAAGAAAATCTGACCCTCCATCCCATATTCGAGTCACCTACTTCGTAAATAAGGAAATATTCATCACCTACAAGCTCTTGATCCCCAATCGAACATCATCCTTCTTCAGCATCATAGCTTTCACCCGCCAAAGGCATCCACTACAACTCCCCACAAGAAACTCAAAAGAAATGTTTCATAAGCACATCCAATCTCCCCTTCACCTAAGCAAGTAATAAGTGCACAAAATAGGAAGAACACCAAGATCACTAAAAGAACTACCTTCAACAGCACCATCCGATCACCTCTCAAGGGAATTTGCACACCAGCTTGCTAAGTTTTTCTCCATCTTCTCAATAATCAGTCAGACTGTCATAGTTTGCCACCTACCAGGGCAATTCATGATAGAAGATAGTTAGGGCCCAACATGCAATTGTAAAGTAGTATCGCAATTGTTGTCTCCTCCTTGTCCATCCCAAAAGTAACAAAGCCAGACTTAGCATGATTAATCTTCAAGCTCGAGACTAGCGTAAAAAGCTTCAGTACAATGGCAATCCCCTCTGCAGTCATGGCATCACCCTCCACAAAAAATATAGTGCCATCAGCATAGTGGATGTTGGAAGAATAATCGTTGTTGTTTATTCCTGAGAGCCCTAGGGTCTCTTATATAGAGAAAACCCATAGGTAAATTACATAAGACAGAACATAGAATAATAGAAAAGACAAACGGTACAAAGACTACATAATTCTTTCGACACTCCCCCTTAAGGTGGAGCATAGATATCGATCATGCTCAGCTTGGAAGTACACTTCCGGAATGGTCCTCTGAGTAACGGTTTGGTGAAGATGTCGGCAGTCTGCTCCTCAGAACTAACATGTGAAGTAGAAATCAGCCCCTTCTGGATCATGTCTCTGGTGTAGTGACAGTCTACTTCAATATGCTTGGTTCTCTCATGAAAGGCAGGATTATTGGCAATGAACAGTGCAGCTTGATTATCACAATGTAGCTGCATGGGTAGAGGTACATCTACATGCAAGTCTTCTAATACAGCTCAGACCCACATCATTTCCGTGCTTGCTTGTGTCATAGCCCTATATTCAGATTCTGTACTGGATCTAGCCACAACTATTTGTTTCTTGCTTTTCCAAGAAACTAGAGAGCTACCCACAAACACAGCAAACCCTGAGGTAGACTTTCGATCCTTAAGGCATCCTGCATAGTCAGCATCCGCACATGCAGAAACAGATAAATTGGTTTCCTTTCTGAACAACAATCCTGTGCCTGGAGACGATTTAAGGTATCTAAGTATCATATATATAGCATCCATATGTACCTATCTCGGTTGTTCCATAAACTGGCTTACCCGACTAACTGCAAAGGCAATATCAGGTTGGGTTATAGTTATGTAAAGAAGCTTCCCCACCATTTCTCTATACCTTCTCTTGTCAACTTCTTCTGTATCATTATCATACAATTTCATGCTATGGTCCATAGGAGTAGTAGATGGTCTGCATCCAACCATATCCGTCTCAACAAGTATATTTGTAATATATTTCCTCTGGGTCATTACTAGACCCTGTGCATTCCTGGCGAACTCCAACCCCAGGAAGTATCGTAATGTACCAAGGTCCTTTGTAACAAATTGACGACCCCGCACTGCTTTGATCATCTCTATCCCCTTAGCATCATCTCCTGTAACCAAAATGTCATCAACATATACCATGATGACAACTGTACCTCGAGTAGTCCTCTGGATGAACAGTGAGTGATCTGCATTGGATCTCTTGAATCCATGTTCTTCAATCAGATGGGAAAGCTTCTGAAACCAAGCCCTTGGGCTCTGTTTAAGGCCATAAATGGCCTTATGAAGTCTGCATACCATATGATTCTCCCCCTCAGCAGCAAACCCCGGAGGTTGCTGCATGTAGACTTCTTCCTGCATATCTCCATACAAGAACGCATTTTTAACGTCTAACTGGAACAAGGGCCAATCACGTACCACAGCTACAGACAGAAGAATACGAAGAGTGGAGTGACGGGCGACTAGAGAGAAAGTATTCATATAGTCCACTCCATAAGTCTGAGTGAAACCTCGTGCCACTAGCCGTGCCTTGTATCGATCAAGGCTACCATCTGCATGATACTTAACAGTGAATACCCATTTGCAGCTAACAACAGAAGCTCCTGAAGTAGCGGGAACCAAGCTCCATGTGCCCCTCGAATGTAGGGCAGCCGTCTCCTCCTCCATTGCAGACCGCCAGCAATCATATTTCAAGGCATCCTGATAGGTCTTTGGAATCTCCACTGAAGATAAAGCCACTGCAAATCTCTGAAAGTCCCCTATGAGGTGATGAAAGGAGACTTGTGAGGCAAGAGGATACGTAGCACAGCTGCGTTTCTGCTTTCTCATCGCAATAAGAACATCTAGATCATCAACCACTGAACTCGCCGGAGCAGATTCACCTTGCAATGATGCATCCTGCATAGGCACACTATTCGACCTATCATTAGTAGTAACATCAGAACATAACTGGGGCATGCTGGATGATTGGCGTGGAGCATGAGCAGGACTAGGTCGACGGGTAAAAAATTTAGGCAGTGGCGAGGCAAGGGGTTTTGGTGGAGGTGGTGGTGGTGGAGGAGGTGACGCAATGTTAGGAACTGGATTGGACAATGGAGTACTCACCATAGGAGGAGGAACATAGACCTCATCAGTAGATGTGTTAGATACCAATCTGTCACCTGTAGGTGAAAAATACATAACAGACTCGAAGAAAGTGACATCAGCACTGACAAAGTATTTTCTGTTAACCGGATCATAGCAACGATATCCCTTCTGCGTCCGAGAATACCCCACGAATACACATTTGATAGCTCTAGGTAAGAGCTTGTCAAGACCTGGTGATAGCTGATGAACGAATGCAACAACTCCAAAAACACGAGGGGTGAGTGAGAATAATTCCTTATCTGGAAAAACAACAGAAAGAGGAATTTTCTCACCAAGTACCGTGGACGGCATACGATTTACCAAGTAGCAGGCTGTAATAACAGCATCTCCCCAAAAAGAAATGGGAGCACAACTCTGGATAAGTAGAGTGCGAGTAATGTCAAGAAGGTGACGATGCTTTCTCTCAGCAACTCTGTTCTGTAGGGAGGTGTAGGCACATGTAGTTTGGTGTATAATGCCTTTTGACCAAAGATATTGTGAGAGTGATGCAAACGGCTTCCGACGTCGACGCTAAAATTAAAATAATTTGGCGGTGGAAAATCGGTGGAGAAAAGGAGAGGTTGAGAAGAAGAATTGGAAGGGTTGAGAAGAAGAAAACTCGTCGGTAACGAGGGGTTGAAGGAGGAGAACCGCGGAGATCGTGTGGAGGAAGAGAGAGAAGAGAGAGAGATAATGAGATAACTTAATTTTTCATAATACTTGACTCAATAAAAATGCTGGACCCTCATCCCTTTATATAGGAGGGATGAGATTACAAAAATAGTAAATTAATTTAAACTGACAACCGACTTGCCTAAACTGACTCTAACTAATTAATTGACCAAAATTAAAATTAAAATCTACGAATTAAACGTTGAGATCACAGGCGATCTCAACTATTTAATTAGGCATTTACGACAAATTAAAAACGTAAATAAAATTGACTACTAATTAATTAAATAAATGTGGCCCTATAATTTGGGGTCACGCTGCATCAGAGAGAGACCGAGTACAAAATTCCAATGTGTTATCAGTACGAACATATTTCACATTGGATGAAAAGACATTGTTTACTTCATTGATAAGATTTTTGATAACATCACCAGCTTCAGATTTATTCTTTAACAGGAAACCCCACGACAAACGAGAGAAATCATCAACCATGACAAGATAAAACCTATGCCCCCGGTGATCAGGGACACGACTTGGACCCCAAATATCGATATGGAGTAATTCAGAAGGGGAGGCACTGCTCCGACTCTAACGACGCGGGAAGCTAGCTCGATGATGCTTCCCTAACTAACAAGCTTCACACCGGAAGGATAAACTTGGAGATATCTTAGGCAAAAGGTGATGCATCTTCTGTAGAGGGAGGTGACCAAAGTGTAGATGCCAGGTATATGGAGAGACAGATCCAACAACATGAGAAGAGACTCCAGCATATGAACTCCGGTTCAGACAATAAAGACCATCCTGCTCAGAACCACAGCCAATCACCCTGCCCGTTAGAATGTCCTAAAATATAAGAGAAGATGGGTCAAAAATAGCGCGACAATGCAAATCTTTTGTAAGCTGACTAATAGAGAGTAAGTTCATCGAAAATTCAGGGGCATGTGAGACATTCTTGAGACGTATGGAAGAGGATAGCAAGATCTCCCCCTCTCCAACAATGAGGGAATGAGTCCCATTAGCAATGATTACCGATCTCCCTGGAGGAATCTCTCTGTATGAGATAAGTCTGTCTCTGTCTCGACATAGATGGTGCGTGGCACCAGAGTCCATGATCCAATCGGAGATGTCTGAACTATAACATGTGGTAAAGGCACAGGCACTACCTGAGGCACTAGTCGTGGCAAAGGTACTAGCAGAAGCAGACGCAGCTATATCGGAAGGGCCTCCAGAAGAATCTGTAGAAGCAGGAGGCATAATATCCCGTAACCGAGCGACGAGTTCTTCAAATCTCTGATCCGAAGTAGAGGATGATGGAGATGCAACATGTTCTGCCACCCGTGTAGATGCTGGAAAGCCATTCTTCGAATAGCATGTATCCTCCGAGTGACCTGGACGGTGACAAAAACTGCAAGGTGGACGGGACCGACCACCACGACCTCTTGTTCCACGACCACGACTACGAAATGAAGAGGAGGAACCACCTCTCCCTCTAGAAGCAACCATCGCAGAGGGAGGTGGTGTAGATGTGCTGGATGGAACAGAGATGCGGCTAAGCCTCCGGTAGACTTCCTCCATAGGAGGAATGGTAGCATCTGCAAGTATCTGAGATCTGGCTGCATCATATTCGGGATCAAGAGCCGCAAGGACTCCTACCATGGTGGCATTACGAAATATCTTATGCTGCTCTGGTGTAGCCGTCATAGGGATAGTGCTATAGAGTTTCTCAAACATCCCCCTAAGGGATGTATACAAGGAATGAAGTGGCCGTCCATTCTGCTTCATGGTGAATATGTCGTGCTGCAGTTGTAGCATCTTGGTTTCGTTCCAGACCTGTGAATATGTCGTTGCAAGAATGTCCAACATCGCTTTAGCTGTGGGCTGATGGAGAACATCATTAGCAATCTCCGTTGACAACGTGCCTGACAACCAGACTTTGGCATACGAGTCATCAGCCTCCCACGAGGCACAAATCCCTGTCTTCTCTGTTGGCTCATCCTCGGTAAGAATGCGCTTCTTATCATTTGACTTCATGAGACGCATGAACTGCATCGTCCAGAGCTCGTAGTTCGAACCGTTCATCTTCACTCTTGGCGCGGGACCTTTGAACACGCCTATGGAGGGCATATTCACCTTAGATTCTGACATATCGCCGTAAGAGAAGAACTAGGGTTTGTAGACAGAGTGATAGATGTCTACACAAACTGCATAGAATTCGAGTGCGTATGTAGACGTTACGCACCCAAATCCATAGATTTGGCGACGGAGGTGGCTACGACCAAGCCAGCAGGGGGTGCACCGGTGCCGGCTAGACCAAAGCCGGCAGGAGGCGAGTGGCGGGGCCGGTTAGGGCAAGATCGACCGGTGATGGGTGCCGGTTAGGGCACAGTCGGCATGAGGCGGTAGCGTGGGCCTGTGGCGGGGAACTGGAGGCCTGACAGCGAGAGGCGGGAGATCCCGAGGGGGCGAGAAGGTGGAAGCGGAGTTTGAGGCGGAGGCGGGGAGCCCTGCGGCGGCGGAAGGAGAGAGGGGGCCCGGCGGCGGAATGAGAGAGAGAGGGGGGACGGCGGGTGGGATGAGAGGGAGTCCTTAGGGTTTAGGCTCCGATACCATGTTGGAAGAATAATCGTTGTTGTTTATTCCAGAGAGCCCTAGGGTCTCTTATATAGAGAAAATCCATGGGTAAATTACATAAGACAGAACATAGAATAATAGAAAAGACAAACGGTACACATACTACATAATTCTTTCAACAGTGGAGAATGGGGATAAAAGTCTCACCCATATGGAAATCGGCATAAAAAATTACCCCTACATTTGATACCATTCTTGCCAAACCATATGCTACCACAACAAAGAGTAACGGTGCCAATAGGCATCCTTGCCTAGCCTCGCATTGCGGCTGAAAGAAGCCACCCTCATATCTAGCATTCACCAAAATTGCATACAAGGCAGTCGTCGCACATCTCTTCATATAGTTGTTCCATTCATTGGGAAAACCCCTACGACGTAGGGATGCCCACATGAATCGCCAGTCGACAAAGTCATACGCCTTCAAAAATCCACTTTCCACATGAAACCCTGGCTCTTCTTCCTTCGCCACTCGATAGCAATTTCGGAAGCCAATACAACCCCATCCATGACATAACTCCTTGGATGAGAGTTGTTTGGACCGAATCAATAATTAAGCCAAGCACCTCATGCAACCTATTTACGAGCACCTTGACCACAATCAGATAAATAGTATTAAACAATGCTATAGGCACAAATCCTCGATATGTTGAACCATATCCTTCTTAGGCAGAAGAAAACCCATTGTTTGCCTAACTAATCTCCTCAACCATATTCAATGTCTCATGTCCAGCAAGGCCCCACAACTCCCGGAAGAAGAAAATTGGGAAACTGTTAGGTCCCACTAAACCATGTTAAAAACCACACACTTGATCTCAGTAAGCTAGAACGGTCGCACTAACTCATCAGACTACAGGTGAAACAACAATGAGATATCTCTTCCCAACCATCTAGTGTCACTGCTGGGTACACACCTGTGGAGCTAAAGATGATGACGGCTCATTGCATCACCAATGGCACGATCACCCACCAACTCCCCACTCACATCAATCGAATGAATCAAATTGTGCCTTTTAAGTTTGTTGGCCACCACATGGCAATATTTGGGGTTCGTGTCTCCCTCTTTCAGTCATTTCTGTCCCGATCGTTGTCTCCATTCGATCTCCCTTCTTGTCCGCCTCCAACTCTCCAAGAGAATGCAGTTATGCTTGCATCTCACAGCCATCTCCTCCTCCGACAGCTCCATGGAGTCTTCAATCTGGCCAAGGTGCACAACCTTTGTCTGTGTTAAAGGGTGATTATTAGACATTGGTAGGCGCCCAATTTGACTAAATAGTTAGACAATTTTTTATTAGGAAAAGTTTTTTTTGATAGAAAAGTTACTCAAGAAACTTTTGAAAAGTATACTTTCCATAACTATGTCTCTCAAAAATATCTGTTCCACATGCTTCAAAGTCTATGGATGCCCATAAGATTGCAACATTCAATTATAGCAAGGCGTTACGGGAACAGTCCTTTTCAATCCCTTGTGAAGTTGAATCCATCTCACATATGTCCACACATTAAACAACACTGCGAACAAACATGGTTAGATATGTAGAGATATATGTTATGTTATTTGTATTGTTTCATATTTTTCTATATTCTTCTGGACTCCTGATGTAATTTACCCATAGGCTACTCTCCTATATAAGAGAGCCTAGGGCGTATGGAATAAACAGGTCTCTTATTTTTCCCAACATGGTATCAGAGTGACGGTCCTAGACCAGAGTTATCAAACCAAACCCTAACCCTAGCCCCTACCTACAAGCCCTCGGCGCGCCGCCTCCCAGGCCCTCGGCCCCGCGCTCGCGCCGCCCCCCCATGCACTCGGCCCGGCGCTCGCGCTCGTGCCGCCCCCGGTCCCGGTCTCGGACCCACGCCCCTGGTCCCACGCGCTTGCGGCGTCCGGTCCCGCGCGCTCCTCCAGCGTCGTGTGCTTCTCCAGCGCGCTTGCGGCATCCCTCCACGTCGTGCACTCCTCCACATCGTGCGCTCCTCCAGCGCACCTCGTCCCTCCGTGCGTCGTTACACGCCACCTTCTTAGGTCTTGCGCGCAGTCCCACATACTAGGGTTCGGCCAACCCTAGGGTACCTTCGTTAGAAAGGAGACTTTCGCCCGCGTCTCCATGTTAATGGGTTTGATTTCTTGAGTCTACACATGCAACTGAACCCGTGAATGTCAGTGTAGACAATCATATCTTCAGTCTACAACCCTAGTTTTCTATTATCATCATTTCAGAAAGCAAGGCAGATATTCCATCTACATGTGCCTTCATAGGTCCTGCGCCTATTGTGAAGATGGATGGGTCAAATTACGAACTGTGGACAATGCAGTTCATGAGTATGATGAAATCGATCGATAAAAAGCATATTCTTACTGAGGAAGAGCCTGCTGAGAAGACTAGGGTCAACGTCTCATGAGCAGATGATGCATATGCCAAGGTTTGGCTATCAAGAACATTAGCAATTGAGATTGCAAATGATATTCTCCATCAGCCCACTGCAAAAGCAATGTGGGATATTCTGGCTGCTACCTATTCACAGGTAAAGAATGAGACGAAGATTCTGCAACTCCAGCATGACATCTTTACAATCAAGCAGAATGGTCGGCCTCTACGCTCATTATACACGTCTTTATGTGGAATGTTTGAAAAGCTTTACAGATTCATGCCTCTCACAGCCACTCCTGAGCAACAGAAGACCTACCGGAATGCCACTATGGCTAGTGTATTACTGGCAGCCCTTGATCCAGAGTACGAGGCAGCACGTTTCCAGATCTTGGAAGATTCCACTATTCCTCCGATGGAGGAAGCCTTTCACAGACTGAGTCGTATTACTGTTCCTTCATCTATTGCCCATCAGACCGCCTCAACTATGGCAGCATCTCGAGGTCGTGGGGGCCATCATCAGTTTCGTGGTTGTGGACCTCGAGGCAGAGAAGGTCGTGTCCGGCCATCATGCACCTTCTGCCACCGTTCTGGACATACCGAGGACACATGTTATTCCAAACATGGATTTCTTGCTTCTGCACGAGTAGCTAAACAGATTGAACCTCCTTCTGCTTCCTCTTTGGATCAGCGATTTGATGATCTTGTAGCTCGTCTGAGGGGTATTATTCCTCCAACCGGTCATGTTGCATCAGCGCCTGCCTCTGAGAGTCATTCTGACGTTGCTGCTTCTGCATCCACCAGTACCTCAGGTAGTACTTATGCATTCACTAGCAGTAGTGGATCTGATACTTTAGAGTGGATTATGGACTCTGGTGCCACACATCATCTGTGTAGTGACTGAGGTCTACTTACATCCTACCGACAGGTTCCTCCAGGCCGTACTGTGATTATTTCTAATGGGACGTACTCCCCGATTACTGGTCAGGGGGAGATTAGCCTGACATCATCTATGCACCTCAAGAATGTGCTGCACGCACCTGATTTCTCTATGAATTTGTTATCCATTAGCCAAACTACAAAGGATTTACATTGCCGAGCAATTTTTTATCCATCTTCTCTCATTTTTCAAGACATCCTTACGGGTAACGTGATTGGGCATGGCTATGAGCAGGGTGGCCTATATCGTCTCAGTTGAATCCCATATGTAGGAATCTCCTCTCTTCCTGTTGGATCTGTTTCTCCATTCATGTAGCACTTGCGCTTTGGCCATCTACTGCTTCAGAAATTGTGTCGTATTTTACCTCAGGTTTCACCTCATACGTCCATCCAATGTGAGGCGTGTCAATTGGGAAAGCATCATCGGTCTACCTTTCCCAGTCGTCAGAGTCGGAGTAGTGGCTCCAAGTTTGAGTTGTTTCACGTTGATATCTAGGGTCCAAGTCGTGTTCCTGATCATCAAGGATACAGGTTTTATATGGTCATTGTGGATGATTTTTCAAGTGTATCTTGGGTCTTTTTGTTAAAGGATAAATCTGAAGCTAGGAATATTATCATAATTTTCATAAAGGAAGTTCATAATATCTTTTCTGCATATGTAAAGATTGTGAGAAGTGATAATGCCTTGGAATTTTGTACTCATACTCTCTCGAATTATTTTTCAACACAATGGATTATCCACCAAACATCTTGTGCCTATACTTCCCAACAAAATGGAGTTGTAGAAAGGAAACATCGTCATTTACTTGATGTCACCAGGTCGCTTCTCATACAGAGTCATGCTCCTCATTCTTTCTGGGGCGATGCTGTCCTAACAGCATGTTATTTCATTAATCGCATGCCGTCGTCTGTCTTAGGTGAGAAGATTCATTTTTCCCTAGTTTTCCTTAAAAAAGAATTGTTCTCTCTTACTCCATGTGTGTTTGGCTCGGTTGCCTTTGTCCACCAGTTGTCTCCAGGTATTGACAAGCTCTCTTCTAGGGCCGTCAAGTGTGTTTTCGTCGGGTACTCCAGGACACAAAAAGGGTACAGGTATTATGATCCATTGCGCAGGAAATACTTTGTTAGTGCTGATGTTACCTTTTTTGAGTCTGTTATGTACTTCTCTCCTACAGGTGATCAGTTGGTATCCTCAGACACTGATGAAGCCATATACATGCCACAACCATCACCACCTCCACCACTACCTACATCACCTACACCTTCTGTTACAATTCTGGTTCCCCCATTACCACTCCACTATACCCGTCGACCTGCTTCTGTTCATGCTCGCCGCTCATCATCTAGCTCGCCTGAGGTATGTTCTGAGAATATAATCAATAATGATGGATCTAATGAGTAATGATTTACCTGAGCAATATGTGTTACAGAGGACAGATGAGGATGCAAGTGATTTGGATCTACCTATTGCACTTCGGAAACAGAAGCGTAGCTGCGTGTCATATCCTATAGCATCCACGGTTTCTTTTGATCGTTTATATGGTGGATTCAGGAGCTTTGTCATTGCACTATCTGCTGTGGATATTCCACGGAATTACCAAGATGCGTTGAAGGATAGTAGATGGTGTTTAGCTATGAAAGAAGAGACGGCTGCTCTTCAATCAAGAGGTACCTGGAGCCTTGTCCCTGCACCTACCGATGTGTCTACAATGAGCTGAAAGTGGGTCTTCACATTTAAGCAGAATGCAGATGGCAGCATTGACAGATACAAGGCACGCTTGGTTGCTCGTGGGTTTACACAGACATATGGAGTAGATTATCTGGATACATTCTCGTCGGTTGCTCGCCATTCCACCTTACGGATCCTTTTTTTTTACGCTCAAAAAAGGGGAGACACTCAACGGTGTTCACCCCAATATATTAAAAAACAAAACGTAACGAGTTATGGATCCTTCTTTCTGTTGCGGTTACTCATGATTGGCCATTACTCCAATTAGATGTGAAGAATGCTTTTTTATATGGTGACTTGCAGGAAGAAGTCTACATGAAACAACCACCTGGTTTTGTTGCTGAGGGGGAGTGTTCCAATGTGTGTAGACTTCATAAGGCCATCTATGGCCTTAAGCAGAGCCCTAGAGCTTGGTTCAGAAGCTCTCAGACTTGTTTGAAAAACAGGGGTATAGACATTCCAATGCAGATCATTCCCTGTTTATACAGAAAACATCCAGAGGTATTATTGCAATTATGGTGTATGTAGATGATATTCTGATTACAAGTGATGATGGACAAGGAATTCAGAGGGCGAAAGAAATGTTGGGTCGTGAATTTGTCACCAAGGATCTTGGAGTCCTTAGATATTTTCTGGGATTGGAGTTCGCCAGAAATCCACATGGACTTGTAATGACCCAGACGAAATATGTCACTGACCTGTTGAGTGAAACAGGAATGCTTGGATGCCGACCGGCCACTACACCCATGGATCCGAGCATGAAACTATATAATGATGACACTGAAGAGGTGGATAGGAGAAGAAACAGAGAACTGGTGGGAAAACTTCTTTATGTTACCATTACCATATCCGATATTTCTTTTGTTGTTAGTCGGGTAAGCCAGTTCATGGAGCAACCACGTCAGATACATATGCATGCTATATATATGATACTCAAGTACCTTAAATCATCTCCAGGTGCAGGTCTGTTGTTCAAGAAAGACAAGGAGATTGCTATTTCAGCGTGTGCAGATGCAGATTACGCAGGATGTCCCGAGGATAGGAAGTCCACCACTGGATTTGTTGTATATGTTGGAAACTCTCTTGTCTCATGGAGAAGCAAGAGGCAAACTGTTGTAGCCAGATCCAGTGTTGAGTCTGAATATAGGGCTATGGCCCAGGTTAGTACAGAAATGATGTGGGTGAAAGATGTTCTTACAGATCTATATATAGAAGTCTCACTTCCTATTGCTCTGGAATATGATAATCAAGCTGCTATATTTATTGCCAATAATCCAGCATTTCATTAACGAACCAAGCACATTGAGGTTGATTGTCACTTTATACGAGATATGACTCAGAAGGGTTTTATTTCTACATCTCATGTTAGCTCAGGGGGCCAAACTGCAGATATCTTTATCAAGGCGTTACTTAGAGGGCCATTCCAGAAGTGCTCGTCCAAGCTGAACATGATCGACATCTATGCTCCATCTTGAGGGGGAGTGTAGAGATATATGTTATGTTATTTGTACTGTTTCATATTTCTCTATATTCTTCTAGACTCTTGATGTAATTTACCCATAGGCTACTCTCCTATATAAGAGAGCCTAGGGCGTATGGAATAAACAAGTCTCTTATTTTTCCCAACAAGATACATCAAATCCCTTATGCAACCCAACTCTAAGAAAAACCCTCCCTCAACAACTGCGACAGGTTTTATTCAAAAAGAAACACAGTCGCTGCAAACATTCTAAGAGACGAGTGATAGGGTAAAGAATTCAACTTTTCATGGAATATTTGTGTACCAGTGAATTCATGTACAGTATTCTGTGATGCCCTCATAGAATATTATTATACAGATTCCTTTCCCGACAAAACTGACTACACAGAACTTCGAAAGCATCACCTACATGTGGTTTGTTAATAATCAAATAGATGTATTGAACAAAGCCACCATTCTCAACACTTTCATAGACATGCTCCCCTTCTACATATAATCCTTCCTTGTTTTTTGTATTTTTTGAAAATAAAGAAGGTGTCCAACATTTAGTAAGTGGTCACCCAAGAACACCTTTCACCGGTTAAACTAATTGCAAGTGTAATTGCCAGTATGTGAGATGTGAGATGTTTGTAAGAACATTATCAACATAGTGCCAAATCCCTTTGAAAATCAGAGCACTCTTGGGCCTTGGCAAGCCACATTGCCTAACAAACAGAAAGGATTTTGGTTAAATCTTCTTTAGAGCGGTATCATGGCAAGAGACATCCAGCCAGCCTATCCCTGCTTTCTCTTGACAAAGAGATGGTCAATTTCCTCAAACTCCATATATCATACCGGGCAAGATGTAGTTAAAATTGGAGTAAAGCATGTCCTGAATGTCCTGGCCACCAGCCTCTTCCGACAGAGGAGTCACATAATGATTCGACTTTGAGTGGCAATCTCACTTTCCAACAAAGTATGCAGTCCCTGACCAACACCGCATCTAACCTTGTGGTACAGGACATAAAAATGCAGTATGCTTTCTTCAGTAATCAGTGTTAACATAAAAACCAAGATAATGAAAATATAGTTATCGAAAGACGAAAATGGTAACCTGATTTTGTCAAAAAAAATGTGGAACCCCGAGTTTAGTTATGACAAATAATTATAAGGTTGCAAGTGCAAGAACAATATTCTGAACTCTTGTTAAACAATAAATAGAATTCCGGATGTTGGGAATAATACCTGCAGGTGGACGAATTGATAGTTGTTGAAATGGGGCCCAGGAGGGAATATTTTTGACCATCTGAAAGTTCCCATGAAGCAGCCAGATCTTGGACCTCAAAGAAAATATTCTGTGCTACATGTAGTAGAGAGGAAAAGTCGCTGAATACAAATTCTCGTGGCAAAGCTGCTAACCTTGGTTCTAATAGCCACATGTGTTGATGGGTGTCTTTGACCCCAAGTTCATTGCCAGCAGTGGCCATAATATCTTTTGAAGATGGCCAAATAACAATTCTAATGGCCCTTAAATCAACCAAAAACTTGATCTCTTCTTGTTCATTGGCAATATTATCATTGATTTTAGAATCATACAGACTATTCTGCCCCAACAACAATTGGAAATTAATTCCATTTATAAATGTTGCAATGTCTAGGCCTTTTCGGGGAATAATTTCATGCATAAACTTCTTTATTGTTGTTGTACAAAACTTAATATTCTCTTCGGATTCTGGCTCTCTCTTATCAACAGTGCACATGGAATTCAAACGAATCTGGGTCTTCTCAATATAATGAAGAGAATGTTGAATCTGCCTAACTAACAAATAAATCAAGGTCATTGTATTAATGTCCAGGGACAAATGAACCTTTCCTACCATCAAGTTGCATTTCAGAACACCATCATCATTGGGGAGAGTTTTGAGACTGCAAAGAACAAATGGATGCCAAATGTATGTGGGACTTTTGCCTACGTATTTGGAGCAAATTATCCTCCAATCTGACTGCAATTCTAATAGTGAATTTTCTAAAATATGCTGCCAGGTGATGCTGCTAGTTTTTGCAGAAGGAATTTCTTTTTCATGTGAATGGTATATGGCTGGGTCGCTCCACAGAATAACCTGTGAATTGACATCTGTATCATGTGGTCCAAGAGGAGCCTCTTCCTCGGCCATCAAAGTGTTGGATGTTACTGACGAGCAGCACTGTACTTGTAATTTGCCAAGAACAAGGTGACTGGACTGAAGAGTACTGTCCTTTCTGTGAGTAAAGATAAATGAATTGACCAAAAAATGCAACTGTAAAAATTTGAATTCAGAAGACAGAGATGAGGTTTCCTCTTTTTCATTGGCAGAGAGTCTGACACTAATTTCCCCCAGATTTATTGTTATAGAACCAAGTGAAGTATTCAGCGGTAAATTAAAGCATGATAGAGGTGAAGAAGATATCATTTTTCCACCGACAAAATATAGAAAGCGCCACAAAGACAGCAAGATATGGAATATGCCATAAAAAATGTAGGGAATTAATTTCCATAAACAAATACATCTTAGATGTGCATCCCGTTGTCTTTCATAGAAATGTGATCTGGAAAGTATCTTGTTCCGCACTATCCTGCGAGCACGTGCAACAGAATGCGGAGGCAACTTTGTCTCTAAGTTATTAACAATAGTCAGCTCATATGCAGCACGCTCTACACGTTTTTTTATAGAAGATGACAGACCCTCAGAAGGATTGGCAAAAATACCATCATTTGGGTATCCAACCAATGAGAGTAGGGACTCATAAGCTCGAATGTAGCGAATCCACGACAAAGAAACCTCAAAAACACTCTTCAAAGAAGGGCATGAACAGAATTTCAGGCAAAGGATGTAGCGAGCAGCTAACTTCCAAAGTTCCTTGCCACTCCTGGATAATTGATGCCCTTCCGATGACAACATACTTGATATCACAGCAAGAACGGGAACTTCAGAAGGTGCTAACTCAAATTCAGCTCTTGGAATATGGACATCAAACCCCAGATTTGTGGAACTACTTAGATTAATTCCGACACAAGAATCCTTCACAAAAACAAGGCGTTTGTCAAGGTCACTCCCCTCAACTTTAACCTCCAAAGCACAGCAACGGATGCCGAAAAGTGTCTCCTTCTCGATACAGAAGAATGCTCCAACAAACCCCCCAAACAGGCCACTCCTACGCAGAACTTGAGGTCCCAACATAAGCTTGCTCGCCTTCATCACGCACCGATACGAATCCTCAATAAATTCCAGTTGAAAGCAGACATCTTCCAATCTAATTTGGATTCTTCGCAGCAATGATTCTTTCAGAGCCATCACAAACCTGTTTGCAGCCGGGACAGCTGAAATGACATTCCTAATCATCTCATGAACAACCACACCCTGCAAAGTCCACTCAATTTCACTCACAGCACGACCGTTCAAAAAAAAAGAGAGCAAAACCATGCCTCAGATACTCACCTCAGGATCCATCGCCGCAAGAACTGCTTTCATCTCTATATCTGTGAATTCCTCCACGGAAACTGAGCTGCCGCCTTCCCTCAGTTCCCTGACAGAAGCGTCAACAAATCATCACAATCTAATCTAATCAACGAGAATTAACAGAAAATAACAATTCATCGCAAACCTCGGAGATAAGACCACGTCAACTCCTCGAACATCGACACTGACGGTCATGCTCGACAACGGGGATATCCGGAACCTCACTTCCCCAATCCGAACGGTTTTAAACACCAATTTCGTTGAGCTATCAATTAAGGGATTCAGATTCGAAGTATCGAGCAGCAGATCCGTCAAAGACCCGTTCAAGTTCAAAATTCCCAGTTTTAGCTCCAGGAAGGGGTCTTCCAGCAGCCATGGTCTGAGAAGCGATAGCAACCGCGCCTTGGCCGCCTGCATCAACACCATTGACGGCGATCTGGAGATTCAATTGTTAGGAAGGCATGAATGGAGTGAAGATGCGGGAAACCCTAGAACTGGAAGGTGAGCGAGCGGACGGAGAGAGGTGTAGACAGGGAGGATTGGGAGAGAGAGCGATGAGGACCAAACAAGGCGGAGGGGAATGGGGTTTTATAGCGTACTGTGCAAGGGAGAGTCGTTGTCATGCTGTGGAGGGAGAGACGAGGAGCCGTTGGATGGAGCGGCGTTGGCTTCGCGCCACGCCTTCGACGTCAGGTGGGGTTTGTTTTGGATCGTTCTGGTGAAGGATATGGGGGACAAGGGTCACGGCTCACGCCACGTCCTACTACTTTTACGCCCAACATATGATGAAAATTCGAATTGTAGCCGTCGGTTCCTTGAGTTAAGGCAATTGTTTAACATGTTCAGTCGCGTGATTTGGACTTAAGTACTTAAACAGTAGATTATTCATCTGTTTCCACATCTGGAATCTTGAGTTCACTCACTCTATTTATGAAATGGCCAGGAAGGCAACGTGATTCCGGAGGAGAAGATATATGTTTTGAAAATCAGATCGGACTGGTCGGGTTCCGGTTAATCGGTTCGTTTCAAAAGTACAAATTTTAATTAAACCGTCGGTTTAACCTATTATTTTTAATCCGATTTAATAAAGTTGTGGGAACTGAATTCAAGACTTTTGGTAATCTGTTTCAAACTCCTAACCAACTACTCTAACACTGATGATTGCATTTAATAGGTTTTAAATATAGTTAAACTAGTATTACTCTATGTAGAGTCTAGTCCAAATAATATTTGATGGTGCATAAAAAAATATTTTAGGTATACTGTAAGATATGTACATTGTTTATGTATTTTATTTCTATTTCAAGTATATTCAAGTGTATATTTTATATAATCTTATTTCATTTCGATTTTTTAACCGGTTCAATCATTTTTTTCTCACAGGTTCGGTTTAATCTAATTTTAAATAATGATGATATCATCATCCTGTTGAACATGTTTGATTACATGGTTCACCCCGATCTGACCATCTCAATAAGTTTTCTAGTTCGGTTTCAAAAACATTGGAGAAGATGTGGTCTACTGACATTCTCTCGTAGTGTGACGCCCCGCCCCTCCGGCTACCGAAACCGACGAGACGGGAGCGTCGGACCTACGGTCCAAATACGCCCATGATCTATGATACTCAGCAAACCATCTTATGAACATTAGATTAACATTTGAAATATAAATAACAACATGAGAATAATATGAAATGGAAAAAAATGCAACATCCATTCTCATCAATACTCATCAAGTTCATGTCCATGATATGAGATACATTAAAAAAATCACAAACTTTGTAGAAAAACTCTCCACATATCTCACTACAATATCTCTCAGTAATAACATAAAATAAAGCGGAAGTAAATAAATTACTCTAAGCAGGACGTACCCTGTCTGATGCAATTATGACGAAGAAAAGTCTGATCTCCTCAAAGCCGCTACTGTTACGGCTGCTGCTCAGCTACACCTGTTGGGTTCACACAAGGGTAACGTTATGAGCAATTGCCCAGTAACGAGACAAATACTACAGTAACTCAGGTAGGAGGAAGCAAAGGATGTATGCTCAACTCTATCTAAAAGCGTAAGCATATAAGGTAGAAAGCGAGAAAGTCACCCAGTTATTCTGGTTCACCTTAGATCATACAACAACTAACTTTATTTATTGATTTATTGATAAATTGAGTACTACTATAGCGGTCTTGATATTTCAACAAGTTGATTAGGGACCACAATGATAATTAATTACAAGTACCGACATCCGATCATTTATCAAATCTCGTATTATTCTAGCACATGCAAGTACGCAACTCGCAGGCCTCCGCTATGTGGGAACTTGTATTCATCTTGAGTAACTCTCAAGTATCTCTGTTCAACTAGAGCAAGATAAGATATAACCCAATTTCTCCAACTTCAAACTACATCCCGGAACACCTCTCACAATAATAACACTCGAAGTAAAATTAGATGCGGCCACATATAATTTTAAATCGAGTCTTAAAATCGTCTACTATACAACCGGGCTGCTAGGTGCAACGTCACCCAACTCGTCCGTTGGGGTCGCGGCCTCCATGGCATCTAGTCGGGGGTCCAAGGGTGCATGCCCAATCCCTTGAAGTACATAGCTCCATCTACCCAGTTATTGTGAGATCTAATCCGAGAAATGATATATGTAATGATCAGAGTGAATAGTAGTGTATTGTTGAGGATTTGAATTTATTGGACTGAAGACTGTCGGACAGTAGATGTGATTTAATTATACTTCTCAATCAGTTCCATGCCAACATTACCCGTAAGCTCGATTTTTTAAAAAACTTTACACTCGGTTGATGATGTACCATCTAAAAACAATATTTTTAAATTATTTTTTATCATAGATGAGTTAAACATGAAACACCATTTATTGTATGACAGAATGGATAATTTACAACCGATAACAAAAGTAGAGGTTGTTATCGAAAAGTTAAAATCATATGACTCTCAACGTGTATATCCATGTTTCATTTTTTCCCCTTCATCATTGAGGCTAGATCACGTTAACCTCCTTAATCATGTAACTTACCCATAGATAATTAGATCATTCAATATTCAAAGCAAATCTTAAACTCTATCTACTGCCCGTTCTGAATACTAATGTGGAGTAGAAAAAGATTAAAGATGGCTATTGATTCGTAATCAGAGAGTGAATTATAAAAAAAAACAGATTAGTAAAGATATCGGAGTAACTTGTGGGACTTAATTTGCACGTAGCTTTTAGTGGACAGATCTGTCACAACTCCACATTTTTATTGACCGTTGGTTGATTAGAGCATATTGAACTTTGCAATTTTTACATAAAAGCGCTAACTATAATGCAATGTAGATATTTTCATCATATTTTGCCAACCCGTAACAACAAGCAAAAATATTTACAGTAAGAATTATACTGCAGAACATGTCTTATTTGTCCACCATGTACATCTAATCACTCACAGATTTTTTTGATAACAGTCGTAGTTTAAAAGTCCCATAACGGCTTTCATACTCCAAAAGAATATCAAGAGATAACCACTCGTCTAAAACATTTAACTCAAAAAAAATCTGACCAATGTATTAATGGCATCATGCAACAACGTTACCCATATTATTTCCTATAAATTTTCCATTATAAATCCTAAGGTATTATGAATGATTAATATCTCCATGGCTCTTGATAGAGAGATTAAGCTGTCCACATTTTTGTTATAAACTATTAGAACAAAAAAAAGAAATGTATATCGTGGATCAAGTTGGTCATAATAACATTCGATTTACCTCTAAAATCGATATTTAGCTTAATGATACCAACGTGAGGTGATTAAGATAAATAAGGTTGTATCAACCATATTAGAATCATGGCACAAAGATACAATATATTATGAAGATGTCCTAAACATATGATAAAAAGCATGTAGAACTCAACATCAAGAGGGGAAGGACATCCTTACAAAGTAAGACTCATGGTATAAGGATAACTAAGGCTCTACAAATGTTCAAACACATAGGAATGAGGATCGCATGAAACCAACAGCAAGAGGAGGGTATAACATCGTTACCTCCGAGGATGTTCCCTCGGGTTCTCCTCTCACACGGAAATGCTATTTCCTTCGCTCGATCGGAACGTGAATGCACGTACGAAGATGACCTCGAGCTTTCCTACGTGATGGTGGTCGCGGATCTTTGATCGGAGCTCCTTCTCCGACGTCAACGGCGGCCCTCCGATGACTACACTGACCAAGATGGTGGTGCTCCAATGAGAGGGGAGGATGGTGGTGGCTAGGGCTTTTGAGAGGGCAACCTATCATAGCATATTTATAGAAAGAGAGGTGTAAATGGATCAAGTTTCGGATTCGGTTAGGATCCATAAATGGATCTCGATCATCCAACATAAAACATTGATATCTTGGGTTAGGAATGTCAGAATTTGATGTTCTTGGGCTCGTTGAAAAGATCTCGACGAAATCTACGAAAAGGCATGATTATTTGAATTTTTTGGATGTCAAAAATACTTCAGATTTTTGGAAAATGAAAATACGGGGTTTTACATCATAAAAATCTTAAAGGAAGTCTCGTCCTCGAGACGTAGGATTTAACGTATAAGTTTTGAATGTGATGTAGATTCAGGCATAAAAATCTTAAAGAGAACGAAACCCATAAAAATCTTAAAGAGGATTGAAATAGGGTTTCATGAACATACCTTCAAAAAGATAGGGATATTTCTGTCGCATATCTGCCTCAGGCTCCCAAGTGGCCTCCTCAACATTCTGACTTTACCAGAATACCTTAATTAAAGGGATGTCTTTCCGTCGTAACCTCTTGACTGCCCGGTTTAAAATCTGTGCGGGTGCCTCAGGAAAAGACAAATTTGGTTCAACCGCGAGATCCTCATAGCTAATCACATGTCGAGGGTCTCGGATATTCTTCCGGAGGTTTGACACATGGAATACATCGTGCACGCCTGCCAAGTGAGGGGGGAGTGCTACTCGGTATGCTACCTTCCCAATACGAGATAAAATCTCGAAAGGTCCAACGAACCGTGGTGCCAACTTTCCCTTGACACCAAATCTCTGAATACCTTTCATTGGAGATACTTTTAAGAATACAAAGTCTCCGGTATCAAATTCAAGATCACGACGTCTTTGATCAGCATAGCTCTTCTGACGGTTATGTGCAGTCAATAGTTTCTTCCTAGTCGTTTCCACTGCTCTTGTTGTGTCCTCGATTATCTGAGTGGAATAAATACCCTTGTCACCCACTTCCTGCCAACACAAGGGAGTAGTGCATCTTCGCCCATACAATGCTTCGAAAGATGTCATACCAATACTAGCATGGTAGTTGTTGTTATAGGTGAACTCCACTAAAGGAAGGTGATCCTTCCAAGATCCTTGCTACTCAATGGCACATGCTCTGAGTAGGTCTTCAAGGGTCTGAATTGTCCTCTCTGATTGCCCGTCAGTCTGCGGATGATAGGCTGAACTAAGACATAGTTTGGTTTTCAGGGCCTTCATGAATTCTCCTCAATAATGCGATGTAAAACGAGATTCTCTATCAGATACAACCTCCTTGAGAATCCCATGCAAGCGAATAACATGCTGAATATATAGTTTGGTCAGATCTACTGGAGTGCATGTCATGTTCACGGGAATGAAATGTGCGGACTTGGTCAACCTGTCCACAATAACCCAAATGGCATCATATCCACCTACTGTACGAGGTAAGGATGTCACAAAGTCCATAGAGATACTCTCTCATTTTCTACAATGGAATAGGAAGTGACTGTAATAAGCCAGGAGGACGCATGTGCTCTGCCTTCACCAATTGGCATGTAAGGCAATGAGTAACATGTTCTGCAACATCTCTCTTCATCCCCTCCCACCAGAAGTGTTGACGGAGGTCTCTATACATCTTGGTGCTCCCTGGATGGATAGATAGTCTAGAACAATGAGCCTCATCTAGGATGTCTCTCCTTAACTCACCATCATCAGGGACACAGACACGGTCCCCCTTCCATAAGATGGACTCACAGACTCTGAATCTATCAAACTCCTCCTTCAGGCATCGGTGGAATAAGTCTTGTAATTTCTGATCTGTTTGCTGACCATGCACAATCCTATCCCATAGTCCACTATACTTGGCAGGTACAGTTACAGCGTCTGTAGTACTGTCAAAGGGGTGCCACTCACTAAGTGCTGCGAGCATATCCCAAGTCTGTAGCCATGCTGCGGTGCCCTCGGTATGTGCTCTTCTACTCAAAGCATCTGCTACTACATTCCCCTTACCCGGATGGTAAGAGATAGTGCAGTTATAATCCTTCAGCAGCTCCATCCATCGCCTTTGCCTCATATTCAACTTTCGATGGTCAAAGATATATTTGAGACTCTTGTGATCTATAAAAATCTCAAACGTGACCCCATGTAAATAGTGACGCCATATCTTCAACGCGAAGACTATAGCTGTCAACTCCAAGTCATGAGTAGGGTAGTTCCGTTCATGATTCTTTAATTGTCGTGATGCATATGCCACGACATGACCACGTTGCATCAACACGGCTCCTAAACCCTTCTTTGATGCATCAGTATACACTGTAAAGTCTAAGGGGCCTGAAGGAAGGGTGAGAATCGGAGCACCGGTCAGTCTTTCTTTCAGTGTACGAAAGCTCAGCTCGCACTTGTCGCTCCAAATGAAAGGAACATCCTTCTGTGTCAGACGAGTAAGTGGTAGAGCTAGCTGCGAGAAGCCCCTAACAAAACGTCTGTAGTAACCGACGAGGCCTAAGAAGCTGCATATCTCGGTAACTGTCTTGGGTTGCTCGCAGGACATGACAGCCTCTATCTTGGTTGGATCAACTGCCACACCTGCTCCTGATATTACATGATCGAGGAAAGCTACTTCGGTAAGCCAAAATTCATACTTATTGCATTTTGCGTACAACTTGTGTTCTCTGAGTGTCTCAAGAATAGTACGAAGGTGCTGCTCATGCTCATGCTCATCACGTGAGTAGATCAAGATATCATCAATGAACACTACCACAAACCGATCTAAGTATGGACGGAAAATTATGTTCATCATGTCCATGAACGCGGCAGGTGCGTTCGTGAGTCCAAACGGCATAACCACAAACTCATAGTGGCCGTATCTGGTACGAAAAGCAGATTTAAGCACATATGTGTCCTTAATTCTCAATTGATGATAACCCGATCGTAGGTCAATCTTTGAGAATACCGCTGCTCCTTGCAATTGATCAAAAAGATCATCTATTCGTGGAAGTGGATAACGGTTCTTCACCGTCCTTTTATTCAATTGCTTGTAGTCGATGCATAAACGCATAGACCCATCCTTCTTCTTTACGAAGAGGACCGGTGCTCCCCAAGGTGATGTACTGAGACGGATAAATCCCTTTTCCAACAACTCCTGCAGTTGTACTTTGAGCTCCCTGAGTTCGACCGGTGCCATTCGATATGGAGATATGGAGATCGGTTGCGTGTCAGGTATCAAAGTAATCTCGAACTCGATCTCCCTCTCTGGCGGCAGTCCAGGTAATTCCTCTGGAAATACATCAAGAAAGTCTCGTACAATTTTGACATCTTCAATCATACGATCTTCGGCAGGTAACTCCACAACATAGGCGAGAAAACCTATGCAACCCTGATCGAGCAAGTGTTGGGCCTTCAATGCCGATACATATAAGACCTCACTATCTGAGGCAGGTCCATCAAACTGAAAGGTAGGTATGTCTGGGATACGGAACACTACCGTCTTCTCGAAGCAATCAAGACATGTGTGATGTTGATCGAGCCAATCCATACCTAAGATGACATCAAAATCTTCTAGCTGAATGAGTAAAAGATATGCAGGCATTAGGTGCCCGCCAATCTGCACTGCTACTTTCTCCATCGCTTGTCGCACTATGAATAATTGGCCCCCTGGACCCTTGATGTAGTAAGGAGATGGAACGCAGACTGGTTCTTTATCTAACTTGGATAATAAGCGATGTGCTAGAAAAGAGTGTATAGCTCCCGAATCAAATAAGACGTGTAAGGATATACCATGTACTGAAATCATACCTCGCACTACAGCTCCTGAGGCGTGGGCCTGCTCCTGTGTGATTGCGTTCAACTGTCCCTGAGGTTGTGGGGGGGCGTTAGAACCTGCAGCACTGAAGGTTGGTCGTGGTGGAGGACGTTGAAAACCTTGACCCTCACGGCGGGAAACTGATCCGTGTGACTGTGCAGATGAGGAAGTTGATCGTATACTTGGTGGGTGGCCACTTGAGCTGCTGGCAAGTAAAGGACACTTGGCCTTGAAATGGCCTGGTTGTTGGCAGTGGAAACATCTGCGATCTCCTGGCTGGGAGAAGGAGCCTCCTGAGAAAAGGCGAGCACCTCCTGTTTTGCGGCTCTGCGAGTGTGTCGAAGATCGGAAGGAAGTAGTACCACGACTCACCAAACCCTGCCCCAAAGTAGGTGTAGGGGCAAATCTGCTAACGGTAGGAGTAGTAGCCACTGGGTGGAAACGATGCTCTCTACGAGCTCTATGGAAATCTCGGCGAGCAGATCTTCCGGACTGAGGTGGTTGGGAGTGTGATGGACTCCCCTGAAGTCGACTCTGAGTTGCCTCCATCTTGGTAGCTTTAGCAGCTACCTCCTTGATGGAAGTGAAATCCAATGCAGATAACTGGTGTTGCACATCATCACGTAATACCCGGATAAATTTCTGTAAATTCTCCTCAGGAAAAGCAGTAGTCGCTGGCGAGTGGCGGGAGAGTTCAGTGTAGCGAATGAGGTATTCTTGGGTCGTCATTGACCCCTGCTTCAGCTCAGCAAACAACCTCCTCTGATCCTCAACCCAGTGGTATGGGTAGAACTGGCTATGGAATTCGTCAAAAAATATTTTCCATGTTATGGGATCCTCCAGATGTTCCTTGGTGGCGTACCACCAACGTTCAGCATAACCTGCTAGTGAAAATTCCACAAATGTAAGCCAAGACTCTTCAGGAGCATGGATCATCCGTAAGACCTTAGATACATGATCCATCCATAGTTCAGCCTCATCCGTTGTGCATGTGCCGAAGAATTGGGGCACCTTAGACCTTTGGTAGGCAGCATAAGTCGTCTGATGTTTCTGCAATGCCTCTAAATCCTCCGACCCTTCAGGGTCCAAAGACACCGAAGGATGAATACTACCCTCTTCCTCACGGGAAGGTTGATAAGACGAATCTTCCTGCTGAAGTAGCCTCTGTTCCAGTGCCTCCTGATGTTGTTGTATATCCTGCACGGCTTGAACCAATAAGGTCAGCTGTTGTGCAACATCAGGGTCAACACGAGGCGGCATGGTTCCCTGCGAGAATCATTATATCAGATTTTTTGTTCATTATTTGAGAGACAATGGACACATTGAATATGACTTATATTATTCTCCTTAAACAATGATAAGGTCAAAAGGCTTATCATTGTATTTATAATTCAAATCCCACTTATAATCTAATATACAAAAGAGGGAATGGAGTATCGGGCTCTGATACCATCTGTGACGCCCCGCCCCTCCGGCTACCGAAACCGACGAGACGGGAGCGTCGGACCTACGGTCCAAATACGCCCATGATCTATGATACTCAACAAACCATCTTGTGCACATTAGATTAACATTTGAAATATAAATAACAACATGAGAATAATATGAAATTGAAAGAAAAATGCAACATCCATTCTCATCAATACTCATCAAGTCCATGTCCATGATATGAGATACATTAGAAAATCTCAAACTTTGTAGAAAAACTCTCCACATATCTCACTACAATATCTCTCAGTAATAACATAAAATAAAGCGGAAGTAAATAAACTACTCTAAGCAGGACGCACCCTGTCTGATGCAATTATGACGAAGAAAAGTCTGATCTCCTCAAAGCCGCTACTGTTGCGGTTGCTGCTCAGCTACACCTGTTGGGTTCACACAAGGGTAACGTTATGAGCAATTGCCCAGTAACGAGACAAATACTATAGTAACTCAGGTAGGAGGAAGCAAAAGATGTATGCTCAACTCTATCTAAAAACGTAAGCATATAAGGTAGAAAGCGAGAAGGTCACCCAGTTATTCTGATTCACCTTGGATCATACAACAACTAACTTTATTTATTGATTTATTGATAAATTGAGTACTAATGTAGCGGTCTTGATGTTTCAACAAGTTGATTAGGGACCACAATGATAATTAATTACAACTACCGACAACCGATCATTTATCAAATCTTGTATTATTCTAGCACATGCAAGTAAGCAACTCGCAGGCCTCCGCTATGCGGGAACTTGTATTCATCTTGAGTAACTCTCAAGTATCTCTGTTCAACTAGAGCAAGATAAGATATAACCCAATTTCTCCAACTTCAAACTACATCCCGGAACACCTCTCACAATAATAACACTCGAAGTAAAATTAGATGCGGCCACATATAATTTTAAATCAAGTCTTAAAATCGAGTATAAGTGAGAAACCAAGAATGTCAACCGTTGCCGCCTGCCAACTCCATCGAGCGTCTCCGGATACAACCGGGCTGCTAGGTGCAACGTCACCCAACTCGTCCGTTGGGGTCGCGGCCTCCATGGCATCTAGTCGGGGGTCCAAGGGTGCATGCCCAATCCCTTGAAGTACATAGCTCCATCTACCCAGTTATTGTGAGATCTAATCCGAGAAATGATATATGTAATGATCAGAGTGAATAGTAGTGTATTGTTGAGGATTTGAATTTATTGGACTGAAGACTGTCGGATAGTAGATGTGATTTAATTATACTTCTCAATCAATTCCATGCCAACATTACCTGTAAGCTCGATTTTTTTTAAACTTTACACTCGGTTGATGATGTACCATCTAGAAACAATATTTTTAAATTATTTTTGATCATAGATGAGTTAAACATGAAACACCATTTATTGTATGACAGAATGGATAATTTACAACCGATAACAAAAGTAGAGGTTGTTATCGAAAAGTTAAAATCATATGACTCTCAACGTGTATATCCATGTTTCATTTTTTTCCCCTTCATCATTGAGGCTAGATCACGTTAACCTCCTTAATCATGTAACTTACCCATAGATAATTAGATCATTCAATATTCAAAGCAAATCTTAAACTCTATCTACTACCCGTTCTGAATACTAATGTGGAGTAAAAAAAAGATTAAAGATGGCTATTGATTCGTAATCAGAGATTGAATTATAAAAAAACAGATTAGTAAAGATATCGGAGTAACTTGTGGGACTTAATTTGCACGTAGCTTTTAGTGGACAGATCTGTCATAGCTCCACATTTTTATTGACCGTTGGTTGATTAGAGCATATTGAACTTTGCAATTTTTACATAAAGGCGCTAACTAGAATGCAATATAGATATTTTCATAATATTTTGCCAACCCGTAACAACAAGCAAAAAAATTTACAGTAAGAATTATACTGCATAACATGTCTTATTTGTCCACCATGTACATCTAATCACTCACAGATTTTTTGATAACGGTCATAGTTTAAAAGTCCCATAACGGTTTTCATACTCCAAAAGAATATCAAGAGATAACCACTTGTCTAAAACATTTAACTCAAAAAAATCTGATCAATGTATTAATGGCATCATGCAACAACGTTGCCCATATTATTTCCCATTATAAATCCTAAGGTATTATGAATGATTAATATCTCTATGGCTCTTGATAGAGAGATTAAGCCGTCCACATTTTTGTTATAAACTATTAGAACAAAAAAAAAGAAATGTATATCGTGGATCAAGTTGGTCATAATAACATTCGATTTACCTCTAAAATCGATATTTAGCTTAATGATACCAACATGAGGTGATTAAGATAAATAAGGTTGTATCAACCATATTAGAATCATGGCACAAAGATACAATAGATTATGAAGATATCCTAAACATATGATAAAAAGCATGTAGAACTCAACATCAAGAGGGGAAGGACATCCTTACAAAGTAAGACTCATGGTATAAGGATAACTAAGGCTCTACAAATGTTCATACACATAGGAATGAGGATCGCGTGAAACCAACAACAAGAGGAGGGTATAACATCGTTACCTCCGAGGATGTTCCCTCAGGTTCTCCTCTCACACGGAAATGCTATTTCCTTCGCTCGATCGGAACGTGAATGCACATACGAAGGTGACCTCGAGCTTTCCTACGTGATGGTGGTCGTGGATCTTTGATCAGAGCTCCTTCTCCGACGTCAACGGTGGCCCTCCGATGACTACACTGATTTATATGGTGGTGCTCCAATGAGAGGGGAGGATGGTGCTGGCTAGGGCTTTTGAGAAGGCAACCTATCATAGCATATTTATAGAAAGAGAGGTGTAAATGGATCAAGTTTCGGATTCGGTTCGGATCCATATATGGATCTCGATCATCCAACGTAAAACATTGATATCTTGGGCTATGAATGTCAGAATTTGATGTTCTTGGACTCGTTGGAAAGATCTCGACGAAATCTACGAAAAGGTATGATTATTTGAATTTTTTGGATGTCAAAAATACTTCAGATTTTTGGAAAACAAAAATACGGGGTTTTACACGTAGAGGCTTTGTTACGTACCCCCTATGATTTTGTAGTTTTTAAATAGTTATAATACACATATTGTATATTAGAATATGTTCAACGAGTATATAAATTAAATATCAATTATAATAATTGTATGCGAAGAAAATGAAAGGTAGTACTATAACAACCATTTTGTAAAGAACAATAACATTATTAAACATCAATTAGTGTACTTTCTATCTTTAAAATGGAACAATAATATATGATGTTCTTTAAATATTTACTCAAGACTGCTAAGTCTTATTTGTAAATTATTCAAGAACTATGAACTCATTATCCCAACACTTGTGCTAGTTTTTCATTCTTTGACATAGACTTACCATTGAACTTGACAAATTTTGTTAATTTAAAAGATATTGAGAGTTTTAAGAAGGGGAAAACAAGATTGTTGCCTTGAAGCAGTTGTGATTGTTGTTGCATATTTTTTAAAATATATTAACTCAACTTTTAGTGTTTACAACCAATAAAGTAGCATTCAAGAAATAAATTTCTAATATTAGAATAAGAAAGTATTCTAGGAGTGATGTTGTAAAATCCCTTCCAACTATCCGGATACACTAATTATCAAATTCTGTAATGAAGGGATGAAGAATTTCCATTAAACTGAACTTTAATCAGTAGTCTATTTTCATATCTACCTACTAATTTACCAAATGTTGCACTAGGCAGAGTCCGTGATTACTATTGTCATTAATCGGGACAAAAAGTGAACTATAGCAAATCCTCCAGCCTGAAGCTCGGTCCTCCTCACCCAAATAAAGAAGAAGAGGTACTGAAAGAGGAAAGCATATCTACGGTACGCAATTGGTTTCTCCCAAGAGGTCTAATTTCATTTAGCGGGTAGCCGCTGGAAGGATTTCCACAGTTCTTGGGTGTCAGAAATTCATCATGGGTGGCATGGAGTAATTGGACCAATTGGTATCACATTACACGAATTCAAAGATTTTTGAAAGCTAGCATCCACGTTTCTCCGATGAAGCACTAAGCTTTGGTCCCACGTCAGCTAGGCAAGTGGTGTACATCGGCTGACTATCGAGAAGAATAGAGATAGAGGAAAGAAGGCCTAGTCCTCTGAAAAATCGCTTCTTCTTTTCTCACTAACTGTTTGCTTAGCCTTACACGAATCATTGACTAATTACTTAGCTCTCTCTGCCATTTGAGTGCCTCTTCCTTTTTGAGCCCCCACCTCCTAGTCTAGTCTCCGGAGGAAAGACCAGACCCTAGCCCTTCAATACAGACCTGTGAATGCAACATGTACTCATCCTCTTCTACTGCCGCAAGTGAAGAAAAAGAACCTGACTGATGGAGATAGACGGTATATAAGTGTGCTGCTTTTGTTTCTTGATTGTTCTGTTAATCATAGTGTAGTGATTGGAAAGGTGGCTGGGAGTATAGAGAATAAAGGGGTGGGTCCACCCTAATACACATGTCAGGTTCCAACACTCATGATCAAAAAGAGGACATATACTCTCTTTTGTTTGGAACAAACAGAGCTAGGCAGATGAAGTAACACGAATATCTCCAATAGTCAGTCCATCTCCATCAGCCGGCCGGTGGGAGCGAGAAGTATGGGATATGTCTGGTGTTTCTTCCACTAATCATACGAATCTACGTCGTATATCAACAGATTATGATTTTAAGGGTCGTCCATTACGAAAAGGCTTTTCTCCGAGTGGATATGTGGAAGTATGCTAAGATGATCCAGAGAAATGTGTGGTTTCTGAATCCATTGAGATGACCCAAGAGTCTCGCTATTTCAATTCTGCTAGTCCTTGGGAACATAATCTTTTATTTTCTCCTCTTTCATATTGGACTAAAGAGTACTTGCCTTAAACTTGAATTTAATTAATATTTAGAAGAGAACATTACCACTTCTTTTATATGGCCATGGATGGCCAAGAAGGGGTCCTACTCCATCTATGGACGTCCATGAAGGATAGAGAGTTTTTTCTCTCCACTTTATCTTTTCTTGAAATTGAATTTCCATTCAATTAGAAAATAGCAATCTCTTTTTTTTGAATTTGAATTAAAAAGGAGGAGATAAAGAAAGAGAACAATTTTCTCTCTTCAATTATCTCACATGGATGGCCATGTGTGGAGATGAATAGTTGGACTTTTCTTCTTCGTTTATTCCAAGTTCCCTCCTTGTTGATGCCCTTTACATGTTGCAACACTAAATGGATCACATGCATTGATATGTTTTAGGTCAAGTACATCTTTGTGTGTTACAACTTTCTTGGAGAAGGTTGCCCGAAACATTTTTACTTTTTTTTAGAAAAGACCAATATCATTAATCTAGACAGGATAGTTCCACAATAAGCTTATAAGCAAAGCATAATCAAAAAGCCTGCACATGCACATCAAGTAAACAAATTCTTCACTAAAGTAGGTCAAATAATAATCTAGCAGATGTTAGAGCTTACTTCTTTTCACAAAACCAAAATCAATCAAACCACCAAAAATAGTCACATCAGGCCTAACATAAAACAATCGCTTCGGCTTATTTTCTTTAAAATTCTCATCAGGGGCGGGATGTGAGTAAAGTTCATGGGATGCTATGCCTGCCAAACTCTTCCCAAACTTGCCAGAAGAGCCTTTTGATTCTGACACCAACATACCTGAATGAGTCGTGCGCAAAGAAAATTCCACAATTAGAAAAAGATGAAAGAAGTTCTACACTTGATAGGGTTAGTGGTAGAGATCAAATCCACCAGCCCCGTGAGTCAAGTAAATAAGCCCTGGACGTTTTGCTTTGAATATAATATTCACAAGTTGATAAATGATGGACTTTTAGACAATTTAAAGGCCATTCTTTTACTTGTTTATTCTTTCTTTAAAATTTGAAATTATAAGATGTTATATATGATATTTTATCATTTATTATATATTTTATATATTTATTATATTTTTGTTCATAATTATTTAGTTTATATAAGATCAAAAAAAATAAAATAACTAAATTCAGTATAATTTATTTAAATAAATTATAGGTAAATTACACACATATTCTATATATAAATTTTTTATATTTTTTATTTAATTAATTTTATATTTTATTATATTTATATTAAAGGATCATCATTTATTCAGTAATATAAAATTAGAATAAAATCCAGATGTTTTTGTATTTAGGCATTATACCCAAAATAATCAAGAATTCAATATAGAAACATGAATAGTTACTCTGTCTTACGCATTCATTTTCCCGTATCCCTCCTCCCACCCCTAGTACCTCCTCATACCGGGAAGGTTGTCGCCATATCCCTCAACCTCCTTAGTCGTTGCCACCTCTCAGGACCTCCCTTCTCCACCCCTCCCACTCTCGTTGCCTCCATCTCTCCCAGCCTCTGTTGCCACTCCACTTTCCCCCTCACAAGGCCTCACTCAACTTCTTCTCCTTCAAGATGATCATTTGAATGGGCATATCCAGACCAGAAGGGGCAATGAGGTGGAGGTCGGTGAGTAGGGCAGCATGGACGATGTCGAAGGCTTCGAGGCCGACTAAGGTTTGGATCTGGCTGGGGAGGCGAAGAGGGGAGCGGGACTAACCAAGCTCTTCGAGGAGGATAGCTCCTTCATCCTAAAGTACCAACATCCTAATGAGGGCCTAGATATCCTTGTATCCATCGTTAACGAAGATAATGATACTGTTGAGATATTAGTTATTTCCTTATTATTTTTCATATTGTCTATTTCTTTTATCTTCTTCTTATAATTTGTCCATTGTGTTCCTCTCCTATAAAAGAGAACCCTAAGGCCTCTCTTAATGCAATTCATTCTTTTCCGTCTACATGGTATCAGAGCGATGATCCTAGACCGGAGTTCTCATATCCCACCCATCCCTAACCCTACCTAAGGCCCATGTAGATCTCATCGTCAAAGTCAGATGGGGCTAGTTTGTCATCTGTAGGAGAACATACTCAAAAAAAAGTAACGTTAGCACTAACAAAGTATTTTTGCTTGAATGGATCAAAGCAACGGTACACATTCTGGGTACGAGAGTAGTTGAAAAAACACACTTGACAGCTCTGGGGGAGAGCATGTCACAACCTAGAGAGATATCCTGAACAAATGCAACAGAACCGAACACATGAGGTCTAAGGGAAAAAATATCCTTCTCAGAAAATATGATCGAGAAAGGAATCTTCTCTCCCAACATAGATGAAGGCATGTGGTTCACCAGATAGCATCCAGTGAGAAAAACATCGCCCCAGTAAGCACGAGAAGCACGACTCTGTATCAACAAGGTTCGGGTCACATCAAGTAAGTGACGGTGTTTGCGCTCAGTAACACCGTTCTGCTGGGATGTATAAGCACATGAGGTTTGGTGAACAATGCTAAGAGATCTAAGAAAGTCAGAAAGTTGTAAGGTGCGGAACTCTTGGCACTATCAGTCGTGGAGATACAACAGACATATCAGGAGGCTCTTTAGGACGGTCAGTGGAGGTTAGCCATGGAGGAGGAGATGGCTGTGTTACGGCCACGTATTATGTGGAGTCTTGTTTCTGCTCTAGTTGGCGCATCTGTTGTGGGATGCAATTGGGTGTTCACTGTGAAACATCGTGCAGATGGCAGCGTAGATCGCTAAAAGGTGAGACTTGTGGCATGTGGGTTCACCCATACATATGGGGTGGATTATCACGTTGTGGGATGATATTTCAGGAGACGACGTTGAAGGGGTCGGTCAAAGATTCTGGGTTGCCTGATGCGCACTAGAAATCAAGTCTAGGACTTGATGCATCCTTGAATCGACGACAATCTATCACCAAGAGGGATAGATGGCGGATGTAGGAAGTGGAGAAACAAGCAGTGGGATTGAGAGAGGGAAAGAAAATGATGATTGACAAGGATAAAAATGTCCATTTTTAACGAATTCAGTTAAGTTTATTGGAGAACTTGAACAGAAGTCAACACATGTTTATATTATGTAAGACTTGAGCATTATTCAGGGTTCTCCATGTAATTCGTGATTATTTTGAGTCCAGTGTGTAAATATTAAACTATTCATGGTTATTGGTGTAAAAATACCTTAAAATTAATTGGGATTATGTATAAATAGTTGTAGTTTAAGAAAACTATGAAAAAGATTGTATTGCAATCCCTTGTTCATTCTTTACTTATTTAAGTTAGAAATTTTCTTATATGTTGTATTGTTTATTTATAATGCATTAAAGGATACAATTGAAATAACTTTAATTTAGTTAATTAAAATAAATATACACGTTTGAAGATAAAACTACCGGAAGAAATTTTGGATTTTATTTTATTTGTGTTTTATTTCCTTTGCATATTGTTTTATTTATTAATATCTTTCCATATAAGTTATTTTAAATTATAACTCGTAGGATTTGTCATAAAATAATTTAAATAAATTGAATTTTATTCCTTAAGTTTTATTATCTTATATTGTATACTGTTCTTTCGTATTTTCTTATTTTTCCTTTTCATTTTATTTTAAACTTTTAGAACATGCATTTTATCTTTTTAAAAGTTATATGTTGTATCTTGTTTACATGTGTTTTACAAAGGTTTTAACTTATCAAGATGAATTAGGATAATAAGATGTGTATTTATGCAACGTCCTGGTTTTAGGTCTCCCGTCCATTAATGGAGAAACTGACCATGTCCATGGACAAACTACTCAAAATACTTAAGCTCAAGTTGTAAAGTGATAATCTCCACTACTTATAACACACTCTCACACATTGTGAGTTTTCAATGTTGGACTATGTTGGGGTATTACAATTTGGCAATACTTTTACGAAGTTCAATGTTGTTCAAATTGCCTATTTGTTGTTGATCTTCACTACCGCACATGATTTTGAGCAATGGTTCTTGATCTTCGCATTTGCTAGTTGATCTTTGAATTTTGTTGATGATCTTTGCTAGTTGTTGATGTACTTCCATTCTATGATGTCGCTTTGTTGTTTTTGACTATGTTCCATTTTAAAAAAGTGTTTTAGTTATATGTTTATTTGATGTTGGATGTTGTGGATGGTTGATGTCTACCATTTGTTTGGTTGATTTTCTTATATTCAACATTGTTTTAATCACAACACGTCCACCTATATGCTTTGTTTTAATCAAGGTCTAGGAAGAACATATATATCATGCTTATATTCTATTCGCTTGTTTGCTTTGCATATATTCAACATTCTTATATAAATGCTTCGGGTATAAGGGTACCCTTTCAATGCCGGAGGCTATTCAAGTAGTTTAACGTGATTTAGGATGTTCTTGATCTTTGTATGTGGTTGTTGATCTTTGGATTTAGTTGTTGATCTCCCTTTTGCTTTCAACGTGATTTAGGGAAAATGCAATTATCATGCTTACATTCCATCTCATTACTTTCTTTTCTTATTTTAAACTTTCGTATGCGATGTTTTAGGTTCAAGGGTATCCTTTTAATACTGGTTGATGTTCAAGTTACTTATTTTCGTTGATGGGTGTTCCTCGTAATCTTTGTGTAGAGAAGAATGAAGAAAATGCACACTAGGAAAAGAGTAATAGATCCAATTCCAGTCAGTAGTCAGGTCACTTAGACAGACCTAAGGCTCATTCCAGTTATACAGGACGACGACTCCCCGGAACTAGACTCAGCAGAAAAGAACAAGGGTCTACTACTACTTTCTTCATAGCATTGGAAGGCATCTGACGGGGGCTGAAGTTGACCTGAAACTATATGAAACAGGTGGATAATGAGGTGGAATAGAATCAAAGATCAGAACATTGGTGACCAGTGATACCGGCATGGCAGATATGACTAACAAGCAGGGAGCAAGTTCACAATCACAAGCTGGAAAGGCTGGGTTCTCTCTAATAGATTGAGAAAGGGTGGTGGTGTGCCTTCCATCTTTCAATATTAGTGGCAGTCCAGAACACTAACTCACTATTAAGTGTAGCCGTGAGTTCAGGTTATAGGGAGAAGGCATGCGATAATGTACCGTCAAAACTCTAAAGAGAGCACAAACCATGAGCTCTCCAATACCAAACCTTGATCTCCTTTACTGGAGGGCTCTCTTCACTAAAATGAAACAACAATAGAGGATATGAGCACAATATATAAAGAGTTGGGTAAATGATCCATCACCCGAAGATCTATTTACCCAATGATGTAAACACATATGCAATACTCTCCCTATAAAGTTTCACATACATGTTTATCATATCCAACTTGCCTACATTCAATTCAAATTGCACGAGGCAGTCCTTGTGATAAGAGATCAATCACTTGGTCACTAGATTTCATGTAAGAAAGACACAATTCTCACGTATCAATCTTTTCATGGATAAAATATTTGTTGATCTCCACATGCTTTGGCTTCTCATGCATAACCAAATTATTGGCTAGGTTTATAATAGCTTTCTTGTGAAAGAACATTTTTATTGACATATTAACTTGGTGTCTATGCAATTTTATAGAATTTTAGCTACGTGATTTCAGTGACACAATTTGCAAGTGCACGATATTCACATTAGGTATCTTCTCCAAATGACCAAATTTTTGTATAGATACACCACATAACTTGAAGTGGATCTTCTATCATCTACAAAATAATCCCAATCAGTATCAATATATCCTTCGATTGTCATATGGGAATTTTTCTTGAACATGAGAACTTTTCCGAGTGATTTTTTTATGTAGCTGACGAAACCGCAAAATCGGCCCTTTAATAACGCTAAATTAGCACTTGGAGATGTCGGTGCAGTCGGGCCGATTTGGGTCGTCAAAGAGATCACCTCATTTAAATATACGCGATCATAAATCAAAATGAGGTGATCGTGAATTATGTTTTACTTGGCAAGAAACCAAGGTCGAACTCAGGGACACGAGCCTCTCTCGGATTAATCGGATTTAAGTCTATTTAATTAAGTGTTGAATTAAAGCCTATAGGTCAAAATATGCAAAGACAAAATAAGACATGACATGACAAGACAATGCATTAAAATAAATATGCAATTTTTTTATCCATTTTTTTATCATGCAAATGAATGCACATGCAAAGCATCACAAATATGCCCTAGTCACAAATTTATGAGCAAAATATTCAATGAGTTAATTCCAGATCTATTTGAAGTGTCAGAGCTTGATCGTCAAAGTGAACAAGGCATGAGAACTTAATAAAAGCCACTTAGATAACTTAATACTTCATTAAAATTCAAGTCTCTAAGATAAATGATTAATCATGCCATCAAAAAGTACATCAAACAAGCTCTCAAACGAAACTGAAATCAACTAAAACAGAGGTACGGTGCTCAAGATATGCAAAAAGGAAAGCAATGGCATAACTGAAAGGAAACATGAAAAGATAACTACAAAAAGGTCCCTGGGAGGGACTAAAAATAAATAAAAATAAGGTGCGAGTCCTTCCCTGTAGTTTTACCAAATGCGCGGGGACCTTTTTGCAAATTGAAGAAATCTGGAGGGCTTCTCTGCAAATTGCCCAGGAGTCACGTGCAAAGCACGCGCCTTCCAGGCTCGGAAGTCGGCTCGGCAGAGGCTCGGTGTAGCTTCAGCTAGGCTCGGATGGTCCGCGGCTGCTGATGGCTCGGCGCAGGCTCGGATAGGCTCGGAGCTACAGAGCCTGGGGCTTGGGCGTCGAGGTTCGGTTGTCTCCTGGTGATGACGCGTGGCGAGCTCACGGCCTTTGGATCAGGCGCATCCAACGGCATCTGGAGGCGATGACGCGGCTCCATCTGGACCGTTGGATGGTCGCTGAGGGAGGACCATCCAACGATCCCTGGGTTGTCTCCTTCTCCGCAAGCTGGCGGCGGAATCAGAGCTCCGGTGAAGGAGTTCTTCCTCCGCCGCTCCATCATGGGTGCAGTGGGTCTTCCCCGAGATCAAGGAAGAATCGTCGGAGAAGCTCGAAACTCGGGGAAGATGTCTGACATCTCAGTTCAGGTCGCCTGAGCTCGAATGTCGAAGACGACAGTCACGAAGAAGACCCCGACGAGGCTCCGGCCATTGCAATTTTGATGGACCTGCAAGTTAGGCACATAGCCGAAGCAAATCGAAGTGCGTGCGTGGGTGAGATGTGGTTCCATTCGAGCGAGGGGAAATAGGGAACCGGAGCTCCTCCGCCGTGGATGGCGGAGGAGATGGGTCGGCGGTGTTCGAGGTATGGAAGAAGAAAGAAGATGGTCGGAGAGTGTCGCGAGGAAGGGGGATCGAAGACGGAGCTAATGGGGTGGTCGTCGGAGCGAGGGGATGGCCGGTGAGGCCTAATTAAGTCGATGAAATCAAATAAAAAGTCAAAAGAAGTTCAGAGGAGCTTACCTGGTCGGAGGCGAAGTGGGAGCTTGGGTTGGGCTTCGCGGTGGAAGCCCCGGTCTTCGCTGGACGTCGTCAGCCACTCGACGCAGCTCGAGCGGGCCTGGAGGCGCCGCAGCTCCGCCGTGGGTGGCGGAGGGTCTCACCGGGAGCTCCAGTCGTCATCGCTCTATCCTCTCTCCTCCCCCTGTCACAGGGAGGAGGAGGAGGGCTGGGCCGTGCCCCGCATACTGGTGGACACCGGCGAAGGGGCGTGGTGGAGGTGTATTTGAAGGGGCGACTCGGCGGTACTGGTGGTGGAGACGTGGATTTCGAGGGCAATATGGAGTGAGTGGGCTCACGACGGGGATCGTGGAATGACTCGCGAGGTGGAGGAATGATGGGAGAAAGTCATGAGGTGGTTATCGAAGGAGGACGTGGTCGGAGGGGTCGGCGATAATGGGAGGACGGAGAGGGTTTCGCGTGGTGGAAAACGTGTGAGAGAGGGCAGTCTGGAGGTTGACGACGGTGGTCAACCGTTGGATCTGGTGATCCAACGGTGGGTATTTGGGCGCGAGCGAGCGGATGTGATTGGATCTGAGGCGGCATGATCGGAGGGCAGATGGAAGCGCCACGTGGCGGATTGAGGGTCGAGTGCAAACAGACGGCTCGATGGGGCCCAAGGATCTGATCAGGCGGTTGATAATACGGGGAAGATTAAGCGGTGGCGATTGGTGGTCTGGAGCGCGATCGAAGGGCGCCCAAGGTGCCACGTGGCGTCATGCGGTTGTAGCGCGAACGGATGGTGATGATGAAGAGCGGGAGATGATCAATGGCTGGGAGAAGGCAGATACGTGGAAGCAGCGGGGCCGTTGGATCTGAAGCGAGATCCAACGACCAGGGTCGGTGGCGGATAAGACAAAGAGGCCGGGCCACGTGGAGCCCCCAGAATGGGCCACGTGGCCCAATCAGGTTATTCAGAGGGTTTTTCTTATTTTTGAGGGCCCTTTTGGCTGAATTTGAGAAAACTCAAAACATGAAAGTTGTAGATCTTGACGAGATCTACAAGTTTCATGTTGACCAAAACTGGAAATGAAATCAAACAAGGGCCCGAAATATTTTTGAGGGTATTTTTAAGTCTAAAAATACCACGAATTTTGTTTTGTCAATTTTTTGTGGTTTTTAATTTATTAAGGACTCTGTTAATTATAGAACATTAACAGGGATTTATTGACAAACTTTTAAGCAAGGGGGTTAATTATGGGAAATAAAGATGATGAAACTGAGGTTCATCACCCCCCTATACTTAAACTATGCTCGTCCTCGAGCATCAAAAAGAATGACTAAGTTGGATTAACCCCCTTGTGCATGTGAATACCGGATCCAATCTGATCAAGTCGACTCGGCTTCAGAGATCCAAGATTCTAGAGTTCAACCCAGCCTTAATCAAGAGGCTTCCAATTCCTCTATTTCTCTAGACTCTCTCTGATGTACATATAAGCTAAAGGATATGAAGTTTAGTGTTGACTGCAATTTCGAGAGTAGAGTCAATTCGTCACCCAAAATCTTGGTCCGAGAAAATCTCCTAAGGACCTAATCCTCAGCACTAGGGAATGAATCAGATCTTGCATTCAGTCCACCGTCTCTTTAGTTGTCAGACTTAGAAAATGTAGATGGCAGGCCAGAAATGGAGGGTATGGGATTGTGTCAATTCTTCTCTCCCTCTCATTGGAACAAGGATTCTCTCTAGTGCCTTTTACGCAACACATTTTTTTTGGTGTTGATCAGTGCGTCCGTCAAGAGAAGTTGGAGCCGTCTGCACTTGTTTTCCTGGGAGTACACCGGGGTGTGTCTCTTTTGAGTACGTATCGTACCTTCGACACCCAGACTTGTAGCATTTACGATGCAGAGCCCTTTTTTGGTGCTAGCCCGACTCCTGGTCCTAATAGCGGTGGTCCAAGTGGACACTTTGAAAAGTTTGGGAGCGCTCGCCTTTGGTGGAAGCTCTTTGATATTTGACTTTGGTGGAATGTGATCTTTTCTTTGAATTTCATTGACTTGTATAATTGGTGGCTAG